>OX439039.1:69011004-69635801 GCA_949317995.1 Acholoe squamosa | reverse complement strand
CTTATACACAGGCATTTTCACCCTCTTCCTGTGAGGTTCTTTGTCAAAAATCCAAGAAAATGTACTATTTTCACCCCAAAGCTACCATCTGACAAACTTTGCAGACCGTAGTAGAAATGGTTTTAGTGTTTGCCATTTTTACCCTTTCTCCTCGAGTTCATTGGTCAGCTTCAATAGTGTTGAGGCGTTTAAGACCGCAATCTGCCTTGTGACAAATGTTCCAGATTGTACCACATTTTCCCCCTGTTCCTGTCAGTGTTTGGTCAAAAATCCACGAAATTGTCAATTTGAGCCAAAATCCAACCATCTGACACTGGCCAGACTGCAGTACCAATGGCTTAAGTGTTTTCCAGTTTCACCATGTTCCCTTCCGTTTATTGGTCAGCTTCATTGGTTTCGACTCGTTTTAGACTGCAATCAAGACTTCTACCAATGGTTGTAGACATTGTTGTTTTCACCCTGTTTCTCTCAGTGTTTGGTCAAAAATCCCTGAAAACTTGCAACTTTGATTGCTTTCAGAGTGTACTTCTAATGCTTATAGACACTCATGTTCACCCTGTTCATGTCAGTTTCTTGGTCAAAAATCCATGAAAATGTGCAATTTTTAAGCCCTTACAAAGAGTACTGCCAATAGACACTCATTTTCACCCTGTTCAGGTCAGTATTTGGTGCACAATTCATGAAAATATGCAATTTTAAGTAGTTCCAGAGTATTTAAGCAATGCTTATAGACCTTCATTTTCACCCTATTCTTTGAAATTGTGCTGTTTTATCCCCTTCAAGAGTGCACAACCAATGGCAATAAACACTCATTTCCGCTCACATCCAGTCAGTGTTTTCTGAAAAATCAATGAAAATGTGCAATTGTATCCCCTTCCAGAGTGTACAACTAATGGTTATAAACACTCATTTCCACTCGGTTCCAGTCAGTGCTTTCTCAGAAATCTATGATAATTTAGACTTTTTAGCCGTTGCAATGCTTATGCACTTTCCTTTTCAGCCTCTTCCAGTCAGTGTTTTGTCAAAAATTCATGAAAATGTGCAATTTTCCAGATTGCAAAACCAATGCTTATACACAGGCATTTTCACCCTCTTCCTGTGAGGTTCTTTGTCAAAAATCCAAGAAAATGTGCTATTTTCACCCCAAAGCTACCATCTGACAAACTTTGCAGACCGTAGTAGAAATGGTTTTAGTGTTTGCCATTTTTACCCTTTCTCCTCGAGTTCATTGGTCAGCTTCAATAGTGTTGAGGCGTTTAAGACCGCAATCTGCCTTGTGACAAATGTTCCAGATTGTACCACATTTTCCCCCTGTTCCTGTCAGTGTTTGGTCAAAAATCCACGAAATTGTCAATTTGAGCCCAAATCCAACCATCTGACACTGGCCAGACTGCAGTACCAATGGCTTTAGTGTTTTCCAGTTTCACCATGTTCCCTTCCGTTTATTGGTCAGCTTCATTGGTTTCGACTCGTTTTAGACTGCAATCAAGACTTCTACCAATGGTTGTAGACATTGTTGTTTTCACCCTGTTTCTCTCAGTGTTTGGTCAAAAATCCCTGAAAACTTGCAACTTTGATTGCTTTCAGAGTGTACTTCTAATGCTTATAGACACTCATGTTCACCCTGTTCATGTCAGTTTCTTGGTCGAAAATCCATGAAAATGTGCAATTTTTAAGCCCTTACAAAGAGTACTGCTAATAGACACTCATTTTCACACTGTTCAGGTCAGTATTTGGTGCACAATTCATGAAAATATGCAATTTTAAGTAGTTCCAGAGTATTTAAGCAATGCTTATAGACCTTCATTTTCACCCTATTCTTTGAAATTGTGCTGTTTTATCCCCTTCAAGAGTGCACAACCAATGGCAATAAACACTCATTTCCGCTCACATCCAGTCAGTGTTTTCTGAAAAATCAATGAAAATGTGCAATTGTATCCCCTTCCAGAGTGTACAACTAATGGTTATAAACACTCATTTCCACTCGGTTCCAGTCAGTGCTTTCTCAGAAATCTATGATAATTTAGACTTTTTAGCCGTTGCAATGCTTATGCACTTTCCTTTTCAGCCTCTTCCAGTCAGTGTTTTGTCAAAAATTCATGAAAATGTGCAATTTTCCAGATTGCAAAACCAATGCTTCTACACAGGCATTTTCACCCTCTTCCTGTGAGGTTCTTTGTCAAAAATCCAAGAAAATGTACTATTTTCACCCCAAAGCTACCATCTGACAAACTTTGCAGACCGTAGTAGAAATGGTTTTAGTGTTTGCCATTTTTACCCTTTCTCCTCGAGTTCATTGGTCAGCTTCAATAGTGTTGAGGCGTTTAAGACCGCAATCTGCCTTGTGACAAATGTTCCAGATTGTACCACATTTTCCCCCTGTTCCTGTCAGTGTTTGGTCAAAAATCCACGAAATTGTCAATTTGAGCCCAAATCCAACCATCTGACACTGGCCAGACTGCAGTACCAATGGCTTTAGTGTTTTCCAGTTTCACCATGTTCCCTTCCGTTTATTGGTCAGCTTCATTGGTTTCGACTCGTTTTAGACTGCAATCAAGACTTCTACCAATGGTTGTAGACATTGTTGTTTTCACCCTGTTTCTCTCAGTGTTTGGTCAAAAATCCCTGAAAACTTGCAACTTTGATTGCTTTCAGAGTGTACTTCTAATGCTTATAGACACTCATGTTCACCCTGTTCATGTCAGTTTCTTGGTCAAAAATCCATGAAAATGTGCAATTTTTAAGCCCTTACAAAGAGTACTGCCAATAGACACTCATTTTCACCCTGTTCAGGTCAGTATTTGGTGCACAATTCATGAAAATATGCAATTTTAAGTAGTTCCAGAGTATTTAAGCAATGCTTATAGACCTTCATTTTCACCCTGTTCTTTGAAATTGTCCCCTTCCAGAGTGCACAACCAATGGTAATAAACACTCATTTCCGCTCACATCCAGTCAGTGTTTTCTGAAAAATCGATGAAAATGTACAATTGTATCCCCTTCCAGAGTGTACAGCTAATGGTTATGAACACTCATTTCCACTCGGTTCCAGTCAGTGCTTTCTCAGAAATCTATGATAATTTAGACTTTTTAGCCCTTGCAATGCTTATGCACTTTCCTTTTCAGCCTCTTCCAGTCAGTGTTTTGTCAAAAATTCATGAAAATGTGCAATTTTCCAGATTGCAAAACCAATGCTTATACACAGGCATTTTCACCCTCTTCCTGTGAGGTTCTTTGTCAAAAATCCAAGAAAATGTACTATTTTCACCCCAAAGCTACCATCTGACAAACTTTGCAGACCGTAGTAGAAATGGTTTTAGTGTTTGCCATTTTTACCCTTTCTCCTCGAGTTCATTGGTCAGCTTCAATAGTGTTGAGGCGTTTAAGACCGCAATCTGCCTTGTGACAAATGTTCCAGATTGTACCACATTTTCCCCCTGTTCCTGTCAGTGTTTGGTCAAAAATCCACGAAATTGTCAATTTGAGCCCAAATCCAACCATCTGACACTGGCCAGACTGCAGTACCAATGGCTTAAGTGTTTTCCAGTTTCACCATGTTCCCTTCCGTTTATTGGTCAGCTTCATTGGTTTCGACTCGTTTTAGACTGCAATCAAGACTTCTACCAATGGTTGTAGACATTGTTGTTTTCACCCTGTTTCTCTCAGTGTTTGGTCAAAAATCCCTGAAAACTTGCAACTTTGATTGCTTTCAGAGTGTACTTCTAATGCTTATAGACACTCATGTTCACCCTGCTCATGTCAGTTTCTTGGTCAAAAATCCATGAAAATGTGCAATTTTTAAGCCCTTACAAAGAGTACTGCCAATAGACACTCATTTTCACACTGTTCAGGTCAGTATTTGGTGCACAATTCATGAAAATATGCAATTTTAAGTAGTTCCAGAGTATTTAAGCAATGCTTATAGACCTTCATTTTCACCCTATTCTTTGAAATTGTGCTGTTTTATCCCCTTCAAGAGTGCACAACCAATGGCAATAAACACTCATTTCCGCTCACATCCAGTCAGTGTTTTCTGAAAAATCAATGAAAATGTGCAATTGTATCCCCTTCCAGAGTGTACAACTAATGGTTATAAACACTCATTTCCACTCGGTTCCAGTCAGTGCTTTCTCAGAAATCTATGATAATTTAGACTTTTTAGCCGTTGCAATGCTTATGCACTTTCCTTTTCAGCCTCTTCCAGTCAGTGTTTTGTCAAAAATTCATGAAAATGTGCAATTTTCCAGATTGCAAAACCAATGCTTATACACAGGCATTTTCACCCTCTTCCTGTGAGGTTCTTTGTCAAAAATCCAAGAAAATGTGCTATTTTCACCCCAAAGCTACCATCTGACAAACTTTGCAGACCGTAGTAGAAATGGTTTTAGTGTTTGCCATTTTTACCCTTTCTCCTCGAGTTCATTGGTCAGCTTCAATAGTGTTGAGGCGTTTAAGACCGCAATCTGCCTTGTGACAAATGTTCCAGATTGTACCACATTTTCCCCCTGTTCCTGTCAGTGTTTGGTCAAAAATCCACGAAATTGTCAATTTGAGCCCAAATCCAACCATCTGACACTGGCCAGACTGCAGTACCAATGGCTTAAGTGTTTTCCAGTTTCACCATGTTCCCTTCCGTTTATTGGTCAGCTTCATTGGTTTCGACTCGTTTTAGACTGCAATCAAGACTTCTACCAATGGTTGTAGACATTGTTGTTTTCACCCTGTTTCTCTCAGTGTTTGGTCAAAAATCCCTGAAAACTTGCAACTTTGATTGCTTTCAGAGTGTACTTCTAATGCTTATAGACACTCATGTTCACCCTGTTCATGTCAGTTTCTTGGTCGAAAATCCATGAAAATGTGCAATTTTTAAGCCCTTACAAAGAGTACTGCTAATAGACACTCATTTTCACACTGTTCAGGTCAGTATTTGGTGCACAATTCATGAAAATATGCAATTTTAAGTAGTTCCAGAGTATTTAAGCAATGCTTATAGACCTTCATTTTCACCCTATTCTTTGAAATTGTGCTGTTTTATCCCCTTCAAGAGTGCACAACCAATGGCAATAAACACTCATTTCCGCTCACATCCAGTCAGTGTTTTCTGAAAAATCAATGAAAATGTGCAATTGTATCCCCTTCCAGAGTGTACAACTAATGGTTATAAACACTCATTTCCACTCGGTTCCAGTCAGTGCTTTCTCAGAAATCTATGATAATTTAGACTTTTTAGCCGTTGCAATGCTTATGCACTTTCCTTTTCAGCCTCTTCCAGTCAGTGTTTTGTCAAAAATTCATGAATATGTGCAATTTTCCAGATTGCAAAACCAATGCTTCTACACAGGCATTTTCACCCTCTTCCTGTGAGGTTCTTTGTCAAAAATCCAAGAAAATGTACTATTTTCACCCCAAAGCTACCATCTGACAAACTTTGCAGACCGTAGTAGAAATGGTTTTAGTGTTTGCCATTTTTACCCTTTCTCCTCGAGTTCATTGGTCAGCTTCAATAGTGTTGAGGCGTTTAAGACCGCAATCTGCCTTGTGACAAATGTTCCAGATTGTACCACATTTTCCCCCTGTTCCTGTCAGTGTTTGGTCAAAAATCCACGAAATTGTCAATTTGAGCCCAAATCCAACCATCTGACACTGGCCAGACTGCAGTACCAATGGCTTTAGTGTTTTCCAGTTTCACCATGTTCCCTTCCGTTTATTGGTCAGCTTCATTGGTTTCGACTCGTTTTAGACTGCAATCAAGACTTCTACCAATGGTTGTAGACATTGTTGTTTTCACCCTGTTTCTCTCAGTGTTTGGTCAAAAATCCCTGAAAACTTGCAACTTTGATTGCTTTCAGAGTGTACTTCTAATGCTTATAGACACTCATGTTCACCCTGTTCATGTCAGTTTCTTGGTCAAAAATCCATGAAAATGTGCAATTTTTAAGCCCTTACAAAGAGTACTGCTAATAGACACTCATTTTCACACTGTTCAGGTCAGTATTTGGTGCACAATTCATGAAAATATGCAATTTTAAGTAGTTCCAGAGTATTTAAGCAATGCTTATAGACCTTCATTTTCACCCTATTCTTTGAAATTGTGCTGTTTTATCCCCTTCAAGAGTGCACAACCAATGGCAATAAACACTCATTTCCGCTCACATCCAGTCAGTGTTTTCTGAAAAATCAATGAAAATGTGCAATTGTATCCCCTTCCAGAGTGTACAACTAATGGTTATAAACACTCATTTCCACTCGGTTCCAGTCAGTGCTTTCTCAGAAATCTATGATAATTTAGACTTTTTAGCCGTTGCAA
Source organism: Acholoe squamosa (assembly GCA_949317995.1). Classification (NCBI taxonomy): domain Eukaryota; kingdom Metazoa; phylum Annelida; class Polychaeta; order Phyllodocida; family Polynoidae; genus Acholoe; species Acholoe squamosa. The sequence continues at coordinate 69,629,494 of OX439039.1, read as the reverse complement.
TGCTTATGCACTTTCCTTTTCAGCCTCTTCCAGTCAGTGTTTTGTCAAAAATTCATGAAAATGTGCAATTTTCCAGATTGCAAAACCAATGCTTCTACACAGGCATTTTCACCCTCTTCCTGTGAGGTTCTTTGTCAAAAATCCAAGAAAATGTACTATTTTCACCCCAAAGCTACCATCTGACAAACTTTGCAGACCGTAGTAGAAATGGTTTTAGTGTTTGCCATTTTTACCCTTTCTCCTCGAGTTCATTGGTCAGCTTCAATAGTGTTGAGGCGTTTAAGACCGCAATCTGCCTTGTGACAAATGTTCCAGATTGTACCACATTTTCCCCCTGTTCCTGTCAGTGTTTGGTCAAAAATCCACGAAATTGTCAATTTGAGCCCAAATCCAACCATCTGACACTGGCCAGACTGCAGTACCAATGGCTTTAGTGTTTTCCAGTTTCACCATGTTCCCTTCCGTTTATTGGTCAGCTTCATTGGTTTCGACTCGTTTTAGACTGCAATCAAGACTTCTACCAATGGTTGTAGACATTGTTGTTTTCACCCTGTTTCTCTCAGTGTTTGGTCAAAAATCCCTGAAAACTTGCAACTTTGATTGCTTTCAGAGTGTACTTCTAATGCTTATAGACACTCATGTTCACCCTGTTCATGTCAGTTTCTTGGTCAAAAATCCATGAAAATGTGCAATTTTTAAGCCCTTACAAAGAGTACTGCCAATAGACACTCATTTTCACCCTGTTCAGGTCAGTATTTGGTGCACAATTCATGAAAATATGCAATTTTAAGTAGTTCCAGAGTATTTAAGCAATGCTTATAGACCTTCATTTTCACCCTATTCTTTGAAATTGTGCTGTTTTATCCCCTTCAAGAGTGCACAACCAATGGCAATAAACACTCATTTCCGCTCACATCCAGTCAGTGTTTTCTGAAAAATCAATGAAAATGTGCAATTGTATCCCCTTCCAGAGTGTACAACTAATGGTTATAAACACTCATTTCCACTCGGTTCCAGTCAGTGCTTTCTCAGAAATCTATGATAATTTAGACTTTTTAGCCGTTGCAATGCTTATGCACTTTCCTTTTCAGCCTCTTCCAGTCAGTGTTTTGTCAAAAATTCATGAAAATGTGCAATTTTCCAGATTGCAAAACCAATGCTTATACACAGGCATTTTCACCCTCTTCCTGTGAGGTTCTTTGTCAAAAATCCAAGAAAATGTGCTATTTTCACCCCAAAGCTACCATCTGACAAACTTTGCAGACCGTAGTAGAAATGGTTTTAGTGTTTGCCATTTTTACCCTTTCTCCTCGAGTTCATTGGTCAGCTTCAATAGTGTTGAGGCGTTTAAGACCGCAATCTGCCTTGTGACAAATGTTCCAGATTGTACCACATTTTCCCCCTGTTCCTGTCAGTGTTTGGTCAAAAATCCACGAAATTGTCAATTTGAGCCCAAATCCAACCATCTGACACTGGCCAGACTGCAGTACCAATGGCTTAAGTGTTTTCCAGTTTCACCATGTTCCCTTCCGTTTATTGGTCAGCTTCATTGGTTTCGACTCGTTTTAGACTGCAATCAAGACTTCTACCAATGGTTGTAGACATTGTTGTTTTCACCCTGTTTCTCTCAGTGTTTGGTCAAAAATCCCTGAAAACTTGCAACTTTGATTGCTTTCAGAGTGTACTTCTAATGCTTATAGACACTCATGTTCACCCTGTTCATGTCAGTTTCTTGGTCAAAAATCCATGAAAATGTGCAATTTTTAAGCCCTTACAAAGAGTACTGCCAATAGACACTCATTTTCACCCTGTTCAGGTCAGTATTTGGTGCACAATTCATGAAAATATGCAATTTTAAGTAGTTCCAGAGTATTTAAGCAATGCTTATAGACCTTCATTTTCACCCTATTCTTTGAAATTGTGCTGTTTTATCCCCTTCAAGAGTGCACAACCAATGGCAATAAACACTCATTTCCGCTCACATCCAGTCAGTGTTTTCTGAAAAATCAATGAAAATGTGCAATTGTATCCCCTTCCAGAGTGTACAACTAATGGTTATAAACACTCATTTCCACTCGGTTCCAGTCAGTGCTTTCTCAGAAATCTATGATAATTTAGACTTTTTAGCCGTTGCAATGCTTATGCACTTTCCTTTTCAGCCTCTTCCAGTCAGTGTTTTGTCAAAAATTCATGAAAATGTGCAATTTTCCAGATTGCAAAACCAATGCTTATACACAGGCATTTTCACCCTCTTCCTGTGAGGTTCTTTGTCAAAAATCCAAGAAAATGTGCTATTTTCACCCCAAAGCTACCATCTGACAAACTTTGCAGACCGTAGTAGAAATGGTTTTAGTGTTTGCCATTTTTACCCTTTCTCCTCGAGTTCATTGGTCAGCTTCAATAGTGTTGAGGCGTTTAAGACCGCAATCTGCCTTGTGACAAATGTTCCAGATTGTACCACATTTTCCCCCTGTTCCTGTCAGTGTTTGGTCAAAAATCCACGAAATTGTCAATTTGAGCCCAAATCCAACCATCTGACACTGGCCAGACTGCAGTACCAATGGCTTAAGTGTTTTCCAGTTTCACCATGTTCCCTTCCGTTTATTGGTCAGCTTCATTGGTTTCGACTCGTTTTAGACTGCAATCAAGACTTCTACCAATGGTTGTAGACATTGTTGTTTTCACCCTGTTTCTCTCAGTGTTTGGTCAAAAATCCCTGAAAACTTGCAACTTTGATTGCTTTCAGAGTGTACTTCTAATGCTTATAGACACTCATGTTCACCCTGTTCATGTCAGTTTCTTGGTCAAAAATCCATGAAAATGTGCAATTTTTAAGCCCTTACAAAGAGTACTGCCAATAGACACTCATTTTCACACTGTTCAGGTCAGTATTTGGTGCACAATTCATGAAAATATGCAATTTTAAGTAGTTCCAGAGTATTTAAGCAATGCTTATAGACCTTCATTTTCACCCTATTCTTTGAAATTGTGCTGTTTTATCCCCTTCAAGAGTGCACAACCAATGGCAATAAACACTCATTTCCGCTCACATCCAGTCAGTGTTTTCTGAAAAATCAATGAAAATGTGCAATTGTATCCCCTTCCAGAGTGTACAACTAATGGTTATAAACACTCATTTCCACTCGGTTCCAGTCAGTGCTTTCTCAGAAATCTATGATAATTTAGACTTTTTAGCCCTTGCAATGCTTATGCACTTTCCTTTTCAGCCTCTTCCAGTCAGTGTTTTGTCAAAAATTCATGAAAATGTGCAATTTTCCAGATTGCAAAACCAATGCTTATACACAGGCATTTTCACCCTCTTCCTGTGAGGTTCTTTGTCAAAAATCCAAGAAAATGTGCTATTTTCACCCCAAAGCTACCATCTGACAAACTTTGCAGACCGTAGTAGAAATGGTTTTAGTGTTTGCCATTTTTACCCTTTCTCCTCGAGTTCATTGGTCAGCTTCAATAGTGTTGAGGCGTTTAAGACCGCAATCTGCCTTGTGACAAATGTTCCAGATTGTACCACATTTTCCCCCTGTTCCTGTCAGTGTTTGGTCAAAAATCCACGAAATTGTCAATTTGAGCCCAAATCCAACCATCTGACACTGGCCAGACTGCAGTACCAATGGCTTAAGTGTTTTCCAGTTTCACCATGTTCCCTTCCGTTTATTGGTCAGCTTCATTGGTTTCGACTCGTTTTAGACTGCAATCAAGACTTCTACCAATGGTTGTAGACATTGTTGTTTTCACCCTGTTTCTCTCAGTGTTTGGTCAAAAATCCCTGAAAACTTGCAACTTTGATTGCTTTCAGAGTGTACTTCTAATGCTTATAGACACTCATGTTCACCCTGTTCATGTCAGTTTCTTGGTCGAAAATCCATGAAAATGTGCAATTTTTAAGCCCTTACAAAGAGTACTGCTAATAGACACTCATTTTCACACTGTTCAGGTCAGTATTTGGTGCACAATTCATGAAAATATGCAATTTTAAGTAGTTCCAGAGTATTTAAGCAATGCTTATAGACCTTCATTTTCACCCTGTTCTTTGAAATTGTCCCCTTCCAGAGTGCACAACCAATGGTAATAAACACTCATTTCCGCTCACATCCAGTCAGTGTTTTCTGAAAAATCGATGAAAATGTACAATTGTATCCCCTTCCAGAGTGTACAGCTAATGGTTATGAACACTCATTTCCACTCGGTTCCAGTCAGTGCTTTCTCAGAAATCTATGATAATTTAGACTTTTTAGCCCTTGCAATGCTTATGCACTTTCCTTTTCAGCCTCTTCCAGTCAGTGTTTTGTCAAAAATTCATGAAAATGTGCAATTTTCCAGATTGCAAAACCAATGCTTCTACACAGGCATTTTCACCCTCTTCCTGTGAGGTTCTTTGTCAAAAATCCAAGAAAATGTACTATTTTCACCCCAAAGCTACCATCTGACAAACTTTGCAGACCGTAGTAGAAATGGTTTTAGTGTTTGCCATTTTTACCCTTTCTCCTCGAGTTCATTGGTCAGCTTCAATAGTGTTGAGGCGTTTAAGACCGCAATCTGCCTTGTGACAAATGTTCCAGATTGTACCACATTTTCCCCCTGTTCCTGTCAGTGTTTGGTCAAAAATCCACGAAATTGTCAATTTGAGCCCAAATCCAACCATCTGACACTGGCCAGACTGCAGTACCAATGGCTTTAGTGTTTTCCAGTTTCACCATGTTCCCTTCCGTTTATTGGTCAGCTTCATTGGTTTCGACTCGTTTTAGACTGCAATCAAGACTTCTACCAATGGTTGTAGACATTGTTGTTTTCACCCTGTTTCTCTCAGTGTTTGGTCAAAAATCCCTGAAAACTTGCAACTTTGATTGCTTTCAGAGTGTACTTCTAATGCTTATAGACACTCATGTTCACCCTGTTCATGTCAGTTTCTTGGTCAAAAATCCATGAAAATGTGCAATTTTTAAGCCCTTACAAAGAGTACTGCCAATAGACACTCATTTTCACCCTGTTCAGGTCAGTATTTGGTGCACAATTCATGAAAATATGCAATTTTAAGTAGTTCCAGAGTATTTAAGCAATGCTTATAGACCTTCATTTTCACCCTATTCTTTGAAATTGTGCTGTTTTATCCCCTTCAAGAGTGCACAACCAATGGCAATAAACACTCATTTCCGCTCACATCCAGTCAGTGTTTTCTGAAAAATCAATGAAAATGTGCAATTGTATCCCCTTCCAGAGTGTACAACTAATGGTTATAAACACTCATTTCCACTCGGTTCCAGTCAGTGCTTTCTCAGAAATCTATGATAATTTAGACTTTTTAGCCGTTGCAATGCTTATGCACTTTCCTTTTCAGCCTCTTCCAGTTAGTGTTTTGTCAAAAATTCATGAAAATGTGCAATTTTCCAGATTGCAAAACCAATGCTTATACACAGGCATTTTCACCCTCTTCCTGTGAGGTTCTTTGTCAAAAATCCAAGAAAATGTGCTATTTTCACCCCAAAGCTACCATCTGACAAAATTTGCAGACCGTAGTAGAAATGGTTTTAGTGTTTGCCATTTTTACCCTTTCTCCTCGAGTTCATTGGTCAGCTTCAATAGTGTTGAGGCGTTTAAGACCGCAATCTGCCTTGTGACAAATGTTCCAGATTGTACCACATTTTCCCCCTGTTCCTGTCAGTGTTTGGTCAAAAATCCACGAAATTGTCAATTTGAGCCCAAATCCAACCATCTGACACTGGCCAGACTGCAGTACCAATGGCTTTAGTGTTTTCCAGTTTCACCATGTTCCCTTCCGTTTATTGGTCAGCTTCATTGGTTTCGACTCGTTTTAGACTGCAATCAAGACTTCTACCAATGGTTGTAGACATTGTTGTTTTCACCCTGTTTCTCTCAGTGTTTGGTCAAAAATCCCTGAAAACTTGCAACTTTGATTGCTTTCAGAGTGTACTTCTAACGCTTATAGACACTCATGTTCACCCTGTTCATGTCAGTTTCTTGGTCGAAAGTCCATGAAAATGTGCAATTTCTAAGCCCTTACAAAGAGTACTGCCAATAGACACTCATTTTCACCCTGTTCAGGTCAGTATTTGGTGCACAATTCATGAAAATATGCAATTTTAAGTAGTTCCAGAGTATTTAAGCAATGCTTATAGACCTTCATTTTCACCCTGTTCTTTGAAATTGTCCCCTTCCAGAGTGCACAACCAATGGTAATAAACACTCATTTCCGCTCACATCCAGTCAGTGTTTTCTGAAAAATCGATGAAAATGTACAATTGTATCCCCTTCTAGAGTGTAAAACTAATGGTTATGAACACTCATTTCCACTCGGTTCCAGTCAGTGCTTTCTCAGAAATCTATGATAATTTAGACTCTTTAGCCCTTCCAATGCTTATGCACTTTCCTTTTCAGCCTCTTCCAGTTTGTCAAAAATTCATGAAAATGTGCAATTTTCCAGATTGTAAAACCAATGCTTATACACAGGCATTTTCACCCTCTTCCTGTGAGGTTCTTATTATATTGTAAATTGAGTATGGAATCTCTCACAATTGAAATGTGTGTCACCTCATTAGCCAAGCGAGAAGCATTGTTCACTATGAAACATCAATTGTTAAGCCTATACAATAAAGATATACTTCTAATGCTTATAGACACTCATGTTCACCCTGTTCATGTCAGTTTCTTGGTCAAAAATCCATGAAAATGTGCAATTTTTAAGCCCTTACAAAGAGTACTGCCAATAGACACTCATTTTCACCCTGTTCAGGTCAGTATTTGGTGCACAATTCATGAAAATATGCAATTTTAAGTAGTTCCAGAGTATTTAAGCAATGCTTATAGACCTTCATTTTCACCCTATTCTTTGAAATTGTGCTGTTTTATCCCCTTCAAGAGTGCACAACCAATGGCAATAAACACTCATTTCCGCTCACATCCAGTCAGTGTTTTCTGAAAAATCAATGAAAATGTGCAATTGTATCCCCTTCCAGAGTGTACAACTAATGGTTATAAACACTCATTTCCACTCGGTTCCAGTCAGTGCTTTCTCAGAAATCTATGATAATTTAGACTCTTTAGCCCTTCCAATGCTTATGCACTTTCCTTTTCAGCCTCTTCCAGTTTGTCAAAAATTCATGAAAATGTGCAATTTTCCAGATTGTAAAACCAATGCTTATACACAGGCATTTTCACCCTCTTCCTGTGAGGTTCTTATTATATTGTAAATTGAGTATGGAATCTCTCACAATTGAAATGTGTGTCACCTCATTAGCCAAGCGAGAAGCATTGTTCACTATGAAACATCAATTGTTAAGCCTATACAATAAAGATATATAAATCGTATTTACGGGTTCTTGAGTTATCTCTTCATCAATGTCATCGAGAATCATCATATTAAAAAGGATGTCTCGACCCGACAGTTTGATCTGGAACTGAGTAGCTACTGTATTGTGAGTTAATTCTGATCGTTTCTTTTTCAGTAAGACATTAGGGGTCTGTCCAATTGTAAACAATTGGGGGAGATGATAGAAATTATAAACATTCCCCCAGCTGTGTTACTTATATAATATAGCCTCATGAAACATGGGGGTGTGGATGGGGGGGTCCCCCATGTCACATGTCGATTTTAAAAAGGGTCATGGCACTATAATGGGAGCCGGCCTATGTTATGACTGCTAAAGACCTGATTAGGTAATTTGGAAAGGTTATTCATAACAAACCATCTCCCATAATAATGAGATATTAGGAAAATCAGAAGTTGTACAGGTACTATAGTAGTGACTTGGGCAGGTACTATAAGGTAAAGACTGTGTTTTTGGAAAAGAGTAGGAGGGCCAGGGGAGTGTGGAGCCCGTGGATCAAAGTGAATGACAATCATCATTTTGCTAGATGGTCATAAGGGAATGGTCATTATTTATCAACAGGGGGGTGGTGGGTTTGAGCCCTCTTGAGGGGGCAAAAAAATTTACCCTCTTTTTAGCAAAAAAGCCAAAGAGGGGCGCGAAAATTCTCCGTGCCTGTGGGGCGACCGCAAAAACTTTTGACTATCCTCGAGGGGTGGCGTAAAAATTTTTCGCGCAGCTGCGCAAAAACCCACCACCCCCCCTTGTTGATAAATAATGACCACTCCCTAAAGGGAAATGACTGTAAGTAGTCTGCTATGGACAATGCAGACTGAAGTATCATACCCTAGGCTTCATAAGCACTGACCTTCTCTAATGCGGCCACCTCTCTAATATGGCCAAAGGGTGTCTGGATTAGAAGGAGTTGACTGTATATCTATTGTTTTTGATCACTACTCAATGCCGAGGGATAATCAATACATTTAGTATTTGTAGTTTTTCTTTTTACTATTTTACTGGGGTATCAAATCTTCCAAAATTTCAGAAGAAAGTCGAACATCAATATATGAATACATCAACATGTTTAGAGCATTTTGCACACTGGGCTAGTTATATATAGGATAGGATGGACTATAGGCGATTTAATAGGAGTCCGGACACTGTCATGATTTTTCTAAGGCCTTAACATTGGACAAATAGTTCTCACATATTCATCAGTGCATCTTCTACTACATTGTATAAGGGTAAGCCGCAGATTCTCTGATGCAGCCTATATTATCACAATAGACCATAAAAATACTGTAAATTTCTGTGTATAAGCTGTAATTATTACACGAATCATAAGCCTCCTGCGGCCTATAGAATGACCCCAAAGGATGGGAGCAGCTTATATGTGAGTACCGTAATTTCCTGCGTAGAAGGCGCAGCTTGGGTAGAAGGTGCACCCCCAACTCAGAGAAGGCCTTTTCAAGTAGAAGGTGCACCTACCTCTTCTGGATCGATTTCTGGAGAAACCCGTGTACAAGGCGCCCCCCCCCCAACTCACAGGGGGCTGTTTCGCGTAGAAGGCGCCCCCTCCCCACCCCACCTTATTGTACACCTCCCGGTCTGTATGAGTTCAAGCTCTCATCGGGGCATGGTGGGCCTTATCCCCGGCGAGCGCGTCGACACCTCCCGGTCTGCCGCGGTGCTGGCTCTATGAGTTTAAGCTGTCATCGGCGCAGGGTGGGCCTTATCGCCGGCGAGCGGGTCGACACCTCCCGGTCTGCCACATTGCTGCCTCTATGAGTTGAAACTGTCATCGGCGCATGGGAGGCCTTAGCCCCGGCTAGCGTGTTGACACCTAATTTTTTTTTAATTGCCCCAAATTACATAACTTTACATGTTATGATCTCATAATTAATATTAGATTGATATATAAAGGTTAGCTATTGATTTTGGGGTGTTTTCCTTGGCCACATCAATCAGTCTCCCAATTGAAAGTCAGAAAAACCCGCGTATAAGGCGCACCCCAAACTCAAGGCAATGTCCCTCCCGCGTATAAGACCCAGCAGCATTTTGTTTAACGTAGAAGACGCGCCTTATACGCGGGAGATTACGGTATAATGGTAAAGGTTCACAAGAATTTGGTCTGACTGAGGGTTACCCCTTAGTCAGGCCAATTCAAGCGAACCTTTACATTTTATCTCATGTTGTTTTAGAGGGATACATTAAAAATTATTCATTTGGCAGAGAATAATAATTAAATCATAATTATCAGTCATTCAGGGTGTTACAAATGACAGTGAAATACTGGGTAGTGTTATTGCATGGGGTGTGCAATAGGGAGCTCCATTGTAAAACCTATGGGACTTCAGTATTCAACTTGAGATAAAAAACAGTACCATAATCTCCTGCATCTAAGACCCACCTAGATTTTTAGGATTTGGTCAGAAAAATGACCTTTGTTCTACTGAATGAATTTTCAAAATTAAAACAAAACTGTGTTTCTTGGACCCCGGACCCCATATGCTGCTGATTGGGTTATAGGTTACGTGGATGTAAATGCTGCCCTCTCGTGAGTCATATGGTATTCAGGGCTGCACGAAAGGGTGTTCTGACTGCTGATTGGTTTAGAATTAGACAGAAGAAATATTGGTAAAATTATGAAAAAAATCACAGGTGTTCCCAAATAGTTAATAAATGGAATAGTAGGTGTGCTTTTATATTATGCCAGGCCTTGGGGATTTTATGAGGCATGCAAAAGTTAATCTGGCCAATGGAGATTTTTAGGCCCAAAATAGGGTAGAATGGCACTCACTGCACATATCATTCCCTTATTTAAGATTTTCAGGGTTAAGCCTATCCAACATTGTCACATTGTGTATGAGGGATGAGTTAACCGTGCTATGGTTGAAATTTTTACCAACGAACATTTGAGGCGGCTGTTTTTGTGTGTTATGCTATATAGAAACATAGAGGAAATGGATTTAGTTCCCGTGACCTATAGGAGGTATGGGCATTTTGCCTTCATATTTCAGATCACATTTTAAAGTCATTTTTCTGTTACAGCAGGGCTGGTTTTGTAGGAATATAACCAAAATAGCCACATGAATGGTGTATAAATGAGAAAAACCTTAGAAAATGTTGCTTGTGGAGATAGGGTAATTTCCAAAATATTGCAGTTTCTACAAATTGCCCCGAACACCACTTTTTCTGGACATAACCCACCAACAGAATGAAATTTTCAGCTGAAAATTAACTTTTAGTCTTATTTCAATCTTTCTAGGGCTTTTTATGCACAGATGTCCATTTAGGGCCTACCATAGGGACCACTAGCAATTTGGTCGGGTTTGCGGTGTTCAGTCAAAATTTCAATGACCGAGCAATTATCTAATTAACAAGTAGTAATTTGTTCATGAGTGCAGATATTGGTACAATGTTGATAATAGATATTTATAAATGCATACAGCAGAAAAGGCACAGCTAAAGAAATGATCCCCTGATAGGATATCATCACATAAAAGTTTGATTAATCATAAGCCTAATATTAATCATTTTCAGCAATTATATATTTTCCATGATTTTGTGATTTTCTCTGGGGAATGCCACACTCAGAGATGTCAGTTGGGTATGGGCTCAACCTCTGAAAATTTTTGGGTGTTAGCAAAACACCCATATTCCCAATGTATTATGCTATAAAAAGCACCCATTTTGTCTTCATATCAATCTATTCCCCTCACTCAAAATCATTAAAACCTCTCTGGAGTGGATGGTCATAGAAATACAATTAAAAACACTGCATCAGAATTTCAGCCAATCAGCGGCCAGCTTGGATTCATGTCCTCTGAAATGAGATTTCAGAGATCCTCTGATCTCTGAAAGGTGGTTTGTCTAGAAAAATCTAGAGGGCAGCACGAGGCATGTTTAATTCCACCTGCTGAAGCTTGAATTATGCTCAGCCTTAGGCTCCCTAGAAGTAGAAGGGCATGTTGTAAGGGTGTATCTATGATTTATGTAATTCTCTCTATCCATATTATGATCAAACTTTGGAAGAAGCCTCTGAGATGTCTTGATTTATAGGAAAGTTTGAACATCTGAAAACAGACAGACCTCTGAAGGTCTGACATCTCTACGTGACACTATATCTTGCAAAAGCAATGCCCTCTTCATCACCATGTGACTGCATTCAATACATATATGCAGTTTGGCAGCTCTAGAGCTTTCACTTGTCTAGTGCATGAGTCTTTGATGATAAAAGTCGCTGCTCGGAAACAGCACTGAAAACCAGTAGGAATTTCACTGTGATCTACACATATGGACCCGCTCATATCTTTACATTGAGAAAGGCTGTTACCACCTCACTTCAGGATATGATAGGACAGAGTCTGAGGTTTCATGGAAAAAAAGTTTTAGTTTAATCTGAAGACCCCCTGCCTAATTAAGGTTATGTGGACGTAAATGCTGCCCTCTCGTGAGTCATATAGTATTCAGGACTGCACTGAAGGGTGTTCTGACTGCTGATTGGTTTAGAATTAGACAGAAGAAATATTGGTAAAATTATGAAAAAAATCACAGGTGTTCCCAAATAGTTAATAAATGGAATAGTAGGTGTGTTTTTATATTATGCCAGGCCTTGGGGATTTTATGAGGCATGCAAAAGTTAATCTGGCCAATGGAGATTTTTAGGCCCAAAATAGGGTAGAATGGCACTCACTGCACATATCAATACCTTATTTAAGATTTTCAGGGTTAAGCCTATCCAACATTCTGTCACATTGTGTATGAGGGATGAGTTAACTGTGCTATGGTTGAAATTTTTACCAACAAACATTTTAGGCGGCTGTTTTTGTGTTATGCTATATAGAAACATAGAGGAAATGGATTTAGTCCCCGGTGACCTATATATGAGTGTAACACATTAAAAGAAAGGTCTTGGTGTCCCCCTTGCGGATCCAGGGAGAACTAAAACCCTGTCTATAAGACGCGCCTTATACGCGGGGGATTATGGTACTAAACCGTCATCTACCTCTAACTTGTAGCTTATATGCGGGAATTCATAGTATTTGTTCAGCATCATTTTTTCACATATGATGACTCAGTGGGGCTATTTAGTGCAAGTAAGCAATAGAAATATGCAAACAAGTGTCAAAAGACACATCTTTATATAACAGCATTTATTTATAGATAAATAGTGTTATGCAGTCATAACTACGGTGCATTTAGTGTATTGTGATGTCGTAGGCCGCACCAGATAGCCCTGTTGCTTGCCCCTATGATGCGCAAATAAGTATATCAGAATCTTTTTATTCAACATGAAGACTGCCAAAAGAGGTCATCATAAAAAAAGGGTGGTCCTTTCGTCTAAACAAGAGGGGGCATTACTGCAAATACGGTATATCAGTAGGTTATACATTCATCATAATATTGATCATTTGTCTTTTTGTGTTTCCATATCTATCCCAAATTCAGTGTGATTGCTGTCCGTTTGATGGTGCCCTTCAGTTACCTCAGGTGGCAGATGATGCTGTGATTTGCTTACGGTCTGGTAGATGGACATTGCCTGCAAGGGGAAAATGGATATGGATGTAAGGTTCAATTCATGTCGACTGGTCAGATCACCATGGTTAAATTGTGAGAGATAAATGCGTTTAGATATTTATAGCCAATAAATAGGGTTTTCATACCAGTTCCCCAGTGCACTGCCCAGGGTGTCCGGCAGACCCCTTTGAAAAAGTAGGACTGAAAATTTTCAAAAAGTAGGAATAAAGTAGGACAAAAGTAGGAAAATATAAGAAAAAATAGGACATATGTAGAATAAACAATGCATGTGTAACAAACCTATTTATCCTCAGAATTGATAAGCTTATATGTAGAATCTATTAGGATAATATTCCAGAACATATTTAAATGGTGCTCAGTTTGTACCTGTATTATTGGTATGTGAAACATGATATACAATCTATTGTATTAAAACCCCGTCCATAAGCCAGGGGTAGATTTAAGGGGAAATTTAGAAGCCGGTTTTGGTCCAAAATAGGAAAAAAAATCCGGCTTATGACCGGGGTAATATCCCGCTCACAGGGAAACATTCTCTTAAATAAGTCAGACAATCCTTCACATGACCGAAAGCTGAAGTTACTCTCACATACTTTGTGGGCCCATAGGATTTCAGCAATGGCAGTCTGTTCTTGCTGCGAAGTTGTCTGCACCATGAATGAACTAGGCTTAGCAGAGGTGCTTGCACTAGATACTGTTTTGACACTTATGGTTGGTTCAGCACCATCTGATACAGATGCACTAGCTGCTGCACTAGCACTTTTCTTTTTGAAGTGGCGCTGTGTGCTTCCAAATCTGGCTTTAGCAAAACCAGTATGCTTAACCTTTGACACATGGGCTAGAGCTTGCAGGAGATCTGTATTGTCTATTTGAAATGATCTGTTGCATAGTGTGCAGTAGGCTTTGTAAGCAGAACTTGGATCTACACGACACCACTGTTTGACTAAATTTCCATTTTTATCTGTCTTATTTATCCAAGATTCTTGAAATTTTGTGGGATTTTGGCATGTTTCTATAGAGTTCTATAGCAGGCTTTAATGATCTAGGTTACATGATGTCAGATGAATCCGTCACCAATCTATTGACCCATCACCAGCAGTGCATAGCCTAAAACTAAAAGCACAGCAATGTTAAGGGACTATCTTTGTCCAAAAGTATCATGACAATTATAACAACATAACTGCAACCAAATCTGAATGTTTTCTACATTGGCACTCCATGGTTTAAATATAGATTGCAGCCAACACTGACACCATTAGTCTCTTATTGACATTTCATGTAGCCACCTTTTGATATTAACTTCCTGATCACTATCAGTCAGGTGTTTGCATGTATTCTGCTAAAGGGTTTATGAGTGAAACATTAGTATAATACTAGTTCTAATGCTCAAAGCATATATGTCCACCAAGTCAATCGCTACCATCACCACACAACTAACTTTAGCATAATCAAACATCAATTGATACACCAATGGTGTCAGGAGGGTGTTGCTCCTATTGTAAAAATAGCTGTGAGTATGTGCCCTCTTTTCTAAACAAGACGTGCACTACTTCACCTAAGTACTTGCACTCACCACATTAGTCTGAAAAGTCACCTGCCTTGTTTAAAATTGAGCGAGCTGCACTACCAGGTACCTAGTCATGTCACACGCTCTATAGTTTATTATACTGACTGACTTCTTCCAACTAGGTACATACTCAAATCCCCCTTTTTTAGCACTGTACTTGAATGACCACTTGTGAGCAACAAAAGGGACAAGTTATAGCTACATGAAAAGAAAGGACTGGAAATGAGGGCATTTTAGCCAACTCTTTCTTTTACTATAGGAGCAACACCCTCCTGAATTGGCTCTTTCATTCCACAAGCCAATATCTCTGAATCTTTAATGAAGATGTGATTAATAAATACTGCACTATTCATAAACCATGTGGAGGCAAAATGTAGTAGAGCTACAACTCCAGTACTCAGTTTCTTGCAAGTACTAAAGGAGCATGACAGACATAGCAAAATTTGAGTACCAGATAATAATGCAAATTATATTACAGAATTTGCTATCTACCCAAAGTAATGTTACTAGCCAGTACGAGACTAAATGGATAAAACATATGTGACACGATCTGCAAAAAGGGGGCTTAGTGCAGGGGGCTTTAAGACCCCTTCTCCCAGTACATGTCAAATATAAGAGGAGGAAAATCGTTCATATGCCATAGTTTTGCTAATAAAATCAGGTACTCCTTAATAATTGCCTGTGATAAGTTCACTCAGGTACCTCATTGGGACCTACAATAGCCTACACATTAAGATTTGAGGGTTGATTTCACTTGACATAAGTTACTATAACATGTACTGAAACAAGCAAGATGTGCTTCAAAGCACTAACGGTATTTTTATATTGCACACGCCAAAGCAAAATGAAAAAGTAGGAAAATGTAGGTATTTTGGAGAAAAAGTAGGAAAAATAGCAAAATCATAAAATAATAGGAAAAAGTAGGAAAAGTAGGATCGCCAGACACCCTGACTGCCATTCAGGCATTTCTAAACCTAAACTCGTATTTACCTTTTTGCTCATCAGGGAGATGCAAGACTGGTCTATGTGGACATGAAATATACCACGTACAGAGACCCAGGAGCCCAAGGGTGCTGGTTTAAAGTTCTTTACATTGAGAGCCTTACCTGAGCAACCATGGAGTTTACATCACCAGCACTAGAGGGCAGCAAGACGGTGTTGGTGTGTTTGGCCAGGTTGGAGAAGGCTGCAATGTACTGCTCAGCAACGTTGTAGGACACTGCTTTTCCACCATTCTAAGAGAAATATGAAGTTTACAGCTTAACAATAGCTTGTGCATAGGCTAGTCTGTGACAGATATTGATATTGAGGCAGATATTGATGGTTTTAAGTTTTCTATCAATCGCCCTCACATTAGCACCTACATTTTTTTTTACAAAGAAAGATACATGTGTATGAAAAAAAAACACTTTTTTTTTTTACCAAGTGAGATGAGTAAACATTTAAATCGTATTCCTGATTATATCTGTCTAGACCAATCAGTACATGCTGAGATTGGCCATTTAGTCTTAAATTCTTCTAATGAAAAACATGCAAACATTCAAACATTTTACCCATTCATTTCTCATTCAGACGCACCATTCTGATACACCATACAAATAATAAGTAGTCCACACATCAGGACTGTACTATTGTATATACAATAGTGGGTAGACGTAGGGATGTGTAATTATCATGTGAACTCAAAAGAGAGAAATTATTTTTCACCCAATCACAGCGCAGCATTTATTTATTGCAGAAAACCAATGTATCTCTCGATCTTTGAGGCTATTGCAAGATGGGGAGATGCCAGATCTACTTATATATTAAAGTAGGAATAATTATGTATAGTAGGTCTTGTCTCCCCGTAAAAACTCTAACAGTTCCTGAAAGTTGTATGTTAGAAAAATGTTTCTCTGTATTCCACTTAGTGTGTTTGCAATTTAACTCGAACATGGTCTAAGTTTTCCCCGAAACCCCAATGTAATGGATCGTTCTATATAGTTATATATATATGTAAAGCAGAGCACCCCCCCCCCCCGAATATGACAGAAGACACTCTGTTATATGTAGATGTTACAGGAAGGGTTCGTTTTTGGTACTACATAACATACCAGTACTAATAATTTCCAGTACAACATACATATATTTGGTATGATGTAGGTGTCGTCGTAGTAACTAAGTTATAACTTGATGAATGCAGCTACAAAAACATAAGATTTAACGCGTGATATATATCACATATGGCCCAGGGTCTACTACCCCCACCCCCCAATATAAAAAGAAAAACCTGTATGTACTGCTAGGACTGCCATTCAATTCCTGAACACTACTACCAGCCTATATATATACTGCCAGGACTGCCATACAACCCTACCAGCCTGTGTGTACTACTGGGACCGCCATACAGCACCTACCGTAATCTCTCGCGTAGAAGGCGCGTCTTCTACGCCAAAGAAAATGCTGCTGGGACGTGGGATGGACATTACCTAGAGTTGGGGGTGCGCCTTATATGAGGGTTTCTTTTATTATAGAAAAGTACTTATCTTACAAAATTCAACCTTTATGGGTGCGCCTTCTACGTGAAAAGACCTTCTCTGAGTTGGGGGTGCGCCTTCTACGCGAGCTGCGCCTTCCACGCGGGAGATTACGGTACCTACCTATATATACTGCTGGAACTGCCATACAACACCTACTAACCTGTATGTACTGCTGGAACCGCCATACAGCTCCCACTAGTCTATATATACTAGCCTATACAATGTATATACTGCTGGAACCGCCATACAACTCTTACTAACCTGTATGTATTGCTGGAACCGCCATACAGCCCCTACTAGCCTATATATACTGCTAGAACCGCCATACACCCCTACTAACCTGTATGTACTGCTGGAACCGCCATACCTAATATAAGATTTTGCTGGGTTGCGATTTAAACTACAATATGCTGTCATTACAGGTATGGCGGTCCAGAGGGCATGGCAGTCCCCTCTCATATATAGGAACAAAGAAGTAAATTGATCAGTCACACTAAGGATGTACTACATATGGCATGCCTGATTACTTCTACACCTGCTGATTTTTTGGCATCTTAATCAGCAATTTCCATAGAAATCAAGATGTTTTTGAAATCACAAAAACTGATCACCACCATAGGCCCCATGTTGAAGCCATGTTATACATATGGCTCTTCAAAAGGTGAGTCAAATATGGCAGCTCATTTGACAGGGAAACACATGGCTCACGGACAAGAGAGATGTATTGTTGGAGAGATGAGATTCCAATCTATCCCTTGGTTTTTTTAATTAAATTGATAAGAGGCCTGGATCCACCAATGATTACATTGTAAAGTTGGTGATTAGAAATCATGAAATTTGGCCTTGAACCCGCCGTTAAAGACCTAGGCATAGCCCTGGGCCAATAAGAAATGTATATATGATTGGTCACAAATTAAGTTGAAAAAACAGAGTGTAGGTAGGTCAAACATTTTAGCCAACCTTTAAGATCAAACAAATTTCAGTACTCCACTGCTAGTTTGACACTCATGTTTACCTCCAAAAGACTCACAAAACATGAGGTAGGGCCAGAAAAGAGGGTAGGTAGCGTTACCTGAACACAATCATAGACCATAGGTGGAAAATCAGGTCACCCAACATATATTTACAAGGCTATTTCTTTACAATTACACTGCTTTATTAAAATACAATAAAGAAAATAATAATCTTAAAAAAAATCTATTACATACCTGATCGCTGAGAGCCTCTGCTACTCTTTGGATGGATGTAGCTTTGGCTTCTGCTTTTGCTATCAATGCCTCAGCCTCTCCTGCAGAAGCAAAGGTTCATATCCATTTAACAATTTTATTTTCTTGATTGAACAAAACAGTCCGTTGTTGCTTAGCCAAAGGTATACGCTGGACGAGTAAATTTCTACAGGAATGAAAAGCGTTTGTAAACAAACTTGGCCTTTCTTTACAATATAGAATACCTCTGTACTTACGTACAGAAAAGGCGGCGCAAAAGAGACCGGCAGCAGCGGACTGCTCGCCGGGGTCCTCCCCTCACATTTCCCGTAGACCTCTCGCCTGTACACTCGCCATTTTGGTATTTTCTCGCCATGGCTGGCAAAGATGATATAATTAGGCCTTGAATAAGGATCTAATCTAACACTGTACAGAGCAGGGCACCTCAAATTGCTTTTACTAACCTGCTATGAAGCCATTTCGATGCTACGCGTACTCCTCTAACCCCACCCATCCGCCATGTTTGTACTGTCTTCGCCTCTTTGTGAACAATTCTGTTCAAGGTTTCAATCTCTAAAGTATAGACCTAGGTATGGGCGTTTGGTGCCAGCTTGCATGAACTCTTGTGATTTCTCGCAATATGCACCAGATATTGCGATACTTCAAAATGTCTTAAAAAAACGTCTTATCAGGACTTTACTACCATTTTTCCCATAATAATACACTGTTTCGCAAAGAAATATAAGGATTAAATTGTGTGCCAACATGTTCCCCTTCATTTCCACATAATTATAATAGAGGATGGTTGAGATTTATTACATTTAAGGCGGATTGTAAAAGCAATACACCAAGCTCCCCTATATATGTCATGGCTTTTTGTGCGATACCAGAAACGCGGCTGCGCCAAGTTAATAGGTTGTATGTTATGACACATACTGATAAAGTCCTGACAAATACAAAACCTTCACCAAGAGTGTGGGTGTGTGTTGGGGGAGGGCTACTTCTATTCTTTGATACATACACACACACATATGATGCGATAAACAAGTAATAGCGACAAGGATATATATTTGAGGACAACTGGTGTAGAACAGACCCCCTTATTTATTACTAAAGGAGAGAAGAAAAAAAAAGTCCTCCTGGGACCACAAGAAACGATATGGCTACCTGTCTTAAGACGTAATCTACAGGGAGTTTACTATAATCCGGTTTGGAGAACAGAGTCAATTCGTGTTGAGTGTACTTTAAAGTGTTTGGAAACTCCAGCTTCCCAAACACTTCAAAGCAGTATAGTTGTTCTTTGGCCTTGCAGATAGACAACCAAAGTCGATATTTTTTTTGTTGTTCTCTGTAAGGTTTGGTGACCTTTATATAGTGTTTTAGAGTTCTGAAAGGACATAGCACTCTGTCTGAGAACTTGTAGACATGAAACCTGTCTAAAGGCTTGCCTTCTTTTGTGTGCTTTAGTAGTGGGTCTACCGTTAATACCACATCATTGGTGAATACTAGTATAGAGCTAATATTGAAGGTATCGGAGGTTTGAGCCCTTTGAGTTGTTGCCAGTGCCAACAGCAGAACTGTCTTGTATGTTAAATGTTTGTAACTTAAATCCTCTAGTGGTGGCCAAGATTTAAGTATTGCCAGTACAATGTCTACATCACAAGTATAAGTGTATCTAGCCTTGGGTGGCGTATCTATAGAAACTTCTTTTGAGTTGTCTAGATACATCTGGATGTGGCCCTAAGGTGCTACCGTACTGATCTAACTCTACATATGCTGATAATGCAGATCTTGCTGTATTTGTAGTGGTATAACCTAGTCTATCCACATAGAGTTTAGAGAAAACAGTAGAGCTGAACATAGGCTAGGCGGTCTTGATCGCTCGTTGAGTTTGAAAAATTCTTTATTCAGAAAGCAATGATACATTTTGTGTGATGTCACTGTAGATATACCAATAAACCTTAGATGAAAGTACACTTTTCACTATGAGAATAACATATGTTTAAGAATAAAAGGCTGCAGCTTGACATAGATGTCAGTTTAATTGGGCCACCTTGGTTCAGCGGTGGAATCCCAGGTACCTTTTTTATAAACAGCTTAAACATGCAAGATTGTCCTCCTAGTTTGTACACAGTTAATTGAAATGAACATGTTGAACAGTGGTTGCTAGGATAACACTGACAATGTAATTAAAGGAATTATAGTTATGAATTTAGATATGGACGTCATTAAGACTTGTCCTTAAGATGTCATATAGACAACCTTGAGATATCATAGACTTTCTAAATATTCATATTTTAGACTTGGTTATTATGATAGATAAGCGTCATGTAGACTACCTATTACAGTATTTATAAGAACCTGAATCTGTAAACAAGCTGAATCTGTAAACACAGAAGAGCGTTTTTTTGGTTGTGCTGTCCCATATGGGAGTACCATGGAGTTCCATCCTGAATTTTTGTTCAGGAGGCCTCCGCCTACCCCCCAGACCTACCCCCTTACCCCTAATCTACCCCCTAACCCCACTCCCTACCAAGGCCTAACAAAGCACTGTGGTATTATACTTTCATCCCTTTGCGCACCATCTCAAGTCATCTCAGTTCCCCCTGCTAAATAATGAACTACAGTAGGTGACATCTGCACTGTTCTATGTGGTGCCTCCTTGTGAGTAGACAGTGAACCAGACAAACTGAAGGGTTGTAGCTGGCTCATATTTTAGTGGGATAGGACACAGGATGAACTTAACATCTGGGGACCAAGTATCAGAAAATCTTTCCCTTTTTAAAAGGTCTAATCTATCACTACATTCATTTCATATTAAGAGTGAGAATAATGCTTAGGCCAAAAAAAAGAGTTGTTTGTTTCAGGTAACATGCTGAAAAAAATTAGGTAAGGTAGGTCAGTTTTTTTTTTTATTTTGTAAATTTTTTTAACTGTTTTAAAGACTCGAAACACGTCACAGTGACTTGCAGACGAGTCATGACGACCGATGGTTGACCAAATTGACTGAAAACTTGGCCAAAAACCTATATTTTCTTCAAAAATGGAGAACAGAAAGTTTGTGTCTGCCCTGTTTTGCTAGGTAGGGTCGGGTTACCTGAAACAAAAGATTTAACGTGTGATATATATCACATATGGCCCAGGGTTTGGCACATATGAATTGAAGCAAAGGAAAAAATGACTAGATGCTGACATATGCTAAATAATTGCTGAAAATTATCGCAAAGTTGGTGTAAGAGACTCTAAACATTGTAATAGCCATGTTAGATAGATGAACAGTGTGGTACTTGGTTGGAAAATAAATTGTCATTAAGAGATTCTATAGACACTACTATTCTATATGTTCTGTAGACCTACAGTATTGCTCATGTGATGTGATAACTTTAAAACATCATGCAAGTTCTATTAGGGCTGCATTTATCATCTAACTCTTCTAATCTTTGTCAAACGTGAAATCTGGGTATTGCAAAATGTTCACCATCACGAGCTAACCCAAAGTAATAGGTCACGATGTGAAAAGTCCTTTTTATTAAGGGAGAAGGGATTTGTCATCTCAAATGCCAGTGCACGCAATTTTTTTGCCAGTTCCTGGAGGGGATTGTACCCCCGACACGAGAAAACCCGTTTTTGATCCTTTCCTGCCTAAAACCTACCAATTTTTTGCCAGTCGTATGGACAAATGGGTAAAAGGTGGCAGAAGAGCGAAATCTAGACCTTTACAGTACACAGGAGGGGGGGGGGACTGGCTGTGGCTAGTGAGTAGACAGGTGTCAGGAGCGCTGTGCAGTGTTTTGTCACCTTCCTGTGTTTTTTTTTTATTTATAAAAGATATATAGGGGTTAACAGAATTGTCCCCTCGATGCAGCCATATCTTTATCTGGTCCTGGCAAGACATGAGGAGGTAAGCAGTAATGGATGTCTGTGAAAGGGGGCAGTTGGCAACCTTTTCTGCTTGCCTGTTTCACACCTGGACCCACCTGTAATTTTATCGTAAAAATTCTTTAGGTATGGCGGGCATGAGGACATGGCAGTTATCCCTCATATATAGGAACAAAGAAGTAAATTAATCAGACACACATAGGATGTAGCACATATGACATGCCTGATTACTTCTACACCTGCTGAATTGTTGGTGTCTTAATCAGCAATTTCCATAGGAATCAAGGTGTTTTTAAAATTGCTAAAAATTATCCCGACCATAGACTCCATGTTAAAGGGCTTGTAGTTAATATGGCACTTGAAAAGTTAAGTTAAATATGGCAGCTCTTTTGAGAGGGAAAGACATGGCTCAGAGAAAAGAGTTATGTATTGTTGGAGAGATAGGATTCCAAACTATCCCTTGGTTTTTAAAGAGGCTTGGATCTACCAATGATTACACTCTAAACTTGGTGAATAGAAATCAGGAAAGAAACACTATGGTATGGCATATTCATCTCCCATTGCCCCTTTACCTGGAAACACCTCAGTTGCCCCTGCTAAATAATGAACAAGTCATGAGACCAGCCTGCAAAAAGGGCGGGAAATGCTGTCACCGAAAAATGTCACCCCCAAAGAAAAGCATTGGGTGAATTAGTGTCTTAATTTTGCCTAGAGATCCATCAATCTTTTTGTCCAACCGGTATCCAGGGGTGTGAAATCCAAAAACCCATTTCGTCTGAAGCGCATTATACCTGTAAAAGTGATCTAAATGTTCTTTGGGCATAATTTAACATCCTTTGTTTGGAATTACCATTGGAATACTACCATTTCTCCATCTGCAATGATAATTTCTCCATCTGCAATGATATTGGCAGAAATCCTAAGTCAGACCCCCCCCATAAGTGGTAAATCCTTTTCTCAGTGGATTTGCATAGATCTCAAGAATGATCTTTCTAAGCATCAAAAACAGGGAATTCCGCGTTTCCGTGGAGATTTCACACCCCTGGGTATCATAAAGAGATAAGACAATGACAAGTAGAGATTTGTTATCCTGTGTAATATCTGATATCTGTATTGTCCTAATATATATATCTGTACACCAGAAACTTTGAGGCCTTTCCACATTTTGATGTTTAAAGTGTAAAAAATAGGTTTCAGGTGATCTTAAATTGGCCAACCCAGGTACCCGTCTCTTAAAACTTTTCAAAGTTTATAAAAATATGTCTTGGAAAGACAGAAAGAAAACGAGGCAAGGGTACAGAGCCTAGGCTTTAGTTTTTCCTCATGTATACAATGGGACTGGTCACTTGCCAGTCACTGGGGCTTCCCATCTCCCATCCATCCATGCAATCCGTCCATCCCATGTCTACCTCACACCCCATGTCACACTTCCTGGTCACACACGTCACATCCTTCCAACTACCATGTGTTTTTGGGAAAGATCACAAGGACTTTCAGTTTTCCCACTGTGCTATTTCTCTTAAAGGGACTGCTGATACCTGTGATTGATGTGTGAGCCTGCTACAGTATGTGTCTCTATGGGGTCTAATGCTTTGTCTATAGGAGAATTTTGGAATTAAAGCTATGAATAAACAGAATTGGAAGGCCTTCAAAATCAACTACCGTAAATTCTCTCATATAAAATGCGGCTTATACCAGAACCCAAATGAAAGTTAGGCTTATAGGATCAGTCAAAAAAAGGGGTGCGGCTTATAGGAGGGAATTTTACAACACAGAACAGTATTAAAATGCTAATTTTTAAGCCCCAGATGAGGCTTATAGTCTTCTCTCAAACTCAGGGTGCGGCTTATACGAGGGTGCAGCTTATACAAGGGTATGTTATATCAAAGGGGATTTGCCTAGATAACCACACCAGCCACTGCCTCCATAACTAGTCTATGCCCTCCTCTTCTCATTTATCTGAAATCTGACTATAAGTGGGGTTAAAGACAGCTTGTTTACCCTTTTATTCAGGGTAAAAAGAACCCTAAATCTCATGCATTTCTCCACAGCAAAAAAAACCCCAATATCTATCTATCATGGCAGATGCTATATGCAGTACAGAGAACTTAAAGGGGAGATTGCACAGAACTTCAACTGGTTTGAGTCAGGGGGTCTAGGGGGGCATGTGTCTCCCAGGCCACCCTCTGGATCCAGCAGGGACCACTAATGTACCGTAAATTCTCTCGTATACTGTTCTATAAGATTAAAACCCCCCTATAAGCCACACCCCCACTTTGGGCTGATCCGATAAGCCTCATTTTGATTTGGGTTCTGGTATATGCTAAGGCTTATATATGAGAGAATTTACGGTACCGTAATCTCCCGCGTAGAAGACGCGCTGTGCGTACAAGACGCACCCCAAACTCAGCACATGCATTTTCGCGTATAAGACACACATTTTAAGGATGAAATTTGTAAGATTAGTACATTTCTATAGAAAAATTACCCCTCGTATAAGACGCACCCCCAAGTTGAGATAAATCTATAAGACGCACCAGTATTTTGTTTGGCGTAGAGAACGCGTTGTGGTGGTCCCGAGTCGTCTTCGAGGTACCTTCGCGGTCCTCGTGGGCGACATCGAGAGCACCTCTATTACCTGACGCCTGGGGGCGCTGGAGTCCAGCGCCACGTCACCACTTGGTCACGTGGCCCTCGACTCCGGTGTATATAAGGGGTCAGTCCAGCCCCGACTGACCATCGTGAGCGATGGTTGGCGGATGCCCGGCTACCATATTCTAATAATCCTCTGTGCTGCTGCACAGAGGAGGTGTATGTGGAATATCAACTGTAGACACTAGAAGGCCTAGTGTCGAACCTGTTATAGAGTTCAAACTCTGCCACCTGTAACTGTGATCGAGAACGGCTGATGCCTATGTGTTATTAGACAATAAAGTTTTAACTGGAACCTGAATAGTTGTTCTTCGTTGTTTATCGAAAGATTCGATTGAACATCGAGGGGTAGAACACTACAGCGTCTTATACGCGGGAGATTACGGTACTAGGGTAACTTTAAGTTATCTTTCAATAGGGACTTTGCATTATCATAAACAGCTTCACACAGTTGTATGGTCTTCTGGGTAGGGTTGTCAAGAATCTCTGTATTTTTCGTGTTATCAGACAAAACTAATCTTGTTCTTGTCCTCTTCAGCAGTAGATGCTTGTAGTCCGCAGAAGATGCTTGTAACTGCAGATGTCTGATTTACAAATTTTCATGTTCATGGTTTCTAACTCAATGGTCTAACATCAGCCCAAAGAAAATATAACATATGCACTGTGAGGGAATAGAAGCTGCACCACCGTAGGACCGTTGTTGGTTGGTGGTACAGTGAGGGGATCCCTTCAGCCTTGCGGCATCAGGCTGGTCTTCTACCCCAGTTCCTGCTCCTATCTATGATCACCATATTGGACAATTCTCGCCATTGCTGGTAGAAACAATGCCAGCAGGTCTGGAATAAGGACCTAAGTAATATCTCTACAAAGTTCCGTTTGTAACCCAGTTCACTTTTATTAGGCTGAGTGGTGAGATCGCGACCATCAGTCCCAAGAAAAATGTTGGGTTGAAGGGAACAACTATCTCTACATAGACTGAGACATGCCCAACCAACCTGTAATTAACCCATTTCATTGATGCCGGACCCTTCCATTTCTGCCGCTGCCTGGTTGATCTAGTTTGGGACTGGTCAGGGCCCGCATTGACTGATGATGCCATGTTGGTCAGAGTACTTCTAGTTCTACAGGTTCTATGTCCTGAGTTTCAGAAAGGTACACATTTTAATGACGGTTGTTGTAGTTTGAAGTGTGAAAAACTGAAAAACCAATGGAGCTAAGTGACTGCTCCTGAAGTGAAGCGTACCACATCAGGGGTTAAAATCCAGAAACCCATTTCCTCTGAAGGGTAATATAGGGCTTGCTATTGAATGTTCTTATGTAGGATAAAGCTTAGGCCACACCAAAAAAATAAGTTGGTCTATGGATTTCCCTCTCCATATTTTCGGAAATACAAAAGTTTTCTCTTTGTGATGTGGCAATTATTTTTTTTTAAATAAATTTTTGTTTTCGCTCACCTCACTTTTCCAGCAAGGAATCCATTGGATGCCAAAAAATTCTTAAGAAAAAAAAAATTTCACTCGCTCGCACCATTTTTTCAAAACCAAAATCTGTAGACCAACTTATTTTTTTGGTGTGGCCTTAATAAATGTTATGTGGCCAGATTATAACGCACTCTGTTGTACATGGATGGTTGGAATTACCATTGGGAGACCAACAATTCTCAATCTGGAATGACATTGGTAGAAATTCTAAGTCAGATTTCCCCCCCCCCTACAAATGTTTATTTCTTTTCTCAGTGGATTTGCATAGATCTCATGAATGGTCTTTCTGAGCATCAAAAATGCGGAAATCGCGTTTCTGCGGAGATTTCACACCCCTGCACATGGATAACTGCTGGTACCCAGCGTGGGTTTGTCTCGAAGGCCAGTAACCAGCTATAAACTCTTAGGTTTACCCTAAAATTCTTTGCAAGGGTCTGTGGCTTAGGCCGCAAAAAGTGTGTTGTCTGCTTATAAATTAGAGCATGTGCACTTATTAGAATGAGTAGCAACCATGTAGGAAGCCCCTATATGTGCACAGATCCAAGTATACCGTAATACCTTTATACAGAGCACATTATAGGTGTGCCTTGTAGGTGAGTATATTATATCATAGAATAATACTGAAGTGCTCAAAATCAAACTCCACAGCTTTCTCTCAAGTACGGGGTGCGTCTTATATGCAAGGTGGACCTTAGGTACATGTATTACATAATATATAGACAATCTTGCCTTGAGCTTGGTTGATTTGTTCAGTTTTCCATGCTTCAGATGCTAGAATACGTGAACGCTTCCTTCCCTCTGCAACGTTTATTTCAGCTTCCCGCATGCCTGAAAAAAAGATTAATTTGTAGATTTCTAGTATAGTTAAAAAGAACTCTTAAAACACTCATAGACTCAATTGATCCTTAGCTGGGCCGTGACTGGGAGTTTACCGAAACATGATTACCGTATTCTCCCGCGTAGAAGACACGTTGCACGTATAGGACGCACCCCAAACTCAGCAGAGGCATTTTCGCGTAGAAGACGCACATTCTAAGGCTGAAATTTGTAAGACTAGTACATTTCTATAGTAAAAGTACCCCTCGTATAAGACGCACACCCAACTTGAAAAAATCCTATAAGATGCACTAGGCATTTGTTTGGCGTAGAGGATGCGTCTTATACGCGGGAGATTACGGTAACTGTGATATGGACATATAAAATGTCACAGTCGTAGCACTGAGTGCTAAGTCCCTGTCCTTTATGACAATTTGCTCATCACTATGTCAAATGAGTAATGTCAGTTGGCCTCAAAGGTTTAAGATTATGACAAATTGTGAGTAAATACTGACATATATTGACTAATTGCTGACATATAGTGACTAGGTACTGACATATATTGACTAACAATAAAACATCATGTTGCCTATAAAGGGCTATTGTGTGGTACAACTAATAAAACATCATGTTGCCTATAAAGGGTTGTTGTATGGCATAACTAATAAAACATCATGTTGCCTGTAGAGGGTTATTGCATGATACTGTAGTGGTTCGTCTCGTTAAGTTAGATTAAATCATAACGAAGAGAGAGAAAAGTTTCCGGGTAGGCAACCGAGCTTTTATTTCATAGCTTATATTACATACGATCACAGCCTCAGAGGACTACATGCTACTAGGGCATTCGGTTACCCTTTCGGGTAACGACCTGGTTGAGCAGTGGGTAAACCACTACTGAAGAACATGGGCTAGGACCAGCCTTATATAGGGGAAAAGCCTGCGAAACTCAGACCAGCCACGTGACGTGTGGCGGACGAGTGGTAGGCCCCCTGGTGTAATGGATACGAACCCAGAGGCAGGTGCTGCCACCTGCCATCCGGATTCCCCCACTACACCCGAAGGACCTAGGTCTGAGTCTCACGGGTACATGAACGTAAAGTGTAAATACCATACCCCTACACTGCCCCCCTTAGACAATAACTTGGGGGTAATTAAACCGCAGTGTATTAATAACCTAGTAAGTGATTGTTTACAATACTAAAAAGGGGTATTAATTACACTTGCTCGATGTGAAATAGGCTATAGTATAAGATTATCCTATTTCTGAAAAATTATACAATAATAGCATCGAGTGTCGTTCATTATATTTCCACCAGTAGCTTATAACAACCACAAATGATAAATATATAATTATCACAGATTTATAGTAACGTTTTGACAACAAAAGGGTCCTGAAAAGGACCGGTGGTTGTAAATAATGATCGTATTACAGTTATTAAACCCGGAAAAAAAAATTTCGACTTTTTAAATTAACAACTCTGTCCACTTATAAAGTGAATTGAATATTAATGATCAGATATGAACAATTAATCTGATACTATATGAACACAATAAGGTATTAACCTGAGTAATATAATACTAAGTTCAGAGAAATCCGTTGGACCTTCTCTATTTTATAGAAAAATATTTATACTTTTGAGACGCAGCTCAATTTATACCTTAGTGTTTTATATTTACAAGTTACAGAAGAAGTATAGTCTCTTAATATATTGAGACCAGGAATGACCTATATAGACAGTTATAGGTCTAGGATTACCTTAAACAACTTTTAGGATTCGCAGATCCAGTATATTTATAGGTAGGTACCCTTATATAATAATATATCTTTATAAAAGATATTTTGTAGTTATAAATACAATTTTACATACAATATAATTTTATCAACATAGTTACTTGTTCTTATGGTTGGAGGATGTAACAGGAGTCGGATGCTGCTGATGTCTTGGTATGGGCGAGCTGAACCCTGATGCCTGAAGTGCTATAGAAGAACTTGTTGGTGGGTGTAGCTAAACCCTGATGCCTGTAGTGCTAGCTAACTGGAGATAATAATAGATCCATTTGTAGATTATTGATGAACTTTATGGGCGTAGCTAAACCCTGATGCCTGTAGTGCTAGCTCACAAATAGTAGTGGTGTAGTAGTAAATCCGGTTTGTAGTTCAAAAGTCCATATTAGCACAGTCATTATGTTATAGCACGGTACAATTATGGTGTTTGCAGCATTCGTACTCCTCCTCCAGAGTGACTTGTTTGTTTCTCCTTCTGTTTTCAGTTTCCGGATTAGGGTACAGTTTGGTACCCGAATCAATACGGGTTGGATAAAAAATGGTTTCCTATCCAACAATACATAGGTAATAGCACCTCGGGGCACACAATTATGTCCAATCTTCATGCAACAGTTTTCACTGTTCCATGTTCTCCTCGGGTGGCTGGTTTGGACCCGGTTGTTGAGCCTGTGGCTGAACGGGAGGGTCCACACCAGCTCCATCCGTAGGTGCCAATGCGGGGACAGCAGGTGTTAGTTTAACCTTTTGGCGTGCTTCGAACAGGCTCAAAGCATACCCAGGTGTGCCGTCCCAGTTATCCATGATAACTCCAAAAACCTTGAAGAACTTTGCTGGTTCTTCATGTTCGTTGCTCGTTCTAGGTCGAGCATCTGAGAAGCTGTTTCCTTCTCGGATAAGGCCTCCTGCCGCAGATTAGCAGCTTCCTGCTTATCTTTGGCAACATCCGCCTTTATCTGAGTAGAGATCCGGTTGATCTCTGACTTCTGGATCGCGTCAATGCACTGGAGAGTGCTCGACACGGTCCGACGGTACATATCCAGGTGGAGGTTTTCCAGATGGTGCTGTAACGTCTCAAATTGCTTGCTCTGAATATTGCAAGACAACTTGTCCTCCTTCTTGAAGAAGGTCTCCACTGTCTGGATCAGCTTAGGCCGATGAACCACAGCACCAGGTGGGGGTACCTGACCCTGAGGCTTCGGCTGTGCTCCAGACCCACTCGCAGTGACAGCTACACGCATATGCGAAGAAGCAACCGCAGTAGTAGCCACATTAGCAGTGGTCGTAGAAGGGCCTTGATTTGGTAATCCCTGAGCCAGGGGCAACCGCGACAATTCCCTTCTAAGGTCTGTGACTGTCAAATATGGCGCGGGTGGACGTTGTCTCACCACAGCACTCATTGTTGGTCGGGGAGCTTGACCTCCTACTGTCGGCAGTTCCTGCTTGACCCTCCCGTACTGATCAAAGATTTGCATCTCTGGTCCGGGTTATCTGCCGTTAGTAGAAGTGCCGGGCTCGGATGCGTCCGTCTCATTGCCGGAGACATCCAAAGCCTTAGCGCCCTTCTTATTGGCCGAGCGTGGAGACACCCGACAGGTTCGGGTACTGTCGGCCACACTCGTGCTGGTAGAGGGTTCGGTTCCTGACCCTTTACCCTTACCTTTGGTGGGGGTTGCTTTACCCTTTCCACCAGCTGCTTTCCCTTTTACCTGCTCAGTCTTTGTAGGGGTAGACTGAGCAGTTTTAGGGGAACCATCTGCATCAGGTAGGCCTTCTCAGGTACTACCGCTGCGTCTTCCAAAGTAGGAGTTTCAGCAGGAGACATGAGACGGTCCATCCGATCGGCCATCTTGGCTGTTACGTGCACGGGTGCGGGTGCGGGTACTAGCTCCGGATGCGCCAGTGCATACCCCAATAGACGTACTACGAGGTCCTGTATCACCCCGACCCTGTCTAGTGGAGACACACCAATACGGGCCTCTTCCGCCTCAATGGTTAGAGACGTAATGGGGACCCCTGGACAGTAATCCACAACAGCGTTACCTGCTGCTTCATACTCATCCGCTGTGCCTAACATTAGGATCTGGTCTCTATCTATGTATCTAGAGACCTCATCTGCCTTGACACCGGTGTAACCCGTTTTGTCAGACACGTAGGAAGGCCTATAAGAGGTATTCCTTCGGAAAGCCATTTCTGCGTCCCAGACGGCTTTACGAAACCATAAGTGGACTACCAATCCTTTGGCCATCTGATGGTAATCCATCAACCAGGCCTCCGGAAAGGTATTAGCCCATTGCGGATGAGCAATTCCCAGATTGCGTTGACAACACGCTCGTCAACCTCTCTGGGCGTCCCATAACAGGTGGGTATCAGCATTTCCTCAGAAATTGCTAACATCCGTCCGTCATAGGGACCGGCTACATCATGCCATTCTGGACTGTCTGGGAGGGGCAGCTCTAGGTACATTGGCCTGTCAACCGGAGAAGCAGGTCCCAAAGCACCGAATGAGGTACTCCCACCAAGACGGGGCGGCAATTGAGGGGGAGGTGGCATCAGAGCCCTGTCATGAGACTGGACTCCTGCCAGCTCTCCACTCAAACCTTCGGATGGAGGGGCTACATAAGGCTCACCTACATCAATTCGTTGTTGAACACCTCGGCGTTCAGGACTAACTTGTCTGGAGTTGTCGGATGCGTCATAGAACGATTCTACGTCGCTATCGTCTACTCCAGAGAAGTACTGATCAACATTCATTTGTTGATCCATCTGATCACAATCAGCATCGTATTGCTGATCGTCGTATGTATAAGTGGGACTCTGGGGAGAACCACTTCCATACTCCGGCAGGGTGCTGGCACCGGCACCACCGCCAAGGCGGACGGCCTCTTCTGCCATCGACAGAAGTGGCTGTTCGGGGATTAAATATCCCAATCCAACGGATAAGCAGTAAGGACTGCTTACCCAGTGAAAGGCGGGTGCCTTTTAACGAGGGCACACCTCGGAATATGGCTGTCACGGGCTATCAGACTCCAACAAGAGTAAGACCACCCTCGGCCACGTCTTCTTCCTTCGCAGGAATAAGACAATATGGCAGGATACTCGAACTTGAATCGCTGCGCATGATCAAACCGGCGCCTCACGTGACCATTCGAAAATGGGTCAACAACTTTCCCGCGTGCCCTTAATTAGGTCTCGCGCCCTTACATAAAAACAATACAATACCCGATCGGTCGTCTGTCCGTACTCAGGGTTCAACCATGACAACTCGCTAGGTATTATGGAGTTTATGGATAGCATAAGCATATCCACCGGATTATCCGTCCAAAACCATGGGTACATTGTCATAGGACCTTTTCCAGAAACTCATGACCGGCTCAAATATACATTGAACTAGGTTACAACATATAACAGTACACAGTACAGGACAACACACTCGTTGTGTTAACAGGCTAGGTTACGGCAGTCTTTAGCAACCTTGGACTGCGTCTAAGAGGTTTTGAGGCCTCTTTTATTGACCTGGTATCCATAAGAGCCTTTTCCAAGGTCTTCTTAGCCTTAGAAGGACCTTTCCTCTTATTTTTACCTGCGCCTGCCGAGACTTTTTGTATCTTCCCCTGTTTTCCGGATGTTACGACAGGGGGCACCACCCTCTTCGGGTCTGCAACCTTCCGTGGCCGCCCGGGTCCTCGCTTTCGGGTCGGTACCACTTCGAGTTGCTTAACACGACTCTGTTCCATTACTTCCAATAGACCATCGCCATACATTTCGGTGGAGGTATCCCTCCCTCTCCATGGGCGTAGTCTCGCTACATTTGACTTGTAACATTTACCAAGCTGTGATTTAATAATCACTGTGCAATCACTAATAACCTGAGTTATAGTGAAAGGTCCATCCCAATTGCTGGCTAATTTCAGGTTGGCCAGAGGTTGGTGTAGACGCAGTACTCTATCCCCTAGATTAAAAAATCTAGCTTTTAGACCTATGTCATAGCCAACTTTCTGCCAACGCGCAGTTTTCTGCAACTCGTCTCTAACCCTCTCATAGGCTTGTTTGAAATTATCCCGTAGGGATTCTACAAACATCACCTGGCAAGGGGTTTCCGGATTCATTCTTATTACGCCAAATCTGCTGGCATAATCAAATCCTTTCCAAAAACGAGGAGATTAGGAGAACAGTTTGTGCTCGAATGTACAGTGCCATTATAGGCATGTACCACGAATTCACATTGTTCATCCCAATCATCCATCTGCTCATTTACTAGAGACTTCAATACTTGGATCAAAGTCCTATTGAATCTCTCTACCTGTCCATCGCTCTGTGGCCTATAGGGATTAGTTCTTGTCTTGCAGATTGCCAGACAATTACACATCTCTTGCCACAGACTAGACTCAAATTCTCTGCCTTGGTCACTATGTAACATGAGTGGGACACCTAGGTGCAGCACCCACCCTTTTACAAAGGCCATAGCACAAGTAACAGCCTTATGATCCGGTAAAGGAAACACTCGGGTGTACTTGGTATAATAATCAGACACGACCATCATACACGTGTTGCCACTAGGAGTGGGGGAAATCCCACTAATAATGTCAACAGCTATTCTAGCAAACCTTACACCAAACAGTTCCTGGGATAATGGCAGTTTGCCTAACCCGGGTCCTGGTTTGTTCTTACAGCACTCGGGACAGGTCTCCACCCATCGGGTGAGATCTGTACTCATGCCGGGCCAATAGTATCGTCTGGTTAGACGTTCTAGAGACCGTTTCTTTCCAAAGTGTCCACTAGTTCTATGCCCATGACAGAAATACATAATATCTCGTCGCATAGCACTAGGTATGACAACTTGCAAGCTTTTCTTCCTATTAGAATGGTTCTTCCATCAAAACAGAATACCATCCCGGACTTCTAGCTCGGCCCATTGAGCTAAGAATCGTCTCATCTCTCTGTTTTCCAATGACACTTCGGGTCTTGGAGGACAGATACCCTGATTAAGGAACTTAATCAAACGTGATGTGACTGCATCAGACTCCTGGAACTGTTGGATGGTCTCCAAGGACCAATTCAAGACATGTTCCGGATGGGTTTCGAATGGAACTCGAACCCCTGCCAACACAGCATTGTGTGCTCCACAATCAGTGCACTCAGCATTTGCACATTTCCTCACTGGGATTCTAGACAAAGCATCTGCATTCAAATGCTTTGCCCCGGCTCGGTGTTCAATCTGGCTGTGATTTAGACCGAATTCGGATAGGTGCGCTAACCAGCGACCTATCATCCCCTCTGCATCTTTGAAGTTCAATAACCATCTGAAGGAAGAGTGATCAGTCCGTAGGGTGAAATCACTCCCCCACAAAAAGTGCTTCTTCGTATAGACCACCACAGCCAACAACTCACGTTTAGTGGTACAATAGTTTCTTTGAGATTTACTCAACGTGTTACTAGCGAAGGTTATAGGAACTTCAACCCCATCCTGGACCTGAGAAAGGGTGGCTCCTATGCTTTCATTACTAGCATCAGTATCTAGAATGAAATGATCATTCTCCGTAGGGTACTTCAACACAGGTGTACTTGCAAACAAATCCTTTATTTTCATAAAGGCCTCGTCTTGCTCGGATCCCCAAGGGAATCGTTCCTTTCTCACCCCGGGTGTCCAGTGGGACAAACTCTGGATAGGAAAGGCAACCCTTGAATATCCTGGGATAAAGTCCCGGTAGTAGGAACAGAATCCGAGGAAGGATCTAACTTCTTTCGCATTCGTGGGTGCCTGCCAATTTGACACGGCATCCTGTTTCTCCGGATCTGCTTTAATCCCTTCATTCGAGATTATTCGCCCCAAGTAATTAATAGATCTTTTAAAAATATCGCATTTCTTGGGCTTCAGCTTCAAACCATTAGTTATGATCCTTTCCAGAACCATACCTAAATTTTTCAAGCATTCCTCGTATGTCTTCCCAAAGACAATCACATCATCTAGATAGACGAGACATTTCTTCCATAATAGGTCACTTAATAAAGTTTCCATCATGGCTTCAAATGTCGCCGGTGCATTGCACAATCCACACGTTGGGTTATTGGAATAACCCAACATGACTGGAAAAGGCCGTCTTCTCCATGTCTTTAGGATGCATACCCACTTGCCAGTACCCGGATTGTAAGTCTAGAGAGCAATACCATTGCTTACCTCCAAGGGAGTCTATAGTCTCATCAATCCGTGGTAAGGGATATGAATTCTTCTTGGTCATACCATTCAATTTCCGGTAATCTATGCAAAAACGGATGGTACCATCTTTCTTAGTCACCATGCACACAGGGCTAGACCAAGGACTGGTTGATGGAATTATTACATCCTGTTCAAGCATTTTAGCTATCTCCTCCTCAGCTACCCTTTTTTTGGCTAGTGGGAGTCTTCTATAAGGAATCTTAAAAGGTTCATTCTGACCAGTGTCAATCGTATGCAGTACCTTATCGGTACGCCCCAATTTTTCACTTGGTGCTGCAAATGCTTTACGGTACTTGTATAACAAGTCAGTTAGAGCTTCACGTTGTTCATCATTTTCTACATGGCTTTCGGCTACTAGAGTGTCTAGTTCCGGACTCCTTTCGGGTGAGGAAGGGACTCCGGGTGCCGAAACATGTTTACAGTCTTCTACCAATTCAGACAGGACAACCGACCCGAGGATCGTATCCTTCTGTACGTAGACAGTCTTATTACCGGTATTGGATATAGGAACCACCGTCCAAGCAGCGTTAGCTACTAGAACGTCAGCGGATTCCAATCCGATACTTGACAACATGGCCATGTCTGGCTCTACAACTCCAGTTTTTCCTGAAAACTGTCTGTCCGCTCGACATAAGACATCACAGGCTGTGCCCGGTGGTATCTTAACAGTCTGGGCTACACTGGCTACACTGCTTACTTGCCTAAGTACACATTGTACTTCGAGATGATACGGGTCTCTCACTTCCAATATTCCCCTCTGGGAATCTAACCTTGCTCCATATAATGCAGCAAAATCCAGACCAAGTATACCATCATCCGCAATGTTCGCCACAGTAGGAGTAAGGATGAAGTCCTTATCTTCCTGTAGACTGAACCTCATACATGTTCTACCGAACGTTTGTATCATGCTACCGTCGGTGTACGAGCATTTCCTTCCGTTGTGAAAGTTTCATGATTCGTAGGCAAAAGATCGTAGAATCTCTTAGCAATACAGGAGTGGCTAGCACCCGTATCGACAAGAAACTCAGCGGATCTACCACTCACAGATACAACTGCATACCACCTCCTACCTTTCAAGTAGGTAGGACTACTTGCGTACTTAGCAAGTTCCGTCTTAGCACCAAGGTCAAATCCACATCCCTTCAAAAACTCGAGACAAGGATGACCCGGGGGGAACTGGGCACACCCCACCCTGGCCAACTCATTGGCCGCTCCCTCTGGACTGATATCGGGTTTCCCCTCTGTGTTCTTCTGCCGGTTCTTGACACCTGGTGTACTATCAGTCTCCCCAGCCTTATGAGTAAGGAACTGATCAGGCTCCTTAGCTTCACTGCTGGGCGAAATCGCTAGAGGATTCTCACCAGTACCGCAAGCGGCGATAGGCTGGCAGTCATGGCAATCACTCATTCGGGGGGTAATCCGTTTGCCTTCATGGACACCCCCTCTCAGTTTTCCTTCTTCACTGAGTCCTCCTTACTCGGATTGTTCCGGTAACGAGTGTTTCTATAAACTGGCTTATCTGCCTCACACTCGGCAGCATAATGCCCAGTTTCCTGACATCGAAAGCATGTCACTACGCTCCTATCAGGCTTAGGCCTCCTAAGATTTTCAGTAATCTTCTTTACCAAATTGTTAACCAGGTCCTCTGATAAAGACGGACCGGTAGTAGGTTTGGTATCGGGTTGAGTCACAGGAGGTTTGGAAGTAATCACTTTCTCCTTGACGTAACCTGGTTTCTTTCCCCAGTTCCGGTTGTACCGGGGGTTCCCTTGGCCAACGGCCCCAACGTTTTCATCTTCGTCAGGTTCCCCTGATTCGGATGAATCGGTTTCGGGTATTCCTTCCGGGATTATCATTGCTGACATCCATTGAGGTACCTTCCCGGCAAAGATATGGGCCTTTCGATCATAATGATCTAGGGACTGGAACAAATCTGTCAGAGAGGCATCATTCTTCCAAGCTTCACAGGCTACTGTCCTGTGTTCCTGATTCCGCAATCCTTCGATGAATTGTTTAAACATTTCATCTAGGAAGCATTCATCATCTAGTCTCCATTGAGGTCTGGCTTTGTGCAACAGTCGTTGACATTCTAAGCCGAACACTTTGGCAGATTCCTTAGGCTTCTGCGTTCTTTTAGTGAACGTCAGCCAAGGATCTTCTCCAACTATATTCCCATATAAATATGAAGCAATCTCTATGAGTTCATCATATTTCATATGGGCCGAGAGTCCTACTATTTGAGAATCTCTCCATTGTTCCACGGCTCCTTTTCCGTCGCCTTCCTTTAACCAGCATACTAGAAAATGTCTAAGGATAGGGCATTGCCCTAAAATGATCTATGGGCAACTGTGTTCTATGTGCTATGCTAAACTATGCTTGAACTGATTGCTGACAAATAGTGAGTAATTACTGACATATATTGAATAGTTGCTGACAAATGCTGCATTATTACTGACATAGGAGGAAGTACTGGCATATATTGGCTGATTGCTGATAAAAAAGTGAGTAAATACTAACATATATTGACTAATTGCTGACAAATTGTATGTAAATACTGACATATGTTGACTAATTTCAGATATCTAGTGACTAAGTACTGACATATCCTGACTAATTGCTGACAAAGAGTGAGTAATTACTGACATATATTGACTATTTCTGATAAATAGTGAATACTTACTGACATATATTGACTAATTGCTGACAAAGAGTGAGTAATTACTGACGTATATTGACTAATTTCTGACAAATTGTGAGCAATAACTGACATATATAGACTAATTGCTGACAAAAAGTGAGTAATTACTAATATATATTGAATGATTGCTGACAAATAGTGAGCAATTACTAACATATATTGACTAAATGCTGATAAAATGTAAGTAGCTACTACCATGTATTGACTAATTGCTGACAAATAGTGAATAATTACTAACATATATTAAGTAATTGCTGACAAATAGTCCATAGATACTGACATATCTTGACAAATACCAGTCAAGGCAGGATGCACAATTGAATCAATGGCTATTTCTCAGTTATATATTGACTAACTGCTGACAGATTAAGAGTAAATAGTGACATGTATTGATAATTGCTGATATAGAGTGACTAAGTGCTGATGTATATTGACTAATTGCTGACAAATTGTGAGTAATTACTGATATATATTGACTAATTCCTGACAAATAGTGAGTAATTACTAATATATATTGAATAATTGCTGACAAATAGTGAGCAATTACTAACATATAGACTAATTGCTGACAAATAGTGAGCAATTACTAACATATATTGACTAAATACTGATAAAATGTAAGTAACTACTACCATGTATTGACTAATTGCTGACAAATAGTGAATAATTACTTACATATATTAACTAATTGCTGACAAATAGTCCATAGATACTGACATATTTTGACAAATACCAGTCAAGACAGGATGCACAATTGAATCAATGGCTATTTCTCTGTTATATATTGACTAATTGCTGACAGATTAAGAGTAAATAGTGACATGTATTGATAATTGCTGATATAGAGTGACTAAGTACTGACATATATTGACTAATTGCTGACAAATAGTGAGTAATTACTAATATATATATATTGATTAATTGCTGACAAATAGTGAGTAATTACTATCATACCATAGCACTAATACTAACTTGTTATGGCCTTAAACTCAATACATGTACCGTAAAAACACAGATTAAAACACAAATTAAAACACAGAATAGCGTCAACATTTTCAATCAAACACCAGAGAATGGAGAAATGAAAAGACATCCATTCAGCAATGACACACATCTGTATATATGGAAAAGTACCAAGATACTGGATAATTATGCTAATTATGCAAATAATATGCACGGATATGGAATGTTTGGTATCAATCTGGGGTGTTTTGTCCCCCTAAAGGACATGCCCCCCTAAAAAATTTGTTTTGGAAAAGAATAAGCGAAATAATTTTTTGACTAGTGGCCTTTTCGGCCTGAGCCGGTCCACCTGCGCCCTACCTCCAGCCAAAACCTATCTGTTTTAAGTGTCAGCGGCGAAAAAGGGCAGGTTTGAGAAAGGAATGGATCGAAATATAGGTTTTTTTGGGACATGGGGGCAGACGCCAGTCTTGGCACTGGCAGAGAGGTCCAAGAACTGGCAGTTTTACAAAATAAATCGTATCTCCCTTAATAATAGGAGTTCCCATAGTGTGACCTATAGATAAAGGGTAGCTCGAACTGGCGAACGTCATGGCGGTCTTTATTATTGAATCTGCACAATGGGAACAAAGTAATCACCAACTTAGCTATCTTTTAAGGACAAATAAATGCATTGGTGCATCACACTGACCTTATGGAATAAAATGACAGGTGGTCTAAGGGTCTCTCAGCTAATAAAAATGTGTAGAGTCTATTATACCAAACTAGCGATATTTTAGGCCTATTTAGCGATCTTTTAAGGCATTGTGAGGGTGTGTAGGGCAGGGGGGGGTTGGACTATGACCTTGGGGGTTATGGGCCGTGTTTTTGCGGCTCAGGACGCCACTGCAGGTAATGTGGGCTATGGGAGTTATATAATAGCAATGGGACATGTAAGGGCCGCGATTTTGCGGCCTTGGACGCCTCTACAGGTATTATGGCTATTGGAGGTGTGAAAAACACAATTAAAACACACCCTAGAGGGGGGGGGGATGTGCGGCCCCTGGACAACCTGCTAATCCTGTAAGGATCACAGTGTGAATCAATGCATCATAAAGCCTATGCACTGCCCTATGTATACCCCTATAGAAACAGACACCAGTGCATTAAAGGGTTAAAATGGGTTTTCACAGCTATATCCAGGGTGAGTAGACTTTCTTTGTCCAAGTACTAACAGCCAATATTAAAATGATAGGTTGGTCCCTGTGCAACCCTATGTGTAATCCTATGAGTAAAAAAGGGCAATATGTGACTAGGCTATAGATTTGACTTAGCAAGTCTACACTAGAAGGGCGATTCAACATCAGTGAACATGGTTCTTGTAACTATTCTTTGGGCAGTCTATGCCCAAAGAATAATAAGGGAGAGCTTCCGCTTTGCCCCATCCACTGCAGTTAAAGACATCTGCGCAGCCTTGATACTCCTCCTTCCAAGGGTTCTTGGCATTAAAGGGGGTAGGTATCTTAGCTACTCTACGAGCCGGATTCGTGGATCCAGTAAGGGTTAAACCCTTACTCCATTCCATGATCTCCGTATCGTCCAGACCTTGATTGTAACAATCAACACCTAAGTTAGCAATCGCTGCAGTGCTTGTAACCCTGGAGAAAGAGATACTCGGCGACTGAGTCTCTTTTTCCTTGGAGGATTTGTACCATAAGTACCTCCAAAGCCTCCGGGCGGTGGTCCTCCTCCACCCCCTGATCCCCCTGCTCCGTATGGAGGCACCTGTGAGAAGGTGTATCCGCCGGTTTGAGGAGTTGGCCCTGGATTATTGGTGGGTTGTGTATTTCCACCAAAGCTAAAGAAACCACTATTGTGATTAGTGTTTCCTCCTGTTCCATACGGCTGATTTCCATTATTGAAACCAGTCCCACCGGCAGAGGGTCTGCTTCTGGAACGATCTCCTGAAGGTCCGGATCCTTGGTCACATCCGGATTGCCCTCCAGCTGTACTGGAATTCCCGGATGCTTGTCCGGTTGTTCCTCCGGACATGTTCCGGGTGTTACCATTGGACGGATTCGCTCCTGTTTGGGACTGATTCCATCCATACTGGGCATATGGGCCATTTGGTCCCCCTAAAGGTGACTGTTGTGGCCATCCGCCGTCAAAGGAGTCACACCCACTATTTCCCGTACCTAAACCAAGAGGTTTTGAGCCCGGGGGGGCCACTCTGAAATTTATGGAAACCATGTGCGTATATTGCAATGAAGGTGGTACCCCTTTCAGCGGGGCAAATTTTCACAAAAACACCCCCTTTTAGGCGGATTCCCCCCCCTAATTTGCAAGAAATCATACCCCTTTTGGCGGGACAGCCCCTAATTGATAAAAAACATACCCCTTTTTGCACTGTTTTGCTGTGTTACCTTAAAACATTTGAAAAAAATTACCAAAATATACCTCTTTTTCACTGACAATTTTTGAAAAATTGGTTTGGTTTCTAGACCTAAAAAGGTACCCCTTTTGGCCAAAAATGTCCAAAAATGCACCCCACAACTCCCAAAAAGTACCCCTTTCCCGCTACTTTTTGTACGCACATGGTTACTAAAGATCATATATGGAGTGGCCCCTCCGGGGTTTTGAGGTATTATCCGTAAATCTAACCTGATGACTCTTTACTCCTTCATAACAAGGTACAGTTGTCTCTGTTACCCCGTCATTGCCCCTCAAAGAGTTCATCTGGTTACTCGTCGTGTTTAGGGCAATTCCTGAAACAGTGAAGTCAGATTCAAGAGTGCCTACTGCACGACCAGTATCTTCTAGATACTTTGACATCTGGATAGCTTTAGCTTCCATTTTGGAATAATCATCCATCATTTTTGTCTGTTTGGCAGCCAAATCTGTGGATTCACGTATCCATTGACCTTTGAGTTTTTCATGCTCATCAGTTTGTTTTTGATACGTTTTCCGAGCATCCTTGAAGGCTGATTCAATTTTCATCAGCTCTTCTTGGAACTTGCCATAGGCCGATTGAGTTGAATTTAACTCCTGTTTAGTTCTATTCAACTCATCACACAAGGCTCTGTATTCCAGATCCGCCGTGTGTAGTGCATCACGATACTGTTCGTGCTGGAG
The DNA here is from genome assembly GCA_949317995.1 of Acholoe squamosa. Lineage (NCBI taxonomy): Eukaryota > Metazoa > Annelida > Polychaeta > Phyllodocida > Polynoidae > Acholoe > Acholoe squamosa. The sequence continues at coordinate 69,587,725 of OX439039.1, read as the reverse complement.
TTGGAAATCTTGTTTTTCTTTCTCCATCTGATCCAATAACAATCGTTGTTGGCGTCTACAACTTTGATCGTAATCAAGACGTTCTGATATCAACTGTTTGTTTTCAGTCAGAATCTTGTCTCGGGTTCCGGTCAGTGTAATAAGATCCTTCTGGATCTTCTCGTATTCAGCTCTCATGTCTTCAAGCTCGTCCATTTTGTTCTTTTCGAATCCACATTTCTGGTGTTTAATTCGAGAACTATATGGAGTTTCAAACATACCTGCACTAGGCTTTGGTACCTCAAATGGTAGTTTACCAAATTGAGCAGTACTTTCATGCATTGGTGCAGGTTTCAAAGTACCTCCTGGCATGAATAAGGAGTCTCCAAATTCATCCAGTTCCTCATGTAAGTTTTTTCTTACATCCTCTAACCCATCGGGGTAGTGTTCCAGTGGATCTCTCCACTCTGTTCCTTGGGGTGGTGACTTGATTTCACCATCCTCCATCGGGGAGTTTAGCTCATGATTTGGGCCATTTCCCCTAACTGGGCTCAGCTCAGTCATTTCTGACTGTGCTTACCCGAAGACCAACTGGTCACGCCACCAGTGTAGTGGTTCGTCTCGTTAAGTTAGATTAAATCATAACGAAGAGAGAGAAAAGTTTCCGGGTAGGCAACCGAGCTTTTATTTCATAGCTTATGTTACATATGATCACAGCCTCAGAGGACTACATGCTACTAGAGCATTCGGTTACCCTTTCGGGTAACAACCTGGTTGAGCAGTGGGTAAACCACTACTGAAGAACATGGGCTAGGACCAGCCTTATATAGGGGAAAAGCCCGCGAAACTCAGACCGGCCACGTGACGTGTGGCGGACGAGTGGTAGGCCCCCTGGTGTAATGGATACGAACCCAGAGGCAGGTGCTGCCACCTGCCATCCGGATTCCCCCACTACACCCGAAGGACCTAGGTCTGAGTCTCACGGGTACATGAACGTAAAGTGTAAATACCATACCCCTACAATACCAATAATAAATCATGTTACCTTTAAAGGGTTATTGTATGGCATAACTAATAAAACATCATATTGTCCATAAAGGATTATTGTATGGTAGGATTAACCCTTTAAAATGTCCCTGAACTGCCACTGCTGCCTCAGGGCAGCATCATTGGGCTGCCCAAGGGCAGCACTACCTAATGGCTGACATCCCTTATCATGGCAAAGTCTGTTCTTCTTCAGCAATATAACATATGATGGACGATGCTAGTTACCCTTCCAAAAAAAAATTTAAAAAATTCTTGTTTTTACATGAATACACCTGTATCCTTGTCAGAAAACTTCAAAATCACATAGTCATTGATTTTTTTAAACCTCTGAAGCTACTCATTGAGGGAAACATCATATGCCCATTCTGCTGCCCGAGGGCATATAGCCCGCAGTTAAGGGTCAAATGACCTTTTTCAAGGCCGGCAGTTAATGATTGATTGATTTGTGTTTTACAGCACTTTAGCGGCACTAAGTGGCTATCCCGTGCTTCACAGGTTGATAATTTAACAGAGGAATGTGTCAGTGCCCGCACATATGTGCACCACACACATCCTGAGGGGATAGGAAAGAGGAGACAAAGACCCTTTTAAGTGGGCTAGGGAAGCCCGCCGGCAGTTAATGGTTTAATAAAACATTATGTTGCCTGTAGAGGGTTATTGCATGATACCAATAGCGTTGCCTTTAAAGGGTTATTGTATGGTAGGGTTAATAAAACATCATGTTGCCTATAAAGGGTTATTGTATAGTAGGGTTAATAAAACATCATGTTGCCTATAAAGGGTTATTGTATGGTAGGGTTAATAAAACATCATGTTGCCTGTAGAGGGTTATTGTATGATACCACCAACAAATCATGTTGCCTATAAAGGGTTAATGTGTGGCATAACTAATAAAACATCATGTTGCCTATAAAGGGCCATTGTGTGGTACGACGAATAAAACATCATGTTGCCTATAAAGGGTTATTGTATGGTAGAATTTATGTTACCTGCAAAGGGTCATTGTAATGTATGATGCCATCAATAAATCATTATAGGCATCATGATGCAATCAATAAATCATCATGATGCCTATAAAGGGTTATTCTGTGGTAGAATTAATAAAACATGTTTTGTATCCTGCCTGATCAAGATGACCAATGGACATGATGCATTAATGCAGAAGGGGCCTGCGTCTGAGACTGCCACGGTTTTTAATAGCTGAGTGTGTGTAAGCAAGCTGTTAGGGGAGGGGAGGGGGGTGTGTTGATCACATAGGGACAGCCTATTGAAAGGTGACAGGCTAAATTCACAGCTAGGACAAACATAGGAATTAGTGACAGGCACCCGATGTTCAATAGAGCCATAGCAAGGTAATAGGTGTGAATGCTAAGTGGTGGTCTGTCTGCCTATGTAGCCTGACTGTCTGACTCTTCAATCATACTTCAAAGCATACATATAGTATGATTAGTCAGACTATACATGGTGTATATCCATTGTGATTTCATACTCTGCAAATTTCCAGCCCTCCTAAAAGTCCCTGTCCACACGAGTGAACAGGGACAATGAACACGTTTTTATTATCTAACTGCTGTAGGTTGTACATCAAAAACCACATATTTCATTTACTGTTGTAATGTCGGGACTGTGACTTCATAATAGGGGTGTTTATATGCTATGTAAGGTTATGAAAATACCAGTTTTGCACACTGTTGTTAGCTATCAAACCTCAAAAATCATATCTTTGGCGGCCATCTTGGACTTTTTCTGTCTCCAGAATTAAATGTTACCCATAATGCATTACTACTCATGATTCTTAGCTGCATTATAAATACCAAGGTCCTATCATAGATCCCACAGTGTAACATCAGTATCTCATGGGGAAGGATTACTTGATCTGAACATAGAATAGAGAGAGACTGGAAGTGTAGCTCCGAGGCCTGTGCACTACGGACCTGTCTTATCTTCATTACCTGGGTCAACCTCTCCCCAAACTGCTAACTGACTTCCGGTTTTGAGATTACTGGTAGAAACTCCATAGGGAAGATTTTGAGGGTAAATAAAATGTCATCTTTCTGTATGAATTCTTTAACAAACAAATGCAAAATTCCAGTGAGGGTTCTACAGGTATGTGGGTACACTTACTACACTATGTTTGAATATGGAGGCATTTGGTCTAGTAGATTCTGAGAATAATTTGTTCTAGGACTAGGGATGTCAGCTATGTGACCAGCCATGGATATACAGTACAGTGGATACACATTTCTGATGGGACTTACCTTACTGCATGCTTAATTCAAAAATCCTTGTGAACCTTTGCATTGATGTATGTTAATAGGTCTCTGTAAATATAGTATGCTATTGCATGGCCATATGTGACATGAATAACATTCCCATTGGCACCGGACTGGTAAATAGTCTCCATATGCTTATGCATCCTCCTTTAATTTGATAATCCATGTAAAATATTCAAAGGTACTGGTAGTATTTATTGGACTGGACTCTGTATCCCTCTCTCCAGCTTACTACATGTACAATAACTGACTGAAGCCCAATGGGTGCCAGCACATGGATACATGTAGTTGTAGCTCAGTCTCCAGGCATCAGCCTCCACACCTGTGGGTGTAAACACTCCACACCTTGAGGTGTGATGAGTGATGCCCCATGCTAATTGACACCTTTGATGTTGACATCTAAGCCACACCTCTAAAGTACCTAATGTTTCACATGGTCTGAAATCGTTTACAACAAATTCTTCTTGGCCTGAAAAAGACACTTAGACAGTGCTTCTTTGATGCACAACCTAGCTGTGGTAGACCAATGGACGGTAGACAAATGGACCTTATAATGCATGACATCCATCATTACAGGAAACATTAAATCTGCTCAAAATAGTTGGAAATTTGACACACTGATGGGTTATCATATGATGCATTATGAGGAGAAGTGCCATTTAAAAATTATCATTATCATTGGTTTGGGCTATGCATGATGGGTGGGGGAGAGGGGAAGTAGTCCCCACTATCAAATTGAATAATTACTCTGAACCCATCAAGGCACATGACTCCATGATTCGCCAAAGTGTTCCTTGATGTCATTGCATTACTTGCAACAAATTAAAAAGCCTTTGGTTCAATATTTCCTGAGAAAACTGAGGTTTTCATTACTATCAATATCAGGCTTATGGGTATTGCACTGGTTATCCCAAAACCGGAAGTGGAGTAGCAGTTTGGAGCTGGGTTGACCTAGATAACGAACATATTGACCTAGAAACGGGAGCACGCACTACAGATAATATAGTCTCTCTGATTTGAAACATTAAGAATTTACTGATTGAATTTGTCCTCTTGACTACACTCACTGGAAAGAAATAATAATTGAATATCCGGTAATTGTAAACTCAATTTCAGTCATTGATGTCTGGTTTGTGGAGGTTTATTTTTTCTACAAAAAAGAACCGTGTATATAGCTGTAAGACACGCCTTGAGATCTGGCTTATCCTATAAGCTGCCATTTTGGCTTCATTGTATTTGTTGCTGGCGGATTGGAAGGACATGAAAGACATGCCAATGCCACACTGATTTGGTAAAATGCAACACCCCTAGCAAAAAAAAAAAAAAAAAAAAATCACCTAGAGAGCAATTAAAATATAGGAAAGCAATGTGCATTGCAGGTAACCCGAAAAACCAATTTTCTTTTTGCTTGAGAGAAAGAAGAGTTATAGGAGCCACCTTGAATTAAGACTTTATGAGGGGTGCAAAAATATCATGAAAATTGAAAATCTATATATATTATTGTATTATCTACCTTAGATAAGCTGGTATCAGTGAGAAAGTTAAGGCATGCCTACCATTGCAAGGTGACGCTTCTTTGCTACAATGTACAAGTATATGCATTCCATTTGGAAACCTTTTTCCTGCCCTTTTGTGATGCTGTTAACCACCATGGACATTAACTAGCTCTCCAAGCAGATGTGTGAGTGAGTGAGTAATAAATGTTTAACGCCATTTCGACAACTAAGGTCATATTCATGGCGAGAACTACATTACACATCTTCACAGATGAATGTGTCAGTGCCCGCACATATGTGCACCACATACATCCTGAGTGGATAGGAAAGAAGAGAAAAAGACCCTTTTAAGTGGGCTAGGGAAGCCCGAAATAAAGTACACACACTGTTGTTATTACATTAGAATAGTGAGCAGGAATAGTCCATAGCAGAGGAGCCACAAACAAAAATTGATTGCAAGGCCTCCCTATCTATCCCTTACACCGTGGTGACTGTGAACCATACACTAGTCTATTCATCGCATAAGATTACAAATATACCGTAAACTCCCGCGTATAAGACGCGTCCTCTACGCCAAACAAATGCCTTGTGCGTCTTATAGGATGTATTGAAATTGGGGGTGCGTCTTATACAAGGGGTAATTTTACTATAGAAATGTACTGAATTTACGAAATTGAGCATTAAAATGTGCGTCTTATACGCGAAAATGCATGTGCTGAGTTTGAGGTGCGTCTTATACGCGCAGTGCGTCTTCTACGTGGGAGATTACGGTATATCCAATCCACAGTTTGATTATGGTCTAAGTTTTCTATATCAAGGTAAAGCATTTGTTTTATTGAGTCGTAAATCCATGCTTTCATAAGAGATTTGAATTGGCTAATACTGTCAATGTTTCTTATGTATACAGGAAGCCTCTTCCACGTCTGCGCTACTCTCACTTCAATACTGTTTTCATAAGAAAAAGTATTTATTTGAGCATATTTCAGAAGTACTGCCTCAGCATTGCGAGTGACTCTCGGTCTTACATCAGTAAATTCTGATTTTTGGGCTCTTTTAAAAAGGTACACTTGAGAGTGACAAGCTTTGGTATATTACACTGTTGATGCACATAATCAGTACCGGTTGTTTATAATTGAGCTCATAGTCTAGCGTTACTCCAAGATATTTAAAAGTAGGGACAAACCTGAGCTTTTGGCCATTTGCATAAATATTCACATCATTCACAGCATTTTCTTATACCTTATATGTGAAGTAAACATCATGAGTTTGGTTTTGGACTCATTTAGGCTGAGCATGATTTTAGGCGACCAAAGAATGAAGCTGTTTAATGCTGCCTGCATTTCTACTGCCATGACCAAATATTTGTAAATATATTTATTGCTTTCTTGATGTGCTTACACTAAGCGCATTCCTTAAGACAATGCTGTTCAGTATAATAAACTTCTCCTATGCTCTTCCATTGCCATGATTTTAACCATGACTTTTTCCCTAAAATCGAACGCCATATGGAGACCAATCTTATACATGCAGTCACATGAAGAGTTACACTGACGGCTCCCATTAAAAAATGTGTAGAAAAAAAGAATACTTGTAGCACAACAGAAACAAGCAGAGGGAGCTTAATCAAAACTTGTGAGTCTCACCCATAATAATATGAATGGTTAAGGAAATTGAATGGCAAACCTTCAGATTCTAGGATGGCAGCACGTTTCTTCCGCTCAGCCTCGACTTGCATTTGCATTGCTTCCTGGATGCGGTTTGGTAATCGCATATCACCTGAGAAGGATAATTCATAATACACAAATTAAGAACATCTGCACTGTCAAACACTGCAGTCATACTGATATCATGGGATTATAACGGATATAAATATAATTGAAATGTTGATTTTCCATAGCCTGTCTTTTTCTAATGCCATCACAAATTACTGTGTGCATCGGAGCAGCAGTGGATGTATAGACCGCAATATTATAGACCCTTCCCATGGCTTATATGTGAACGAGCAATCCCTAATGGTCTGTATATTGATAGGGGAGTCAGCCCTTTTTTCTTTTTTTTTAATCACAATTATGTCCCTCTTCCACGTCTGCGCTACTCTCACTTTGTCAGCAAAATTACCATGGGAAAGAGACAGTTGCCCCAATGTGGTGTATTGAATCATAAATTCAGATCTCAGGAGCAAAGAGACACTGAACAGGAGGTAGGAGGACACTGGGATGCACATTTGTACCATTTACATGTCTTTTTTTGTAACACAATCGCACCTCTACCAAATTCCAGGTACAGAGCCCATACTATAACAGCGTACTTTTGCTGCAACATACAGTGTTTTAACAGCAAAAGCACACTCTAAAAACGATCCAATTTGGCCAGAGGGTGCATCATATTCATATACCAGTGATCGCTACCCCAGGATTCTCCCTCCATGCTGTGTTGAAAATTAGAAATAATGAGTGAATTGTGAACAAAGGTTGGACAGGGTGCAGGGCTTTTGACAGGATTTTTTGCAATGCGCCAATTGCACACTTTTTAGCAAATACAATGCGCCATTCTGTAAATGCATGGCCATTCTAGCCATTTAAATGCGACATTTAAGCATTAAATGTGTGTATTACGCACTGCGCAGCCCTGTCAAAAGCCCTGAGGGTGTGCCGCCGATAAGGCGGGATAATTTTACGGTAGGGTAAAATTACAATATATTAGGCTGGCCAACCCCTAAATGAGCCTTGTAGCTTTTTCCTCAGCCCACAATGCATCTCATACATTGGGTCGTCTTATACAGACAGCAAGCTAATTGTCATTCAGGATTGCGGGGTGAGGTCTGGACAGGAATCTGGATATGTCACGAGGCCACCTTTATCATAAACAATTGAAGGTTAGGGCTAGGCAATATAGCATGATACCTCGCATATAATGCGCAACACAACTCAGGCCCATCCTATAATGTGTGGCTAGAGGAAAATCTTTGAAGCTTTAGAACTGCTCTATACATATATATCCTCGATCATGAGATCTTGCATGGCGAGAATTGTTTTTAAGAGATTGATTAAGAATATGTCTAATTTAGGCTAATTGTTGATATAATGATGATGAGTTAAAAGTACATCAAAGGTGTAATAGCTGATCGGTTAATTGTGATGAATATTTTTTTAAGAGTAGATATCCTCATTTTTGATATAACGATGAGTACAAAGAACTGATATATATTGACTCAATCTCACGTGAGTGGACTCCAAATAGTCTGGCTTGTTTTAGGTACCTGGCCTTCTAATAAGACAATATCTTAGGTAGCGAAGTCAGCCAAAATCCCGGATTTCAACAGAATTAGACAGAAGCACGTGCATATGAAAGGGCTTAAAATTTGCAATTCATAGGTTTTTGAATCAAGTTGATACTCCTATTAGAAGTGATTCTATGCAACTTTGTATATTGGCAATATGAAAAAACTTTGTCATTTCTCTACCCCACACACTTGGCTAAATATATAGATAAGACCGACCATTGACAATGCACTGCGCATGGGGTATTTGGGCACTACCGTACACAAATACTCATAACTTCTGATTGGAAAGGCTGATCTACTAAGCAAAGACACCAATTGAAAGCTGAATAACAGCAGATTAACATATCCAAGCTGCATCTAATTACTAGAAGGATAAGTGTTTTAAATATTGAGTTGAAATCAGAAATTGATAAAAAAAAATTCATGAAACTTTTGGTAGTGTGCATTCAGCAAATTGAAAATCGCAGCCCTATAGCTGTGTAGAGGTCGGCGGAAAACGTCTTGGAGAAACCGGGAGTCGAACCCGGGACCCTCCAACCTGCAGGCGGAAGCTCTACCGCTGAGCTACTTCCCCGTCTGACATTCTCTACCTTCCACCTACATCTGGATCGGTATAATACACAAGGGGGGCAGCTTATACCGGCTGACCAGCCCCTGAGGGCTGGTGCAACCGGAACGGGGCAGATGGCCTACCCCCATGGACTTACAGCCAGAGCTGGCCCCTACACTCCTCCCAACCAGCTTCAACCATGGCCAACCAGCACCAAGCATTCCTCCCAACCAGATCAATTGGGCTTTATCAAGCAGTGTGAGGCACTCCTGACTTCCCAGTTGACCAACCAGTACACAGTACTGCCAGGGTCGAAGCGTATCTGTATTATACCGTTCCAGGCACCTACACCTGGATTGGTATGACACACACGTAGGGGGGAGCTACCACCGGATGCCAGCCCCTGGGGGCTGGGATCTCCAGAAACGGGGCTGCTGGCCTTACGGCAGAGCTGGCCCCTACACTCCTCCCTACCAGATTCAATATAGGGTTCAGTACCCTATAGGTACCAGATACCCGGGACTAGTACTGAGTCGCATACCGGCCACCTGTTTCCAAGTCTCCCCAGTACTAGCAAATTGAATCGTCATTCGTGTCATACCAGCCCAGGTACCGAGTTCTCGTAGTCCCCCCTCACACGGGTCAGGACCAACTCGGTTTCTCCACCAGTGTAGAGGACGGCGGAAAACGTCTTGGAGAAACCGGGAGTCGAACCCGGGACCCTCCAACCTGCAGGCGGAAGCTCTACTGCTGAGCTACTTCCCCGTCTGACATTCTCTACCTTCCACCTACATCTGGATCGGTATAATACACAAGGGGGGCAGCTTATACCGGCTGACCAGCCCCTGAGGGCTGGTGCAACCGGAACGGGGCAGATGGCCTACCGCCATGGACTTACAGCCAGAGCTGGCCCCTACAGCTGTTTAAACTGGCCATATTCTAACAAGTAAGATGTCATAGAATAACCCTGTATGTTCTGATAGCTTCTGTACTAAATAATTATTTTGGAAAATCTGTCCAAAGTTGTATAAGTTGGTCAGACCGCCACGCTCTTAATAACCAGTCAATATTTCTCAAAATCTCCTTAAAATGTAGGTCTATATGTTGGCTACACATGTACAATATTATATCTCATCTAACTTTTAGTAACAATGAGAATATACATGCATTTCTGCAATAAATACATTGCCGGTCAGGTGAGTCAACATGGTGGTCTGACAGAATCATTAAGTTCACTCAAAAGTTTACTGCCTGAATTTGGAGAAAAAACAGGGGAATACAGCAAAATACTTCCAGTGATGTAGACCTATGGTTTACCTTTCATTTGATACTAATTTGAAGTATTTCTGACCACTAGAACCTTCAGAATCAATATTTTACAAACACCAGTTTATCATAGTGACAGATACGGGGAGGAGGCAGCCAGATTCGGCTGACTTCGCTATCTTAGGACTGTGTTTTCGCGGCTCAGGACGCCTCTAGAGGTAATAAAAAGTTATTTTTCGTGGCCAAGGGTGTCTCTACTGGTGCTGAAGGGGCTATCGTAATCTCCCGCGTATAAGGCACACTTAGAGTTTTGGAAAATTCTCAAAAAAATCAAAAATTATTATGGCTAAGGGGGCATGTAGCATGTCAAAAGAAAGGTCTTGGAGTCCCCCTTGTGGATGCAATTAGCACTAACTCCCCATATAAGACGGGCCTTATACTAGGGAGATTACAATAGGTGTTGTAACAATGCAATCAGTGCCACATAAAGTTATTTTCGCGGCCCAGGGCGTCTCTACTGGTGCTGGGTGGTCTACAGGTGCAATCAGCGCCACACAAAGTTATTTTCGTGGCCTAGTGCATCTCTACTGGTGCTCAAGGGGCTAGGTGTTACAGCAATGCAGTCAGCGCCAATACAAAATCATTTTCGTGGCCCAGGACGTCTCTACTCGGGTCTCTACTGGTGCTGAAGGGGCTGGGGACAGGTTGGAGGTATTACATGATACTATATGCGGGCAGTACCATGGGTTTGTTTGTTTGTTTTTTAGTTTTACGTCCAGGAGCCATCGAGGAACTCAGACAGTACCACGGGCCCGACCACGGGTCTCTGTGGGGTCTAATCATTAGTCTAATGTCATGTCACAAACATAAACTGGCATAGGTCTTCTATACATCAGATTTGTTATTGGCTAATTGACTATGCCAAACGGACCAGTATCAGTCCAATCCGTGGATTTTAGTAGCTGATCTATAGTAGTGATTTTTGTGACCACGTCCATGCCGACCAGGGGTATTATCTGGGTAGTATCAATTAGCCGAGAAGGCCAGTAGGCCTCTTGGCTTATAAGGCCACATCCTTATGTATAAGGCACCTAATATGTCGGTCAATACGGTACGTCCTATACACCTTATATTGAGGTTCCAACTGACCTAGAGCATGAAAGTGTTAGACCTAGGTGCCTGAGATATCAGATTTAGGGCCATTAACCATAAGGACATAAACAGGTGGACGTAAAGCAGAAGATGGGAGTAGTATATACATGCAAACTCAGCTCATCGCTTCAGCTACTAACTAGGTCATGACCCACTTGCAGAACGGAAGTGACCCCATTTGACCCAGTTTTAACCAATCAGAGGCCTGGATTTGACAGGAAGTGATGTCACAAGGTCACGACCTAGTTTTTTCGACCAATCAGAGAGCTGGAACATATGACCTAGTTACATAAATTACATATATTGCGCAATACTTTGGTTTGACCTACTTACAAACTGGAAGTGACCTCATGGAAACGTATTAGCTACATATGAACAGGTATTGAGTAATTGCTGATGAAACATTACTTAGAAATTGACTGATGAAATAAACAGAGAATTGCACAACCGTGGGACCAAATGGGGTCCCTGAGGACACAGTCCGAGGGGAACAAAGGCCACATTTGGTCCCCACGTTTGTGCAGTTCTCTCTGATTATTTCATATATTAAAATATAACACAACTCGTTCATTTTCATTACAGGGTACTTTTATTAGACACAATATTTACATATGAACCAAGTTTTTCCATTACGGGGACGTGCACAGATACAACAGAGGCATTTGTTGTGTGTAAATTTACTTGCTTGATACCAGCTTTGACCTGTGAGACTAGTTTTTCACGTGTTGTAGAAACAATAACTGTTCAGTTTAGCTATATTGGCTAAAGCATGTTCAAACAAAGCTGTGCCAGGAAGTAAGTGTTGTTGTTTTTAGGTCCTGGTAAAAGACTAGATTGAAAACCATCCTTGAAGTTTACCTCAAACGAGAAATGATTTCTCACTCCAGGTATACTTAAGGCGTGAAGCTCCAATGTGACCTGTAGACATGTGAAACAAATGGTTTAGCTATAGCAGATACTTGTACTTTACAGTTACACTGGAAAAACACCCCTACAATGGGATTGGTAACACTCTAACTGCTGGATGGTAACGGTAAACTTTTCACACTTCCTAAAGTGTACCTTGTGTTAGGACAGTTAGGTTCATTGTGTAACTGATATACACCGATGCAGCAATCTTGCGTCATTAAGTTTGCACTTTTTACTCAACAATAGTGCATGCAGTTCCTGTATACGTCCCAAAAGCTGAAGAGAAATATTTGTACATTTTAACACTACTTAAACAGTGGTCAACAGTGTCTGGTTCAGCTCCTCTAAAATAACCAATGTTTTCTGCAGGTATTATTTTCCCCAAAATTTTTTTCTGAACATCCACATGCAATAGCACTTACATCGTTGTCAGGTGTTACAGCAGAAGCTTTGCTGTACAGAGCAACACTTTGTAGAACTGGCCGCATGTAATATTCATAAGGCGGAGTTTCTGTGCTTTGTTCTACCATCATTCCCTCTAAACGGATTTTTTATTTTTTGTTGTGAACTTGTTTTCACTTTTAAAAAAAATAGTTTTTGGCTCTTTTTTGGGTGATAAAGTTCACTCCTGCGTTAACTTCGTAACATGTTCATAAATTTTTTGATAAATGTTTATTCTTTTTGCATAAAATGTTCATTTTTATTGTATTATATGCTACTTTAACACACGTTTCTATGGGGAAAAAGTTTTTTTTTTTTTCACAAAATGTTTGTTTTTATTGAACAAAATGTTAAAAAAAGGAACAAAATGTTAAATTTTTTTTTTTTAATCTAAAATGTACAACTTTAAGTAAAGTGAGAAAAAGAAAACTAGAGGGGGACAAACACAAGCAAAAGCCATTGTTTAAAGGGAGAGGAGTAAGGTGCTTACTCCATCTTCACACACCTCTCTTTTTATGTACTGATAACTTAACCCTTTTTTTTTTGAGAGTAGGTAGTAATGCTGTGGTTGACTACTTTAAATCCTTTGTTAACTACCATGACAACATTTTCACTGTCCAGCACTTTTTTAAACTTTTCAGACATTAAGGTGTTTTGTTTTTGAATAACACCTTTACAACTCAATTTAACGGGCACTTTCTTGCCAGTGCCTATGTAACATTTGGAGTTTAAGGCGGTCATTTCATCCCCTTCCCACTTCACTTTGAACAATCCGGGGGTTCTTTTATCAAACACCAGACGGCTCTGGCAGCAGGGTTGAGGTAACCATAAGTTACCCAATGCTTTGGTTTGAACGTAGGTTTCTCTGTGGTGAGAGTTTTCACAAGATTCAGAGGGTAACCATTTGTGATGTTCTCTGAAGAAAGCCTCACGTTTTTCAGGAATAATCACATCTTCTAGATTCTCTGCACTCAAAGCAAAGTAGAAGCTGTCGGTGTCCATTTCACACATTTCAAAGTCCTTTTCGTCTATGTATTCAAGGAGAAAGTCGTAATAGAATGCCAACATTTTAAGTTTAGCATATTGGTACACCATGAAACCTATTTGAACCGGATTTGTTTGTTTGTTTGTTTAGTTTTACGTCCGGGGGCCATCGAGGAACTCAGACATTCAAGGTTTCTCGGACATTAAGTCCTTTCTTTTCTTTTTGGACAGATATGCTGCTTGCCCGACACAGCAGTGACCGAATCTATGAATGACCGAATCTATGAGATGAATGACCGAATCTATGAGGAGGGGTGAGGGGGAAAACCGCTACCGGGGCTTCATTCCCCTACTCTTTTCGAAGGATAGGAAGTGTTCTTTTATTTGCCTGGTCCCATAGGCAGGGCCAGACAAACCACGGCCTTTGATAACTCAGACGTGGCTCACTGAGGGGGAATCCCATGGCAAAAGACAAGGATGAAAAGAAACCCCAACTTTGTCGCCTTTTACGAATCTGGTATGCCCACTGTTAGTATGGAAGGAGATTTCTCCTTGTGGACTCCCAATGAAGTTATTCTGCTCCTTCATGCCCTCACATGAAGGTCCCCACTCCACAGGGGGTATTTGAACCGGAAGGTCGTAGGTGATGGAGATGGGTAAACAAGAAAGTTCTACCGTGTTGTCACTTAAGTCTTGTGCATCTTGAACTGACCAGTGCAGAGCTAATTGTCTTGCCTTAGAGGGGGACACATACTTTGTTTGAACAAAGTTTTGCTTGTTGCATGTGGTTTTACCATATGACCCATTTCCCAGCAGCTTGTAGAGATCTGAAAGAATTTTACAGTCCACGTTTTCATCACCTTTTCTCCTAGCTCTGGTTACTTCTTCCATAAAGGGTAAAAAGGTCTTTTCTGGGGTGTATTATACAAGGAGGTGGACAATGGTTACTACTGTAGGGGCCGGTATCGTCGTATATATATTAGTGCCGTTCATCCGAGAGACGTGTTCGTGTGGTGCCTGTTCCTTCTATGCCAGCTAGGTGTCGCTTTGTGATACCCCGTTGGTACAAGAGGGGGCGGCACCATGCCTCGCGTCCAGCTCCTACTAAGGAGCCGGACGAGCGGCAGAAGGTGACTGGACCTAGTCCAGTCCAGACGCGCAGTTTAACCTGTAGACTAGAGTGCAATAAAGTCCTACCCGAGAGGTAGGGGTTTCTGGGGCTTTGCCCAACCCGAACTTCTCGTGTTGTGTTGGTATTTCTAGTGGTAAGCGAGCCAAAGAGCCACCCAACATATAAGTCAATACGAACCATTACACTGGTGCCGTGACCAGTTGGTTCGGGGGTGGTGCGCGGCCACATTGGCCGAAAGCCTCGGGAAACCCGAAGCGGATCCCCCCAGCCCCGGGCTAGAGGGATTCGAAGAGGATGACTTCACATCCCAGCATCTGTTGTTAGACTGGAAACCCAGTCAACAACAAATGTATAATCCAGCGGGTGTCCGAACTGTTTCCTCGACACCTGGTCTGATGGACGGTGCCACGGGTGATGGTATCGTAAACTTGTATCCGGGTACATCCCAAGTGGGAGTACCGGATACGGGATTGTTCAAGGGAATAATAAAACCCTCAACTTTAGACCTGAGTGATTGGTCCCAAGCTATGACTAGCAGACACCAGCTGTGTCCTATTGTACCAGCAGGCTCGGCTAGTAACTTGGGTATGCCAGTGGCACCGAGCCCTGGAATACGTACTGCGACCCCCCCAGAAGCAGTACCAGATGGTCCAAACGAAGTACCCCCATTAATGACATCGTCGGACCATGACAGCGACGATGGCAAAGCCATAAGGGACGCAATAGTCCCAAGCATGAATGCGAAGGATAAGCCTAGGGGTACTGAACCGAAAAGCTCGGAAAGGCATCACCTAGGCCGATCACTAGACGAAGGCTTGTCTGACTCCATGTTTAATCCTGGAGGCAGTCGCAGGTCTATATACGGACGTCGGATGGGCCCCGGGTATAAAACTACCCCGGCCTATTTGAAAGCCAAAGAACAGGTAGAGTTACAAGCTAGGCGGCAACATGAACAATTCATGGCGGCCCAATTAAAAATAGAAGAGGAAACTAAGTCTCGGATCGGAAAATTACGTTCCGATGAGCAGGAGGCGATTCTAAAAGAATCTGACCTAAAGTATCGTCTAACTTCGGCAACCCATCGTTTGGAAAGGAAGGAGAGAGACGAACGCGAGAAAGAGAAAAGATTGGCCGAGTTGGAACTCGAAGAAGCCAATAGACTTCCTATGGAGGAGAAGCTAAAGAAACTTCAACTCCGAAAGGCGGAGACAGAGGCCAAAATGGTCTCGGAACAAGCCGAGATAAGGAAGGAGACCAACGAGTACCAAAGGTCTCAGAAAGAAAAAGGTGAAAAGTACCGCTTATTAAAGGATACTTTTAAGCGAGAGGCTTTAGCCGCTCAGGAAGAACGAAACCGAGCTGTGTCGGAAAATGAAAAGATTCGATCCGAAATCTTAGCAGAAAACGCACAGCTGAGGGAGGAACAGCGAAACCTGACCACAGATCTAGCTACCCTCACAATAAATAAGTCTGCCATGGAGAGTTATTTACACGAGCAGGAGCAAGCGAATGCCCCTCCGGCGAGTAAGGACACAAACCCGAACTCGACTTTCGTTAAACAGGGCGACCCTGTCTCCTGTTCTACGCCGAAGCATCCGCCGTATAATCCTTTTGTCAATGATAATGCGACGCGGAATGTAGATCAAGGGGGAGTTTATATTAGAACCCAAGATAAACATGGCCGAACTAGTAGAGTCCGGATAAGTGAAGTCCCCATAGTCCACAATTTGGACCCGGACTATGTACCACGGGAAGCCTCTGACAGCAGTGCAGAGACTAACGGATTCCACATACATGTGGATCCGAGTGATAGTGTGGGGTTGGGAGCTGGTAATGACAGCAACCAACCCAATCCATCAAACGACGGCAGTCATCCGACGGGTAACCAGCCTTCAAGCGGCGGTTATCAAAGCACACAAGGAGGGGGCGGTACCCCGGGTCCCACAGGCTACAGTGGTACCTCGGGTCCCGGCCCTAACCAGGGTGGCGCGGGTTATACGAACCACAGTGTGCCACAGTGGACGTATACGCAGCCACCACCACCACCTCCACCGGGCAATACGAGCTTCGGTGGTATAGGGGGCAACCGAACCTTAAATGAAACAAAGGCGGTTGAATGGAGCAAACAGCAATGCACTAGATTGATGTATGCTCATAATTCTGCCCGAAGGGTAGCCGTTATTCCAAAAGAATATGACGGTACTCGACCTTGGAAAGAGTGGTTTGAAGACTTCATCGATGTGATGAATTGTAACGGGTGGACCCCATACGAGGCCAAGCCACATCTGGTAAGATGTTTGAAGGGCGGTCCAGGTCGCATGGCTGTAGAGCAATGGCGTACCTGGTATGGTCTCGTTGGAAGTTTTGAGCAGTTGGTAGAATCTGCTAGTGGACTGTTATGCAACATGGTCAAGGAGGACCCGATGGTCCGTTTCAAGAAACGTACACAGAAGCCTCACGAAGCTTTCCGAGCATACGGTATGGAGCTCCATGCCCTGCTAAGCAAGGCCAGACCCGGTACTGAAAACCAGGACTGGTATATGGACGATTTGATCACACAATTCGTCAAGGGTCTGAGAGACCGAGATGAGCAGATTGCTGCCAGGGATGCCTGGAAAGAAGGCGTAACGCTCCACGACATATTTAATGGTATAGATATGGCCGTGAAGAAGCGAACAATGTTAGCCGGAGACATACCGAATGCCAGCAGCTCGGCTCCCCTGGTGTCAGTAGTCCAGCAGTCTGGGGCGCAAGTCCCCTCAGACGATTTCGAATTGATTGAAATCGAACAGGAGGACGGAACCTTCTGTTCGGTTCAATTAAGGAAGAATACTACGGGTAGGAAGTATATTCCAAGGAAAGCTCTCAATAAGCCAAGGGACTCCAGACCACCACCCGAGGTCAAGAGTGACCCGAAGGCCAGTGAGAAGGCATCCAAACCTTTCGTAAGCGCCGATAAAGTGAAGGGTCAGTCCCCGGACATGACCAAACTTATGGAGGACATGTGTAAGAAAATTACAGATGCCATCCAAGCCAGTCGGCAGAGACCCCGAGTGGATCGCCGAACTGTAAAGTGTTTCAGGTGCCAGCGCATGGGACATTATTCATCTGAGTGTACCGCTGCTAAACCGGTAATGGCTGCCTTCTATGAAGCCGAAGACAATGGCGAAGGAAGGGAGAACACTACGGATTCCACTGACGTGGAAAACTAGTGGGGGTTGTATCAACGGCATCTGATACGACCCCAAGGAAGAACGAATGCCAAAATGCTACCGGGGGTAACCCGGTGGAAGATTTCGAATCAATTACACCTGGAGGCCGGGTGGCCGGGGGTGCGCACCCCTGCATCTTGGCCGGGGCCGGGGACCCTAGTGTTTGTATGTATGGGAGTGAACGTATGGAGGCGAGTGGCCACACTAGGGGAGAGGAAGGATGGATCAAAGAGTTGATCCGAGTGTGTGGGACACGCCTTCCCCCAAGTCATCCGTGTCTGGAATTCCTGAGAGGACTCGGATTGAATCTTGGTGATTCGGGAGACTTTCGCCAGTTTACCAGTAACCCCTCACCCTTAGGGGGGAGACGGTGGTATGTACCCATATCTGTGGAAGGCCGGGTAGGAGAATTCTTGGTGGATACCGGAGCAAGCCACTCCTGTGTGTCCAAAAGGTTTTTCGACTCGGTGGCCAGCAGCCATGAGAACCTCAAAACGGGGATAAATGCTTGCACGGCCGACGGAAGCAGCATGCGTACATTTGGTAGGACGTTTATGCCTATCCGTATAGGAGGCAAAGAATTTGTTCTTTCGCCAACTATAGCAGAGGTTAGTGATGACGGAATCCTCGGACTGGATTTTGCAAGCTTATACGGGGCCGTCTTGGACCCGAGGGACGGTATGATGAGTATACGGAACCCGTATGGCTTGCATGTCCAATGCGTATTGAGACAGGTGTCTTCGGTCGCATCAGTGATACATACGGTGAAGATCCCACCGGGTACCACTTGCGATGTCCTTTGTGGCGGGTCCATGGCTCAAAGGAATGAAACTGGAGTCTACGAACCCGATACGGTGTACTTGTCGAGCGTCGGGTTAGACTCAGTGGAAACATTAGTGGCTAATGCAGCTTGGTCTGTATTACCCATGACTAACCGAAGTGGTTCAGTAGTCTATTTGAGGCGAGGCGACTGTATTGGGAGGATGACCTCGGTAGAACATGTCGCCGAGGCCAAATTCAATAAACCACTGAACCCTGTTAGTAAGCATCCTTTGGATGAAGAATTCCAAAAGCTGATTGATCAGTCTGATTTAGAAAATACGGAGGATAAGGATTACCTGGCGAAACTCCTACAGAAGTACGAGAGTGCTTTCGGTAGGGAGGGAGGACCGGTGGGTAGATCCGATAAGGTGTTGCACACCATAGATGTGGGCAACAAGAAACCTTTTAAAATTCCGTATCGTAGACTTCCTCTAAAGAAGAAGTTAATTTGCGAAGAGGAAATACAAAAACAGTTAGACCTAGGGGTAATCGTGCCCAGCTCGAGTCCCTGGTCCAGCCCTGTTTGTATGACCACTAAGAAAGACGGTACAATCCGCTTTTGTGTCGACTACCGGAAACTGAATGGTATAACTAAGAAGAACTCGTATCCTTTACCAAGGATAGACGAGACTTTAGATAGCTTGGGCGGAAACCAATGGTTCTGTACCTTGGATTTACAGTCCGGGTATTGGCAAATACCGATGCACCCCGATGACAAGGAGAAGACAGCATTCTCCAGTCATATGGGGCTATTCGAGTATAATGTCTTACCCTTCGGATTGTGTAACGCCCCCGCTACATTCGAGGCTATGATGGAATCCTTACTGAGTGATCTTTTGTGGAAGAAATGCCTGGTTTACTTGGATGATGTGGTCGTGTTCGGCAAATCGTTCAAGCAATGCCTGGCGAATCTGCAATTGGTCCTCGACCGGATACTATCAAACGGTCTTAAACTTAAACCCAAGAAGTGTAATTTGTTTAAGAAAAACATTACATACCTGGGAAGGATCATTACTCCTAACGGGGTGAGTGCGGATCCGGAAAAATTAGAAGCTGTAGAAAATTGGGAAAGACCTACGAGTGCTAAGGAGGTGAGATCATTTTTAGGATTCTGTTCCTATTATCGTGATTTCATACCAAATTACTCTCGTGTGAGCTTCCCCATGCAGTGTTTAGCTCACTGGACTCCTGGTAGGGCACGGGACCCTTTCCCATGGACCAGCGAGCAAGAAGAATCTTTTAATAAAATAAAAGATTTGTTTAGGAATACACCCGTGTTGAAATATCCCACTCCCGAGGGACATTTCATCTTAGACACCGATGCGAGCAATGATGCAATTGGGGCAGCTCTCTCACAGGTCCAAGGGGGAGTCGAAGTGCCAATAGCATTTGCTAGCAACACGTTAAGCAAGACACAGCGAAACTATTGTACCACCAAGCGAGAACTCCTCGCTGTGGTGGTGTATACGAAGAAGTTCAAGCATTTCCTTTGGGGAAGTGACTTTACCTTAAGAACCGACCATTCGTCTCTTAGGTGGCTCCTTAATTTTAAGGACGCTGAGGGGATGATAGGACGATGGTTAGCTCACCTATCCGAATTCGGATTAGAGCATAAGCAAATAGAGCACCGACCCGGTACTAAACATATCAATGCGGATGCCTTGTCGAGACGACCCATCCGAAGGTGCCAAAATGCCACTTGTGATGACTGCGGAGCCCACAATGCTGTGGTAGCCGGGTTGGTATTTAATCATACCACCCCCCCGTATCCCCTGGGAGGAGGCTGTGTGTAGCTATCTTGATTGGTCCCCGGAGACCATAAAGAAGTTCCAACAGTCGGATCCCACCACTGCGGGCATAACGGAATACCTACGGACAGGTATTAAACCGGCAAGGCCGCTAGTATCCCTAGAAGATAGGGAGGCGAGGCGGTTGCTAGCCCAATGGACCGAGCTAGAGATCCGAGACGGCATACTGTGCAGGTGGAAGACAACTCCCACCAACTGTAGGCTGTTGCAAATAGTGATACCCACCCCGATGAGGAGGGATATCATGTTTTATTGCCATGGCCATCAAACAAGTGGCCATTTCGGCAAGAAAAGGTCAATAGAGCGCCTACAAAGGCGTTACTACTGGCCCGGTATGAGAGGCGACCTGCTTCGGTGGATCGCCACTTGCCCGGATTGCTGTAAAAACAAGCCGGGACCCGGCCTGGGTAAGCAACCCCTATCCCAGGAATTGTTTGGTATCAGATTCGCTCGAGTGGCGATAGATATCATCAGTGGGATTAAAACGACGCCCCGAGATAATACTTGTATGATGGTCGTAACCGACTATTATACCAAGTACACCCGGGTGTTCCCCCTTCCTAACCACAAAGCCGCCACGTGCGCGGAGGCATTTGTGAAAGGCTGGGTGCTACATTTGGGTGTTCCCCTTATGATGCACAGCGACCAAGGGAGGGAAGTATTACATACTTGGGAAGGATCATTACTCCTAACGGGGTGAGTGCGGATCCGGAAAAATTAGAAGCTGTAGAAAATTGGGAAAGACCTACGAGTGCTAAGGAGGTGAGATCATTTTTAGGATTCTGTTCCTATTATCGTGATTTCATACCAAATTACTCTCGTGTGAGCTTCCCCATGCAGTGTTTAGCTCACTGGACTCCTGGTAGGGCACGGGACCCTTTCCCATGGACCAGCGAGCAAGAAGAATCTTTTAATAAAATAAAAGATTTGTTTAGGAATACACCCGTGTTGAAATATCCCACTCCCGAGGGACATTTCATCTTAGACACCGATGCGAGCAATGATGCAATTGGGGCAGCTCTCTCACAGGTCCAAGGGGGAGTCGAAGTGCCAATAGCATTTGCTAGCAACACGTTAAGCAAGACACAGCGAAACTATTGTACCACCAAGCGAGAACTCCTCGCTGTGGTGGTGTATACGAAGAAGTTCAAGCATTTCCTTTGGGGAAGTGACTTTACCTTAAGAACCGACCATTCGTCTCTTAGGTGGCTCCTTAATTTTAAGGACGCTGAGGGGATGATAGGACGATGGTTAGCTCACCTATCCGAATTCGGATTAGAGCATAAGCAAATAGAGCACCGACCCGGTACTAAACATATCAATGCGGATGCCTTGTCGAGACGACCCATCCGAAGGTGCCAAAATGCCACTTGTGATGACTGCGGAGCCCACAATGCTGTGGTAGCCGGGTTGGTATTTAATCATACCACCCCCCGTATCCCCTGGGAGGAGGCTGTGTGTAGCTATCTTGATTGGTCCCCGGAGACCATAAAGAAGTTCCAACAGTCGGATCCCACCACTGCGGGCATAACGGAATACCTACGGACAGGTATTAAACCGGCAAGGCCGCTAGTATCCCTAGAAGATAGGGAGGCGAGGCGGTTGCTAGCCCAATGGACCGAGCTAGAGATCCGAGACGGCATACTGTGCAGGTGGAAGACAACTCCCACCAACGGTAGGCTGTTGCAAATAGTGATACCCACCCCGATGAGGAGGGATATCATGTTTTATTGCCATGGCCATCAAACAAGTGGCCATTTCGGCAAGAAAAGGTCAATAGAGCGCCTACAAAGGCGTTACTACTGGCCCGGTATGAGAGGCGACCTGCTTCGGTGGATCGCCACTTGCCCGGATTGCTGTAAAAACAAGCCGGGACCCGGCCTGGGTAAGCAACCCCTATCCCAGGAATTGTTTGGTATCAGATTCGCTCGAGTGGCGATAGATATCATCAGTGGGATTAAAACGACGCCCCGAGATAATACTTGTATGATGGTCGTAACCGACTATTATACCAAGTACACCCGGGTGTTCCCCCTTCCTAACCACAAAGCCGCCACGTGCGCGGAGGCATTTGTGAAAGGCTGGGTGCTACATTTGGGTGTTCCCCTTATGATGCACAGCGACCAAGGGAGGGAGTTCGAGTCGGAGCTATGGCAGGAAATGTGCCATTACCTAGCCATCTGCAAGACCCGAACAAACCCATACCGACCACAGTCGGATGGGCAGGTAGAGCATTTCAACAGAACCCTCATACAAGTGCTAAAGCCCCTGGTCAATACCCACCAGGACGACTGGGATGAACAGTGTGAGTTTGTGGTACATGCCTACAACAACACTGTCCATTCATCCACTAATTGCACTCCCAACTTGCTTGTGTTCGGCGAGGACATCATAATGCCCGCCGACTTAGTGTATGGAGTGGTTGGTATAGACCCGGAGGCGCCCTGCACTGTGTTGTTTGTGGAGTCATTAAGGGACAGGTTCAAACAGGCATACGAGGCCGTTCGTAAAGAACTGCTGAAGAGTGCGAAGTGGCAGAAGGTGGGTTATGACACCAATGCTAAACGAACTCGTTTTAATGTAGGGGACAAAGTCCTAAGGTATTATGAGCCGCTGGAGAAGCTGAAGCTCGTAACGCCTTGGGAAGGTCCGTTTAAAATAATTCGTGTCATCTCCGAATCTACGGTGATGATTGAGGACTGCCTAACTGGTAGGAAATGGAAGACAAATGTCGGAAAACTTCGGCCCTGGAAGGGACGCGAAGAGGCGGAGAGGGAGTTCGGCTACAAACCACCTGTATCTGTCCCTAGTGGACCGAGCGTGGTAGTACCGACGAAACGCCCTAGAGGCCGGCCGAGAAAGACGCCGGGAGACGAGGGTATGGTGAAAAAGAAGACGAAGGCCAGGAAACGACCTAATCGTAAGAAAAGGAAAAATGTCTCGCTGAGTGAAGGCATTACGTATGGGAAGGTGCCCGCAGTGGCTAAGCGGAATCCGGAAAGGGCCGTACGTAAAGCCAGGAAAAATAAAAGGCTAACCGAAGGCGTTAGACGCAGTCCCCGGTTGAGGTCTGCCGTAACCTAACTCAGTACACAACAAGCTGCTGCGTGTTGTCCACCATAGGCGGGTAACATACGTTCCACGGCTGGAGATTTCGAACGTGCCCTCCCCGGGGAGCTGTATCCCGTGAGCGGCGGTCGGATTAACCGGTACATTCGCTTTTAAGCGTTGTATAAACCGCCAAACTCCAGCAGATAGCACTCGGGTGGTAGGCCACGTCTCGCATGTCGAGTCGAATGTTAGTTCGGATCTAGTTCCCTAGGTGGCGCCGCGGGTGCGGCGGGAAAGCTTGGAACTAGGTCACCGGATAGCCACGGCGGGATCTCGCGAGGCGAGATGCGTGACGTCATACTGGTCATAACTAGAGCGGACTCGTGGTGGTTAGACGCCACCCGTTTTTGCTCTAGTTAGTGTTGGCAGTTTACAGGCCCCTAGCTGTCGGTTAGCTTGCCTAACATCAACCTTTTGTTGGACGAATCCTCCGGGAGGAGTCCAACACAGACGCCAATTCATTTGGAAGTCGTCCTCAGTGCCATGGCACAGGGGACGATTGACGCCGCGCGTCAAACTGCCAACGTTCTGTTGGAGCTAGGCGAGGACCCGAAGGTCCCGTCTCGGGTCGAGGAATCTATGGATTCTTCGACAGAGGAGGCCGCCCGGACGCTCTCGGCTATGGCTGAGGCCACCGACCGGGAGAGGATGCCACCTCCACCACCACCACGCCCGGAGCGCTCGTCTGCAGCAGCCGCTTCGGGTAGCAAAGTGGATGTCCTGGACATTCCAATGTATCCTCCGGGATTCAAGACTCGGATCGAACGTATGGCACACGTCGATCGCGAGGCCGGTGTTGTGTACACCTCCTGGGGGACCTACATCCCCATGCACGCCTCCATGTTCGGATGCGGACCATTGGCGGTGGAGCAGGGCGTGCCCGAGCCCATACCAGATGATTTCAAGACTCTGGTGATGGACTCGTGCAGTGACGAGTTGGCTGACAATATGCCAGTCTCTTGGCTTCGCAACTACCTGAAGTTAGCGGAGAAGATGGCGGTCAACGAGAGTCTGGCCCGAGCTGTGTTGATCTCCGAGGGCATCACCCGAAAGGCCTCGGAGTTAAGGGAGTCCGAATCCGACATGGATACAGACTCCACAGTCACCTTGTCGTCGGTGGAAACCGACCGGGTCAAGCGATTGACCCGTAAACCTGCGCCTAAGGGTCCTCTCACCGAGAGCGATCTGGAGGCTGAGGATGTCCGCATCGCCGTCGAGAGGTCCACAACCGAGACCGACCCAGCTGCCGACATCCCGGAGGCACCTGGCGAGATCTCGGAAGAGGACATCTCGCGCCAGCAGGCTGCTGTAGAGGCAAAGCGAGCCGACTTGCCAAACAGCAGAAGGAGCTCACCGCAGCTCGCCGGGCCCATCGCAAGCAGCAGGCCCAACAGAAAGCCAAGGTCTCTTCCGACTCTGACTCCCCGGTCAGCGGAAGGAGCCCTCGTACAGAGGACAGGAATCCACGGGAGTCGGATTCCAGTCCTGAGATGCCGGCGCAGCCCACCAAGGTTCAGCGCCGGAAGAAGAAGAGCGGAGCGAAAGCGTCTCCGGCCGAGCCCACGCCCCCCACTAAGCCGAGGGGTACGGGTCAGCCGAAAGCGCCCGCTTCCACCACCACACCCTCAACCACCACAGTAGCCACCTCGGCTGTAGCTTCCACTGCCAGCACCAGCGGAAAAAACGCCAAATCCTCTGCCAAGGCTTCGGCTGGTACCACCACCACCAGCCGAGCGAGCAGGGGAGCTGGTATCTACACGGACAGTGAGGATAGCGACAGCGATCCAGAACTGCCCGAGTCGGCCAAATCTGATTTGGAGTCCGTGACAACGTGGGAAGAGATGACCACGGATGTCCCAAAGGACGACAATCAGAAATGGATGTGGAAGAATGCAGCCGAGGGGTTCAAAGAACGGACTCCTCGCTGCTTCGCGGACTGTGCCTATGACACGGTCCACTACATGTGTCCCGGCGCCGTCAATAAGGACGGTGATAGCGATGACGAGGAGTGGATGAAGTCCGGCCCCTCGGATACTCCTGTAGGTAAATTCTACCTCATTTGGATTGACCAGCTGAAATCCAAATTGGGGTCGATTTACAGCTACGAGGCCCGGACGAAAGTTCAGTGGGCAATGACCCAATGGGGACCAACCGGCAGCCGCCGACGGTGCCCATTCGAGTCATGCCAGCTGGCTCTCACGGGTGAGAAGATGTTCGAGACAAAGCCTCGCTTCGCTCGCCACATTGTTGAACATCACATGCACCACAAGCCTGTGATGATGTGTGTGCTTGGGGACCGCCCGAGCAAACATTGTGATGGCTCGTTCAGCACTCACCGGCGCCGAGACATGGCTCTGCACTTGCAGAAGGCCCATGGCATCGGCCTGGAGAAAACCAGGAAACGAGCCATCAAGTGCTTCAATGAGCTCCTAGCTAACTGGGCCTCGTTGAGCGCTAAAGACGTCAAGGAGCAGGCATTCCAGACCGGATTCTGCTCGTGGAAGAGCGGCAACTTGTTGACCTTCTTCCAAATCAACTTCTCGTCCACGAAATTCGGGATGCCCAGTGAGGTGCACCTGAAGGTGAAAAAGTGGCGAGGGGATGATAAGCGAGAAAAGGCCAAGGCCAGCTCGAAGGGTCCCGGCGGAGGCACAACAACAGCTACCGGTGCTTCCAAGAGGACCCGAGCAGACCGGTCCGTGAGCCCTTCGGGTGGCAAGGACCAGCCAAGACCAGCTAACCCAGCTGATCGTCGCGAGTCGGGACAACAAGTCTCGGCTCTGGATATGCCCAGCAACCAGGCCCGTAGGGCGGTTAGCCAGGCAGCCACACCGGCGACTCCAGCCACCACCTCTACACCTGCACCCGTGGAACAACGCCCGGGCGAAGCCTCTGGCAGCCAGGATGATGGGGGCGAAATCTTCGCTCCCCCATCCGGGTATTCGTCTTGGTGGGCCGGAGAGGGATCTTCCGGCAAGCGCCCCACGTATAGTGAGTACGCGGCGAAGTTCCCCGCCGTGGGACCAGCTGGACCCGAGTCGCAGGTCCTTACCTCCCTGGGTCGGACCAAACCCCGTGGTAGAGGCCGTGGTGGGCTGGAGTCCACCCGAGCTTCCCCGGGTGGTGGCCGAGGCCGGGGCGGTCTAACGGTTGAGGGCCCGTCTGCTCCTCCAGCAGGTACTCCGCCTGCCTCAGTGGAAGCCACCGCGCCTCCACCAGTCATAGTTCCACCAACGGGCCCTCGGGTACCCCTGATGGAGCTAATTTCGGATACGCTGTCAGGTCTTCAGGATCCGAACACGTTTGTTGACCACCGAGATGTCCAAACGGTTCACATCCAGAACGAACTGATGGCGGAGTGGCAGGCATTGCACCGCCAGAAGTCAGTCGACTACTGGCGGGCGATGACTGAAGCCAACCTCAATCTGGTATACGAAATCCAGAAGAGGGAGGAAGACAAGATCAGGCAGCTGGAGAAGGACAGAGTCCAAGAGGCTCTCGAATCCTGCCGGCGTCAGCAGAAGGAAGCTGAAAAGCTTAAGGAGTTTCACCAAGCTGAAAACGCCAGATACATCCATAGGTTCAAGGAGGCTGACCTCAAGTTTTTCCTGGCATTCGGGAAACATCTGGAGGAGTGGGACGGCTTACCGTCGTCCCTTATCTTCATACCGGATGTACCCCCGGATGCCCCACCGGTCCCGGTTACTCCACCGGTTCCGGCCACTCCACCGGTCCCGGCTGCCCCGCCAGTTCCGGCAGCTCTCCTGCTCCCGCCCCCTACTGTCACCCGGACTGTTCCAACTGCCACGGTTGCTCCACCAGCATCCGAGGCAATGGACAGTCCATCCGCGGTGATGAGGGCCTTGAGCTTGGAGAGCGATACGCCCAGCGAGGCTTCCGCGGCGCTCTCTGTGAGCAGCTGTAGCAGCTCGGCTCCATCTGCCTCAGTAGAGTCGGCTGAGAAGATGGACACGGATCCGGAGGATCTTTAAGTGTCAATCTGACGGTGTCTCCTTTGTACCCGAGGGTAAAAGCATTTAACATGCCAGAGGCACTGTTCCTTACGCTGGACTCCTAATATCTGGAACGTAACCTGCAGCGAAGATGGACGCTAAACCCGACACGCCAAAAGGGATTACTACACCTACCCGGGGCTCCATCTTCCCATCTTCATCAGGGCACATCACAACAGCAACGTGGCTTGCCACCACACATATGTCGCCGGATGGAGCTGCAGAAACCAGTCGTTCCAGATTCGCCGGAAGTCCGGTATATTGTAAGGGTGATCCTGCTACCCTGGTAGGACACCTATATTTATCAGTATTATTATTTTTGTACAAATATATTTTCATACCAAATCTATATTCTTGTAATTAAAACAAACAAAATTTTTTCTCGGGTTATCTACCCCAACTCGGGTCGGTTAGTTAATACTGTAAAATTTTATTCATATCACCTGATTACTCGTCTACCACATTTTAACGCGTCTCGTTTATAATAATAACACTATTGTAACACTGTTACTACATATCACCATAGGTCGATGGTGCATAAGGCGCCACTTCCTATTCGTTATTATTAATTATCATTACTTCGGGTTATATGCGACGATGCCTCATTATGTACATATTATTTATAATGCCCCTAGACGTTCTATATCCTATACGAACTGAGACTTACCTATTTGTGTATGATATTACTGTATAAAGCTAAACAATAGGTATTTGTTAATCACACCTAACCCTAGGTATAGTCTAGTGGGGGTGGTGTAGGGGCCGGTATCGTCGTATATATATTAGTGCCGTTCATCCGAGAGACGTGTTCGTGTGGTGCCTGTTCCTTCTATGCCAGCTAGGTGTCGCTTTGTGATACCCCGTTGGTACAAGAGGGGGCGGCACCATGCCTCGCGTCCAGCTCCTACTAAGGAGCCGGACGAGCGGCAGAAGGTGACTGGACCTAGTCCAGTCCAGACGCGCAGTTTAACCTGTAGACTAGAGTGCAATAAAGTCCTACCCGAGAGGTAGGGGTTTCTGGGGCTTTGCCCAACCCGAACTACTCGTGTTGTGTTGGTATTTCTAGTGGTAAGCGAGCCAAAGAGCCACCCAACATATAAGTCAATACGAACCATTACACTACCAAACCTTTTTTCAGATACCACTGTAAGAGAGGAGTTCCCAACAAAATTCCCTTCACATGGTAACTACATATTAGCTGACGTTGGGGTTGTTTAAGCTTACCTGTGGCTTCCAAGAAACATCTCATGTGATCACCTACATCTTTCCTGCCTACTAGACATTTTTTAAATATAGGTGTCTTTTCATTGAATTTGTTTTTCAAGTGCTCAGGTGTTTCTATGTCTACTTGGAGTCCAAAATTTTTTTTTCTATCTAAAACCCCTCTTAGTATTTCATCCTGACTTTTTCTACCTTGACACGATGGTCTTTTAACTTCCCATTGACTTTTTGTTTTTTGACACAAGTCATTTGTTTTTTCTTTCATCCACATACACTCATACTGTTTGACTACCTTATACCCCAACGTTTTCAAATAGAGGGTAACTAAGGCAGTTTTTTTGGCTTTTTCTTCTAGCCATTCTCTTCCTTGTGGATTTTAAAACCGACTTGGTAAGGTGACACACATGAACTGATATATTTTCTTTTGAGCTGGAACAAAGCCGTCCACCTTTATTTTCCTTGACCAATATTTGAAATGACCTGGAGGCCCACCATATATGAAATTAAAAGGCTCAACTCATTCTTAAAAAAGTTATGCTAGGCCTAAAATATTCCCCTATCCTTCAAGCCTGCAGGCGATAATATGCTGAGCTCAGAATCCGCCCACACATGACGAGACTTCGCCTCCCTATTGATGTAAAATGTTTAGGTTGTCTGTTGAAGCTTTGTAATGTAACCATTCTGTGGCTGAGTAGCTGATTAGTTGACTACACACTGCTTGAAAATCATTTTCTTTCCTATGCACTACATAAAATCCTGTGCAGTGAGCTTCTCCCATAAACTTTAGGTACAAGCTGTTAGTGTCCACCCCTACTATGTGTCTGCAAACTTTGCTTTTGGGACTGTATTTATTTTGTCTAATTCATGTTTTCCCACTTTTGTGATGTCTGTGAAAGATGATAGAAGGACCCCCAACTAAGTTGTGACTCAGCAAGGAATGTACATCCTTTTCTTTTTCACCTAAAAGGATGTAAGGTGTGGTGTTAGGAGCAGTGTTGTTAAAGAGAAACTTCAAGGTAAGGCCGGGTAAAGTTAGCCCATCTTTTAACATGTCTACCCAGCATTCTATGAAAAATTTGCTGTGTTCGTTTATGGCCAAAACAAATGGTTTGTCCAAGTTGTTGTAATATATCAAATAGTCTTTCATAGTTTTCATGTTGTTTTCTGACCAGGCCTTTTGACAACTCTCATATTCTTCTTTGGTTAACCCACGACCTGAGAGAGAGCTGTAAAAGCACGACCTTGAAGGAAGTTTTGTGTTCTCTAGTTTTCTTACATTGTCCATCCACTTGTATGGAAAAAAGCCCTTTTTAGCACTACCTTTAAGGAAGGCTTTAAGGTAGTTGGCGTAGGAATACCCCGGTGCCAGGTAGTTGAACATGTCAAGGAAAAGAAGGTGATCGGTGTACACTGCTATGTATTGATTGTACCTCTTTATGGTGTTCATTTCTAACTTGTCTGTCTCTATGAAAAAGGAATGAAATTCTTTTTTTTTGATCAAATTAGGATCATACTTGCCTGAGTTGAAACCTAGAACAGGTACTTTTTCTATGTAGGCAAGAAGACGATTTTTAACTTAAAGTATGTGAGAACCTTTGTTTTTTTCGCCTTTTTTTTCGCTTGGACAAACTTTGGAAGCTTGAACTTCTAATTCTTTTTCTTTTTCTGCAAGAGAGACTAGTTCATTCAAAACCTGACTAAATTTCTCTTTCACAGACTGCCCAATTATTTTCCCAAGTTGTTTATGTGCTCCAATACAGTTTTAACCAAAGGATCGTCTTCCCTGTTCAAACTTCTAACTAAGCACACAGGTTCTGTGTGTCCTGGAAAATTAGAAGCTACACTGGCAGAAAGGGGTATGTGTTTTTTTTTTCTATCACAGTTTGAAGAGTTTTCTTTGGATGGAACTTCAGGTTTCACGAAATAGCTTTCAAAGTCAAAAACAATCTTGTAAGGATATATTTTTGTTCCAGGCTGAGAAACTATTCCCTATTCCTCTATAAGTTAGAAAACTGTTTTGGCTGGATTGTAAACTCCGCCTTTATACCTGAAGTTGACTTTAGTGCAATCTTTTTCCACCCCGTTGTGTTGTTTGAGAAGGAAACTATGAGTGAAAACTTTATGGCACAGTTCACAGGGGTAAAACCTGCTGTTCAGTCCCAAGTTTGTGATCAAACTTACATGGTTCCTGTATAGGTTTAAGTTCATAATGTTCTTTCCTGAACACATTTTTGACCTTATAATTTTAACCCAACCTTTTTTAACTCCAAAAATTTGAAGGGAAAACATTCTTATGTTCACTTCAAACACCTTTTCTAACCTGTCTAAATCTTTAAAGTTAACACCCTCAAAAGTTTCCTTGTTGGCACCTGGGTAGGTTTTAAGGAGAAGCTCTTGATTTTTGTTTAAATATGCAAACAGGAAGTTGTCTTTGTGTCCTCTTTTGCTAGAGAGGTCTCTGTGAAAGTGCAACATACCTCTTTGCCTTAAACCCAGAGGAACAGTCAACATTCAACCTAAAAGAAGGTCACCTCCAGACACCCTTAACAGGGTTATATTGGCGTTCACGTTGCCTACCACCCTCCATTTAGTGGAGGGTCTGTGAGTGTCTTCTTTTATGACATTTTTTATTAAAACAACAAACTCTGCAAAGTCTTGATTGTTTTTTATCAAAACATAAGGGTCGCGATGACTGTCGCTGTCATAAAACAAAGACGCTTTGTTGGCAGAAGCATGATTGATTGATTGATTTGTGTTTTACAGCACTTTAGCGGCACTAAGTGGCTATCCCGTGCTTCACAGGTTGATAATTTAACAGAGGAATGTGTCAGTGCCCGCGCATATGTGCACCACACACATCCTAAGGGGATAGGAAAGAGGAGAAATAGACCCTTTTAAGTGGGCTAGGGAGGCCCGGGCAGAAGCATGAAAGTACATGACCTTCTCTTCTCCCATCGTCTAAGTTAATATCCTTCCAATTGATTGATTGATTTGTTTAACATCCTAAGGCCGTAGGCCTCATGGGACTGCCTAATATCCTTCCAAAAGAGACGAGTGAGTGAGTAATAGATGTTTAACGCCATTTCGACAGCTATGGTCATATTCATGACGAGAACTATATTACACAATTTCACAGAAGAATGTGTCGGTGCCCGCTCATATGTGCACCAGACACATCCTGATGGGATAGGAAAGAGGAGATAAAGACCCTTTTAAGTGGGCTAGGGAAGCCATCCAAATGAGACAGCCACTTTGTAGGACAACACTTGATTTTCATGAATAGATGACAAAGCATCTGTCACCTGTTTTGCACCCAAGTCTTTGTCTTAACTTGTCATTCTCACATTGAAAATGGATTGAACTTTACGAAGGACAGCCAAGCCCGAGGCTATGGATTTAAAGTTGTCACGGTAGTTATTTCTATATGAAGAATTTTTTTCTAATTCTTTTAGAACAAAGGTGCTTTCTGTAAAATTTCTCTTTTTCAAGAGGTGGAGTCACATGGTGTTTTACCACTGTTTTCAACACTAACCAAATGCGCGGGTCTAGGTGTGATACACATGGGACAGTTCACGGTATAAACCTATTTAATTTTTTTGGGTAGCAATTTGCTTTCTTTAATCTCTCTCTTTTTCTTTTTCTCACTTTACTGTATTCTAGATGAACTACTTAAACCTAACCTAACTGAACCTTATGTACATTAAAACATTACTCTAACTGAAAAATACATGTATGTGATAAAGATATAAGGAGGAGCTGTTGACCAGACATAAAAAAAGTTGACCACTTACCCTTTAAAGATGTGTTTAAAGATCCATACAGGAAGTGAGACAGGCATCTAAAGAAGCACAAGTTGTCTTTGTGTCCTCTTTTGCAAGAGAGGTCTCTGTGAAAGTGCAACATACCTCTTTGCCTTAAACCTGGAGGACCAGTCAACATTCGACCTAAAAGTAGGTCACCTCCAGACACCCTTAACAGGGTTATATTGGTGTTCACGTTACCTACCACCCTCCATTTAGTGGAGGGTCTGTGAGTGCCTTCTTTTATGACATTTTTTATTAAAACAACAAACTCTGCAAAGTCTTGATTGTTTTTCATCAAAACGTAAGGGTCGTGATGACTGTCACTGTCATAAAACAAAGACGCGTTGTTGGAAGAAGCATGAAAGTACATGACCTTCTCTTCTCCCATCGTCTAAGTTAATATCCTTCCAATTGATTGATTGATTGATTGATTTGTTTAACGTCCTAAGGCCGTAGGCCTCATGGGATTGCCTAATATCCTTCCAAAAGAGACAGCCACTTTGTAGGACAACACTTGATTTTCATGAATAGATGACAAAGCCTCTGTCACCTGTTTTGCACCCAAGTCTTTGTCTTAACTTGTCATTCCCACATTGAAAATGGATTGAACTTTACGAAGGACAGCCAAGACCAAGGCTATGGGTTTAAAGTTGTCACGGTAGTTATTTCTATATGAAGAATTTTTTTCTAGTTCTTTTAGAACAAAGGTGCTTTCTGTAAAATTTCTCTTTTACAAGAGGTGGAGTTACATAGTGTTTTACCACTGTTTTCAACAGTAACCAAATGCGCGGGTCTAGGTGTGTTACACATGGGACAGTTCACGGTATAAACCTGTTTAATTTTTTTTGGGTAGCATTTTGCTTTCTTTAATCTCTATCTCTTTTTTCCCTCACTTTACTGTATTCTAGATGAACTACTTAGGCCTAACCTAACTGAACCTTATGTAAATTAAAACATTACTCTAACTGAAAAATACATGTACGTGTTAAAGATATAAGGAGCTGTTGAACAGACATAAAAAAGTTGACCACTTACCCTTTAATGACTGTAGAAATCTGTAGTCTGTAGGGTTTTCAAGAAAAGGTCCCACACGTGTCTTAATGTCCTCCAGGATAAATGGAGACACGGTGTGACCACAGTGTGTGGCAGAGGTGGGCATTCGGAAGCTAGACGAGACTGAGGCATTCATCTCCTCTATGTAACTGTGGGTTCCGATGGGTGCCCTTGTAGAGATTAACCAGATCCACAGCCTTTCCTCCACGAGGGTCAGTGTGGTCCTCTTTAAAGCTTAGAACCAGGTTGTCCGCCTTGATCTCTCCTACGGCTGCTTTCTGAAGAAACTCCTTGTAATATGCAAGAATACGGTCGACTTGGTTTACAAGTTCCCTGAACTCATGTGCGTGCAAATTGACCCGTTCAAAGGGTTTGTCCAGGTAGGTTCTAATGCAGACACCACTGATGCTAGGCTCTCTGTATATCTCTATCCGTGCATTTTATCTCCTTCTGGATAGAAAACTTGGCTGGGAACTGGAGATTTTTTCTCGAATCCAAAACGAGGCCATTTCTTTACTACATGGGGCACCAGTCTGAACCCCAGAAGCTTACTAACACGCTGGTTGCTTTCTTCTACGGAGGTGGAAACTTCTACAAATGTAAACTTGTGAGGAGTTTGCACTTTCCCGGTGGTAACCTCAGAAGTGCCTTCTGAAGCAGGGGTCTTCTTGTTGTAGGTATGTTTTTGCCTCTTTTTCTTAGGTTTGCCTTGTTCCCCTGAGGACAGGGCCTTTTCTCGGGAGGTGTCTGCTGTAGCTCCACCACCGGTACTGGAATTTGGAGAGAAGCGGGCCGTGTTAGATGACATGGAGCAGTTGTTTTAACTGTAGGAGAGCTGGTCTTTGGCTTTCCACCTTCTGCTTTCTACTCTTCTAAATAGGGCGAGGTGAGTCCGCAGACAGAGGTGTGTCTCAAGTTAGGTCCACTACTTCTATCTGGTGCACTGCAGGTGAAGGAGAGTCTTGAGTTAGATCCACCACTACAGGGCTAACCTGTGGAGATGGCTCCAGTGGCACTACAGTTGAGTGAGTTGCCACTGTTTCTTCTGGAGGCTGGTAGTTGTCAGGCACAGGGGGATTAATGAACTCACTGATGTCAAAGTTCCCATAACACTCTTCCTTAGGAGTGCGATCCCGTACGCAATCCAGGAAATTAGTGATTTTGCCATGAAGAGCTGCAAGAGCACTTTCCTGTTCTGCGGCATCGGGTGCTTCAGTGACCAGCCGGGCAGGTGTTGCAGGTGGTTGCTCAGTAACTACAGGGGAGGAGGGGCTATGCCCGACGACACTACCAACTTGGACTTAGGTATGACAAGCGGAGACAGTTTCTTGGCAGCCACCCTTCTGATAGGTCCAGTCTTCATACGCCCAGGCATTCTACCAGCTAAAGGTCCTGTCAGCTTACAGAGCAGCAGCAGTCACAGGAGCAGAAGATGTAGCAGGCTGTAGACGAGTGGCAGACCGTCGAAGTAGGTATGGTTTTCAATGAGCAGCTTGACCCTTCTTTATAGCAGTATTCCTCATACAATTCTAGGACGTTCCCCTTCGTTCAGATAAGTATAACCATGTCTATCAGTCGTAGTAATCCAGCCTTTATAATTCATGCTGTGTTTACGTTGAGATAGCGTCTCTGTAAAATTTTTTAAAAGTGTACTGATACCAAAAAAACTGTCATATCGCTCACTCAACGTTTAGCGTCGAACATAAGTCTCTCTGTAACCGCACTTGTGATAAACGCAGACCGTTTGTCATTTCAAAATGAGCTTCTCTCGAGTAGAAATGGCTCAGGGTTTCCCTTTGCCTTTCATGTTGACCATTGGTCACAAAAGACGTCAGGAGGTATTTATTTCAGACATAAGGAGTGGCGTAGAAGAAGGTAAGGTGTGGGCTGTGTGGCGTTTCTGTCCTGAAACGACCTGGCAAGACCTCTACATCCCCCCTAACTATAACTTCAGGGAGTGCTTTTTACACAACCAAACTACTCCATTGGTTCCCTATGGACCCTCTGTTAAAAAACTTTTAACAGCAAATGGGGAAACTTTTTTTCTCAGGAGTCTCTTTGGGACAGGGTGCAATGGTACACCTGATGTCAAGGCATTCTGTTTCTTTGGAAGGCTCTCTCTACTGACAGACAAAAGAAGATTTTTTTAAGGCAACAACCTTTTAGTGCAGGGTCGGGAAACACAGTTTTCATTGATTCCACTTTGGTGAAAGCTTTAATGAAGACTACTTTACTTCACCCCGACAAGGTAACTCACTCCATGAATTTCAAGATTTTTTATGAAAGAGGTTTCAGCTCCCTATAACTTCAGGGAGTGCTTTTTACACAACCAAACTACTCCATTGGTTCCCTGTGGACCCTCTGTTAAAAAACCTTTAACAGAAAATTGGGAAACTTTTTTTTCAGGAGTCTCTTTGGGACAGGGTGCAATGGTACACCTGATGTCAAGGCATTCTGTTTCTTTGGGAAGCTCTCTCTACTGACAGACAAAAGAAGATTTTTTTAAGGCAACAACCTTTTAGTGCAGGGTCGGGAAACACAGTTTTCATTGATTCCACTTTGGTGAAAGCTTTAGTGAAGGCTACTTTACTTCACCCCGACAAGGTAACTCACTCCATGAATTTCAAGATTTTTTATGAAAGAGGTTTCTAAGCCCATCTCCTCCCCCTTACGTCTCTCTGGTCCTTGGGTCATAAATCATTTTTGAGATAAGGGACGGCTGACAGATTACATATAGAGGTTAAACGGGTAAATAAGTGCTCTTTTGATGGTAAAGCATTCGGCCTACCATGCCGCGTTACTCCCTGCAGCATGTCCTTGAACAACATCACCCAGACGACACTGAAGTTTTGAAATATGTCAGGCAAAGGAAGGAAATTATATGTTGCTCTTCCACATGTTTCAGGTAAGTGTGTAATCACTTCAAACAAACTGTTTTTCACAGAAAAAGAATGCATTTTGTTTTTTTTATTAGTGGAAGAGAGTTTGAAAGCCAGAGACAGAAAAGGTTTGAGGAAAATGGTTTTGGTTCATGATATAACGGAATTTTCAGCCGTGGAAACCCTGGGATATGCCCTCATGAATGGGAGAAAGAGAAATGCACCACTCAAAAATCCCTATCACGTGGAAGCTTGGAAAGCTGCAGAGGATCACCATGCCAAGGAAAATACCCGCCTATTTAACCATCGTCTTAATTTCCTTATATCTGTAGGGGCCAGCTCTGCCATACAAAGCCAGCTGCCCCATTCCGGGTGTACCAGCCTAGCCACCTGGCACCTGGTGGTAGCTGCCCCTATGTGTGTTATACTGATCCAGGTGTAGATGGAAGGTAGATAATGTCAGACGGGGAAGTAGCTCAGCGGTAGAGCTTCTGCCTGCAGGTTGCAGGGTCCCGGGTTCAACTCCCGGTTTCTCCAGGACATTTTCCGCCGACTTCTACATACCTATATTGGAAGTTCTGGCTCACAGCTTAGAAACCAAAACTTTTT
The DNA here is from genome assembly GCA_949317995.1 of Acholoe squamosa. Taxonomy (NCBI): domain Eukaryota; kingdom Metazoa; phylum Annelida; class Polychaeta; order Phyllodocida; family Polynoidae; genus Acholoe; species Acholoe squamosa. The sequence continues at coordinate 69,550,682 of OX439039.1, read as the reverse complement.
TTGGGCCATGCCCCATGTTAAACATCTCACTAACGTCCCTGGAACGTTTCAGTGTGTAGCAGAGGAAAAAAGTGTTGCATTATCTCTGTGTGTGGTGTACCCAGCTAACCTCCCTTACTCACTGTTTTCACCACAATCATCTCGTGTTACCCATAACAGGATAACAAAACAAAACAAAAAGGAAAAAAAAAACATAAAATAAAACAGGGTAGAATAGGGCAGGGTGGGGTAGGGTAGAATAGGGTAAAGTAGAGTAGGGTAGGGTAATGTAGGGTAGGGTTGGGGGCAAGTATGGGGGGCTACAGGGGGCCAACCCACCAGCCCACCTACCCGATATATCCCTCTTGTAGTCTTTCTAGTCTGTCATATCCTACCTACCTACCTACCTACCTACCTACCTACCTACCTACCTACCTACCTACCTACCTACCTACCAGGTCTAATGGATTATTACCTACCGGATGACTTGTTAATGAAAGTTAGCAACAGACTCCCTATGGGAGACTACAATCGGCTAGGGGTTCATATAGGACTGAGACTGAGTTTAATGGAGTACATGAAAAGTGGAACTACCCTTTCTTCAATGGCCAGAGAAATGCTGATATCCTGGTACAGGAAAAACGTGCGTTGCAAGTGGATGGTGTTAAGACATGCACTAAGTGAGATAGGATGTTATGATTTAAGTCATCACTGCAGATGGTTCATGGGATATTACAGCATGGTGGATCATTGCGAAACACCTTCAGAGGACTGTCAAGTAGAAACATTTTTTGTTGAGCTTGCAGAAAAGTTGTCTGTGGACTGGAAAAATCTGGGGATTGAATTTGGGTTAAGGTTGCATGAGCTTAACCTCATCTCTACCCCATTTCCCTCCAACCATGAAATCACAAAACCTGTCTTTGAAGTGCTCATGGTGTGGAAACAGAGAAATATTCCATCCCAGCTGTCTGATTGCAGCTTTAATAAGCATGATTTTTTTTAGGTAGCTCTTTACGTAGAAGGCTTAAGAGAGGTTTCACCTGACTTAAAAGACCTACTTCTTGTCAACTTTTCTTCAAGCTAATCAAAGGGCTAGATGAGTTAGTGACTCCATGTATACACGATATTCACTACTGCTACAGTCAATGGCAAGATGGCTTTGACGAAATGGTTAAGTTGGTAATTAAGTTGAACAAAGGTTTTTTAATCAGAGGATTTTTTTTTGAGGAGGAAAGAGATGTAAAAAAACACGGTCTTATAATAATAGACGACCTCATGGATTCGGAGTACGTTCCTACCATCATGAAGTCGGATCACACCATCGGAGTTTAAGTGTAATTTTCATTACTCGAAACTTATTTTTTAACAACGCTGCCTACAAAACTTTGAGCTTAGACGCTCACTACCTTGTGGTATTTAAAAACCCTAGAGACACGAGTCAAATAGGACAGATCAGCAAACAAGCCTACCCTGGTCAGAGATCCTTTATAACGGAGGTTTATAACTTAGAAACCCGAGACAAACATTCATATATCCTTCTGGACTTTAAGCAGGCCACACCTAACAAGCACATGGTAAGGAACAGCATTACCACGCCTTGGAACACTTTGGTTTTCATTCCTAGAGCTTCCTCTTCGAAGAGAAAAAGATGGTGAAAGAGACTAAAAAATCTAAAAATAGAGGGAGGTTGGCACTCTTAAGGAAACATTACCACTTGTTGAAACACATCTCTAAATGTTCCACTAGAGAGTGCTCCCATGTCATAAAAGGTTTAAGTGACAAGGTAATAAGGTTAATGAGTCAAATTTGTGTCAATGTAATGAACAAAAACCTATTGCTCAACGAATCGAACGCAGTTAAACGACTCACCCCCTACAAGAAACAACTCAAGGCTGTTACTCAACCCAAGACATCTGTTAAGCAGAAGAGGAAAACATTCAAACAGAAGTGAACTATTTTGGGCATAGCCTTACCTCTCATCACAGGTCTCACAGGAGCCCGTCGATAACACCATGTCTTATTCAAGAATGGCCCTTGTAAGAGCCGATCTGATTCCCGACTCCAGAGACAAAGCCTCTTCTCTTGATACTACTTCTGCACCTATGGGTACCTCCAATTCTGTCCTACCTCTCCCTAACCCTCAGGACAAGTACTATCGCACTCAACTTTTAAGAGAAGGTTTGACTTCAGATTCCAGCCTAGTTCAAGTTTTGGGACACCTTCAAAGTAAAGCTCATCAGGTGCTTCTCTCTCCTGACCTTAATTTGAAGGAGAAATTAAGACAGTACAATCAACTTATGGTTAAGTTGTCCATTCTAACTAAAAAGGCCAAGGCCTTAGGTCAAGGTAAAAAAGCACCCTATCCAGCTCCCGTCATTGCACAACCACTTGGACAGGGTCAAGTTCCACCACAACAGGGTAATTACGAGGAGACAGACGACGACAGCTTTACAGATGCCCAAGATTACCCACCGCTGCCTGAGGATTCAGACTTAGACAGTTTATCTGAGCTATCTGGGGTTGAACCTGGACCGCATGCCAAAGACAACACTGTGGGTATGGATGCTAACATTAAAGAAAAAATTCCTGTGACTTATCGAAACACAGCCAGGCAACTATACAGAGTTTTGTCACATCGAGGGGGTCCTTTATTGAATTGGAACAAAGAGGGAGAATTAATTGTCAAGGGACAACGCCTTGAGGGAACCAACATAACATCTTTTAGCCATTGCAGCCAGACCCAGGTCTTTGAAAAAGGACAGACCTTTAGGAAGTCATGTGTTTATCAAAGCCGTCAAAAAGCTGAATCCCACCTTAAAATACGTCAAAAACAAGTGGGCTTTCGGTGGGCGAAGTCCTGTTGTTGAAGCCTCTCCCTTCAAGCATGAAGAAAAGGACCAGTCAACAAGGGACTGGTATCCTAAAGAAAAAAAAGACAGAAGTGGACACCAATATGGTGCACAAGGCTTTAAAGAAAGACGTTCTTAGGTTTTACACAGACCCTAAGGGACCGGGAAGTTTCTCCAGCGTTTCTAAACTTCAGCGTCATCATTTTAAAAAACAAAGAAAAAAAACATAGAACAAGCACTGGAGGATGTAGATGCATACACAAGACACAATCCTTACAAAAGGAAATTACCTAGACTGAAAACTCAAACATGGGGCATAGACAAACAATGGCAACTAGATCTTATAGACATGCGAGAATTTTCAAAGGAAAACAAAGGTAACCAGTACATCTTAGTGGAAATAGATGTTTTCTCCAGGTACGGTTTTGCCAATGACCAAAGAAAGAAAACCACAACAGGTTCAAACTGACATGGGAAAGGAGTTTGTTAACAAAACCTTTAAAAAACACAGCGATGAGAAAGGTATAACATTTTTCACAGGTGAAAACGACGACGTCTGGTGTGCCTTAGCTGAGCGCTTCAACTCTACCCTTCAAGGTAAAATGTGGAGATGTTTCTTTCATTTCAATAACTACAAATGGGTTGACTTGCTGCCTGACTAAACAAAGTCCTACAATCTGACTTATCATAAAAGTCTAGGAGCCACACCTTCAGACATGAACAAATAAAACTCGGAAGCATTGTTCTAAAGATTATATGAGCAACCTGAAGTAAAACTCTTTCCCACCCTTAAGTTAAAGAAGAAAAACCAAGTATGAATTCTAAGAACTAAAAAAACCTTCAACAGGGGGTACGAGCCTAACTGGACAGAGGAAATATACACCGTGGATCGTATTTCGCCCAAAGGGTATCACCTGAAAGACCTTCTTGGAGAAGAGATAAAAGGAAGCTTCTATGAACCTGAAATTCAGGAGGTGAAAGCACGTCAAGGGAGAAGGTACGACATAGAAAAAATTGTAAAATACAGATTGTTTGTTTGTTTGTTTAGTTTTACGTCCGGGGGCCATCAAGAAACTCAGACATTCAAGGTTTCTCGGACATTAAGTCCTTTCTTTTCTTTTTGGACAGGTATTTATATGCTGCTTGCCCGACACAGCAGTGACCAAATCTATGAATGACCGAATCTATGTTTGTTTGTTTGTTTGTTTAGTTTTACGTCCGGGGGCCATCGAGGAACTCAGACATTCAAGGTTTCTCGGACATTAAGTCCTTTGTTTTCTTTTTGGACAGGTATTTATTTGCTGCTTGCCCGACACAGCAGTGACCGAATCTATGAATGACCGAATCTATGAGATGAATGACCGAATCTATGAGGAGGGTTGAGGGGGAAAACCGCTACCGGGGCTTCATTCCCCTACTCTTTTCGAAGGATAGCAAGTGTTCTTTTATTTGCCTGGTCCCATAGGCAGGGCCAGACAAACCATGGCCTTTGATCACTCAGACGTGGTTCACTGAGGGGGAATCCCATGGCAAAAAACAAGCATGTAAGCCCAGGCCCGCGCATATGGACACCAGCTGCCCACATGCTCACCCCAAGACAAAAGAAACCCCAAGTTTGACGCCTTTTACGAATCTGGTATGCCCACTGTTAGTATGGAAGGAGATTTCTCCTTGTGGACTCCCAATGAAGTTATTCTGCTCCTTCATGCCCTCACATGAAGGTCCCCACTCCACAGGGGGAGTAAAATACAGAGGAGGAGGTAAAAAAAAGAGAGGCCTTGGTAAAGTGTAAGGGTTATGGAGAGAAATTTAACTCATGGGAACCTGTTAAGAACAAAGCAAAAGGGCGTTTACCTTAAGTTTACCAAGCAACTCTTCTATGCACGTTTTCCCTGATAACACTTTAACAAGTAACAACACTCTCCTGGCAGAATACATAAACTTACCTTCTCAGTTAGAGTGTGCTCTTCAAATAATCACCTGTCCCACCACGTGGTACAACGTCAGAGAGGAAGCCATACTTACTGCAGAGGGAGAAAACGATGCCAAAACCAATCTTAGAACCTTCGTAGATTTATTGAACAAGCGCAGGAGAGAATTTTTTCCTCAAGGAACCCCAGGAGCCCAAAGTGTGTTTAGCAGAAATTCAAGCAGCACATTGGACGTCAAGGCCAAGTCTGCTCTGAGGTGCAGAGTTGAAATAATCAAGTACCTATGTGATGTCGATCCTGTGGCACCTACTGAAACCAATGCTCCTGCTGCTCCTAAAACTGGGAACCAACCAGCTGCGCCTTAGACACCATCTGGAGGAACAACCGCTAACCAACCATCATCACCAGAGGTGGAGGAGGAAGAAGAGGGCGACAAGGAGGCGGAGGAGAAGGCCCATGGCACGACGAGCAGAGAAAAGAGGGAAATATCTCAAGCTGTAGCTGAAGTAATGTCCCTAGATGAAAGGGGTAAAAGGTCACTGTCTTATTATGAAGAAAATGCAGTTTTCACAGACTCTGCTAACGTTTCTCAACTATCTGCAAGTGATTTACAGGCTGTTAAAATAGTAAAACGTTTCAAAGAAATAAGCAGATTCCTCTCCAAGTATTTTTTTAAACAAGGCAGCACCTACAAATTGTTCTCCTTAGAAGGTGTTCACCTGGAATACAACTCAGAGTTGATAGAATACTTGAACAGGTGCGTGAACAAACAAAACTCCTTGTTGTTGAGAAAACTGAGGACCTTCAGAAAAAACAAGAAAGCTACCGTGTTTCACTACAACAAATACACAATGAAATGTGTGGTTTCCTTACCTCCTGGGGTAGTTCTGCTACTTCCAATAAACTTAGGAACACAATTAGGTTTCGGCAGAAGTATTTTTCTCAGTGGTAAAACACAAAGCCCCTATGTGGTCGACCTCCAGTACAGAAGTCGATCGGCATTCATTTACTCAGACAGACATAGTTAAACACAGTCTAGTGGGAGACTCTAAAGCTCCCCTTTTGAGACAAATTAACATCAACCCCTTCAACGGTGAGATTCAAACCCTAAGTTTTCAAAATTTAATGTTTGTACCAGTCACCAAAACCACCTTCAGACAGATAGGGATATATTTAAGAGACAACACTGGTGAACCCATACCATTTGAAAGCGGATCAGTGTCGGTGGTACTTGCCTTCAGACCCCTTCTACCATAGAAGTATGGCCATGCTTCATTACTATGGACCCCCCCCCCCCATACCTGGCCCCCAAGGGTCAGTATCTCCAATACTATAAAAAAATCACAGTTTTCGACACGGACTGCTACCAGCCTACGGAGGATGGGGTAGGCAAAGAGGGCACGGACTGGGTTCATTAATAGGAGGTTTACTGAAAAGTGCTGTTCCCCTTTTAAGTACAATAGGGCGCTCAGCTGCCAAAATAGCAGGTAAGGCTTTGCTCTCTACAGGGGCTGGAGTATTGGCTGATGTCGTAGCAGGAAAAAATATAAAGAGTAGTGCTATAAAGTGTAGTGAGGAAAAGCAAAGCATCAGGTCAACAGTTACTTAAGAGGGCTGCTTCAGCTCAAGGGTACATAAGATGTGGATCTGGACCTACTCCAGCCAAACGACGAGCAACCAGCAAACGTGGAGGACGTAAGGGGCAACAAAGAGGTTGCGGAAAAACTTTGTTCTAGTTATGAGTCTTATTCATCCCAAGGGTCAGGTAGGGGAACTAGACCTACATGCCTTACCTGTCACTCAAAAGGACATCATCAAAAGTCAGGTAGTAACCAAAACTACCAACAATGCACTCACTCCACACACCTTCACCTTCGAAGCAACCAACTTGTATACAGACCTGTCTGAAACTGAGTTGTACCTGGAACTGGAAGCCGTGGTGGACAATGGAACCACTCACCTGGCATAGAAGCAGCACCGGTCAACAACTTGGCACATGCTCTCTTCGCCCCTGTCAACTTCTCATCAACGGGAAGAAGGTGACTGGCAACAACGAAGACTACGCCCTTAAGGCACACATTTTGGACACTCTGTGTTCCAACGAAGACAAAAAACTCGCCTGAAAGGTTGTCAAAAGTACATAAAAGACACCAGTGGACACATGGAAGTTGGAGGGCCTAACAATGCAGGATGGACGGCTCGAAGAACAGTTTTCCTCTCGCAACAAGCACACCTAAGTCATGAGGCCACTCCTGGATTTGATAAAGCTGTGCAAGGTGTTACCTCCTCACTGTTAAATAAAGTTCATCTTTGAGAAGAACCAGCACAACTTCTACATGATGCAAGCAGCCAATCAAAACTACTGGATCAAAATCATCAAAGCTGAAATGTCGCTGCTTCAGAAGAGTGTCTACAACAAGGTGGTGGAAACTCATGCTTTAAGTAAGAGGAGTGCAGAAATAGGCCCATTCAACTTTCACATAGCAAGGTGTAAAGTCACAAAGCACTCACTGGACGGTGGTTCACTACAGTTGGACTCAACCGGACACTACTCAAATCCCCACAAGAATAGTCCTGTGTATGATTAAGGAAACATCGGCTGCTGGGACTAAAACAGAAAATCCCTTCAACTGCAAACACTTCAACGTGAAGGAAATTTGCATAAGGTACAACGACCAAAAGTTTGAATTGAAGACCGACTTTGGGACTGGCAACTGCATAAGAGCCTACAGTCAAATGTTCAGAGACAGCAGCCTTTTGGCTCTGGGTCAAGACAGTGGAATAACTCTAGAAGAGTTCAAGGACAGGTATTCTTTCTTCATTTTTAACCTAACCCCAGACAAAGCACCTGAAGACGGCCGTATCAACCTCATCAAGCAAGGCAAGTTGGCCATTTCTCTTAGATTTGCCGCCCCGACTACTCACGCCATATCTACAGTCCTGTGCTCCTTCTACGACAACAATGTTCAACTTACTGCCGACTGTCTTCCTGTCACCGACTACCACATGAACTAAGAGAATGAAGACTTCAGACATAACTTCAGTACTTGCCAACCATCCGCACATGAGGTGCTTCTACGTGGGAACATTTGCCAGTAACCAATGTACTAAAAAACCAACTCCATCCACATGTTTTGTTAGTAACACTCACCCAAGTTCTAAACCTGGACAACACTGGGTGGCACTTTATGTTTCACCCAAAGGGAACGTGTACTACTTTGACCCTTACGGCTTGCCTCCATTAACTATATATCATGAGAGGTTCATGCAAAAGTCGTCAGACGGTCGTGGAACGTCCAACAAACAACAAGTACAAAACTTAGACGCTAAAACATTTTCTCAGCTACCGTTCAATTTACTGGACAAAATTGTAAGCCCGTGGTTGAGGTGACAAGAGAAGAGGACATGGATTTTCAAATGAGTCCACAAGAGGTGGAAGTGCACAGAGATGCAAGTAACCTGTTGGTAAGGGGCAGAGTCAAACGTGAATTGGACATGATAGACTGTCTTCAGAGCACAGCAGAAGTGATAGACAAAGTTCTGTCCATGATGGGAGAGTTAATGGACAAAGTACTTGCCCTCAAGGAAAACACATAGGAAGAACTGCCCTGAAGGATTTAATAGAATGTGAGCATTAGAGAATCGTAGCCAAAGTCCAACTCCAGCTAAGCCTGGGTGCAGTTGGTACTGCAACAAGAATTCATTTTCCATATAGTCATCATGTACTCAGCTTATAGAAAAACATGTAATCCAAAAATGAATGTCACACACACCATGTACACTACTTGAAGTGTTAATAAAACAATGAAAATTAACAGGTTGTGTCTTTGCTACATTGTAATTTCCAATGTGTTGCCTAAATCCTTAGTAATGTTTCATTAGCAAATTGCACAATACCCATTTGCTATTTCCTCATGGGTGTTTTGCAACTTCTTAGTAATATATCGCACAATACCTGTTCATACAGCTTCCATGAGCTTTTTTTTTCCCAAGATCAGAACAATTCTGTCCCTGGAAGTGATACAGAGGATGACATTCCACCTACATGGGTGACCCTGGACCCCATAGTCCAAGCCATAAGTAGGTCAAAGGTCATCAAAAAGGATACACCCTGGAACCCAGGTCCAGGACCTATCCCTCTCAGAGCTTTCGCTTTATCTAATGAGACTGACCTTAATAAAACTTTTGTCAAAGCTCCTCGCTCTCACAATCTCACCAAAGATGAGAAAAAAGCTCTTAAAATCCTAAGTTGTGACACCTCCACCGTCATAAACTCAGCTGATAAAGGGGGCTCCATAGTCATCCTGAACAGGGAGGATTACATCAAGGAAGGGGAAAGGCAACTAGCCAACACTGACTTCTATATTGAAACTGACAGCGACCTCACTGCAGTTCACAATACAGAAATCACCGCCTTCCTTGACAAGTTAGCCTGGAGGGGTAGATTAACTACTAACCTACACAATAAACTGGTCACTAACAAATATAGAACTGCTGAACTGTACCTTCTCCCAAAGATACACAAAGGCACTTTACCTCCCCCTGGGCGTCCAATAGTCTCAGTTAATGGATGCCCTACAGAGAAGATATCTGCATTGGTACACATATACCTCCGCCCATACCTTGCACAGGTAAAATCCTACCTTAAAGACAGCACTGACTTTATTCTCAAACTGTGTGACCTTGGGAACATTCCCAAGGGAGCTTCTTAGGTACATTGGATGTAACCTCACTTTAGACTGATATACCAAATAGAAAGGGTTATATCTCGATATACAGCCTCTTGACCAGGCTCAGAGTCCCTAAAGCTGGAGATCTCACCAATGAAGACATATATGCCACATGTTGATCTTGGTCCTCACCAAAAATAACTTTGACTTCAATGGTAAACATTACCTACAAGTCGGAGGCACAGCAATGGGCACCGGTGTAGGACCCACCTATGCCAATCTCTTCATGGGTGACCTGGAAAATTGTCGAATTTACACCTACCCCAAGCAACCTCTAGCCTGGTATAGATTTATTGACGACATTTTCTTCATCTGGACACACGGACAAGAGGAACGCATAAAGTTCCTGGAGTACGTGAATTCAGAGGAGGTGAGTGAAACTATCAAATTCACCGCCGAGACCTCTTGGACACTGTCGTCAGCACCACCAATGGAGGCCCCATTACCACTGAGCTTTTTGTCAAACCCACAGACGGAGGTAACTATCTCCATCCAGACTCTGCCCACCCCAGACACTGCATCATGGGTATCCCCTATGGACAGTTCCTCTGGATACGTAGAATCTGTTCATCTGAGACTGACTTCATCAAACACTGTATCATCAAAGGCAAATACTTTGTCAGAAGAGGTTATTCACCCAGCTTTATCCAAAGTGCTTTTCATAAAGCCCTTAAGATCACAAGGGAATCCTTACTCGCCATCAAACCTAAGAAAGACAAGGAGGATCTCCCCACTATCCTTATCAGCACATACAACCCAGGGTGCAAAGCCCTAAGAAGTATTGTTGAGAAAAATTGAAATATCTTAGGCAAATCTTGCAGCACACATGAGATTCACAAAAAAATCGCCCTATATTTGCCCATAGGAAACCAAAATCCATCAAGCAATCATTGGTCCGTGCCAAACTGAGGCTATATCCACACCAACCCCTCACACCCATCACTGCATTGCTCGAGGCACATGCAGATATTGCACACGTCTTAACACAGAGGGCAGGATTACTTGCACCGCCTCTGGAAGAACCTACACCAGTAAGTTCAATGTGAACTGTTGCAGTTCCAACCTGATCTACTGTCTACAATGTAGAAAGTGTGGGATTCAATATGTTGGACAGACCCAGAGTGAACTCAAAGAGCGCGTTAAAACACACTTTGATAAAATCACTCACCAGAAAGAGATCTGAAAACCACCACCGCTGCCAGACAGTCTGGTTTCCATAGAGCAGACAGTGAAATCGGTGCCCACTTCAGATCCACAGGCCACAATGGCATAGATGATCTCATAATCTATGTCATCGACTTCATCTATGCACCACCTAATAGTGAGCTGCCAAACGCCTACGGAATGTCTCTGAATTCAACTGGATCCAGACTCCATACCACAGCTCCTATAGGACTGAATATAGGGGGGCCTAGCCTCAAATAATCAGTCCCAGGCTCGGTGGGAGGGGACTACACCCTAGTAACGTTAACAAAAAAAGCTTATTAAGCATGTTGTAGTCGCCTCCCTTCATCTATCTATACATGGGGGGACCAGTCCTCTGGTCCCAGACCCACACAGTACCTAACGGCCCTCTTTGGACCCCCTAACACCAAGAACCTAGTATATAAATTAACCCCCCCCAGGGGAGGGGTCAATTATTATCCGCCCACTTGAGTGGATAATGAATCTTTGGACAGACCCACCAGTGCACCACCACAGTGCACAAGGGACCCTTTCCATAACACCCCCCTCCGCCCTACCCACCTGGGGGGTACCGCTTACAGTCACTGATTTATTAATTTTCTTAATTAATATGTCAAACTGTCTTAGTGCAGCCTGATGAGTCCCTTGGATCAAACCACTCACATTCACAGTCCCAAATCTCTGTGATAAAACCTGCAAAGGCACTGTCAACAATGTTGTTGACAGCAACTGACAATCACCAGGCAACCACCCCCATGGTTACTTGTGATGTCACTGGTAGTCTTGGTTACAGATACTGTGATGTCATAGAGAATGTTCACCCTTGAACATTCAGATACGCGGTAGCTGCCAAACAGTAAGGACAGGGTAGATATTTCGTTCTTCTAAAACATACGTTTCCATGAGGTCACTTCCGGTTTGTAAGGTCAAACCAAAGTATTGCGCAATATATGTGTAGGGGCTGGCATCATTGTATATATATTAGTGCGCTTCATCCGAGAGATGTATTCGTGTGGTGCTCGTTCCTTCTATGCCAACCAGGTGTTGCTTCGCGATACCCGTTTGGTACAAGAGGGGGCAGCACCACGCCTCGCGTCCAGCTCCTACTAAGGAGCCTGATGAAACGCAGAAGGGGACTGGACCTAGTCCAGTCCAGACGTGTGTTTTGTACCTTCAATAAAGGCCTACCCGAGCGGTAGGAAGTCTGGGGCTTTGCCCAACCCGAACTACTCGTGTTGTGTTGGTATCTCTAGTGATAAGTGAGCCAAAGAGCCACCCAACATATAAGTCAAAAAGAACCGTTACATATGTAATTTATGTAACTAGGTCATGGCATATATTCCAGCTCTCTGATTGGTTGGAAAAACTAGGTCGTAACCCTGTGACGTCACTTCCTGTCAAATCCAGGCCTCTGATTGGTTAAAACTGGGTCAAATGTAGCTGAAGCTATGCACTGAGTTTGCATGCATATACTACTGATGGGTACCGGTATTGGGGGGGGGGATAACATGCCTGCCTTCTGCACTGAGTAAAGTGTCCAGCATAGATATGAAATACCATGTGACCATTTATGGTGAAGGGGAAACGTAGATGTGTTCGAACCTATACAATCAACTAATATTATTTACTTCTATTTCCACTGTGTGCAGTGTAAATTATTTGGAAAGAGATCAGTGGCAAGTTTGTGGTGTCTTTTCACAGGGATATTGATTTCAAGCACATATGACACCACAAGGTAAGTTATAACCAAGATGTCAAAATATTATAGCTCCAAGCACTGTTCACTCAAGCCTGATGTGGCTGCAGTGGATTAACCATGCAATTATAGGCTATAACTAAACTCTATAATATGAATTTGGCCACATAGTTATAAATATGCAGGCAGAGACGATATAATTAGTTTTCTTTTTGAGTCTTACTCGTTTCTTTTCTTATATTCATTTATATTTTTATTTTTTTTTGTCCTCAACCTTTTCTTAGGCAAGTTAAAGAATGTAGGCAGAGAAGATAAATGAGGAAAAGCACCATACGTTGCTTGAAACTCCAAAAGTTCCACCATTCTCTTCCCACTGAAGCCAAAGATCCCTGAAATGCTTGATAAGAACCCATCGAAACATTGACATTGTATATCGATGATTAGGACTTTGGAACAGGAAAATCTCTGAAGACTTCCATCCCTGACGTTATAATTCCCTGGTGCATTTCATATAAGGAAAATAAATGACGCAGTTTCATCTCTTACATGAATTATGGCACCAAACCTTGCCCCAGTTTCACCCTCCATAGACAAAGCAACGTTACCATTTAGCGTCTTAATACATTTTGAAAAGCGAAACTGTTAGTTTTTCCTGAGTACTTGCCAATTTCAACAATATATAAGAAATCCTTATTTCCTATCAAGATGTATAACCCCTTTTACCAGGTAGGTGCTGCTTCATACTTTATTTTCGGTGAAACTGTGAGGAATGAACATTTTTCATCTCACAGAATTACAGTATGGTACGCCTTATCAATCTTTCTGGCAGTTCTAAAATGTATCACACTTCTGTAGAAATTCAATTGACAGTACACATGTACTCTTGCTCACTCTTGATTTTTTTTATTTTAAATATAATCAAAAGGGGCTGTGTACAAATGACGTCATGCAGGAGGGGGGGGGAGGGGGGGTCCCACTTCCCATGACCAAGCATGACAAGGGGGGGGGGGGAGGGGGGGTCATGGGCTGCATGACATCATGTCATCAAGAAATCAAAATTTGATTTGGCTCTGGCAAGAAAAGAAAAATTGTAAAGGTAGGGAGATATAATACCTATAGTAGGCACTTACCTACCCCCAGTGCATGCTTCTGCTGCAGTGGAGGTGTGAAAGTGTGATCAAGCTGAAACTGGGGAGTGCTAAACTCTCCTTTCTTAGCTCATTGTTTAGCTATTTATTGGAGGATCTTAACGAACATGGGCTCATTTTAAAGGGATTGATTAGGGGTTTAATATGAATCTATTTGAGAAATAATTGACTCAGATAAACATCCCATTCTCCCCAAGTGAAGTTACCCCATAACTTTGAAAGCATTTTTTGGTATAAAGGCAAAATCTCACATAAAAAAGAATAGTTCCCACACTTTCTACAGAAAAAAATGGTTTAGAAACTGTCTAGGGTTTCTCATTTCATAGGGGAACAGGATGTTTGCCAGACTCCACAAACATTTTAGCATGCCATTCGCTATCACCCTTCCACCAGCTTCTCCATGTTAGGTCCTTGTCTGTTTGCTAGAATCCAATCATATGTATATCATTTATATAACAATGGATAGAGCTGATAAAAATAAGTGGATTTCCTTTTTAAATGAAGTGTTTACATCAATTTAAAGGGAAATTCTGACCGTTTAAAGATCTCATATCAACTCCATAATTTTGCACCAATTCTGTGAGATCGCTAAATCACAGATGATATTATTAGGTCAAGATAAAATCCCTTTAAATTGTTAAATTTTGATATGATACACTGATTTTCAACCTTTTACGGGGAACTCATACACAAAAAAGAAAATAGTCCAAAATAATGATTTAAGAGATGTAGCTACACCTGTATCAGATATGCTTGATCACAAATCTGGGCCCTATTTAAAATCCTAACAGTGGCAGAATTTTGGTCATTCATAACTTCCCTTATACTTGGCATAAAGACTTCATTTAAAGAGCAAATCCATTTCTTTTGATGAGATCTATCCATTGCTTAAAAAAATGCATGGGACAAAGTCTTGAAAACTAGGTAAGTGCCTACCTATTGGCCCTACATGCATGCCTTCCTCAGACATCTCACTCAATGAGTGTCACTGCCATCAATGTCAGTGTAAAGTCAAGTTGATGTCCAGGCCAGGGTGCACCACTTTTACCCCTAATCTAGGCCCCATACCGATTTAACCCTTTTTGAAAAGGACCACTGCTGCCCTTAGGCAGCATCTAAAATACCACTGAATCTCTGCTGCTGCCTCAGGGCAGCATCAATAGTTATCCACAGGTTTTTTTTGCTGAAAAGGCATGAATTCTTTTACCCCTCCCACTCCTTGAGGTATCAAAATTATTTTTCCTCCTCCCCCAACCCACCCCCTCCCTTTGTTGAACTTGGGGGGGGGGTATCTCTCTGCATGACGTCATGCTGAGGGGGGGGTCAAGTGTTGTATGACGAAACATGACAAGGGGGGGAGGGGGGGTAAAAAATGGTCCAAAAATGTATGACGTCATTTGTACACAGCCCCAAACACTTACGGATTTCATATCGTTTACAGTCAACACCCCACGCATCGGCTGCTTTGTTGATGGAATCTGTGACAAGAAGCAATTAATACATAGTTTTCACTAATGACCCTTACAATGAGAATATGTTTACGCAAATCCATAGGTAGATAATACATTGTGTACATCAATATTATAGAACAGTCCAATTCTATAGCAGTGCATGTAACTATATATAGTGAATACAGTGACAAAACTCGGTGTTTATCTACCACATATCAAAACTATAAATAAAGAGCTGTAAATATGAAATTAAAACGATAGAATTATAATGTAATTATAGAACTAGAAATAGAGACCTAGAGCAATACGTTGTGCCATGGAGTACAAATGGCTCAGGGTTTGGGGTACCTGCAGGGTTAAATCACAATTCCAGTTGTCTTCTAAAATTCTCTATACAGTATGTATGTGTATCAGACAGGGATGTAAACTAGTTTGTGGAGGCCATCGAAGGAGATGGTACAATCAAAGATGTCAGATATATGAAAGAGTGAATGTGTGTAAAAAGAGAAAACTCCATTTCATTAATTTAAAAAAAAAAATCAAAGGCAAATGTAAATTTTGATAGCTCCATCAAAATCAGCATTATAAGCTACATTGATTAAACCTATTGAAATGTTCCAAACTCTTAGTATTAGCAGAGATACCAAACTTCATTTGAAAGCCATAGTTGTGCCAGTTTGGGCCAGTTCTCAGACAAAACATACCGCATTTACAGAAAGCACTGGCAGGCTAGGCAGCTCTGTGTGATTTGAAGGCATCTCTGACATGTCAGGACTGACTACTCACAGCTTAAACATGTCGTGGCTGCACTACAAATTCGCAGGAGTAGCTGAAGCTAGTATATTCACATGGACAGACCAACCACCTGTGGCGTGCAGTGTTGGGTGTTTTAAAACTGAACATGTTTTAAAGCACCAATGACCGAGGGCATCAACATTTTTGTGGCTGCATTCTTTTATCTAACTTTTTTAATGTTAGTCAAAAGTGAAAACAGAGTTGTCCACAATGTTTGTCAGCACGAGTTACTCCAAACTTATAGGTCGCACTATGGTAAAACTCCTATTATGTAGGGAGAAGGGATTTGTAATCCATATGCCAGTGCATGCAATTTTTTGCCAGTCCCTGCACTGGCATGTGCTCCCCCAATAAAAGCCCTTTTTCGGACTGTTGCTGTCTCAAGCCTACCATTTTTTCGTCATTCGTGCATAAAACAGATGGGTATATGATAGATAGTTTGAACACAAACAGTGCACGGTGGGCAATGAAGACCATCTGCTGCATGAGGGGATGAATTTTCTTGCTAGTCCAAATTTTTTTTTGTTATTTTTCATTGAAACAAATTTTTGACCATACAAGGTCGATAGGAGGTCAAAGGTAGTGCAGATCCATATCCCACAATGCATTGGTAGTGCAGATCCATACCCCAGAAAGCTCTCGGGTCAAAAATCCCCCTGCAGGCTGGACTTGTAGATTTCCCACACTTTTTCATAACTTGTTATGGACAGGTCACAGTGCTGGTGCGAGAAAGGTCTTAATTTAAGACGCTTTGCAGGGATCAGGAGGTGGTTAAGAGAAGTTCTATATAGGAACAAAGAGAGATCTGAAACCAGTTCTGAATCTGCTAGGAGTAAATCTATATGGGAGGGTCCAAAGTTTGAATTTAAGGTTAAAATGAAGAGTTTGCAATTTGGTCATTTCAAAGTGGGAGATCAATGTTATTTTGGCAAAATACATGATATTAGGCAAATAAAAGGGACTGCTAGGTGTTGAAAACTTTTATTCAATTTTTTTCTAGTTTGATGCTAAAAATTAAAGATGAAAATGGAACTTTTCATAACTGGATGAGAGCTATGAGAACTGGGTCTAAAGCCTCAGGAGTAACCCTTAGCCAATTAGTAGGGGTTATTGTACGAGGACAGGGTGTAAGCGATATATAACACATGGGGCCTTAAAGCTGTACACCCTTTTCAACATTGTCCAAGTATGATAACCAGCTTTTACCAGAGGCTGTATGCAATATATAAGAGGAGTGAAATCTGTAACTACAGAGCTATAACTAAGGGGCACACTCTGTCCAAGTGGTGCCAGAGGCTACTCAGAGATCTCTCAGTCGGAGGAATCTCAGAGATATCCAGAGGGATACATCTTATATGCGGAGAATACAGTGTGTGTATACCTGTAACTGGACAATACTCACGGACGATGGAAACATTGAGTGAATCACGCTCCCGGAATACAACATCTAGAGCAATTTTTCCAATCTCGGATCTCATGGTGGTTTGTGCTAGTTGTGTGATGGCATATTCGGCATCTTCAACCCCATAGCTAGCCTGTAGGATTCAACAAACATCCTCATTACATAAAAGACAAAGGAGAAGTAATCTGCAATTGGAATAGTGTCAGGGTTCCCATCGAAATTTTGACTTTAGATTCTATGTTTCGACAAAATTCCCAAATGCAGACAAATTATAGATAAGCAGGGGTTTGGCTGAGTACTTGGGCACACACTCACAGGTACACACCACACTCCCAATACCCCTTGTCTAAAATGATGAAACAGTTGATTTTAAATTTTTAGATTTGATCTTGCTTTGCCAGTGCAGAGTACAGTGTTCACTCTGAGTTGATAATGGATTGGACTGAATGACATGTAAAACTGTTGGCGGTGTACTTACCCTATAAGGGTCAACAACACGAAGATAGAGGACCCCATCAATGGCCAATGTTACATTGTCTGCAATGGCAAAAATAGATTTGCACAGTTGAAGAAGCAACATTGTTATCGAAACACAAGTAGACCCACGCAAGGAAAGTAGCCCTACTTCACGGTGTACTCAGTGTTTACCTTGTGGAAACTGGCAAATGTCCATTTGACAATCGATCTCAATTCATCTTAAGAAATGCCTGTCTTGAGACAGCGATTCAATAATGATACTGTTTTATGCATAAATCTGTATAAGTGTAATAAAATGGATAAGATCTTCAGAATCATAAACATACCTGCTGTGATGGCACTTTGTTGTGGAATATCAATGGCAATTTCCTTTAGACTCTGAACATATTTCACCGAGTCGATGACTGGTGCTAGTATATTCAGTCCCTGTTAGTGGATAAATAATTAGATACATAAGTTGCTGCTGTACCATTTAACTGTGCATATAGGCCCCAAAGTCTGATTGAAGCTTACGAGAGGGTTTTTATAATATACTACTGTACTAAACTAGCACTTTTACAGGGTTGGGAACTTCAACTACTCGTTCATCAAGTTTGTGGGGGGTTGTCAGGGTAAGGTTTTACATCGAAAGATTTAATGTGTCATATACATCACATATGGCCCAGGGTTTGGCACACAGTGAAGCATAAAAAACAAGGTGCCGTGCATTATCTTTAATAGAGAATAGAAGGGTGTCTGGAATCCATTAAAAAACGAGTCAAGTGAATGGGCATATATAGATTGTATAATAGAGGTCATAGGCATAGGCCATAGGCCTTCAGTGTACGATGGGACAGGCTTGAGTCAGTCTATGATGCTATCTACAGAGGTAGGTGACTTGTGCTGCCCTCTACAGTGAACCTAGAAAACCTCCTTGGTGGTGCCATCTCATGGGGAGAAGAGGAACTAGAACCCAAAGCTAGTACAATTTGCATTAAAGTGACATTTCTTTTAGACCTTCAGGAAAAAAATTGAATCTATATATGAAAGTAAAATGACTGCACCTTTCTGTTGTCATTTTCATAGAGATAACTTTAGAATAAAATTTGGCTGTATCCCTGTCTCTGTAAGGGTGTTATTTCACATTAAGTAGCGTTACTTTGTGACATTTTTTGGTAACTACTGGAAAAATAACTTTTTTTTCAAAAAATATTGTTAAAAAAAGAAAAAAGAAATGAAAGATAAAACAAATATCCTATGACGTATATATCATTTTCAACTTGTTACATGCATATTTTCTAGGACATAGAACCATAAATGTAGAAATAGGACAGAAAACATTGATATTGAAAAGCCCCTTCAGAAAACGAGTTCAAGTAACCAATAGAGCCGTTAGGCGTAGAAGTGTAGATCCATGGTATTACTTGACTCGTTAAAAATGAATAGATGCTGACATATGCTAAATAATTGCTGACAAATTTGGCGGGGACCTAGTTAGCTATGGTTGGGGGAAACTGTTGGACACTTAAGGATAGTGTATACCCCCCTCCTTTTTTACATTTTCTGAATATTAAATTGCATATAATTTTTGACTTTGCATCAGAGATTCACATATATTACCTCATTTTGACCACACATTTTGTTTCTTTCAATTTTACTACATTTTTTTCCTGTTTCTTTTTTTCCAACGGCCATATAGGATATACAACTAAAATTGATAGTTCTGATGATTTGAATGTAATCTATAGATGATTGAGTAGATCTGGCATGAGAGATTTTTAGGGAAATTAAGTTATACATTAAGCCTTTTTTATATAATCTTGTTAATTATTTATTATATCTCTCACAAGGAATATTACGATATAAGTGGTGGCTTTAAACCAGTGCACAACTTTGTACAAAAAGCAGAATCAGAAAGTATGCAAATGCTAAATGTACATAATTACACACAATATAAATCTATATTTTGGTTAGAATCAGTATGTTTTACTTGACTGATTCGGGTATTAAGTACAGGGGGCACCACACAGGCCTCTAATCACCCTGGGTCAACTAGTTCACCAGGTGTGCAGTCAATCACTCACAGGTGCAGGCAGGCAGGCATAGCAGTTCAATTTTCATTTGTAATTGTAACTTTGTTACCTTTCGGTTTTTCTTTGTTTAAATAAATAGGCCGTCAAGTCTACGACTGGACTGGCCCAAGCGCATCTACCTCTTGCTTAGTCCCTCCGCATAGTTAATACTTTCATAATGGCGATATCATGAAAATTATATAATTTGATTAGGAGGGGAGGTTATTCAGTCAAATTGATGATAGCAATGCGAGTGCACCTCCAATTTGCAATCCGTAAAAACAAAGTGTACATCAGTCTGGCAATGTTTGTGGGCCTAGCAGCGATTTTGCAGGCAAAAGCTGTATGTCCAGTGAATTTTCATATTGACTGGAAAGCCTTGTGATTTTAGTCCTCCCGTTCAGATTTAAAAGTGAAGTATGCAGGAATGTCTGTAATGGTAGCCATTCTTTGTCTGTAGTAATTTTCACATTTAGACTTTTACATGTAGCACTTATATCTTTTATGGAGTATGGGGCCTAAACAGTTATCAATGTGCTACATACAATCCATCCCTCACATCCATTTATGATATGCCACATAAAAGTGCAGTGGCTATTTCCAACTGCACCATATGTTAGATGTCACTGGATTGCAAATGAAAGCGATGTGCCATAGGGGGTCTTAATCTTGCCACCTGCTATGCGTCTTTATGCCCCCTGTGATCCCTGTGAGAACAGTATTCTAGCTACCCCAGCATCCTGAAGAAATAACCACAAGCTTCGTATGACCACAGGGTATGCTGTGGCATTGAAATTAAATATAGAATGTTCCATTGTCCCAATCGAGTAACACAGCAGAGGGTCAAATAAATAAATTCAATGAAGGATTACAGCTAACCTATCTATACTTACCTTAAGAAATAGAGCAATTTATATCTATAGCATAGCTTTAGTAACATCTTGTCTACTAAATTTTGTTGCTTTAATGTCCTACCACTCCATTTGTCCATGTGTCTGCCTATGTGCCAATCTATGTGCCAATATACTTACATTGGTACATGAGTACTTAGAAATTTGCTAAAAATGTTACCTATATAGCGTAAAACCCTGGCTATACATCGATTTTTTATTTTTTATTTATTTTTCATATAAGTCATTTTTTCCCCCCACAAAGATGGGGTTCAACTTATAGGAGAGGTTTTTATATAATAGGTTATAGTGTTAATATTTCTCAAGCATTTTTTCTATGGGTCGAATTTGATTCTCAAAGACATGGGATGGACTTATAGGTGGGGTCAACTTACAGCCAGGGTTTTACAGTAGGTACTTACATAGGCAATAAAATAGGTACCTACATAAGTACTTACATGGGTACATTACATTACATGGGTGCAGCATTGCAGCATCCATGTTGCATCATTGCTGCATCCATGTTGCATTATTGCTGCATTCGTTTTGCATTGTTGCATCATGCTTCATTGCTGCACCAAGGATGCATCCATGAGGTGCCATTGCTGCATCCATGCTGCACCATTGCTACATCCATGCTGAATCCATGTTGCACCATTGCTGCATCCATATCCCATCATTTATCCTTGTTGCACCATTGCTGCATCCATGTCCCATCATTGCTTCACCATTGCTGCACCAATGTCCCATCATTGCTGCACCTTTGCTGCATCAATGTCCCATCATTGCTGCATCCAGGTTGCATCAATTTCCCATTATTGCTGCACCTTTGCTGCATCCATGTTGCATCAATGTCCCATCATTGCTGCATCCATGTTGCATCAATGTCCCATCATTGCTGCATCCATGTTGCATCAATGTCCCATCATTGCTGCACCTTTGCTGCATCCATGTCCCATCATGGCTACATCCATGCTGAGCCATTGCTGCATCCATGTTGCACCATTGCTACATCGATGCTGTATCCATGTTGCATCATTGCTGCATCCATGTTGCACCATTGCTACATCCATGTCCCATCGTTGCTAGTCAACTGCTGCACCCATGCCCCATCATTGCTGCATCGATTCTGTGCCATCATTTATCCATCGATTCTGTGGCATTGCTTCATCTGTTGCAGCATTGCAACATCTATGCTGCATCCATGTCCCATCATTGCTGCATCCATGTCCCATCATTGCTGCACCCATGTAGTGCCATTGCTGCATCCATGCTGCACCATTGCTACATCCATGTTGCACCATTGCTGCATCCATATCCCATCATTTATCCATCGATTCTGTGGCATTGCTTCATCTGTTGCAGCATTGCAACATCTATGCTGCATCCATGTCCCATCATTGCTGCATCAATGTCCCATCATTGCTTCACCTTTGCTGCATCCATGTTGCATCAATGTCCCATCATTGCTGCACCTTTGCTGCATCCATGTCCCATCATTGCTACATCCATGCTGAGCCATTGCTGCATCTATGTTACACCATTGCTACATCGATGCTGTAACCATGTTGCACCATTTCTGCATCATTGCTGCATCCATGTTGCACCATTGCTACATCCATGTCCCATCATTGCTGCACAACTGCTGCACCCATGCCCCATCATTGCTGCATCGATTCTGTGCCATTGCTTCATCTGTTGCAGTATTGCAACATCTATGCTGCATCCATGTCCCATCATTGCTTCACCCATGTAGTGCCATTGCTGCATCCATGCTGCACCATTGCTACATCCATGCTGAGCCATTGCTGCATCCATGTTACACCATTGCTACATCGATGCTGTAACCATGTTGCACCATTTCTGCATCATTGCTGCATCCATGTCCCACCATTGCTGCATCCATGTCCCATCATTGCTGTACCTATGGGGTGCCATTGCTACATCTGTGCTGCATCCATGTCCCACCATTGCTGCATCCATGTGGTGCAAGCTGCACCATTGCTGCATCATGTTCCATCATTACTGCATCCATGTCCCATCGTTGCTGCATCATTCCTGCATCCATGTTGAACCATTGCTGCATCCATATCCTATCATTGCTGCACCATTGCTGCATCCATGTGGTGCCATTGCTGCATCTATGTCCCATCATTACTACAACCATTGCTGTGCTATTGCTGCATCCATGTTGCACCATTGCTGCAGCCATGTCCCATCATTGCTGCTCCCATACCCCATTACTGCTGCATCCATTCTGTGCCATTGCTGCATCCACATTGCAGCATTGCTGCATCCATGCTGCCTATGTAAGTACTTGTGTAAATATCAAGGAAGTACCTAAGTGTCTATGTAAGTACCTATGTAAGTACTTAAGTAAGTACCAAGGGGAGTTTGGAATTATGTGTCCCAATCTGAATATAGAAGTTCCAATATCAGAACTATCATGGCTGCACACATACATTAACAAGAAAGCTCGCTATAGCCGTATGCCCCCTATACAGTTACCTGTAAGTTTGGTTTGGTTGATTTAACCTCCGCTAATAAGTCTCCTATACGCATGTTTCTATGTACACTAACCTGATATTCCCCTAAACTAATACCCTGATAGTCTGGCCCTTTAAGAAATGAATTCAACAAGTCCAATTATAATTGGTGACAGTCTATGTCCAGTTGACCTGTTTCAGCCCGGCAGCACCGGCATGTCTCGGTTCAGTGCCCACCTGTTAATGCCATCTGACATGTGGTGCATGACTTGCACAATATGGCAATTTGGCCTATGCCTAAATGATCTATTTCCATATTTGACCCCCTCCATTCTATAGTTTATGTCAGGTTGACAAAGAAATTGAAACAGGACAGGATTTGCTTTTTTGTTCTACATCACAAGGCAAAGTGCCTAAGCCATGTCACAAATGCAACCTGCCCAAAACGGCCAAAGTCTGCCATTACATATTCAAGATTTAACACTGAGGTCTATGCGAAGTAGCTAGTCAGAGACAATTTTCATTTTTGAGCCCATTTTCTGAAGGTAAAACATGCAAACACTAACAACTACTATACATGGCAAGAAAGCTGTATTATTACCGTAATCTCCCGCGTATAAGGCGTGTCTTATACGGGGGGTTTTAGTTCTCATTGGATCCACAAGGGGGACACCAAGACATTTCTTTTGATATCTTACATGCCCCCTTGGTCATAATGGGACAAAATGGGGCCCAGGAGGGTCCAAGGTGGCCCAAGCTACCCATAGGTTTTTGAATTTTAAAAATTCATTCAGTAGAACCAAAGTTATGAATTTTTCATTTTTTTGAGAATTTTCCAAAACTCTAGGTGCGCCTTATACGCGGGATGCGCCTTATACGCGGGAGATTACGGTATAATACACAGTGTATAATATGTCATTGCAATTTATTGATTGTTAGAGAGGAATTTCAGCCTAAAGAACCCAACCCCTTCCAAAATCCAATCCAGACCCCCACTACAATAGAGCACATGTTTTTGCTATAGTACCTATTTATAGCAACAAAACACGCTCTAAAAAACACGCTCTAATAATGGTAGTAGGTTAATACCTGATATTTTCCCCTCAGGCAGTTAATAGTCTGCCTGAGGTAGATAATTATTTCATAGTCTACCTGAGGTAGAGACCTCTTGTCTACTTCAGGTAGATAGGGTGTCCCTTATCTACCTCAGGTAGACATCCCTTATCTACCCCAGGTACAGAAGCCTCCCTTGTCCAGCTGACATAGACAAGCTGATTTTGTTTCTTTGTTTGTTTAGTTTTACGTCCGGGGGCCACCGAGGAACTCAGACATTCAAGAATTTTAAACTATTCAATAGTAATGGTAGGCTGCGGGCCTACCTCAGGTTTGCGCATATGAGTGGATGGGTGTGTGTGCGCGCATGCATATATTTATGAGTCTGCTTGTAGCAGTGGGACACGGCTCGTAGCGGTGAAATACCACTCATGGCTCAAGGCCCCTCTTTATCGTGCTGCCTCCCGCAGGTAACATGTCACAAACTGTAGACACATCACCCGGTCGGTCACATTATCCTGACACCGACAGACAAGCCATTTTTTGATTTTTTTTTTGATTTTTTATTTTTTATATAAATTATACATATATATGATCTATATGTACTTATATAAGTTTGATTCTTTGAGGATGTTCAGGAGTTCTTTTATTTCTATTGTGTTAAGACAGCTTTCAGTGTTGTTGCATTTTTAAGATATTTTCTTCTGTTGCTTGCAGTCCTTCGACAGTTGAGTAAGATATGCTTAACTGTGAGTTCCAGCGGTAACTGCCAACCACAGCACATACCCCGTATCAATTAACTGTGAGTTCAGTCTTGCATTGTTGGCACATTGGTTGGGCTTCACATTTCAGGTGGTGTTTGTGTGTAAGCCTTGTGTGGCCAATTCGTAGACGTGTTAGTTTCACTTCGTCTGATCTGGATAGTTTTCTTTTTTCACCCTTTCCTTTCAGTTGAGGCTGAATGGAGTGTAGCTTGTTCTCATGCTGCTTATTCCAGTCAGCTTGCCATTTCAATTTCACATATTTCTTGATTGTTGATGTCAGGTCCGTGTGTGGGATTGGCACTTCTCGAGGTGTCAGTTTCAGTGCTGACTTTGCGGCTTCATCTGCTGCCTTGTTTATGCAAAATCAAAAATTAACACAATCTTGTCAGTAAATCTGCTGCTGAAATCAGGCTTCTGATTGGTTTCCTTGTCTACCTCAGGTTGACTACTAATGTGCTTCAGCTAGTCTACCTGGGGGCAACCATCAGTCAGACAATGGCGAAGCTGCGTTCTGCTCTATCAGACGTCAGATACAGCGTGGGAAAGTAAGACAATCCTAGCAGAAGAAGTCCACAGTGCGAGTCTCTCTGATGAAAATCAGTGTATACAGTACAATTCCATTACCACTGTAGGGCTCTCTTCCCCACAAGATGGCCCAATGCTGTGTACCTACCTCCTCTGTAAAACTCTTTACACTCTAGAAAGTGGCAATGGGATTGATTATTGAATGAGGGCATCGGTATCCAATATTATGTGAATTCGATGAAGGATTTCAGCTAACCTATCTATCCTTTAAACATAATCATGGTAGGTTAATGGTTTTTCCTCTCACATTCATCTATAAATCATTGCCTGATGGATACTGTATACTTTTTGCGAACATGGATTGTGAAGGGATCCCTCCTCTCACCACACTGACATAGAACAGGCCATTTACCCAATAAGAGCAGGTGCACTTAAGCTCGTTTACTTACTGGTTCAAGGGTCTTCTGATATTTTCCAAAGCGCTCTACAATCCATGCCTCCTGTTGCGGGACAAAGACTAGAACTGTGTTGAAGGGCAGACCTGAACGCTGTCTGACTTGTTGGTATGCTGCATATTTAGCCGATCGCTGAAAGTGTACAAATAATATTTAGGCCTAAATAAAACAAGAAGCATGGCAGGGGTGTACATCATTTGTAAACAAATGTGGAGATCCTCGCAGAGAATGTTTCAGACAACAGGGTTGAAAAAGAACTAGGTAGGGGCTACACTAAATCAAAAAGTTGGATTTTTGAAAATCCGAAAAATATTTTGTCTATGGATAGTGCCTGTATCATTTCATGAAGATTTGAATTCTTTTTCTCTTCTTTTGCTATAAAGAGGCAAACATGAATGAAGAGCAGGATAAAAAGAGACACAGAAATGGAAAACCCCTCAGTCAATGTTGATTTAAAATGTCACAGGTGAAGGACTCAGTCCTAAGGAAGAGGCTTCAATGTCAAATGTAAATTGACAAGTGGTCAGTGATAGTGTGGAACTACTGACATACCGTAACCTCCCGCGTAGAAGACGCGCTGCGCGTAGAAGACGCGCTGCGCGTAGAAGACGCACCCCAAACTCAGCACATGCATTTTCGCGTATAAGACGCACCTCTTAGGTACCAATTTTGTAAATTCAGTGCATTTCTATAGTAAAATTACCCCTCGTATAAGACGCACCCCCAAGTTCAGTACATCCTATAAGACCCCCCAGCATTTTGTTTGGCGTAGAGGACGCGTCTTATACGTGGGAGATTACGGTACTTAGACTATTTGCTGACAAATAGTGACTAAGTACTGATATATTTTGGCTAATTGCTGACAAATACTGACTAAGTACTGACATATTTTGGCTAATTGCTGACAAATAGTGAATGCATCATGCTATCCATAAAGGGTTAACTGTGCATCAATGCATCATGCCATCCATAAAGGGTTAACTGTGCATCAATGCATCATACCATCTAAAATGTCATGTATATTGACAGATATATGGTGTGATTCAGTGAAGGATGTTC
The DNA here is from genome assembly GCA_949317995.1 of Acholoe squamosa. NCBI lineage: Eukaryota > Metazoa > Annelida > Polychaeta > Phyllodocida > Polynoidae > Acholoe > Acholoe squamosa. Next base: position 69,523,756 of record OX439039.1, on the reverse strand, counting down.
ACCAGCCTGAGGACCATTGGAATCACAAACTCAATATTACTCAATAACACTTTATTTTATTGCAAACCCTATATCTTGGCTTACTAGAAAGGTTCATTAAAGTCACCAACTCCTAACATGTCAGATTTTATTGCCCACGGCATAAAACCATAGTTTTTACCCTCACGTACGTAACGTTTTCCAACAGATAGTCATAAAACCTATTAGATATCATCCTATCTACATCATATTTCATGTCCATAATGTTATAACACATGTCTTTAAGTGTAGTAAAAATCAAATCCCTGTATCAAGACCTTTTTTTTTTACACCTCATCGCCAAATATGAAGATCAGGGAAAGTTGTGAACATGTAGCTTAGCATTCCTAACTTTAATCTCATACATTTAAACATGAGTAGATCTTCATGAAAATCAATCTCTATTATCTAGAGTGACCTTACTTACAATTAATGTTACTCTTTTGCAACAATATAGCATGCAGACATTCTAGTCCAGATCTGCATGGGTGTTTCTGAATACAAAAAAAACGTTACGTACGTGAGGAATTCAAATGATTTCTCACCTGAGCAATACTTTTAAACATTAATGATCATCTGCGTCACTATTTCCTGTACAGAATATGTTAGATTACCATTTCAAAGGCATATCTACACATTTTAGGCCACTCATTTGGTCATTTCCATTGCTTTGAAAAAAAATCTCACATTTTCATAGCACTTCTCACTCCGAGGGCATGTTATGTCCTACGTAAATACAGACCAGAGTACCCCAAATACTCTTCCTTAACAATGACAATAGACACATTCGTATCCAGAATTACATAGATACGAACGATCAACTAAGTCTTGATAAGGCAAACTACGAATCCGAAATATGCCATTATCAAAGCGAATTAGAGAAATTGAAACTTCAGTGCAGTAAACAAGCTGAAGACAATGAAACCATCCGGGTAGGTATTATAGCTTACAATAAACAACTGGAGGAAGATAGACAGAAACTCACGAATGAGCTTCAGGAATTGCAGACTACTGCAGTAACCCTAGACAAATATGTAGAAGCCGCACAATTGACTATAGGTACTATAGATCCAACTGTGGTCTCTACAATGTTGGCGAAATCATCCCAAGATACAACTCCAACCAGATATAACCCATTCGTCGACGATGAGGCTGATAAAAATGTAATATCCGGAATCTATAAGAAACCAGATAACACCGCAGCTAGCGGAATGAGTGTCCAAGATAGTAATTGCCAACAGGGAACTACTAATAAAGGATCAACAAATAATGTACCTACACCTGCAGCTCCTAGGCTAGACACAGTAGGTCCGGCACCCCCTATACCAGATTTGAGTCATAAAATTAGAGTGACAATATAGCATGCAGACATTCTAGTCCAGATCTGCATGGGTGTTTCTGAATACAAAAAAAACGTTATGTATGTGAGGAATTCAAATGATTTCTCACCTGAGCAATACTTTTTTAACATTAATGATCATCTGCGTCACTATTTCCTGTACAGAATATGTTAGATTACCATTTCAAAGGCATATCTACACATTTTGGGCCACTCATTTGGTCATTTCCATTGCTTTGAAAAAAAATCTCACATTTTCATAGCACTTCTCACTCCGAGGGCATGTTATGTCCTACGTAAATACAGACCAGAGTACCCCAAATACTCTTCCTTAACAAGGCCCATAAGTCTATTAATCATTGCAAAACAGATAAACAACATATACTATTGCTCTGGACCATCAAGTTCATTCTACTGTAGAGGTACGTATTGTATAACCATAGTGTTGGGTACCGTCTGATGTGGCGGGTGAGTCAAGTTGTCGGACGTTCCTCAGGTTCCGGATAGGTGGCAGCACCGATCCGGGTCTGTGGGGACATCTGACGACGAACACCTGGGTCCTTATATAAAGCCCAGGGCTCAGCCGCTACGTCAGAGGCCCTTCTGGCCTCCAAGTATGTAAGACCATCCTTAGCATTTATTAGCTGCCCTTTTAATAACTACCGGGTAGCCGTGAGTGTGTATTTTAATAAAGACTATCCGTTGGCACACACTTGAAACACCGTCTTACTCTTTCTTTCCCGAATCGTAAGACCTGAACCCCCTAGGTCCGTAAGACCACAGACCATTACACTGGTGCCGTGACCAGTTAATTCTGGTGTATAGCCCGGACGTTATAACGTCTGAACGGCTAGTACATGGGTTAGATAGCCTCGCGGAAGCTAACCCAGCAGGGCAACTAGCCGCCCAGGAGAATGGCAATGGATCATTAATGATCCAAAACCATTCGAACTCCCGAGATGCGGAATCTGCATCTTGGAGAGATCCCGAACCTCACTATAATGATAGTGAGGAAAATTTACCAGACTCTGTACGACGTGAACAATCCATACAGAGGCGGAGTAATTTGATAAGTCAACAATCACTTGTTGACGAATTGAGTAATTCGATGTTCGAAGTTGGTGGTAGTACTAACCCAGAACATCCGGCACCAATGCCAAAAAGGGTAACATCTGGAAAACTACCTTACAGTGTACCCAGACCCGGGCTACCAATATTAGATTACAGCGCTATAGACGGCGACGTAACCTATGCGGTACCGGAAGGTGAGGAATTTAAACGACTGGATGTCCTGTTGTTAAATGAAACCTATGTAACTTTGAACGAGAATCTAAATACCTTGGTCAGAGCTAAAGATGAAGTATTCAATGAAAAACTCCAGTTAGAAGATGACTTGATCGGCATGCGAAACGAATTCGAAGCCAGGAAGAGTGAATACATGAAGGAATTAGAAAGTGAAGAAATAAAACTTCAAGAGATGAGAAAGTCATTCAATAAAGAATATGACAATAGACACATTCGTATCCAGAATTACATAGATACGAACGATCAACTAAGTCTTGATAAGGCAAACTACGAATCCGAAATATGCCATTATCAAAGCGAATTAGAGAAATTGAAACTTCAGTGCAGTAAACAAGCTGAAGACAATGAAACCATCCGGGTAGGTATTATAGCTTACAATAAACAACTGGAGGAAGATAGACAGAAACTCACGAATGAGCTTCAGGAATTGCAGACTACTGCAGTAACCCTAGACAAATATGTAGAAGCCGCACAATTGACCATAGGTACTATAGATCCAACTGTGGTCTCTACAATGTTGGCGAAATCATCCCAAGATGCAACTCCAACCAGATATAACCCATTCGTCGACGATGGGGCTGATAAAAATGTAATATCCGGAATCTATAAGAAACCAGATAACACCGCAGCTAGCGGAATGAGTGTCCAAGATAGTAATTGCCAACAGGGAACTACTAATAAAGGATCAACAAATAATGTACCTACACCTGCAGCTCCTAGGCTAGACACAGTAGGTCCGGCACCCCCTATACCAGATTTGAGTCATAAAATTAGAGCGACTCATGTTAACGCAACTAGTGTATATAATAATATACCAGTAGCACAACCGAAAGCACCGGGACCACCGAGACATATGTTAACCCCCCCTTCATATTTCTCTCAACCCGGTCATAGTACACCAGCAGGCCCAAGATTGCCGAACCCGCCTTCAGGTCAAAGCAATGATCCTAATGGTGGACGTTTCCCCAGACCGAATCCTCCACAACATAATGTTACCGGTGGTACGTACCAACCAAGAACAACTTCCTATGGATATAGGTATAATTATAATCCGGCAGGAAGTAGTAATTACCAAAATGGTAATAACTATAATCAGGGATGGAATCAAAATAATTCCTATCCCAGGTATGCATCTTCCGTAACATCTGGAAATGTAAATTATGGAGGTGGATACCCTGGCGGTGCTTCTGGGAACTACCCTAGTAGTGGTCCCCCTGGAGGTGATCCCCCGGGTGGCCCTGGTGGATCCGGATCCGGAGGATCAGGATCAGGAGGAGATGGCAGGAAGCCAAATAGGAGAACTTCCATGCCTGCAGGGATGCAAACCATCTTTGATAGAAGCCAATGTATCCAAAATCTTGGCATTGACTCCTACCGGAAGGGAGCAGACGGCATGGAAGTCATGAACTGGAGCATGCGAGAAGCAGATAGACTACGCGGATGTAATAATCCGGCACGTAGACAGGCACGGATACCCCCTCCATATGATTCTAATGATCCTTGGAAGGATAGGTATCAAGCTTTTGTCGATGAAGTCAACTGTAGTGGTTGGACAAAAGAAGAAGCTCTGCCTTATTTGATCTGTTGTTTGAATAAAGGTGGAAAAGTAGCCCTCAACCAATGGAGAGCAGCATATGGAATATACGGCACCTATGATCAACTGGTCGAATGTGCCGCGTACCTATTCGGTTCGATCGTTAGAGAGGATCCATGGGTAAGCTTTAAGAAAAGAACTCAGAAACCTAAAGAATCACATAAGGTCTTTGGTTTGGAGCTACAGGACCTGCTATCGAAAGCACGTCCAAATTGGGCTCATGATGATGACTGCTATCTACAGGAATTATTTACACAATTCTACAGTAGATTGCGGGATTGGGATCACAAACAAGTAGTTTGGGATTCTTGGAAGGATGACACATCCTTCAGTGACCTATTCACATCCATCGATGGACATGATATGAAGAAGAGATTGGTGGGTTTAGGACCTAACCCGGTACGAGCAGCTGTTGTTAGTAAAATAGCTTCCGGACCAACCCAATCTGGTAATGTGACCTCTACGGCCAAGCCAACCGTGGCAGCCGCTGTTGCTCTGACTAATATGATGGAAACATTAATAGCCGGATTAACGGAAGCTCTGAAAAGACCGAGAGTTGATAAATCTCAAAGGAGATGCTTCAGATGCCAAAAGTTAGGACACTATGCTCCCGAATGTATGGCTGAGAAACCTGTCCCTCGTAGACAGGAAGGTGTCTCTGGAAAAAGTACAGAGGAAAACTGAGGAGGGGTCCCCCGATGGGCAAAGAAGGGGATCCCAGTGACAAATCTTGCCATGATATCACCATCCGTGATGATAGTTCGCATGTAGTAGCAAACTCGCCTAGCACCAAGGTGGTTGTAGACACCAGGAAGGTTAGGGAAGCTGATATAACAGGTGCCCATGGAGCACAGGGGAAACCCGATATCAGTAACGAGGTAGGCGGCTATGAATTAGCCAGGGTTGGTAGTGCCCACCTACCCCCGGGTCATCCTTGTCTGGAATACCTGAAAGGATGTGGATCGACTCCAGGTGTGAACAATGACATTCCGATCGTCACGGACATGCCCTCTGTTCTAAACGGAAGGCGGTGGTATGTTTGCCTCACTGTTAACGGAACATCTGCTGAATTTCTTATGGATACGGGTGCTAGCCACTCCTGTATCTCCAAGAGGTTCTATGATCTTATTCCGGATGAACACGATACTCTCAAATCGGGAGGAAGTGCTCAAACGGCCGATGGCAGTACCTTGCAAATGTATGGGAGAACTTGTGTGAAGCTGCAATTGGATGGAATACATGACTATGTCATGAGCGCCACCGTTGCGGATATAGCAGATGAGGGGATACTCAGGTTGGATTTCGCATCCCTGTATGGTGTGGTGTTAGAGCCCCAATCAGGAGTGTTGAGTGTGAAATACCTTTATCCTGTAAAGGTTAAGTGTGTACTGAGACAAGTGAGCAGTATGGCTAGTGTAGCACACACTGTGCGGATCCCTCCGGGGGTAGCCTGTGATGTGCTTGTAAGAAGTGATCCTGCAATGCGCAATAAGCCTGCAGTGATAGAACCGGATGTAGCTACTCTGTCAAGCATCGGATTAATATCTGTAGATACTATAGTAGCAAATGCATCCTGGTCAGTAGTACCTGTCTCCAACACTGGAAACACTACTATCTACCTAAAAAAGGGACAAGTTTTCAGCAACGTGACCCTTTCGGAAACTGTACTCAAGTTGTATGAAGAAACTTCATTAGAAGATTCGGAACACCGGAAAGAGTTTTATGATATGCTCTGTCAGTATAAGACTGCCTTTGCCAAACCTGGTGAAAAACTAGGTACGACAAATAAGGTAGTACACAAAATAGATACTGGAGATGCGGAACCCTTTAAGATACCGTATAGGCGGTTACCTTTAGCGAAAAAGAGAGTAGCTGAAGAGGAAATAAACAAGATGTTGGAACAGGATGTAATAGTCCCTTCCAATAGTCCATGGAGTAGTCCTGTGTGTATGGTAACAAAAAAAGACGGTACTATCCGCTTTTGCATAGACTACAGGAAGTTAAATGGAGTAACAAAAAAGAATTCGTATCCATTACCGAGAATAGATGAAACCATTGACTCCTTAGGAGGTAACAGTTGGTTTTGTACCCTAGACTTGCAATCAGGATACTGGCAAGTGGGAATGAATCCATCAGATATGGAAAAGACTGCATTTTCGAGTCATATTGGACTATTCCAATATAACGTAATGCTGTTTGGTTTGTGCAATGCACCAGCAACATTTGAAGCAATGATGGAAACAATTCTAAGCGATTTATTGTGGAAAAGATGTCTTGTATACCTTGACGATGTAATAGTCTTCGGAAAAACATTCGAAGAGTGTTCTAATAACCTCAAAATGGTATTAAAACGCATTATTTCCAATGGTCTCAAATTGAAACCTAAGAAATGTCACATGTTTAGAAAGTCCATAAATTATTTGGGCCGCATCATTAGTGATGAAGGAATAAAAGCTGATCCCGATAAAATCGAATCAGTTACGAATTGCAATAGACCTAAAACACCCAAAGAAGTGAGGTCCTTTTTAGGTTTCTGTTCCTATTATAGGGAATTTATTCCGAATTATTCTAGAGTCAGTTACCCATTACAAGTAATAGCTAACTGGACTCCAGGAAGTACCAAGGAAAAATTTCCTTGGACACATGAACAGGAATCTGCTTTTCAAAAGATAAAAGACCTGTTCACGAGTACTCCCGTATTACAATATCCGAATGAAACGGATCATTTCATACTGGATACTGATGCTAGTAATGATAGCATTGTTGCAGCTCTCTCGCAAGTCCAAAATGGGAGAGAGGTACCTATTGCCTTTGCCAGCAACACACTGAGTAAAACTCAGCGCAATTACTGCACAACCAAAAGAGAGTTGTTAGCAGTAGTCGTATATACCAAGAAGTTCAAACATTTTTTATGGGGAACGAACTTTACTTTAAGTACGGATCACTCCTCTTTAAGATGGCTACTGAACTTCCGAGATGCTGAAGGGATGTTAGGCCGATGGCTAGCCCATTTATCCGAATATGGGCTTGAACATCACCAGATTCAGCATAGACCCGGAGTGAAGCATTTAAATGCTGATGCTTTATCTCGAATACCAATTCGGAAATGTGATAATCCGGATTGTACTGATTGTGGAGCTCATAGGGCAGTGTTAGCAGGGATTCGAAGACCATTCGAACCCCTAGTTGCCAGTATACTGGATTGGTCTATGGATCACATATGACGTTTCCAGGAAGCTGACTCGATAACTGCACAGCTACTGCAATTAGTACCAAAGGGTATACGTCCAGTTAGACCAGAGGTCTCTCTGGAAAATCGAGAAATGAGAAGGTTTCTTGCTTAATGGACCGAGCTTGAAGTCCGGAAAGGCGTGTTGTACCGTTGGAAGCCATGTAATAATGGTGAGAAAATCATGCAAGTGGTGATACCACATGCAATGAGACATGACATTATGTATTTCTGTCATGGGCATCGGACCAGTGGTCATTTCGGAAGGAAGCGTTCATTAGCACGACTTTCCAAGAAATACTATTGGCCTGGCATGTCAAGAGACTTGCAAAGGTCGGTAACCACTTGTCCGGATTGTTGTAAGAACAAACCCGGACCCGGGATGGGCAAGCTCCCACTATCCCAAGAACTTTTCGGAGTTAGATTCGCAAGAATCGGGGTGGATATCATTAGTGGATTGAATACAACCGCTAATGATAATACCTGTATGATGGTAGTGTGTGATTATTATACGAAATACACTAAAGTATTTCCACTACCGGACCACAAAGCAGTTACTTGTGCCGAAGCCTTTGTAAAAGGTTGGGTACTAAGTTTCGGTGTACCATTAATGTTACACAGTGACCAAGGCAGAGAATTCGAATCAAATCTCTGGCAAGGCATGTGCGAATACTTAGCTATCTGCAAGACTAGAACCAATCCGTATAGGCCACAAAGCGACGGATTGGTAGAAAGGTTCAATAGAACCCTTATTCAGGTCCTGAAGTCACTTGTTAACGAACACATGGACGATTGGGACGAGCAATGTCATTTTGTGACACATGCTTATAACAGTACGGTACATTCAAGTACTAACTGTACTCCGAATCTACTAGTTTTCGGAGAGGACCTAATAATGCCTGCAGACTAAGTATTTGGAGTCGTAGGAATGGACCCGGAACTACCTTGTCATGTAGTTTTCGTCGAATGCTTAAGAGACAGGTTCAGAAAAGCATATGAGTCTGTCCGAATTGATTTGGAGAAAAGTGCCAAATGGCAGAAGGTTGGATATGATACTGATCTAAAACATCGGAAATTCCAATCCGGAGACAGAGTTCTAAGACTACATGAACCACTTAGACACATAAAACTAGCGTCTAATTGGGACGGTCCTTTTACTGTAACACAAGTTATTAGTGATTGTACCGTAATTATCAAATCAGACCTTGGTCGACTCTATAAGTCAAATGTGGCAAGACTAAGGAAATGGTCTGGGAGGGAGACCTCCACAGAAATGTATGGTGAAGGATTAGAAAAGATCCGGAACCAGAATCGTATAATAGACCAGGTAAAGAACACTACAGTGAAGCGAGTCCGAGGTAGGCCTAAAAAGTGTTCCGAATCAGTACCACCCACGCCAACACCGATTAAGCGTGGGGGAGTTAAAAAAGTCTCGGCAGGTGAAGACAAAAAGAAGAGGAAAGGCGTTTCGAAGGCCAAGAAACACCTAGAAAAGGCTCTTCAGACTGTCAGGTCCGATAAAGAACTATCCAAGAAGGGGATATACGTTCGCCGCAGCCCTCGAATTACCCAGAGGACTGCAGTGACCTAACCTGTATACACAACGAGTGTAATGTTTACATTTAGAGGAACGGATGACAACTGACCTGAGAGGCTTATTTGTCGCCGCCGCATGATGTACCAATGGGTAGTGGACGGATAATCCGGTGGATTTGCTTAAGCTTTCCATAATCTCCACTTAAATCCCCAGACGAGTCATCAGCGTGAGCGATAATTACCTAAAAACAATCAGTTTGTTGATGTTCCGCTTGTAGCACGTGCGTTTCCGCATGACGTCACCGCGTCCAGTCTCGACTGACCTCTCGTGACCCCGCGGACTCGCGGGGAAATGACGTCACGAAAGCTGGCTTGTCGCCATATTGTTTTTCGGTAGTGTTTGGGTCGGTTGGGTCACCCCTCTCACCTTAAATTCTACCATCTAGCAATCCCCTTGTGCGCAGGCAGACTCCGTTTGTGTCGGCCCCGGCGCCGTAAAAGCCGGAAAAAGGAGTATTTTGACTCCCGTGTCGATTCCCCAGTCATGGCTGAGGAATGCGTTGTTGCAGCCAAGCTATCCGGCGACCCGGATAAGCTGACTCCGTCCGCAGAAGCTTTTCTGGAAGCTTTGTCACCTGTAACACAGGCAGAGAGCGAGCTGATGGAAGTGGAGGAACCCACGGATCGCTCGTTCGAGAAGTTGGCCTCATTCTCACTGAATGAGCCCGAAAAAATGTTGTCACCACTTCTGACCGAGGGATCTGGAGACGCTGCGAACCCTGAAGCAGCAGCAACTGGGTCCGAGACTACACAAGTCGACGGCCCGAAGGATCAGTGGAAGCCAGCAGTGGCTGACCCGTTTCCAGCAGAGTACGACGGTCGGTACCTGTATGTCCATCCGGAGCTACAGGCACAGGTGTCCTACGCTGACGGTACACCGGTTAGGTTGGTCTTCTGGGTCCGCCTCGGGGGAAGGACGGCCAACATGGTGAGCCTGAGGAGGACTCTACGGATTATTTGGGAGAAAACGGTGATTTGCTTCGCGAAAATGAGGCTGAAAAAACTAGAAAGGCTGATATTGTGCGTATTTCCCAGCGTAGAATTAGAGCTAGAATTGGCAAGCATTAGAGCGGCAAATAATAGATCATTGCGTGAATTAGAGGACGGTGAAAGAGCATGGAGAGGGGCAATTTTTGCCCTTGATGGTACCACTAGTCCGGCAGGGTCGGTTAGACCTAATGCTGGACCTATGGGAAATGGATCAAATGGTCTATCCTTGGGGCATAATGCTACAGACTCCTTGTCACAGGGGCCAAACGTCCATGGTTTTGCTATGACCGGCCAATCACAAGCCAGCTCAATCCTTCACTGCAGAGGCCAAGATGGCCGCCCTGGACTTCCGGAAAGCCGGTTTTCGGCCGCAAGCAATGTTTTCAGGCCTAATTCTAGTGTTATTGGACCCTCCGCAGGCCAATCTGGCCTTGAATCCAGCTCAGGTATGTTTGATTTGCCTAACTTGAGAAAAAAATTGCCTCCGGGAGACCGGAACACCCAATTTAACAAGTTGCTCACCCGCAAAAACAAGCCCCCTTCCCGGTACAATCACCCGGTCCCCCGGGAGAATCAACCGCAACATCCAGTGGGTGAAACACAGTTCCAGGGGAAAGTTAGACAAGGATTATCATGAATTCTTACTGTGGAAACAATGGAGGAATGGCAATATAGCTCCTAAAAACAATACTTCAGGCACTTCTGGTGGTACTGATCCACAATATCATGCAACTGACAGTTCTACTAGTCCTAATGCTACTCAGATAGGCACTTACCTAATTTTTAAGACTTGGTTCAATGCACTCTAGCTAGTGATCTATAGATAGATCTTGCAAAACTGATTGATTTTGCTTTTTGAATGAAGTCTTTATGTTGATTTAAAGCAAAGTTATGGCCATTCAAAGACCTGAAATTCAGCCTATCGTTCTGCCACAATTAACCATAGTTAAGAGTTTAATTGTGATCCAAATTTTGTGATCGACCAAGCTGGTATCAAGAGTCATTTACTTAATTAAATGCCTATTTCTCATGAACTATTGAAGCTAGAAACATGATTTAAAAAGTGGATTGAAGGTCATCACAAGGCGGATGTGACCATGCATGTGATGACCTTTTCCAAGGTCAAGGTCATTTTAAGGTCAATGGTCAATGTTGCAGAATTAGGTAAATGAAAAACTTAAGCTAGAAACTTGATATAAGACATAGTTGAAGGTTCTAAGTTAAGAAATTGGAGTAAAATCAACACATCTCGTGATATATCAAGGCTAGAAACTTGAGATAAAGACTGGGTCTAAGGTCAGCAAAAGACTGAGATGACCATGCATATTGTGACCTTCTGGTGACCTTGAAAAGATCAAGGTCATGTCAAGGTCAATTTTATGAAATGGGAGTAAAATTGCCATATCTCATGATATAAACTTCAGATAAAAAGTGGGTTTAGGATAAGCAAATAACAGAGGTAACCATGCATGTGGTGACCTTGTCCAAGGTGAATGATGTATTGCTGTCCTCCCCTCCATATTTAAGGGGGCCTACTGAGATCCTCTCAGTCAGAGAGGTCCAGCTCTAGGCCCAGGCTAGGGAAATGTTCACCTGACTAAAATGCAGCTCACCCTGTCCCAAGGAGCAGTTCAAGGGGAGTCCTCTGCCTGGACCCTTCCCTCCCCCCCCCACCCTATGACTGATGTTCAAACTTCAAAGAAAAGTCCTACTAGTCAGTCACAGAGAAGCCCTGGTAGTCACCCCCCAGCCCAAGCCTGGGCCCAGGGGCACCTCAAGGTGGTCCCTCCAGTGGTCGGGCTTCCCTAGCCCACTTAAAAGGGTCTATTTCTCCTCTTTCCTATCCCCTCGGGATGTGTGTGGTGCACATATGCGTGGGCACTGACACATTCCCCTGTGAAATTGTGTAATGTAGTTCTCACCATGAATATGACCTTAGCTGTCGAAATGGCGTTAAACATCTATTACTCACTCACTCCCTCCAGTGGTGCAGTGGAGGAGGTGTGCGTGCTAATCTCTCACTCTCCCTCACAGTGCTAATAGGTCATGATTTTGTTGTTGCATAGAAAACATAACTTATATGCATGTGATAGATCTCGTCAGGCCCGTTAATATGACACCCTAACTGTCTTGATATTCCAATATATTCAGAATCAATAAGTAAAGATATGTCAACTTGAGGTGCTCCATTTTTAGCTTAATCACACTTTTGGCCTCCGCGCAATGCAGACCCGCACACGGGAGTTACTTCAGTGCCTAACTCAGGGTGTGTTTCCACCCCAACCCACTATGGGAAATACTGTTCCTCAGCTGTTTTACAAAGATGGCACACCCTACTCTCCACCTGTCACACCTGTTAGTCAGACTGTCAATTGGCCTGGTGTGGGTCAATTTAGGGCACCAGATGGTAGGCTCAAATTCCCACCTACACCTATGGTATATGGTGCCCCGACTGCTTCTCACATGTACGGTGTCCCAGTGCCAACATCCCAACAACAGCAGGCTGTGTATCAATTTGGTGTTGTTCCTAATCCTCAACAACAATACCAGGCTGCTGGAATTCTACCGGGTCAACAACCCCTGTTTCAGGCTCCCGGTGTTCAGTCTGGGCAACAATCCCAGTTTCTACAAAACCCAACAGCATGGTATCCTAACCAACAACTACAACAACAGGCCCAAGGCGCTCCAGTAGTAATATTCTCACCTAACAATGCCAGTGGCAGTAAGTTTGTGACTTATGACATTGAACAGCACATGCTGCATGACAAAGTAAAAAAGACCGCCTTGAATGATGTTATTTCTGCTAGCATGGGTCTTTTGAATAGCATGTTGGCTAGAAACTTCCCATGTAAAAACTATGGTAAACAACTGACAAGAAAGCATTCTACAATGAGGATGCTCTGATTCAGTATGATCTTGCAATGCGTGAGCGGGGAGAATCGTTTGGTGAACACACATTCTGTTATTTCGATCACGACATCTTCTCAGTGTTGGTCTTGAGAATCTGAGTGCTGAGCACTTAAGTAATGTTCTTGGTATCCAGCCTCCAGCAGCACAAAGTGGTGCTGGTGCTAGTGCGGGATCTAGCAGTAAGAGAAAAAAGAACAAAAAGAAAAAGTTGGATGAAATTCACTGTTCCTATGCACGGTGATAATGGTTGCAACGCCAAAGATTGCCCTCACCCACATGTATGTCGTTATTGTGGGGGTAATCACACAAAACTAAAGTGCACTGTTAAAAAATCAAATGATTGATATCAGGCCTTAGTGGATTCTGACTCAGAGTTTAGTGACTGAAGAATCTGGCATAGATTGTGGAATTATAAATTCCTATGATTCTGACAATACCAGTGAACTGGAATACAGTTTATTATGGGATGTCACCAAATTTGAAATTCCTTGTGGTTCAAATCATGTCACTGCTTCAGAGTCATTACCAGATACTGGAGACATTATATTAACTCCTACTATCTACACTTCCAGAATTGTCGATGGTGTTGAATGGTTTAGACCTTGTCCTTTGGATTGTGATGCTGTTCATGTCTTAGATGGCATGTGCCTCCAACTCAACCCACATGCCTTCTTTGATGAATGCATGGGGTTTGAGGAAGTTGATTGTAATCATGCTTATATCCTAGATGGTGTTCGTAACGGCTTCAAAATCGTTGATGTGGATTATGATGGTTCTTATTTTCAAAAGAATTACCATTCAATAATCAAAGAAGGTGTAAAATGCTAAATAGACAATCTGTTAAGGAAGGAGTTAATTGATGGTAAAGTCAAAAGGGTTCTTAATAGACCTCAGGGTATACATTCACTGGGGGCTATTTTAAAACCAGATGGCAGCTTAAGACCCATAACAGATTGCAGCCGTGGTGATCCCGATGATAATCTTAAAAGTATCAATGACTTTATGTGGACAACTTGCCAACTGTTTCATTATACTCAAGTAGATGATGTTACTAAAGTCATACATGAGGGCTCGTTTTTATGTGTATTGGACATCCAATCTGCTTATCGTAGTGTGGCTGTCTATCCGGATGATCGTTCCAAGCAAGGTTTTGTGTGGAGTCTGGATGGTGCGCCAGAATATTTTGAAGATCAAGCCTTATCGTTTGGTCTTAGGTGTGCACCATTTATCTTTACACAACTAACCGGGTTTGTCATCCGGTGTATGAATCGCAAAGGTATTTTCAATGTTTTCGGTTACCTTGATGACTTTGTCATTGTTGCTGACAGTTAGGCCAAAAAAAATAAATTGTATGTTTCCGGTAACATAGCCAAAAAAGTTGAGGTAGGTAGGTCGGATTTTTTTTTTTTATTTATTTTTTTTTTTACCTCAGACCTTATCAAGGTATACATTTGTATTGAAATGAGGATATCATAAGTAAGTTTTTTTCCTGTTATCATGGGAAATAAAGGACTTCTTCGGAAATACCATAACAAACAGTAAACAAGGGCATATATCTTTCATCACTTATTAAACTGATAAAAAAATTCAAAATTAATCAAAAAAATGTGAAAAAATGCTAAAAAATTTAACAAAAATTAACCAAAAAATCTGAGGTCGGCCCTGTTTGGCTGAGGTAGGTCGGGTGACCGGAAACAAACCTATTTTTTTTTTGGCCTTATGAGGAGTGTGCGAGGCGTCAGGCGATATTGGTAGATCTGCTTCAATGTCTCGGGTTCCATATTGCATGGAAAAAAATCTTATCCCCTGCTACCAAAGTCCAGTATTTGGGTCTGGTAATTGACACAGTGAAAATGGAAATCAGCTTACCCTCAGATAAGTTAGACAACTTATTAGTACTGATCGACAAGTTCTTGGGTAAAACTGTTGCTACCAAAAAAGAGTTACAAGAACAGTGTGGTCATTTGGCACACGCTAGTAGAGTTATTCGGGGAGGCAGGACATTTTCGCGTAGAGTGTTTATTTGCATCTCATGTGAGTCTCAGAACACATTTGATATCTTAATATTTTATTGGGTGTCATTTGGTAACCTGCCATAGCTTAGTAATTACTTTTATAATAAGTGTGACATAAAGCCTATGTGCTCGATTGCCCACTATCAGTGGTATCATTCCATTCTTGTCAAGGAGAAGTCAAGGAATGCTACCAACATTAACATGACAAGTCAAGTTGCTATCAAGGGCTATATTAACCATAGATCCAATCAACCACAAGGCATATACCTGTCTATACAAAGTCATATCAAATATACAGACTGATTCAAATTACCTACTGATAATGATCAAAGCTCTCCCACCAAAATGGTAAGGCTAAAATTAAATATTGCCCCTATGTGATGTTACATGCTATCATACATAACACATAATCACCATTTTGAGCTCTCTCATTCTAGAGCATACAAAGAATATCCTGGGTAATCTGAGGCTTGGTAAATACCTTGCTTCCAGTATGTATCTACCTATCAATTAATCCTTTTGAGTGATATTTAGCAACATTATTAGAATAAATTAACAACCAAGGATTAGAATTATAGGAACTGTAACAAGAAGGGACTCCTTATGTACCTAATACTACCATAGAATCATGTGTAAATGGCATGGCTTCTACATGAATCCAACCCTTGTCTTGTCATATACAATGTAGGATGCCCCTGTGCCTTAGCCTCAAGTCAATTACCTTAGGCCAATGCTTAGAGTATTGGTCTGTGACTTTGGGTGTGTGTAGAGGGTGATGAAATTACCTCCTTATGGTTATTCAATGCCTTCATATGTCATTCTTCCCCAATGAAATGCTGGTCAGTCCTTCAGTCCTGCATCAATGTATCATGCCTACCCTTCCAAGTATCTCAGTACCAACTGAGAAGGTGGAGTGTAAAAATGAATATTCAAATGCTAAAGCCTATTATGAATGTACATGTGGCAATGCCCTGAAATATGTAGGCTATAGTAGTTTCATTACTTCACTTTGAACATATCTGGATAGAATGTTAATTGTTATATGGATGTTTTCCATCATCTAGATGATCACTAGTGACAGACAGATGGTCTATGTCTTTTTAACTCTTTCCAGCCGGCTAGTGCATTAATGCACTACCAGGTCAAATATGGCTAGTACATTAATGCACTATGAGGAGAGCATTTAAAGTATCTAATAACATTATTCTGGGCCCCGTCAATAATTATTTTCAATAAGTAATGCCAGGTATCATGGTATCATATGAAAGGAAATCACATACAGATTACAAATCAGTCATTTTTGTATACATCTCACAAACATTGGTTCTATTCCCGAGGTCACCCTTACACCATGTATCAATATATATTCGCCCGTGACCTCAATCTGCTGTATTTTAGGGACTTGTAACAATATGGGGCTTCAAATCAATATTCCTAAATTTATTTGATCCCTCTCAATTTAACAAGAATTATAAGAAGATCTCTAAAATCACATTAAAATGCTTGTAAATTGTCAAATTTAGCTGTGTGATGTATTCCTCATTTTTATCATGTAACACTTGGGCAGACCCCCCTCCCTCTGTAACAAAGTGTAACAAACTTCATGACCCCCCTCCCCTACTGTGTTACGTAATATTTGAATGGCCCCATAGCAAATATTTAATTGCTAAGATGTAAACAGGTCTAGCAATAAGGCTTTGACAGCACTGAGAGAGAGTAGACACAACTTCAGATTTATTTTCTTTATAAATCGATGGGTTCCATAATCATGTTTTCATATCTGAGTAGAGCAGTTGTCAGCTAAACAAAAGCTAGTAAGGTTTAAGCAACTGCCAACTCTTTGAGTATTGAACAACTATCTGACACATTTCCTATTACTCCAGGGATATTTCTAAGATCTACTCAGTTCTGAATAAATTAAGGCCAATGATGGTTAACTCTCTTCACAATAATACATGTTTGTTCATGAACAAGCTCCCCTGTATAAGTTGCTATGTAAATTTGTTGAGCACTAAGGAATCACTGCCCCACAAGTAGAGTAAAACCTCAGATGTATTCTCATTTCATCATTTTCAGGATATAAGACACACTACAATTATAAAGTGAAGAATATTTTTCCAATAGAGGATAATGCTGAAGTCGCATGTTTTCATCATACTTGCTATAGGTCTATCGTTATTTTTCTATATTTTCTGATCAGCACATTGTATTTTGGTACAATATTGCCTTTTTTACAATTGCATGGAGCTTCTGAATAGCAAAATGAGGAACAGTATCCATGATCTCCATTCTGTAAGTCATTCCTAGGAATGCTCTTTCTTCGTCTCGGAAAGGGTCCGTTGCTAGCTAAAATCAGCTGTTGCTAGGTAACCGCTTGTCCTAGCAACAAATGGTTGGCTCCAATGTGATTCCAATTTAGGGGAGTTAGGTACCTTTGCAATTGTTGTAAGATGAATATTAGTGCCAGAACATGGTGATCAATATGTATTTTAGCTCTTAAAAACGAGACTAAAATTTCAAGACATGGTTGTATAGAATTGCAGATTTCTCAGTGACTGCACAAGCTTTCATTGGTCAAACATCACTTTTCCATACCCAGAGACATTGGACAACATAAAAAAACAAGTTATAGCTATCAGTAATCTTACGAATTAAACTCCTAAAATATGGCTCTTTTGACGGACTTGCTGCTCTACTACTAAGTAATGGCATATACTGACTGTTTGCTGAAAAATGTTGATTAATTGCTTACAAACAGTGAGCAATTACTGACTTATATTGACTAATTGCTGTTATATAGTGACTAAGTACTAACATATATTGATATATTTTGACTAATCACTGACAAATTAGTCAAAATATATCAGTAATTACTCACTATTCGTCAGCAATTAGTCCATATATGTCAATAATTACTCACTATATATCAGCAATTAATCAATACATGTCAGTGTTTACTCAGAATTCATCAGCAATTAGTCAATATATGTCAGTATTTACTCACATTTTAATGAATAAATGTTAGTAATAACTCACTAGCAATTGGTCAATATGTATTGCTCACTATTTGTCAGCAATTAGTCAATATATGTTAGTGCTTAGTCACTATATAACAGCAATTAGTCAATATACGTCAGTAATTACTCACTTTGTCAGCAATTAGTCAATATATATATGTCAGTAATTACTCACTATTTGTCAGCAGTCAGTCAATATATGCCAGTACTTAGTCATTATAAAACAACACTTACCTTAATCTCTTGCGTAGAAGACGCGGTGCGCGTAAAAGACGCACCACCAACACAGGGAAGACTATTTTACGTATAAGACGCACCTCTAAGGGCAGACTTTTGTAAGTTTAGTACTGTTCTATAGTAAAAATACCCTGCGTATAAGACGCACCCCCAACTTGAGAGAAACCTATAAGACGCACCAGCCTTTTGTTTGGCGTATAAGCATGTCTTATACGTGGGAGATTACGGTAGTCCATATATGTCAGTAATTACTCACAATTTGTCAGATATTAGTCAATGGTAAGCAATTACTAACATATATTCACTAAATGCTGATAAAATGTAAGTAATTACTACCATGTATTGACTAATTGCTGAACATATACCGTAATCTCCCGCGTATAAGGCGCTTCTTATACGCGAATCAGATCGTTCATTGGTCTTGTACGCGGGAGCAAGGCTGCCTTGAGTTGGGGGTGCGCCTTATACGCGGGGTATCTCCAACTACCAATCCAAAGTTATGTCCACAATGTCATGTATTTTCTTTAACTAAAGAAAAGGTGTAGTCTATACCATGGTGCTCTATATACCCTTAAACTGCTGAATGAAACATGCCATTCTGCTCACCATAAATGTGTTTGAAAATGTGTGTACACCCCACTCACTGAGAGCTTTGTTTATTACACTATTGACCTTTTAATCAAGAGAATCCATGCAGCATTATAATCAATAATCCTGTCATAGTGTGTGCTGCCACCTGGTGTTCTAGGAATCATTTAACTCATTAACTACTATTGATGCCAATTGTCTTCATATGGCCCACAACTGATGTTATTTGGCATCATTTTGAAAGGTACAATTCTGTTTATTCTTTGAAAGAAATAATCCTCTGATTTACATTATTTGTTAACAAGTTATAGATAAGACAGGTTCAAACCTAATTTGTTATTTGTTGATATCATACCCTCCCATTGATTATCTAGGCCCACACTGTTTTAACAGGGAGATAGGCCCCTCTTCTAGACATGGCATGCTGGGATACCAGTAGTTTGTAATGTAGAGAACAGAGAATGACATACAGCTCATACAACACCAGGTGGCAGCACACACTATGGCAGGATTATTGATTATAATGCTGCATGGATTCTCTTGATTAAAAGGTCAATAGTGTAATTAACTACTATTGATGCCAATTGTCTTCATATGGCCCACAACTGATGTTATTTGGCAATAATTACATTAACAAAGCTCTCAGTGAGTGGGGTGTACACATATTTCCAAACACTTTTATGGTGAGCAGAATGGCATGTTTCATTCAGCAGTTTAAGGGTATATAGAGCACCATGGTATAGACTACACCTTTTCTTTGGTTAAAGAAAATACATGACCAGTTGGGGTATTGTTAGTTGCAGACAATATTTGAAATGCCCCTATGGGTTGGGTCCTTTGAGTGGACCATGCTCCTTGAGATAGGGGTGCGCCTTATACGCAGGTTTTTCAAATATTAGACTCAGGAGCAGCAGATGCGCCTTCTACGCGGATCTGCCTTCCCTAAGTTGGGGGTGCGCCTTCTACGCGGGCTGCGGCTTCTAAGCAAGAGATTACGGTATTAACTAATTGCTGACAAATAGTCCATAGATACTGGCATGTTTTGACAAATACCAGTCAAGGCAGGAGGCAAAATTGAATCAATGGCTATTTCTCTGTTATATATTGACTATTTGCTGACAGATTGTGAGTAAAAACTGACATGTATTGACAATCGCTGATATATAGTGACTAAGTACTGACATATATTGACTAATTGCTGACAAATAGTGAGTAATTACTAACATATATTTGATTAACCGCTGACAAATGGTGAGTAATTACTATCATACCATGCACTAACACTAACCTGTTATAGCCCTAAACTTAATACATGTATCATAAAAACACAGATTAAAACACAAATTAAAACACAGAATGACGTCAACATTTTCAATCAAACACCAGAGAATGGAGAAATGGAAAGACATCCATTCAGTGCAAACAGGGCTTGTGCCCCAGGTGGCTGCAGGTATTGATGTGTAAAGCTTATCAACAGTGATAATGCACTGGTAACTAGCATTTGGATCTAAAAGGTTTAAGCATGTGATCAAACAATGGCTGCCTTAATTAAACAACTTGTTTGATGCTATAGGAAGGTAGGGGAGGGGTATTTCTTTTCTATTGTTCAGATTCCACTAGTCACTAGGTGCAGTAAGTAGTTTATACTTGCAAGCATATGAATTCTATAAGGGACCAACGGAAAATATCTATATCATATTGAACAGTACCAAGATACTGCATAATTATGCTAATTATGCTAATAATATGTGCGGATATGGAATGTTTGGTATCAATCTGGGGTGTTTCGTCCCTCTAAAGAACATGCCCCCCTAAAAAATTTGTTTCGGAGAAGAATAAGCGAAATAATTTTTTTAACTAGCGGCCTTTTCGGCCCAAGCCAATCCACCTGCGCCCTACCTCCAGCCAAAACCTATCTGTTTTAAATGTCACTGGTGAAAAAGGGCAAGTTTGAGGAAGGAGTGGATCGAAATAAAGGGATTTTTGGGACGCGGGATCCAGGCACTGGCAAAGGGGTCCAAGAACTGGCAGTTTTACAAGAAAAAATCGTATCTCCCTTAATAATAGGAGTTTACCATAGTGTGCCCTATAGATTAAGGGTAGCTTGAGCTGGCAAATGTCATGGTGGACTTTATTTTCAAATCTGCACAATGGGAACAAAGTTATTGTAAGGGTTTGTGGCCTTACGGACCTGGGGGGTTCGGGTCTTACGGTTCGGAAAGAAAGAGTAAGACAGTATTCCAAGTGTATGCCAACGGTTAGGTTTATTACTTAACGCACACTCACGGCTGCCGGATGATATCAACGAGGCAGCTAATATTAAAAGACAGTGGTTTACATGGTGTGGAGGCCAGAAGGGCCTCTGACGTAGCGGCTGAGCCCTGGGCTTTATATACGGACCCAGGTGTTCGTCGTCAGATGTCCCCACAGACCCGGATCGGTGCTGCCACCTATCCGGAACCTGAGGAACGTCCGACGACTCGACTCACCCGCCACGTCAGACGGTACCCAACCCCTATGGTTTAGTAAAGTGTACCTCTACACCACTCCCCCAGACATTTAGGAGGGTGTTATACATATAATATTACTAGGATAACATTTCTACATGTCTAAACCTTTAGTAATAGAGGTACAACCATAGGTATAACATTAACACCAAATAAATTGTGAACCGGATGTCATATATATATATATTCGATAGTGAAATGTAGTTACATATAACGATTAGGATGTTGAAATATTATACGAATTACTTGAAGAAGAGACAGTTATGTGAAACGGAACTGTCTATTTAATTATTATACCACATAATATTGTATTATATTTCAGGTATAATTAATAAGACAAGTAATATGAATCGTATACATGTGATGATGACAGCTATGTGTAACGGGACTGTCGATAATAAAATATATCACATAATAACATCCGTATGTGTGTTTGTAGTATTGACACCACATTTGAATATGTAGTCTTAAAGAAGACTGTTATAGTAACATCACTATCTAATGACATGTCGTATATTATTATTATACGAATCCGTTAAAGATTCCGTGAGTAGTACGAATAGGGATATATATACCATACACTTAGAAAAAAAAGAAAAAAATTCACGGTGTGGTAATGAATATAATAATGATATATTATCACCGTGTATCTAATAATCTTTATAGCACCAGATCAATATACTTATTATATAATTTTGTCTCGCAGGACAATAATATGTGTTTTCTGGTGAGATTTAACGGATCTTATAATATGAATACTAATAATAATCAGAGATCCGTTTCAAGAAAATATCTATGTACCCGTATCATAATATGTATCTAGTGGATATGCACATACATGTAATATTATAGAAAAATAGAAATATGACATTATACACAATATACAGGAATTATAAATGCTGCTGAAGTCTTCTGCTGTATCCTCCGGGTACTAGTAGGTAGGTGTGGTCAGCTAACCACGGGATGGACGTGCTAAAGTTTATAGTTTCCTTATACAGAGTGAACACGGTAGTTGATTTGGGGCAGCTACCCACAATCCTCTAGTAGTGCTAAAGTTTGTAGTATATCCGAATGGTGTAGATTTGTAGAATAATAGTCCGGATGTGTCAACTATGTAGAGAACGTAATCCTTTTTAAGCTTAGTTGACATAAGTAAAATAATAGTCCGATATAGGTTGATCCGGAAGTAATAGTAGTAGTGATATAAGTCCATTCGGGAGTACAGATGAGTTGTAGAGGTAAATCGTAAAGTCCATCCTAGTAATTGGTTAGCACGGGTAACAGCAGGAGTCTGGAACTGGCATCCGGATACGTCTCACAGCAGCAAGTCTACTATCGGATTGTTCATGGATGAAGTTATAAATCCGAATAGGCTATTCAGGGTGCAATAAAAGTTATACAACCTGAATTATATAATAGACTGGTCAAAGGAACCCGGAACACATACCATAGGTGTTCATGCACTAGTGAATAAAACATTCGCAGACCTATAGGGTTCCGCAAAGACTATATCTGGTCATTTGGTGTTGGAAAAAAATTATGGAAGAAATAACCCTAGCATGCTTAAACGGATTTCTTAGCATGCTTCTTCTTCAGAAGAGCTAAAGCCGACTCGGGAGTGCCGTCCCACTCGTCCAAGTCGACTCCGAACACCCTCATGAACTTAGTGTTCAGATTGGTGTTCCGAGTGATCTCCTCCTTTACACGCTTTTCCAACACGTGTACATCCATAGCTGCCTTTTCTTGGGCAGCTGCGGCAGCCTCCTCCTGGGCCTTCACATCGTCCCGGATGAGGGTCTCGAGACGTTGCTTTTCAGCGTCGCCCACCTGTTTCATACACAACAGAGTTTCGTTTAGGAGACCCTGATGAAACTCGATCGCTTTCTCACGAACGCACTTCTCCCAATGGGTGTAGATGGCCTTCTGGACATCTGCCTCCCCTTGGCGAGACTTCTCGAACCAAACTTCCGCATTACCGGTTTTAATGGTAATAGCGTCCTTTGGTTTCTCAGGTGCAGCGACAGCCTTGGGAGGAGTCGAGGCGGCCTGTGGACCACTTCCGGGTTTAGGACTTCCGGACACACCTGTCGTTGGTACACAGAAGGCAGGTGGTACATTCTGTTTCAGTCCCATTTGCAGGTACATGTTTAACTGCTCCTGGGTAAAGGTAACTGGTGGGGCGGCTGGAGCGGATGCAGATCCGGCGGTAGCAGATGCGGTGGTCTTCTTTGGCATAAGGCGACCATCCTTTCCTACCACCAAGGTCTGGCTCTCAGGTCCAGGTCCCTGGTTTAAGGACGGAAAGTTTCGAGAACTCACTTTCCCAGGTTTAGATACGGCTCCAGCGTATCCGGCAGGTTCGGGCTTCTTGAACACCGGAGTGCCCTGAGCCTGCTCTGCGGGGTGCCTTGCCAGAGGGGACCTGGAACGGTCCTCTGCTCTGACTTTCGGTTTAGTCGTGCTCTGACCATTACCGTTGCCGCCACGGTTCTGATCTCTCCTGCTCCTTTCACGAGCTCTCTTTGCATCCTTTCCGGATTCCTCGCATTTCTGCCAGAGAGACTCGTGCATGTCCAGTTTACCCTTTCCAGGAGTCAGGACTATCTTTGCTCGGAGTTTCGAATCCTTGGTCTTCGGAACTTCGCAGAGGACTTGGTCCCCTGGTCGGATCTTAGACCAAGCATCCTCGCTCAGACTGTCGAACTCCTTCATGAGTTCCTGATGAAGCTCCATGATGCGCTTCCGTGCCCCGTCCAAACCTTCTGCGTGGCATTTCTTCTGGTGTCTAGCCAGATCACTACGTCGGTTGTATTGCACCTTTTTAGTACACTTCTTGCCCTTCTTACCATAACTCGGATCACAAATGTAAACCGGGTGATGGTGGAAGTGGGCCTCTACCAGATGCCGTTGGAACCGGGCTGGAGTACTCCAGGTCCGGATCAAGACATCACTCGCATCCTGGCAGATAGAGAAGGGACAGGACTTTTGATCGTCACCGTACCACTTCTCTAAAGCCCAACGCAGCTTCCTCCTCTGGGTATAAGTGTAATACCCTTCGGTGTGGTTTAGCATAAGCCACATCTTTCGATAGGCTTTGCTCGGATTGGGGTCCTCGTCCGAAAGACGCATCCAATCTTCATCATCCGACTCATCATTCTTATTGATTGAGTCTGGACAGGCATAGAGGGTAGAGCCGTCCTTCTTAACTCCGTACGCACAGTCGGAGAAACACGTCGGAATCCGGGTTTTGAATCCGGATTTGGCGTTAGCCCAACGTTCGGCCTCGGTTTGAGTTGATGGAGTGGCCTTCTCATCATACTCAACCGAGGATTCGTGCACCGACTCCTCGTCAGACGACTCAACCTCCATGGCAGTACTACCAGTGGTTGAGGTGCTGGGTTTCGGCTCGGCTCTCGCAGAATCCGGGAGATTCTTGAGCTTCCGAGCAGCGGATCGTCGGTTCTTACTGACCTTCCAGTCTTCCTCCGGTTCCTGGGTTCCGGATGTGCTGGAGGTCGTGGCTTCTACTGGGGTAGTAGTGCTGCCGGTAGCTGATGTAGCACTGGCGGAGCTTCTGGTGGCAAGCTTCAGGTCGGGGATAGGAGGTGCGGGTGCTTCCGCGGCCCTCTTAGCCTCTTCCTGTGCCTCCTGTTCGGCAGTCATACGGCGGACAATAACCGTCCGAAGGGCTGCAGCTCGGTCCAATCCGATTAGTGAATTGTTCTGGACATCCACCAATTCCTGTTCGGTTATGTAGTAACCGTCATCCCACTGCTCGAAGTTAGCAGCGGCCTCCCGGAATTCCTTAGTGGTCCGGCACGGCGTCCGGGTAGCACTAGGGCGTGGGTAGGTCTGGCCATCGGTATCCCAGACACAGCCTACCCAGTTGATGTTCGTAGCCTTGACATTCCACAGGGATTTGTCAGGCTTCGGATACGCTCCGAGCTCGAAGGCTCGGTTAGCTGCATACACGGTTTCACGGAAACCAGCGTCCACCATAAGTCCCCGTTGGAACCACGGCCAGTCTCGAAGCCACTCGGGAGGCATCCTGGTCACGGCACCAGTGTAAGGGTTT
Source organism: Acholoe squamosa (assembly GCA_949317995.1). Taxonomy (NCBI): domain Eukaryota; kingdom Metazoa; phylum Annelida; class Polychaeta; order Phyllodocida; family Polynoidae; genus Acholoe; species Acholoe squamosa. The sequence goes on along the minus strand of OX439039.1, from coordinate 69,498,336 downwards.
GTGGCCTTACGGACCTGGGGGGTTCGGGTCTTACGGTTCGGAAAGAAAGAGTAAGACAGTATTCCAAGTGTATGCCAACGGTTAGGTTTATTACTTAACGCACACTCACGGCTGCCGGATGATATCAACGAGGCAGCTAATATTAAAAGACAGTGGTTTACATGGTGTGGAGGCCAGAAGGGCCTCTGACGTAGCGGCTGAGCCCTGGGCTTTATATACGGACCCAGGTGTTCGTCGTCAGATGTCCCCACAGACCCGGATCGGTGCTGCCACCTATCCGGAACCTGAGGAACGTCCGACGACTCGACTCACCCGCCACGTCAGACGGTACCCAACCCCTATGGTTTAGTAAAGTGTACCTCTACATTATCGATAACTTTAGTCTATTACACCAACTTAGCGATCTTTTAAGGACAAATAAATGCATTGGAGCATCACACTGACCTTATGGAATAAATTGACAGCTGATCCAAGGATCTCTCACCTAATAAAGATGTTTAGGGTCTATTATCCCAACTTAGAGATACTGTAGGCCTATTTAGCGTTGTTTTCATGACAAATAATTAATTTCATGGCCAAATACAATGTTGTAGGGGTGTATCAAACATTATAGTGTTTTCGCGGCTCAGAATGGCACTGCAGGTAATGTGGGCTCTGGGAGTTATCTAATAGCAATGGGACATGTGAGGGCCGCATTTTCACAGCTTTGGACACCTCTACAGGTAATGTGGGCTCTGGGAGTTATATTATAGCAATGGGACTTGTAAGGGCCGCGTTTTCGCGGCTTTGGACGCCTCTACAGGTAGTGGGAGATGGCGCCAATAATAGGACTGCCGCCTTTTAGTATTGGTATTAGCTGTCCAGGGCAATTCAAAGTCGGTAAGGAGAGTGGCAGGACAGCTTTCGCAAGTCATGTGCAAACTTAGAGATTATTTTGGGGGCAATGCGTCCAGGCAATACACAGCACAGGCTGGGTAAACTGCCATCTACCATCGACCATCTATCAGCAGTTATTCAGTGCTATTAGTGCTATATATTGATACAAAAGCACTGGTCGACTCAAGGGTAGTTGGACTGTCTGATTTTCTGTGCAATTGACCTCCCATGTGAGTGCAATGGAAGAGGCTAGAGCCTCTTCCAATAAATATCCCATAATTTTAAAGTAAAAGCTCATTTGAGCAATATAGAAACTGAAGCTTGCTTGATCAAACAAATGGAAATTACCCTCTCCATATATTTGATTGTCGAATCCGTAGACAAAAAAAAATGGTTAAGTCCAGGCCTTAGGCCTATGTGTGATTGAGTCCTATGTTCTATGTTCAATGCCTTTTTAGAGTTAATAATTTTACTGCTGCTATGTGGCCCTTAAGGGGTTAATGACCACTGGTGCATGCAGGCTCAAACAAATACCTTAATCCCCTATTGTTCTTAGCTGCTGACCTGTGACCACCCCAGGAGGCTATTCTCTTTCTCTAAGGTGTAAATGCTAGCTGTACCATCTACATGGCCTATGGGCTACCATCAACTATATTATATATCAAAAACATATACACCAATACCAATGTGTACAGAGACAGAGTATGGGCCAAATTTTCCTCTTTGTTCCTATGTCTGTCAGAATCTCTTTTTGTTTCAATGTGATTTTGTGCAGCGGTCTATGTATACCGTAATCTCCCGCGTATAAGGCGCGTCTTATACGGGGGTTTTAGTTCTCATTGGATCCACAAGGGGGACACCAAGACCTTTCTTTTGATATCTTACATGCCCGCTTGGTCAAAATAGGACAAAATGGGGCCCAGGAGGGCCCAAGGTGGCCCAAGCTACCCATAGGTTTTTGAATTTTGAAAATTCATTCAGTAGAACCAAAGTTATGAATTTTTCATTTTTTTGAGAATTTTCCAAAACTCTAGGTGCGCCTTATACGCGGGCTGCGCCTTATACGCGGGAGATTACGGTATATAAGTATGTGATTGACATCTAGTCAATCACATAAAAAACTAAAGATAAATCTTTGTCCTTCCGCACATTTTTTTTCTAATGGAAATCAATATACCAACTTTTGTGTTTAGTGTGGCATATGTAGGATTTTTTTTCATTATCTAAGAATATTTATTAAATTCAAAAACTCTGTGGACTACCATATACTTTTCGACACAAATTTGATGCATGGGATCAACCATTTTTCTTGTAAATAAGATTTTCCCCCCAAAATGGCCATAGAAAGAGGGCCAATAAAATAAGAGTAGGTAGCTTTACCTAAGGCCTTGCAGTTCATGCATTTTCTACTACAACAAATTCTCTTGTATAAGACCTGACACGGTAATCCTATTGTCAGCATGAGAAAACCATTGATGGATGCATAGACATGACAAATCTTGCTGTCAGTAGGAGATACTGTGGTCGTAGATATTTTCACTGGTATAAATTTTCACGGAAATGTCAAAAAGGACAAATTTGCATGTATATAAATTCGCGGATTTTCATAATCTGTTTAAAATTAAGCCTGGTGACATGTTTCCTGTGCTTCTGATGTTAATTATAGTAGTATACTGTATAAGTACCGTAATCTCCCGCGTATAAGACGCGTCCTCTAGGCCAAACAAAATGCTGGGGAGTCTTATAGCTTTCTCTCAAGTTGGGGGTGCGTCTTATACGAGGGGTACTTTTACTATAGAAATGTACTCTTCTTACAAATATCAGCATTAAAATGTGCGTCTTATACGCGAAAATGCATGTGCTGAGTTTGGGGTGCGTCTTATACGCGCAGCGCGTCTTCTACGCGGGAGATTACGGTAACAACCATTGTCAGAAAACTTACAGAGCATCCCAATTAATGTTTGCAGTGATAGCTATTGTGCTAGCCTTATTTTAACACCTAATACTGTAAATCCCCGGTCATAAGCTGGATTTTCTTTTCTATTTTGCGCCCAAACTGGCTTCCAAATTTTTCCCAAAGTCCCCCCCGGCTTATGACTGAGGTTTTTTTTTACTATAGAATAAAGAGAAAACAGTAAAAATTTGATCCCAAAACCGGCTTTTGGGATTTCCCTGAACTCCCCCCCCAGCTTATGACCTGGGCCGGCTTGTGACCAGGGATTTACGGTAGGTGTTGTACCAGTTTTCACACCTATTAGACAGCTGCATTCATTTGGGTGAGGGGGGGAACAGTTGTCTCCTCCTGTCAGAGACGAGTAGGAATGTGGGGATTTGTCAATGGACTATTCTGGGTATTATTCATTATTTTACACATTTATCAAATTCTTCGCCACACACGCTCAGGCCCTGCTAACAAGCTTACAGCTCATTCTCTCCCCCCCCCCAGTGTGTACATTGAGCTGCTCTTACATCACCCATACCAGGATGTTATGAGAGCCGGACCCATTCTGTTTCTGGGCACTGACTCACTGGGAGTATCACAACATACCGACATACCTGTGGACGCGTTTCTAGGATGCAGGGAAATTCCACAATCTCCCTTCACCCTGATTGGTCCACATGTTTATAGAATCATTACAGGGTATGATGGCACGTCAGATCTGACCTGCTCCTACCGGTACATTTCATCACCCTGTGAGCTGCTCACCTAGGTATATAAGACCCGGTGAGCAGCTCCCAGTCATCTATTCTACTTCTATTATTCTACTCACAACCTCCCTAGTATCTAGAACCTACGACAGGGAAATTGTCCAAAAATGTCAAAATTATACCAAAAAATATCAAAATCTAGGTGTATTTGGAAATTGTCCAAAAATGTCAAAATTATACCAAAAAATATCAAAATCTAGGTATATTTGGTATCAAATTAAAGCTCATGATATCGGAAAAGCAGTTCCCTTAAAGGACAACATGCATATTTCTTTTCATGGGAAAATTCCACTATAATAACCTTTTATATACTTTATATAACAATATGGAATTTGAAATAGATTGATATGTCAACATTAAGGGTCCATGTGAGCTTCTCTCGGTGTAATGAGAATCTCTTCAAAGGCCTAAAATAAAAACAGGAGTGGTGCCCCCTTATGGATAGTGTGTGCATAAGGGTACTGATGATGTCATCAGTACCCTTATCAGTGTATGCAACCATGGTCACTTAGGGTGACTGGGGTGCCCCTTTGAGGGAGTGTGAAAACGCTCACAGAGAGATAAGACAAGAACTGCATCTGTCAGACCACAAAACTAAAATGGGAATATTTATGAAAAATAACAACTTTTGTCATAACAATTTTCTTTACATAGATATAACAAGTTAAAAGCATGTAAATATTAGTTTATCCCGAGATGAGCTTTTCATGCATGGTGACCTTTAAAAGAAACCAATATTTTTACAGTCTTAAGAATGTCATTATTTTTTTTTGTTAAAACAACATAGATTTTGGCGGCCATGGGCTTAAAAAACATTAAACAAAAAAAATCCGACCTACCGACCCTATTCTTTTTTTTTGGGCTATGTTTATACCTGAGGCCACACCAAAAAAATAAGTTGGTCTATGGATTTCCCTCTCCATATTTTTGGAAATACAAATTTTTTTTTTCTTTGAAAAAAATCTTGTCTACAGATTTCGCTCGCTTCACTTTCTACAAGTTTTCTCTTTGTGATGTTTGGCAATTTTTTTTTTTTAAATAAAATTTTTTCGCTCGCCTCACTTTTCCAGCAAGGAATCCACTGGACGCCAAAAAATTCTTAAAAAAATAAAAAAGAAATTTCGGTCGCTCGCACCATTTTTTTTCAAAACTAAAATCAGTAGACCAACTTATTTTGGGTGTGGTGGGGGGGGCACAGAAGGTGGGGGGGGGGCTAATATCATATGTATGTGGATGTACACGTATTAAAGGGTGGTCACTTTTTTTTTGCTGGGGGGGGGGGGGGTCCATGGATGTAAACACACATTTATGTATAGGGGTGGGTGGTCATTTTGGGTTGTTTGCGTGTGTTGGGTGGGGGCACAGAAGGTGGGGGGGGGGGCTAATATAATATATATGTGAATGTACATGTATCAAAGGATGGTCACTTTTTTGGCTGGGGGCATATATGATAACACACATTTATATATAGGGGATGGGTGGTCATTTTGGGTTGTTTGCATGTGTGTGGAGGCCACAGGAGGTGGGGGGCTAATATCATATGTATGTGAATGTACATGTATTAAAGGGTGGTCATTTTTATTGCTGGGTCCACACATGTAAACACACATTTATGTATAGGGGTGGGTGGTCAATTTGGGTTGTTTGAGTGTGTGGGGAGGGGGCAGAGGAGGTGGGGAGGGGGCTAATATGTATGTGGATGCACAGATTTTGTGCATTTAAGAATAGAATGTAATCTTTTCTTAAAATATTTTCATATGTCAAGCCACTTAAGATAATCTTTCAGCCTGACAAACAATCTTAAAGTTGCTTTCACATTTGCATTAAATTTTTCTGAAAGGAAACAGCAACAGCTTGAAAACAAATTCACTTCATCATAGCAGTTGCCTCCATTCTCACAGGGGTTTGCATTCATCAAAGTTTACTGAATAGAAGGGGATGTCAGGGAATTCCATACTTATTTCCTAAATCCCATAGGATAGCGCCCATATGCTAAAAGTAACTACTGGTAAATATTCACTAGCTTTTTGCAATAATATTGAACATGTGTGCCTGGGAATGTTCATGACTAGGGGATGGGATCTAATGCACTATTGGGAATTAAAGGGTTATTGATTGACTGATTTGATATGATTAACATCCAAAAGTGGGAACAATACTGGTCTACCTTAATAATTTAGGACATGTAAGGGAATGGTCATTATCTATCCATGAGAGGGTGGGGGGGGGGCTCATAAATATTTGACCCGTCCCAAGGGGGTGGTATACTAGAAAAGGGAGGAATCGGCAGGCCGACAAATGGGGCCTCCTGTAGTATTTATACGCTGCTTGTCCATCACAGCGGTGACTGCATCTGAGACGGATGATCGAATCTATGAGGAGGGGTGAGGGGGAAAACCGCTACCCCTACTCTTCTTGAACGATAACAAATGTTCTTTATTTGCCTAGTCCCATAGGCAGGGTTAGACAAACCACAGCCTTTGTTCAGTCAGATGTGGTTCACTGAGGAGGAATCCCATGACAGAAAAAAGGGTGATGTCAAAATTAATGGGTTATGGTTTATCATACTCAGATACTAATGTATGGCATATGGCCAGCACTCTTAGCCAATCAGTGCATTGCTACCAGGGGTCGTAAAGATCCATGTCATCACCTTTTTAGTTTTATAAGCCTTAGGCCTTGCGCCAGTGTATGTTCGGGCTTCCCTAGCCCACTTAAAAGGGTCTATTTCTCCTCTTTCCTATCCCCTCGGGATGTGTGTGGTCACATATGCGCGGGCACTGACACATTCCCCTGTGAAATTGTGTAATGTAGTTCTCGCCATGAATATGACCTTAGCTGTCGAAATGGCGTTAAACATCTATTACTCACTCACTCACTCCAGTGTATGTTAGTGCAGTGTTGCCGAAAACCTTTTCTCGACTCAGGCCAAAGACAAAGTGGCTTGCGCCTTTGCATCTTATGCAGGCCATTTCTATCTCACACAGGGCAAATGACTTGATATTTCAAGGCAGCAGGTACAAAATTCACCATAATCGTATGTATACACAACTTTGCTTGTAATTGACCGATTTGAAAAGTTCTTTCACTGTTAATAGAAAGCTGAGATCAGGGCAGGGTCGAAAACCGCAACACCCCTCTTACTCTTAGATTATTTTTTTTTCTAAAATCCGATGCTGGATATTGCTTCTTGGGCCAAAACCAACATTTTGGTGTAATAGAGTATTAATTGGCCAATTTTAAAAATTAAGCTGCCATGCCTACTACTACTACTACTACTAGTACTACTAGTACTATAGCTCGATGCAGCAAGTTGGGAACCTAAAACTTAGTTTTTCCTGAATTTTCACTAAGAAATGCTGTAGTTTAGCCAAAAATTATCCGATTTACATAATATTTGCAGCAAATGAAAGATGAAACTCATTGCTTTCAGGCCAGGGTAGATGGTATTACAATAATATAGTGCACAGTTTACCACTGAAGTACAAATTATAAATTTAAAAATCATTAGTTTAAAAAAATCGCTGTTTTTCAAAGTTTGGCCCTATATATTTTGTGAAAAAATATTCTAACCATCAGTTTTTGATAGATAGTGCATAATACTGACCCATCAAGTTTATAAATGAGTATGCTTTTTTCCCCTACCTCTATGGTGGCTTATTACACTATGGGAGACATGTGATTTTTCTTAGTTTGCAAAAACTGTGATTTTCAGCAAAATTTCTGCTTGGTTTTTGATGAGGGACCACATAGATCACCATATATGGACGCGTGATCACCCACTGATACCAGAATTATCCATTTTTATGTTCTACTCGATCATCTTTAAAGGCATATTAAATATCTAAGTGATACAATAAGTGTGAGAAGAATTAGCCACATCTTATGATTCTAGTCTTTGGTCCCGACAACGCTTTTGTTGCTATTTACAGCTAAATAGCTCAATAGTGCATTATAATAGGGCTCACATGCCTTATATGGGGTTCTAATAGCATTTCAATATGGTTTTCAATGGGTCATCAGGTCAAAACAACAATGGATGATGGAATTTAATAGAAACAAAAGGGTTTTGCACCATGGACCTGTTCACATTGTTCAGGTCTTCAGATATTCTTATCTTGAAAATGATGAAGACATTTATGAGCATGGTGCTTTTCCAGCACATATGGGACCTACAGAGGGCATTTTGTCTAGTCTGACATGTATTATGAGGGAATAATGCATAGCAAATGATTCTATTTTCATATTTTGTTATGATTTTTTGAGATAGAATCATACACAAGACTTGTCTTGTGCATTATATACAAAAGTGTCCCTTGAATAAAGGCATTATACATGCACAGCTGCCTCCAAAACTGGAAAACACTCAGGTTCCCAACTTGCTGCATCGAGCTATAGACGTCGAGCTGGGGCCAGATTGAACTGATCCTATCCGATCCTATGACTAGATATTTACCTGTAAATGTGTTAGCTGTCGTGAAGCTGTTCTGGAAAACATATTCATATGCTTGGAGTATATGGTCTTTGTATATCTATGTATGTAAGGTTCTGTATCTTCACTAAATCATGGGGTATACCACTGGAAGTCGCTGGAAGTCCTTGCCTTGTCACTTTGCAGCCTTTGCACGCTTTCGGGCCGGTGTCGACTTTCGCTGGTGTCAATCCTCGGCATTGGTAATCTCGGGAATCAGTCGAGGCGTTCGTGGATCGACACACGCGAGGGTGGGGGTGACCTCGAACGCATACGATGCGTTCGGAGTACGGCCGAGGGATCAATGCTAGTTTGTAAGGCCACCTCCTATTGGTCCTCCCCATGTGGGTCAATGTTGATCCCTGAGTCAACTTACTACCCTCCCAAGCATAGTTAAAGGCGCTCTGAATCGAGGACCTACGTCCGCCGACGTTAGCACTGTGGCGGACGTAGCTGATTCAGAGCTCCCTTTAAGGACTGGTACCTAGCCAGACCTGGCTGGGGGGGAAGGGGGTGGAGGGTACCAGCTCAGGTGGTGTAGTTAGCGTTCGAGGTCACCCCTACCCATAATGCACTGGATCTAGCCAGAAAACTGTACACCGAACGCACCGAAAGTGCTTAAGTAACTAACGCAAGTCAGTTTGGCCAGGGGAATCGGTGCGTTCGGAGTACGGCCGAGGGATCAATGCTGGTTTGTAAGGCCACCCCCTATTGGTCTGCCCCATGTAGGTCAATGTTGATCCCTGAGTATGGAACGCCATCCCCGCCATTAAACGACCAATCACAATACAATTAAACTGGGACAAATTGCACCTCTCCTCCAATCATGTTTCCCCCTTCCCGGCCACAAATTGCTGCACAATTTGGAGCCTCTTCGTCACCAACCAATCAAATGCCATCTTCTATATCCTCTTGGGTAGGTGATAGAAATGGCCATCGGCCATGTGGATGTGAACAGACTCCACATGAAGCCCAAAGTTGCCCTGACTTTCACCATTCCAATTATGAGATTGATACTTTTATGATGATAAATAACGTGTCAGGCCAAAAGAGGAATAATTTCCCGTTAATTTGGCACTAGTTTGACATTGATCTGCCCAGTAAAAACATCAGAATCTTGGTTTTACCAACAAGTGTTTACTGTCGTGACCCCGGGTCCCGGCACCCCGGTCCCGCCGGCCGTGACAGAGACAGGGCCGGGGGATCAAGCCGGGATCTTCTGCGCCCCCCCCCCCTTCACGGGAGCCCTGTCCGCAGTTACCCCTATTTTCGCCCATGCAGCGACCTTCTTTCCCACATCAATCTCACAAATCTACACTAATACAACTTTTATGTCATAGTCAGGGAGGTGGACTGGAAGTTTAGGCACCCCTACCAATCTTTGTTTAGTCTGTATTCTTTAGTTTAGGGGTATATTTTGATGAAACAGTGACAGCACTCTACCCAGGTAGCACAGAGACATTGGCATAAGGGAGTGGTCATTATTTATCAACAGGGGGGGGGGGATGGTGGGTTTGAGGGGCGGCGTAAAAATTTTAGACCTCTCCCGAGGGGGAGGGGCTAACAAAATTTTGGCCCCCCCTCAAGGGGGGGGACTAAAAAACTTACCCTCTTTTGAACAAAAAAGCCTGTGCACTACTATAGCTCAAAGAGGGGCGCCAAAATTCTCCATGCCTCCAGTTTGGGGGGCGCAAAAAATTTTGACTGTCATTGAGGGGGGCATAAAAAATGTTCGCACGTCCGTGCGGAAACCCACCACCCGCCCCCTGTTGATCCACCCAACACTCCCCGCCTAACCCAAACATCCACCCAACACTCTCCGCCTAACCCGAACATCCACCCAACACCCCCCGCCTAACCCGAACATCCACCCAACACTCCCAGCCTAACCCGAACATCCACCCAACACTCCCCGCCTAAACCGAACATCCACCCAACACCCCCCGCCTAACCCGAACATCCACCCAACTCTCCGCCTAACCCGAACATCCACCCAACACTCCCCGCCTAACCCGAACATCCACCCAACACTCCCCGCCTAACCCGAAAATCCACGCAACACTCCCCGCCTAACCCGAACATCCACCCAACACTCCCCGCCTAACCCGAAAATCCACCCAACACTCCCCGCCTAACCCGAACATCCATCCAACACTCTCCGCCTAACCCAACACTCCCCGCCTAACCCGAACATCCACCCAACACTCCCCGCCTAACCCGAACATCCACCCAACACTCCCCGCCTAACCCAACACTCCCCGCCTAACCCGAACATCTACCCAACACTCCCCGCATAACCCGAACATCCTCCGTACACTCTCCGCCTAACCCAACACTCCCGGCCTAACCCGAACATCCACCCAACACTCCCCGCCTAACCCGAACATCCACCCAACACTCCCCGCCTAACCCGAACATCCACCCAACACTCCCCGCCTAACCCGAACATCCACCCAACACTCCCCGCATAACCCGAACATCCTCCGTACACTCTCCGCCTAACCCAACACTCCCGGCCTAACCCGAACATCCACCCAACACTCCCCGCCTAACCCAACACTCCCCGCCTAACCCGAACATCCACCCAACACTCCCCGCATAACCCGAACATCCTCCGTACACTCTCCGCCTAACCCAACACTCCCGGCCTAACCCGAACATCCACCCAACACTCCCCGCCTAACCCAACACTCCCCGCCTAACCCGAACATCTACCCAACACTCCCCGCATAACCAGAACATCCTCCGTACACTCTCCGCCTAACCCGAACATCCACCCAACAAGAATCGATTCAAGAGTTAAGGGGAGGGGGACATAAAAAAATTAGACCCCTCCTGATCTGCAGCCTGGATCAGGCTGATGCGGGTCTAAAATAAATTGAAGGTTCTAAGGGAGTGATCATTAATTATCTAAAAACTTAGTGACGAAAATCGTGCGCAAACGTGCCCTTTTAATAGTAAATGCGCAAGGTTTTCCACTGAAAACAGGTGAAATTATTTTGACCCCCCCCATCAGAGGGCTTGAAAAAATTCTACTTAGGGGTTTGAGGGAGGCGTAAAAAAATGTGACCACTCTTGAGGGGGGAATACAAAAATATTCCCCCTTTTTAGCAAAAAAGCCAGCGCGCAACTTTAGATCAAAGAGGGGCACGAAATTTTTCGTGCCTCTGGTGTGGGGGGGCCCAAAAAATTTTGACTGCCGTCGAGGGGGGGTAGTAAAAAATTTCTGCGCATCAGCGCAAAAACTCACCGCCCCCTGTTGATAAATAAGTAGGGAGGTGTATCTACGGATTGGATCATGAATGCAAAATTCTTCTTTGGTTAGCTACTATAGGCAATTTCAGGGTGCTCGGTCAATGAATTAGGCAATAGAATGTGTATATCTGAATTGCGGTATCGATGCCGTGGGATATGGCTGCCTTCAGTATGGACATAGGATTTCTATTGGAGAAGGGAGCTACCGTAATCTCCCGTGTATAAGACGCGCTGCGCGTATAAGACGCACCCCAATCTCAGCATATGCATTTTCGCGTATAAGACGCACATTTTAAGGATGGAATTTGTAAGATTAGTACATTTCTATAGAAAAATTACCCCTCGTATAAGACGCCCCCCAACTTGAAAAAATCCTATAAGACTCCCCAGCATTTTGTTTGGCGTAGAGGCCGCATCTTATACGCGGGAGTTTACGGTACAACTAAGAATTGGACCACTCCCGGGAACCAGCTTTTCAGCCCACCAGCAGCCACCCCTCTGTGCTATATGGTGTCTTTTCCATTCACTGCCATTGGAGGACTTCATATTATCAGGCAGTGCAGTGAGTCATCGATATACGCCATTATAACCCTGGTTAAACCCCAAGACAACAGTAGTACCTATACCAAATAGCCTCATTGACTATCAAGGAAACCCGATATTTCACTCCACTTTATTCCCACAGCTTCACAGGCTCTTTACATGGATATTATCTTTAGTATCAATAGATTCATGGGCCTTTTGCCCCATCGTTGTGGGCCTTTTACCCCATCCTTTCGACATGCGGGGTAAAATGCTCAGCCTTTTGTCAAACATTCCATCGGAATATTCCTTACGGCTAGGCTGACAGTCTAGTCCACGAGTATGTCACCTTGTTGAATCCCTTGATTAGTGTGAAAAACATGCACCCCTAGCCCCCCAAGTTACTCACACACTGCTGTCGGCCCACCAAGTTCACTCAAACACAGCCACCGGCCCTCCTAGATCACTTCCACACTCCCCCCAAATCCCCTAGCTCACCCACAACCTTCCACCTGACACCAAGAGGTTTAGATACAATCCTTGCTGACCCCCTAGGTCACTGCAACATTCTGCCAGACTCAATAGGTCACTCAATGACCTAGAGAGTCTACTGGCAGGCAGCAGTGTGCGAGTATCCTAGGGGTCCAGTGGGAGGTTGCGAGTGACCTAGTGTGTTTGGTGGGAGAATGTGTGAGTGATCTAGGGGGTCTGGTGTGAGGTTGCCAGTGATCTAGGGGCTACGGCGACAGTGTGCGAGTATCCTAGGAAGACCAGCAGGAGGTTGCGCGTGATCTGGGAGGCTGGTAGCAGTGTGTGAGTGACCTAGGGAATGATACTAGGAATTCCCCAAGAGGAGGGACAGATCTTGTTAGATACTGATGCTTCGAATACCGGGCTGGAGGCCTTCCTGTCCCAGCAGCAGAGCAAGAGAGAAGTGGTGCTGTCGTAAGCCAGCATAACCCTCACCAAACTGGAATGCAACTATTATGTCACCTGGTGGGAGCTCTCGGTCATCATCTTCGGATTGAAGTGCTTCTGGCACTATTTACTCGGTAGGCATGTGCAGATAAGGACCAACCATCCAGCCTTGAAATGCGTTAAGGCATTTGAGGAGCCTTAGGTTCAGGTGGCCCTGTGGCTCCAAGTACTGGACATGTACGACTACAGTGTAGGCCACTGACCGCCTCTCACGAATCCCCCATGGGCAGTGTGGAAGGACTGATGTTGGAAGAGTTGGCAGGGTCTGTTTATGGTGTCACCACCCTAAATCAGACCACTTCCGGGATTACTGGCCGAATAGTTCCTTCTGAACTTAGTTATTTTGAGGAATTTGGCCCCAAGGGGAGAGAAAGAGAGGCCAAACCCATTGTTATTTGGTATCAGAATGATGAGTAGGAGTGTTTCAATAGTCCCAGAATATTTTTTGTTCAAAACATAAATTCAGTGGAAGTTTATGGGGGTGAAGGGGTCCTGATGTGTATTCATGCGCTGATCAGGCCTCACTATGCCCACAAGGCCTTTTGGGTGGTGACACCTTAAGGGAGTGGTCATTATTTATCAACAGGGGGCGGTGAGTTTTTGCGCTGATGCGCAGAAATTTTTTACTACCCCCCCTCGACGGCAGTCAAAATTTTTTGGGCCCCCCCACACCAGAGGCGCGAAAAATTTTCGTGCCCCTCTTTGATCTAAAGTTGCGCGCTGGCTTTTTTGCTAAAAAGGGGGAATATTTTTGTATTCCCCCCTCAAGAGTGGTCACATTTTTTTACGCCTCCCTCAAACCCCTAAGTAGAATTTTTTCAAGCCCTCTGATGGGGGGGGTCAAAATAATTTCACCTGTTTTCAGTGGAAAACCTTGCGCATTTACTATTAAAAGGGCACATTTGCGCACGATTTTCGTCACTAAGTTTTTAGATAATTAATGATCACTCCCTTAGAACCTTCAATTTATTTTAGACCCGCATCAGCCTGATCCAGGCTGCAGATCAGGAGGGGTCTAATTTTTTTATGTCCCCCTCCCCTTAACTCTTGAATCGATTCTTGTTGGGTGGATGTTCGGGTTAGGCGGAGAGTGTTGGGTGGATGTTCGGGTTAGGCGGGGAGTGTTGGGTGATTGTTCGGGTTAGGCGGAGAGTGTTGGGTGGATGTTCGGGTTAGGCGGGGAGTGTTGGGTGGATGTTCGGGTTAGGCGGAGAGTGTTGGGAGGATGTTCGGGTTAGGCGGAGAGTGTTGGGTGGATGTTCGGGTTAGGCGGGGAGTGTTGGGTTAGGCGGAGAGTGTTGGGTGGATGTTCGGGTTAGGCGGGGAGTGTTGGGTGGATGTTCGGGTTAGGCGGGGAGTGTTGGGTGGATGTTCGGGTTAGGCGGGGAGTGTTGGGTGGATTTTCGGGTTAGGCGGGGAGTGTTGGGTGGATGTTCGGGTTAGGCGGGGAGTGTTGGGTGGATGTTCGGGTTAGGCGGGGAGTGTTGGGTGGATCAACAGGGGGCGGGTGGTGGGTTTCCGCACGGACGTGCGAACATTTTTTATGCCCCCCTCAATGACAGTCAAAATTTTTTGGGCCCCCCAAACCGGAGGCATGGAGAATTTTGGCGCCCCTCTTTGAGCTATAGTAGTGCACAGGCTTTTTTGCTCAAAAGAGGGTAAGTTTTTTAGCGGAGAGTGTTGGGTGGATGTTCGGGTTAGGCGGGGAGTGTTGGGTGGATGTTCGGGTTAGGCGGGGAGTGTTGGGTGGATGTTTGGGTTAGGCGGGGAGTGTTGGGTGGATGTTCGGGTTAGGCGGGGAGTGTTGGGTGGATTTTCGGGTTAGGCGGGGAGTGTTGGGTGGATGTTCGGGTTAGGCGGGGAGTGTTGGGTTAGGCGGAGAGTGTTGGATGGATGTTCGGGTTAGGCGGGGAGTGTTGGGTGGATTTTCGGGTTAGGCGGGGAGTGTTGGGTGGATTTTCGGGTTAGGCGGGGAGTGTTGGCTGGATTTTCGGGTTAGGCGGGGAGTGTTGGGTGGATGTTCGGGTTAGGCGGGGAGTGTTGGGTGATTGTTCGGGTTAGGCGGAGAGTTGGGTGGATGTTCGGGTTAGGCGGGGGGTGTTGGGTGGATGTTCGGTTTAGGCGGGGAGTGTTGGGTGGATGTTCGGGTTAGGCGGGGGGTGTTGGGTGGACGTTCGGGTTAGGCGGGGAGTGTTGGGTGGATTTTTGGGTTAGGCGGGGAGTGTTGGGTGATTGTTCGGGTTAGGCGGAGAGTTGGGTGGATGTTCTGGTTAGGCGGGGGGTGTTGGGTGGATGTTCGGTTTAGGCGGGGAGTGTTGGGTGGATGTTCGGGTTAGGCGGGGAGTGTTGGGTGGATGTTCGGGTTAGGCGGGGGGTGTTGGGTGGATGTTCGGGTTAGGCGGAGAGTGTTGGGTGGATGTTCGGGTTAGGCGGGGAGTGTTGGGTGGATCAACAGGGGGCGGGTGGTGGGTTTCCGCACGGACGTGCAAACATTTTTTATGCCCCCCTCAATGACAGTCAAAATTTTTTGCGCCCCCCAAACCGGAGGCATGGAGAATTTCGGCGCCCCTCTTTGAGCTATAGTAGTGCACAGGCTTTTTTGCTCAAAAGAGGGTAAGTTTTTTAGCCCCCCCCCCTTGAGGGGGGGGCCAAAATTTTGTTAGCCCCTCCCCCTCGGGAGAGGTCTGAAATTTTTACGCCCCCCCCCTCAAACCCACCACCCCCCCCCCCCCTGTTGATAAATAATGACCACTCCCTTATCAGGCTTATGCCAATGTCTCTGTGCTACCTGGGTAGAGTGCTGTCACTGTTTCATCAAAATATACCCATAAACTAAAGAATACAGACTAAACAAAGATTGGTAGGGGTGCCTAAACTTCCAGTCCACCTCCCTGACTATGACATAAAAGTTGTATTAGTGTAGATTTGTGAGATTGATGTGGTAAAGAAGGTCGCTTCATGGGCGAAAATAGGGGTAACTGCGGACAGGGCTCCCGTGAAGAGTGGCAGATCCCCAGAGGGGAAGCAAACACTGGGTCTATGAGAGGAGGTGCGTGATAGGCTAATAGTGTGGTGGACCTATTTGCTACTGCACAAATTGTGAAGAGAATGAAGAGAGGTGATTGGAGGAGGGGTGCAATTTGTCCCAATTTAATTGTATTGCGGTTGGTCGTTTAATGGCGGGGATGGCGTTCCATACCTGAGTCAACTAACTACACTCCCAAGCATAGTTAAGGATTGGTACCTAGCCAGACCTGGCTTGGGTGAAGGGGGTGGAGGGAACAAGCTAAGGTGGTGTAGTTAGCGTTCGAGGTCACCCCCACCCACAATGCACTGCATATGGTTAGAAAACCGCTGCCCGAACGCACCGGGACGTTCTGCTTGGAGAGTGTTAGTCTAACAGAGCATAAGAGCGCGCACGAGCGCCGTTAATTTGCTTGTAGCAGCCTCAATACTGCTGTAAAATGCCTATAGTAATAAAAGATTATACCTGGGAAGAAACTGAAAGTAGAGTTTTTATCAGTGTACCTCTCAAAGGAGTGAAGGCACACAAAGTAGATATATTCTCAACAGAAGACTATGTCAAGGTACGTACATATTCCTTTTATCGCCCAGGTTATGTATGGCTTCCCTAGAAACCACCGAATGTGGGACCGATGGCCCTAGGGACAGTTGGCCCGGGACTGATGGCCCCAGAAAATGAGACTGATGGCCCCACTTTTGGGACTGATGGCCCCACTTTCAAATTTGATGCCCCTGTTTATAATATGATCAAATAATTCACATATATTTGTTATAGAATGAATGTTTACATGATGTTGACTGCTTATGGAGCATGTTTGGTGTATTTTACCACAAGTTTGCAGGTGCTAGAGCCACAATAACCAATGCCTACCCACTGAGGCAGTGTGTAGCCCTGTGGGGTGGGTGCCTGGGGATTAGCTATGACACCTTTCAGCTTGTAGCACTGACTGGGCACACTGTAGTGACTACATAGTGACTAAGAGAAATCAAAGAGAAATGGATTAATAAAAAATGAAATTAAAAAAAACAAACAAATTAAAAATAAAGGAAATTGGTTAGAAATTGAAAAAAAAAACTAAATTGAAAAAAAAATGGAATACACAACAAAAATTCACATTCTTCACAACTAGGAAGCTACTACTTTCACACCTGCTTTGAATACACAAGAAATTGATAAGAAAAAAATAAAAATAAAGGAAATTAAATAGAAATTGAAAAAAAAATATGGAATACACAAAAAAAAATCACATTCTTCACAACTAGGAAGCTACTACTTTGACACCTGCTTTGAATACACAAGAAATTGAAAAAAAAATAAAGGAAATTAAGGGAGTGGTCATTATTTATCAACAGGGGGGGATGCGCGGAAATTTTTTATGCCCCCCCCTCGATGGCAGTCAAAATTTTTTGTGCCCCCCCCCGCGCTGGAGGCCCGGAGAGTTTTTCGCGCCCCTCTTTGATCTATAGTAGCGCGCAGGCTTTTTTGCTAAAAAGAGGGTGATTTTTTTTAGCCCCCCCTCAAGAGGGGTCAAAATTTTTTAGCCCCCCCCTCGGGAGGGGTCTGAAAATTTTACGCCCCCCCCTTAGTGCAGGGGGCAATAGGACCCCCTTTCCCAGTACATGTCACATGTGATTTAATTGTGTTTATGTATGGATTGAATTTAGAAAGCACATCTGACATTTTTTTTTTAACATTTTTTCTTAATAATTTTCTTTTTTTCTTATAATTTTCAATCAAGTGTAACATTCAAAGTGTCATAGATATGCATGATTAATGAAGATAGGTGATAGATGTGGGATGGACCCTGGTTTAAAAGTTGGGGCCATCAGTCTCATTTTCTAGGGCCATCGGTCCCACTTGGGGCCATCGGTCCCCGGGGCCATCGGTCTCTAGGGCCATGGGTCCCGGTACCGAAACCACCAATGAGTAATCGCGCTCCTGAGATAGAGTGGAGTGAGGGAACGTTATGTATCTCTTTGTGAATTTCTGAGTAAAATCATTGTTATTATCTTCTTTTTTTGAAGTAGCCGCAATACCAGGTACTTTTGTGAAAATGCCTGTCAATCATTAGCCACTCTCATAGCTAGGTACATCACATGAAAATTAAGGTAAGGAGTTAGAGCTAAACCCCTGTGTCTTAGTTGTGCAGGAGAGTGCAAGGATTTCAAATCTTTTGGAATCATGTTGATATCTCAATTCGTTCTCACAGAATCGCAGAATTAGTATCTAGAAATCTGACATTTTTGTCCTAAGTATTCAGGCAATTTGTTGTGACCTTCTGGATCCCAATTCTTTAAGACGAGTTCTTGAAGGAAATGTAGAGGGCGCTGTCACGCCGCCATTATCGTAGGGTAAAGATGACATTGCCGTAGCTGCCCGGCAGGAGAAAAACCTGCTTTCTGTGTTTGCTAGCTTGTTGATTGCTAAAATATTACAGATGAATCGAGAAAACAATGCCCCTCCTTCTAACTTTCCTAAAATAAGTGTGGTAAACAACTTGATTTGGTCATAATCCACATTTTTCTTTTGCGTGAGCAGCAGAAAGGCATCACGATCTTTACCCCACGATAATGGCAGACGACTTTGTGACGTCACACGTCTGTGACGTCGCTGTAATTAGAATTAACAGCGCAGGAAACCAGTGTAGGGTTGAAACGGGTATGACGTGAGTTTTGCCATCTTCAAGAATAATGGGCCAATTAGCCATAATAAATGAAGAAATGAAAGGGAGGTAAGTTAGTAAAATGTCAATTCAATTGGAATAAACCACAATATCAGCATGAAATAAAAAGCTATCTGACCCGGATATTTACCTGTACGAAATTTTACCTTGACCTAATTTTCCAGTGACCTTTATATCTGACCTACATTAGTTCATGACCTAGATTCTGATATGATCAAATATATAGGAACAGACGCTGTAAAATATGAAGAAGTAGACATTCTGATAACCTAACCACTGGTATTTCACCCTAACATTGACATCTAATGGGTTTCCTATTGACCTAGTTTCAGGCCACCCTATATGTTTGACCAACATTAGCTCATGACCTAGATTTTGATGACACAATCAAATAATTTTTTTCCTGTGTGGTAGCAAGTTCACATGGTCGGGAAATCGTAAAAAATCAGTTAATTGCTCCCAAAGTCGGGGAGCCTGTGAAACAAGTTTATCTTAGCAGGTATTGTAAGTGTCACACCTGTATGATGTACATGTGTCATGCAGTGACGGTTTTAAAACTGCCAAATCACCATTTCACACAGGAAAATGTGATTTTTCGAATTTCTTTTGCAGTCACCAGCTGTACTATTCAGTCCACATGCACAAACTAGACCTTATATGAAACGCCATGAAACATACTATTACTTTCTTTTAGTTTCATTCTACTTTTTCATTTTGGACAACTTGATTTAGATGACCTTTTCAGTCATCCACTTCAGAAATCTACAAAAATGTCTAGAAATGCACCAATTTCCCCGAAATTTTTTTATATAGGTAAAATAAGCCATGAAATATCAATATGTGTTCATTTATTCTTTGTTCTGCAAGAATATGCCAATTTCAGTGTAGTTTAATTTCCAGTGCAGCAATTTGATGGGTCACAAAAAATGCATCACAAATGATGGACACTCCCAGAGGAGTGGTGCAGGCATTGTGTGATGTACTTATCATAGCCCTACCAAAGTAGCTACTGGGCGAACCCCATTCATTTTGAGGGGAAATTTTTCAAAAGGGTGGATTACATTTAAAACATTATCTTTAGATATACACAATAAGTGATATATGTTTGGATAGATCTTTGTCTCACCTTTGGGGATTACATCTGCTTTATGTTAAGTTTTATTAGACTTGTCATCATTCCTCAGGTCCAACAGTCTGATAGCTAGATCTACCGGTAGCTATATTATATATCCTTCTCAAGACAGTCAAGTCTGTTGCTATTCACTAGAAATAGAAACGCTGATAAATTCCTCAAAACCTATATATGTGTGTCTGTGGAATTTACTACTTTTAGTCCAGTATTCTGATAGCTATCCCCATCCCCCACTTAACAAGTAAGGTCACCCATCTACTGCTATGTAAAAGACTGTTTCTGGGAAATTCCTTGTTCTAGCAATCTAATTGCAACCTGTAGCAATGTCGCAAGAATGTGCGACAGAGACATTGGAAAGTGCTACAGAGCCATGAGGGATAATCTGAGCTTTCTAAATCTGAAAGAATTTTGTAAATATTCCAATTAGAACCAAACTTTGTTTATGGTCCAATGTCCCTTAGAATATATATTGTTAGATGGGATTGAGTCTTGATCAGAATATATTGTCCTCCAAATCTTCTACTACATGCCAAAATCATTGAAATAGAATCTCAAAATATAGTTCGCGCCCACATGACGTCATTTCTTGCTGCAGGGTGGTGTTGGAGGTACTCCACTGGAAACGCTACCCTCACTCCCATAGGAAACACACTGGTGATTCACTACCCTCTATTAAATCACCATTTTCTCTAAATCTTATGGCCTAAATGAAAAATCGTCTTAACCTTAGATAGATATAGACCAGACGCATCAATAGACACTACATTTGCGAAGATTGGCCAAGAATAAGTGATACAAAACTCATGTGGAAAATGAAATTTTTGCTGCGTGAGATCGGCACAGTGGAAGGATACTACCCTGTGAAACATCTTAATTTTCTCTACATTCAGTGGGCACAATAACTCATTCTCTACAACGAAGTTACATTAATATTCTGTGCATTGAAAACGTCAACATTTATTGAGATTGATTAACTATAATTGGTGGAAAGATTTTGTGGAAGTGAAAGGTTTTGCTGTGCGAGATCGGCAGTACTGTGGTCATATTCTACTTGTGCATTGTTCCGATTTTCTCTTGGTTCCCTCAGGCAAGTGACTACCATAATCTCCCACATAGGAGACGCGTTGCGCGTATAAGACACACCCCAATCTCAGCACATGCATTTCCGCGTATAAGACGCACATTTTAAGGCTGAAATGTGTAAGATTAGTACATTTCTATAGTAAAATTACCCCTCGTATAAGACGCACCCCCAACTTGAGAGAAAGCTATAAGACGCCCCAGCATTTTGTTTGGCCTAGAGGACGCGTCTTATACGCTGGAGTTTACGGTACTTATCCTAACTGAGAATAGATTATTATCATGCGCATCCAAAGATCCTAAATTTTTAATTTTGACAAAGAATAAGTATTGAAAACTGTACATGGAACTGGAAAGTTTTGCTGTGCGGGATCGGCAGTGAGTCATAAAGTGGCAAGGATTTTTTTTGAAAATCAAGGTTTAGGAAATAATGTCGTACAGGCAAACTATGAGGCAGAAATTAAATGCAAGGATATACATGTAATCCCCAGTGTCTGGGCTTTTTAATTATGTTAATAAATAATATAAGAGGCTTTTAATTCTGGAGATATTAGCCAAAATGTATGGCTGCATCAGCCTGCTTTAAGGTGCAGTACACTGTACAGTGCCAGTGATGTGCAATGTTTACAAGTGGTACTTCCAACATGGCCGCAGCAAGCAGAATACACATATAGTGGGCACGCTCTATTCTTGAACCAATTTCCCCCAAAGTCTTCAAAATATGGCAATTTAGAAGTAGAATCTGATAATTGACTTGGAGCATCTGCCCACAAATCCTCTCTGACATCCCAATAGAGATCTTGATCAGAATATATTATCCTCCAATTCTTCTACTACATGCCAAAATCATTGAAATGGAATCTCAAAATATTCTTGAAGCAATTTCCCCCAAAGTCTTCAAAATATGGCAATTTAGAAGTAGAATCTGATAATTGACTTGGAGCATCTGCCCACAAATCCTCTCTGACATCCCAATAGAGAAAGGAAATGTGAAAAATTACTTTTGTGCAAACTGTTTCTAAATCCTCTAGATCATAACCATTTTAAAGATCAAATCAGAAAATTTTCTTTAATCTCAACATCTAAAAAACATTTGAAAAAAGAATTGTTTTTTAAGCGGATAAGAGCTTAGAGGGGGGAAGAATTGTTGCACCAATTTCCTTCTCCCTTATTCCCTAAAACAAATGTCCCTGTGTATTTCCCCAGAAAAAATGTGCCTCCCTAAATCCTCAAGGACCACAATTTAGAGTAGAAACGATGCAAACTCCTCATAATTCAAATTTTTCTCTGATCTGCCAGGGTCAATCTTGTGTTTCATCCAGATCCAATGAAATATCTTTTTTACCATTTGTATGTTGGTTGGTCTTAGAAAATTTAGCCAGGATACAAAGGTATCAGTCTTCCACAAAAAGTACCATATTGCACCATTTGGCTTCTCGAAATTCAAAATTTTTCTGGGGGAGACCCCTCTTTCAATCCCTTCCCCTCCATAAAAAAACAAAAATATATAAATAAATATGATCGGGCCACACCAAAAAAATAAGTTGGTCTACGGATTTCCCTCTCCATATTTTCGGAAATACAAATTATTTTTTCTTTGAAAAAAATCTCGTCTACGGATTTCGCTCGCTTCACTTTCTACAAGTTTTCTCTTTGTGATGTTTGGCAAATTTTTTTTTAAACAAAATTTTTTCGCTCGCCTCACTTTTCCAGCAGGGAATCCATTGGACATAAAAAAAAATTCACTCGCTCGCACCATTTTTTCAAAACCAAAATCCGTAGACCAACTTATTTTTTTGGTGTGGCCTCAATTAAATTTTGTTTAGGTGCCTGCATGGTGGATTGAACCTCGCTACAACAATTTGTAGATTTGCTCCAGCGCTTCAGTATATGCCCACCCCTGTAATATCCTGTCTGCTGCTATGCAGAAGTACTGTTGCCGGGCATCAGCTCTAGCAAAAAAAAAGACAATGACAGCATTGCATTTCTTGTTTTATCTCAAGGGAGGTTAGATATAATTGGAATTCACTTCTCTGGTCAAGGAATCTGATGGCTTGTCACAGGTCAATCTGGCCCCAGCTCGACCACTAGCTTGAGTCGTCTCTGGTAACCAGCGTTTATGGGTAAAAGTAGGTCTTGCCACTGGTTGCTGTAGTGGGGTAGGAACCACTAGAATTTTGGTAGGGTCAAAATCCATGACATGGGGAGTGAAAATCCATTATTTTGGCAGCCATCTTGGATTTTGACCCCTGCACATACTTGGAAAAATTGGCAATCTACCCAAAAACGATTTCCACCTAGGTATTGAAACATAACCTGGTGCACTATAGGTTCGTGTGGCCCCTGTTACAAGGTTCACCTGAAATGCTAAGTGCCCTTTCCTCAGCAATGCTGACCCAGGTCAGTGCCAGCCAACAGTTCCCGTACCCATTCATCCCTGAACTCTGCCTCTCCACCTATGAGGTGGAAGCACTCCGAGTTCACTGGTGTTGACTCCACCAGGCCCCTGGCATCTACTGCATGTTTCCGCCTTGAGGCTTGACTAAGCTCTGAGCCGCGAGAAACTTTTGCTCCCCTTGAAGCACAGCGAGTCCTTTCCGAACCCCTTTTTTCCCTCCGATCAGCTCCCCTGGAGCTCCTTCCAGGACAGCTTCTTGGCCTGCTCCTATAAAAGCCACAATGCTCTCTATGCAGCAAGCTTTGGTGCACTCCGACCATACCAGGCGCACCCTGAATTAGGCCTAAAAAAAAATTGTTGTTTTCAGGTAGCATAGGCCCAAAAAGTAGGGCATTTTTTTCTTTTTAAGATTTTTTTGGGGTGTATGGCTGCCCAAAAGTATCATGTATAAGTAAAAATCTGCTTTAAAAAATGATGACTTCTTGGAAACGGTTAAGATATTGGTAATTCAAACGTAGCTGCATTGCTCAGTGACAGAGCATTAGCTTTACTTTGATACCAAACATGCCTTATTTATTTATTTTCTAGCAGAATTATCACATTTTGGGACAATTTCTCAAAAAAAAAACCAGCTTGTTTTCCAGTAGGCCTCCACTACTTTTCTCCCCCTTCCTTCTGATATATGTCTCGTATGCAAAAACAACACAACCCATCATCTTCAATTAAAACTGTTTATTGCCTGGCACCATGAGTCGCACCATCCAAGACCAAGTCTCGGAGAATGTCATCTTAATACTGCTTAAGGCCATTTTTTTATAATAACTTGGATTACAGCGGATCCACCAACGAGATTTTGGTCAAATTAAAAAAAAATTCTTTTTTTTGTACCTTTGGCCAATTTTTCAACATTTAGGGGTAAAAATGTCCATGGAGATCAACAAATGTCAAGCTTTGACCGATATATCCGAGGTATGATTGTTGCCCAAAAAACGTGACTTCATATGTTTTTTGTTTCTTTTTGTCTCGTAAAAATCCATAATCAGAGTTATCAGAATTAAATGGTCTAACCTGCTTATTATGCTTATGTAGGGGCTCGTAGATCGTGATATAGTGTGAGCATCTTCCTCGAGGGGCGGTTTGAGCGATGCGCCCATCACCGGTAGCCACTAGAGGTCATAACGACCACTGGTCCCTGCGGGGTGGTGGCAGCACTGATCGTGCTGCTCCAGCTCCTACCTGGGGCCAGGGAAGGCGTTAGTCTGGCTCTGCCCACGATCGGAGTCGGACCACCTTTCTCTGAGCTAGTTGTTTTACTTAGCGATCAACCTCGAGGTGGATGTGAACCTTTACAGAAATAAATACGTGCCTGTTGCACTAACCCGAGATACCTTGTCTGGTTTTACTTCGAACCATACAAGTTAATAATTCGAACCATTACACTGGTGCCTTGACCAGTTCTTGGTGTTTAGTGCGTGGCCCTGGAGGCTGAACACGAGCAAGATGGATCCCAAGATCGAACTCCAAATGCCTCGGGATCCACAACCTCCGAAAACGACAATATTGATGGTGCAAGCCAAAACTGGATGAAGGGGTACACCTCAATAAGTGGACTGAAAGTGGAGCAAGTGATTCGAAAGCCTCTAACACAAGAAATGCTTGCTCCAGCTACGAATTCTACATACAGAATAAGTATGGATTCCACAGAACAGATGACACCGATAACTATGATGACTGCTGATGCCCAACGAAAAGCTTCGGCCACAGCAGAAACTCACACACCTGATACTAGACGATCCATGGATGCCTTAAACGTTTCGGTATTCCACATAGGAGGTTCGAGAAATGTTAAAGAATCGGCAGCTATATACTTGCATGAGCAGGCAAGATTAAGAGACGATGCAATGAATAAAGTTCAACTACACCAGGGATTATCATGAGTCAAAGACTCTGAAAGAAAAGTCTTAAGACTAAGGAACCTGGAAAAGCAGTGTGATCAATACAAAACCGAGCAGCAACGATTGATGGACAAAATTGAGGAATTAGAGGAGAATACATGAGAAAAACAGAGATTAAACCAAAACCTCGAACACCAAATGTATGTGATTCAAAAGAAACTCGAACTCGCTAGATCAGTGTGGGAGAATGAGAAACTCAAACAGGAAGTTGACCTCGAAGAACAGGAAGCCACCTCTACAATTCGAAACATCGGATTGAGGAATGAGGCAGACCAAATAAAGGCCGAAATGGAACAATACAAATATGAAGCGAGTAAGCTATTAGAACTTCGAGATCAGTGTATCTTGAAAAATAAGGATATAATGAATTCAATAAAAGATAGCAACCAAGATTTATTTCTGAAGCAGCAAGAGCTATGTCTCGAGATTGCTATCTTGACAAAAAGGAAACATGCTCTAGACACATACGTGTCAGGAATAGAGGATCACGTAACAACAGAAAGAACAAGTCCTGATGATGGAAGTAGGAATAAACATAACAGATCATTTGAAACCGACACCAGTGCATCAGTAACACGACTGGAAATACCAACAGGAAATATTGGATAGAGAGATACCTTCGGGTGCGACCTTTATAAAGGTTTCAACACCAGCTGAAGCTTTGAAGAAGCCAGACCGATATGACCCTTTCGTAAATGACAACGCAGAGGCCCATGTCTGAAACGACAGTGTTTATGACCCCACACATAAATCTGGTCGGGGTGAAACATCAAATAAGATTCAGCATGGCTGGAGTAATGCTGGGTGAAGATGATCACATCGATACAGAACACGATCGTACCCCTAACGAGGAAGAGGGGCGCTTCGAATTGTCATATGATGACGATTCAGTGAATGAACCCGAACCTTTAGGTACGGGAAATCAGGGGGCGACTGGGGGTGGTGCAGCCGGTGCCACTGGAGGGCCAACACCTCCCCCACATGGAGCTAGGGTGAGCCACCTCGACTGATCCCCTACGACCTGCAGACAAGAATCTGTCGAGGGTGCACCGATCTAGGAGTCTCCGATATTGCTGACATCTGGTTCGAGAACTATTTTGGACTGGCTGAAGCAATGTGCATCAGTAATGGCCTAGTCACCATCGTCGATGCTATCTGTGAGGACGATCGAATCAGGTTACCGCTTACCCGATTCTGCATGGCCTGGTAGGGTTCAAGGAACGCTTGCCAAGCGTCCACTCGCCCGAGATCCTGCTACCCCAAGGAGTGATAAAGGTACGAACCTATGCGTTCATGTCCGAATCACAAAAGAACTCGCCAGTAAGATATGAGGAGGATGCTCTACTGGCAGACCCCGAGCTCGAGAAGGAAGAGCAAAGAATGAGGAGCGAGACAGCTCGTGACGGGGATGCCGCTAGCAAGGTCCCTTACGCTGCCTCGAGCATTGAAGGTGGAGCTTGCTACTCCACCAAAGTTACCACCGCGCAATCTTCGAAAGAAATGAGCCTGGAGGAGTCAAATGCTCGACAGGAGAAGATCGACATGGAAAGGAAGGAGCTCATGAAGCGGAAAACAAAGATTCGAAAGGAAGTCCAGAAGGAATCTAAAGATAAGACTGAGACTAAGGTGAAGACGAGCCGCCAGAAAAAGAAGGTGGTCAAAGAGAAGGTAGAAGACAGGGACAACTCCATAGCCTCAACTTCGCCTTGAAACTCTCGGAGCCGAACCAGAGGTGGCAAGACCACCAGGAGAGATGATTCTCCATCTCCGGCTCGAACTACCCGATGTAAGACCACCCGCAAGAGTACTCTCCTTGCCCCCGAGCCTGTCAGCAGTACAGCAGCCGAGGAGGAGGAACTACAGGAGGAAGCCAAAGACAGTAATGGAGATAGAGACCAGCAGTTGGTGGACATGAGCCGGCAACTGCTGGAGAACATCGACTCTTTGGAGGAACCCCTGAATGATGCTCCGGACGAGTCCAGTCTGAACAAATGGGTAATTGCTCGGACTGGCTTTCCTGATTACACCCCGAAATGCTTCATGAACTGTCAGAGATACACTGACAGTTACTCGATCCCTCCCGCCACCAATCGTGATAGCGAGCGATGATGAAGAATGGATGAAAATCCTAAGGAAGGATGCTGGTCAGGCGAAGTACGATCACATGTGGATCGCATCCTTGAGTGACATGGCTAAGTCTGACTATGGTCCCGAGCACCGCACGAAGTTGCAATATGCTGCTTCAAATTGGACTCCTGAGAATCCGACATGTCCATTCGAGATTTGTGTTAACAAATCGGAGAGAGAGAGAGTCTGGCCCAGCAAAGACTCCTTCTTCCGGCACCTTGTCGAGTACCACATGCACCATGCCCCCGTGTATAGGTGCACTAATGAAAAAAATCAAAACCAGAGGTGTCAGGGCCTGAAAACCATGAGACGAGGTCGTATGGCCGAGCATTTGGCTCAAGTCCATGGTCTCAAAGCCAGTGACACCAGATTGAAGGCTCTGAAACTCCACGACACCTAATGACCAAATGGTAGGAGATGAGCACTGAGGAGAGGCATAAGATCACTCTAAGGACCGATCACTTTTGCCATGCCATCGAGGGGAAGCAGGATGCCTACTTCCTCAAAAATATAAGTCTCATCGATTTGACATGTCCGCAGAAAAGATCCCGATGCCCTCGACCGTAATGGAAAACCGCGTCCCCACCCTGGTAATGACCCTCGATCTCGGGATGCTAAACGACCGAGGTCTGAGTCTCAGTCACCAGCCCCTGCACCTGACCACAAACGGAAATCCCCCGACCCAAGTAAGATCTTGGGAACAATAGTTCGGGATCCAGCCAGTATGGAGCAAGTCTCCCCTCTTGACTCGAGCGCCTATCGACTTACTGGACAACCACTGACAGGCAACATACAGACTTGGTTCGAGGGGTGGACCACATTGTCTCATTCCGATTGGATGAGAGGCGATGTGGATACTACCCCACGATATCAAGCTACCCCTGAAGAGGATGCTCTGCTCCAGAAGCTCAAGCAGCCTCCGAATCCAGATGACTTTCCAACCCTGACTGCCATTCAGAAGCCAGGTCCCGAGTCCCAAACCTTGCTGCCTTAGGGAAAACGGAAACCTAAGAGGCCAGGCAGAGAGTTGGTGATGAAGGACCCCAGCCAGTTGCTACCTGAGGCTGGCAGGGGGCGTGGCATCACCATAGACGAGAGAGGGGCAGTGGTAGGATCGTCTTGACGAGCTGACACTGAGAGCCCATCACGAACGTTACTGCCACTTCGAGCTCGGCTGATGAGAGCGGCTCTGATTCGAACCTGATAGGTCAGACGCCTCCTCCAGCCAGGATTATGAGGACCACCAATGTGCTGCACTTGGTGAAATCCAACCTCGAGCTGGAGGATCCTGATGATTATATCAGGCAACGAACTCAGGAATCCTGTGAAATCCAGGCCGATGTTTTTAAAGCGTGGCAACTGGATATTTGCACGGTGTGACCGAAGGGGTCTTCGAATGCCTGCATGAGATCCAGAGACGGGAAATAAGCCAGAGATCAGCTCCCAGCTTCCCTCCAACATGAGAACGAAGCGAAAGCCATGAAGCTCAAATATGAGAATGAACTCCAAGACCTGAGGAGACAATACGACCATCAGGACGTTCGATTCATGGTGGCATTTGGATGCTTCATGAAGAATTGGGATGGCACCCCTGAAAGTGCATTTGAGAAGCTCCAGGCTAAACTCCAGGAAGCTAGACAGCTAGAAGAGGACATAAAATCTTTTGGTTTTATGAGTGTGTCTACCCTGAAGCATCCCACCACTGAGCCTGGAGAACCAGTAGAACCTCGAAAGGATATCGAAGCTACTGTTGCTGCCCCGACCACCACTACGGACAGCTCTGCTGGCGCCTCGAGTTCTAACCTCGAAACAGCCCCTACGGTTGCTACCCCTGATCCGGTCCTCATGGCTCACAATCTGATAAATCTGGACCCTGAGCCGGAAGCAACTACTGGTGAAACGGTGATGGAGACTGATGTGTAATGTATATAAGATTGATTCATAAGGGTGATCCGATTTTTTTTCTGGGGAATTTTCGAACATAATACTTTACGTATATCTGAACTTTGCTCGACTGAGTAACCCCAGACGGATGCAGACCCAGGAGACCCAATGGACGAATCTACATCTTCCCATCTTCTTCAGGGCACACCACAACAGCAACGCGGCTTGCCACCGCAAAGTCCTTCAATCGCCGAATGGATCTGCAGACAAGCAGTTAACCCCGAAGACACCCCGAAGTTTATTATCATTGTACAGCAGACCTGCTACACCGGTGGGCTGCTATAGTTTAACATATTGTCTATTATCCATTACCACTATTATGTACCTATGTATAAAAGTTACTTCATATACATATCGAACCTAATATACTCTACTTAGTTTGATCTAAAAAAAATATTTATTACTATAAAAATGTTAATTGGTGCTATAAAGCTACGAGATCTGTAACTCGAGAAGTAGTACATAGCACTCAGGTACAAACCAAATGTGTTAATTAATTAGTAACGGTTAATAGGAATGTAATATATAATGAATAGACTTGAGCTAGTTGGCTTCAGGGGGTGATAGAAGCATGAGCCCGAGGCGAATGCTTCTATCAAACCCATGAAGCCAACGAGTTCAAGTCTATTCATTACATATTGCATATATAACATGGTTTCCCCCATTAATTCTAAGTATTTACCTTTAAAAATGATAGAATCCATTGATTTCTTATGTGAGTCGACAAGACGGCCCTCCGCCATCTTGGTTTCATGTTGATGTTTGGTCAAGCTGGCGACCTGGTGCAACTCTCATTCTCGTAGGCCTACTACCGCGAATACGTTGAGACAGAGCTGCACCAGACTATAGCCTGTACACTCCAGGCGGTGCCACCTGTAGTGTTGACAGAATGGCGAAGACGCACGGCCAGTCGCTCGCTTCGAAACTTTACAATTTTTTTATGTTAAATTCAGCCTTAATATCAAGTAATCTACCCGACAGGGAGTTAGAATAAGGTTTTATGTCCAAAGCATTTCGCCAGATTTGGTACATAAGCTTCAAAAATGGAGGATTTACTTTCGTGTCAACTCCTTGTCAAGGTATGTCTGGTCCGCTGTCAATTTTCGGTTCCTTATCCCAAAATATCAGAACTCATATTATCCATTTTAGGAACTCGAATCAGTGCCTAAATGAGATAACCATGTTATATTGGTAGATATAAATATAAAAACCCACAGTTACTGTAAACTGTGTACAAAAACTATTATATAGGGTTCATACGTGAACTGTAAAAAAAGATTCTTTTCGGGTTATGTACAAACATATGGTATTATAAACAAAAACCAACTCGGTATGTTATTAATCATACATATTATTATTTAATTGTATGTACGGATCTGAACTTGTTCTTTTGAACTTGTTTCGATCCTTTTCCTTATGATATTCAAACTGTGTCTTTATATAATTAATTCACCTTATAATTTATGTGGTCGACTCATATCAATAAGATGTCACACAAATAACATATCACGTTCTACTTCGAACTCTTGTATAATACTTCGAGCCCTATTCTAACTGTAGAATAATGAATTTGTTCTACCATAATGTATATATTTTCAATACACCCTCTTCCTTATTCTGGTGGGGGTAGTGTAGGGGCTTGTAGATCGTGATATAGTGTGAGCGTCTTCCTCGAGAGGGCGGTTCGAGCGGTGCGCCCATCACCGGTAGCCACTAGAGGTCATAATGACCACTGGTCGCTACGGGGTGGTGGCAGCACTGTTCACGCTGCTCCAGCTCCTACCTGGGGCCGGGGAAGGCGTTAGTCTGGCTCTGCCCATGATCGGAGTCGGACCACCTCTCTCTGAGCTAGTTGTTTTACTTAGCGATCAACCTCGAGGTGGATGTGAACCTTCACAGAAATAAATACGTGCCTGTTGCACTTACCCGAGATACCTTGTCTGGTTTTACTTCGAACTATACGAGTTAATAATTCAAACCATTACACTTATTATCTAAATTTGCATATATTCGTTTTGCTATAACTAGGAATGATATTTTCATTCAGTTTTACCATAGGAAACCTTGTACGTACGTACGCACGTACGTACGCACGCACGTACGTACGCACGCATGCACACACATGCACGCATGCACACACACACACACACGCATGCACACACACACGCACACACACACACACTCTGCAATCTGCTCATTGTGTGTACAACATTCTCTTGTCGCTACAATATGTACATTGTAAAACCCCACTTATAAGTCAATATTATGCTATACCTGTGCATATGGAGCAAGACATATATTTCTTCTTGCAGGTCTCCTTTCCACCATACATTTTTGAGTGTTTCATGTATGCCCCTGTCTATGACGAGGATAGTGCTGCACAAATAGGAAATGGCACTGTTGTCTTCAAATTACAGAAACACATCCCCAAGATCTGGGGGCAGCTCCAACATCCAGATAAAGGTAAGCTCCTTACTGTGCATTTTTTAGATTCTCTGACGCTGACATGGTGCCTCATATGTCAGAATTGGAGTATCTGCAAGCGTATATATATAGGGAGTGGATCCTCTGACTCCAGGGCTTGCCTCCAGTATCCAGTCATCTTACATATGTACCTAGATGGTGTGGCGAAACTCAGGCAATAAAGACACCAGTTGAAGTTAAACGGTTGGAGTCGTGTATTTATTTGATAAATGCTACTATATATATATATATATATATATATATATATACACACACACACACACATATATATATATATATATATATATATATATATATATATATATATATAATTAGCGCGGCGACTAGTGAGTACTACTTGTGAGATGAGTAGACTAGTGTATGGTTCACAGTCGCCACGGTGTAAGGGATAGGGAGGCCTTGCAATCTTTTTTTGTTTGTGGCTCCTCTGCTATGGTCTATTCCTGCTCACTCTTCTAATGTAATAACAACAGTGTGTGTACTTTACTTATCAGTGAAGGAATTTTCAGAATATATCTCATACTTTTGATTTTATTCGCAGATAAGACATTTCATCATTTGGAGCCCTATGGCAGATTAGCATTAGAGCATTTTAAGATTCAGAAATGCATCTCTGTAGCCTTTGTTTTAGAATTGTTCGTTTTGAAACTATTATGTATATGTAGTACAGGTTTCATCTCAGTGGGTTATGGTACAATTGGATCATATTTTCTGTATTTGAACAAAGTATTCACTGTTAAAGATCTCTATGGAGAAATCAGTGCTAAAGTGTGTGTGTTGCCATATGTGCATTTTTATAAATCAGAAGAGGTTGAAGTGTAAGGACACCTTGTGGTACTGCTACATTCTTTTCTGTGTAAAATGTTTTAGTTTACATTGAAATATGTATCTGCTATCGGTGACGAGACATTAATTTAATTACTCCTTTCATTATATAAACGATTTTGTGAAAGACTGAAAACATACATGTACAGAGGTACTTGCACTGTGCTCCCCCTCTACAGAGAAGTGGACTACAGAGAGGTGGAGTGATCTGGCTGGTTTGCTGACCACTGGCCCCTGATGAGATACAGACCTATTACAAGGTGATTGTCAGTTGTGTATGTGTGTGTGTGTGTGAGGGGGGGGGGGTTGAGACATAGCAGGCTCCTTGCAATCTGAGACAGTGTACACTCATAATGACACATCTGTTGACTATGTCATTGAACATTGAATAAAAAAGGTCCCTGTGACAGCTGAGTGAGGTGCATGCAGAATGGATAGTCTGCAGGCTATTAGTACTTAGCTGCAGTGGGTAGTTTGCGCCATGTCTCACAGGACTATTCTCTACTATTGTATTAAAATCTACAACACTATGGTTTTATATTATATTAGTTGGTTTCGACTTTTCAGTTATACTAAATCATAGCAAAAAGAGAAGAACTTCCAGGTAGGCGACCGAGCTTTTATTAATCTTAGTTACATACGTTCACAGCCTATACCAAAGTTGCATGTGGGTGCGAGTACCATACACGCAGGCCATACAGGTGTGCCTACTCTGCAGCTACCAGCTCAGGCCTAATCAACATGCATTCTCACGAGATTTACAGCTACAGGGGTCAGAAGACACTCTATACATGTGTAGAGGTTGGTGAAAACCTTCTGGAGAAACCGGGACTCGAACCCGGGGCCCTCCAACTTCGAAGCGGCTGCTCTACCTCTGAGCTAATTCCCCTGGCCTGACGTTCTCACCTTCCAACCACACCTGGATCGGTATGATACACACTAGGGGGCAGTGATTACCCGGAGACCCGCCCCTGGGGGCCTGCCACTGGGTACAGGGAATTACTGCCCCTACACTCCTCCCCATCAGCTTCAACCAACCCTGCTCCTCCAACCCAACCGCCAGCAGGTAACTAGTCCACAATAACTAGCAGGTTGAAGTGTTATCTGTATTATACCGGCCCAGTCCCGAACCCTCAATCGGTCGCGATCACGTTAAGATACGGGCAGGCACCCACATCTTTTGATCTCATGATTGCGTTAGGATGCTCGGTTTCTCCACCAATGTAGAGGTTGGTGAAAACGTTCTGGAGAAACCGGGACTCGAACCCAGGGCCCTCCAACTTCGAAGCGGCTGCTCTACCTCTGAGCTACTTCCCCTGGCCTGACGTTCTCACCTTCCAACCACACCTGGATCGGTATGATACACACTAGGGGGCAGTGATTACCCCGGAGACCCGCCCCTGGGGGTCTGCCACCGGGTACGGGGAATTACTGTAGGTGTAAAGACTCCACATCTGGAGGTGTCATGAGTGATAGCCTACACTTACCATACCTCAGAACTTATAATTATACTCTTTAGCCACTGTGCGCTACTTAATGAGTATGTCTGAGTTCCTCGATGGCCCCCAGACGTAAAACTAAACAAACAAACAAACTTAATGAGTCCTAATAATAGTTTTGTGTGTAGGGTGGGACAGAGTGGATTCCCACCAGGTATTACATAACTGTACCCTACAACCAGTGTAAAGTACATGCTGATGACTAGCTACAGCTAGACAGGCTGGCGCCATCAACAACATGCTAGGTCAGAATAGAGACCTCATCCCGCCCATGGCATTCGGTTACCCGAAGGTAACAACCAAGTGTATTGAGTGGGTAGGACCACAACTGGTGAAGTTCCAGAGAAACTGCCCTTATATAGGGGAGAAACTCAGACCCATCATGTGACGTGTGACGTACGAGAGGTAGGCCCCTGGTGTAATGGGTACAAACCCAGAGGCAGGTTCTGCCACCTGCCATCCGAATCCCTCGACTACATCCGGAGACCTGGGTCTGAGTCCCATGGGTATGAACAAAATGAGTGTAATATATAATGATAATACCATACCCCTACACTGCCCCCTTAGACAATAACTTGGAGGTAATTAAACCACAGTGTATCAATAACCTATAACCTAAAGTAATTGTCTCACAATTCTAATAAGGTGTATTAATTACACTCACTCAATAGTTAAGACTATCCTGTTTCTAAAAAATTATACAATAATAGCATCGAGTATCGTTCATATCAGTTCCGTATGTAACCTTATATACCGTAACATGTCAAAATAGTAATGATCATAGCAACCGAAAGAATTCGTATAACTTTTTCTATTTTATGGTTACCATGACCACCAATGTTATGATTTTTATATCACAGACCGCATATTGACTTTAACAACTAGGTGAATCTTTTTTTGAACAATAACAATATTGTTTCATAATATTGACTTAGAAAATATATAGCGTCCACACTGGTATGCTCTATATGAACACAATATGGTATTACAGATACCTGAGTATCTTGGAGATGTCCACTGAACCTTTTCCATAATATATTAATGAATATAGTGTAGAGGTATCCTAATATGTACTGTACCAAGGTGTCGTCTGGGGTGGCAGGTGAGTCCTGTTGCTGGGTGTTCCTAGGGTTCCAGATAGGTGGCAGCACTGATCCAGGCCCATGGGACATCTGGCAACAAACACTAGGGTTCATATATAAAGCCCTGAACTCAGCCGCTATGTCAGAGGCCCTCCAGGCCTCCGAACTTAAGACATATATTTTAAGTAGAACATCAGATGCCATGTTTCCATATCTTCCGGGTAGCCGTCAAGCTATAAATAAACCGTTGGCATACACTCGAATTACTGTCTTGCCTTCTCCTTTCTGATCGTAAGACCCGAACCACCGAACTGGTAGAACAAACCATTACATTGGTGCTGTGACCACTTAAATTCTGGTGTATAGCCTGGACGTTATAAAGTCTGAACGGCTAGTTCATGGGTTAGATGACCTTAAGGAAACTAACCCTGATGGACAAACAATTGTCCAAGAGAATGGAAATGGGACATTGTCTGTCCAAACCCATTCGAACCCACAGTAAGTGCTAGATCCTGGAGGGAACCTGGACCTCATTATACTTTGGATAGTGAGGAAAATATACCTGACTCTGTACGTAGAGAACAATCCATACAGAGAAGGAGTACCTTGATAGGACAACAATCTTTGGATAATGAGGAAAATATACCTGACTCTGTACGTAGAGAACAATCCATACAGAGAAAGAGTACCTTGATAGGACAACAATCACTTGTTGACGAATTAAGTAATTCGATGTTCGAAAATGGTGGTAGCACTAATCCAGAAAATCCGGCTCCAATACCAAAAAAGGTAACATTTGGAGAACTACCATATAGTGTACCCAGAGCAGATTTGCCTATTTGGGATTACAGCGCCATCGATGGTGATGTAACCTATGCAATACCTGAAGGTGAGGAATTCAAACAACCGGATGTCCTCTTGCTAAATGAGACTTACATGACTTTGAATGAGAATCTGAATGTCTTAGTCAAAGCGAAAGATGAAGTGGTAATTGAGAAACAACATCTTGAGGATGATCTTGTTGGTATGCGAGCTGAATTCGAAACCAGGAAGAAAGAGTATATGAAAGAGTTGCAAGATGAAGAGATGAAACTCCACGAAACGAGAAAATCATTTAATGAGTATGACAACCGACATGACCATATTCAAACTTACATTGATACGAATGACCAGCTTTGCTGTGATAAAGTTAACTACGAAGCTGATATATCTCACTATTGAAGTGAACTACCGTAATCTCCCGTGTATAAGGCGCGTCTTATACGCCAAACAAAATGCTGCTGAGTCTTATACGTGGGAGGGACATTGCCTTGAGTTTGGGGTGCGCCTTATAGGAGGGGTATTTGTACTATAGAACAGTACTAAATTAACAAAAATCTGGCCTTAGGGGTGCGCCTTATACATGGGACAGGCCTCCCTTAGTTCGGGGGGCGCCTTATACGCGGGCTGCGCCTTATACGCGGGAGATTACGGTAGATAACTTGAAACTTCAGTGTAACAAGCAAGCTCAAGACAATGAGACTATTCGGACAGGTATTATAGCATATAATAAACAACTGGAAGAGGATAGAGAGAAACTCACTAAAGAGTTACAGGGGTTGCAGTCTACTGCTATAACTCTAGATATATATGTGGAAGCCGCACAACTGTCTATAGGCGATATAGCTCCGAATGTGGTGTCTGCAATGATAAAAAAGACGGATCAGAATGTAACGCCTATCAGACACAATCCATTTGTTAATGATGGGGCAGATAAAAATGTGAATTCCGGGGTCTATACCAAACCGGATCTCACCTCCTCTGGTGGAGTGGTAAAATCAGACAGTTCAACAGCGCCTGTCAACTCAGTCAGGATGAGGAGTATATTTCTGACGATAAAGGGGAATATATTGGTTTTGTTCATGTAGCCGGGAAATACTACTGCCAGAAGCGGTATCGTAAAGTAGGTCCGAAAGGAAAAGGGGGAGATGGTATGAGCAAAACAGCTTCCGGGCCACCCCAGGCAAGTCATAATGTCGCTCCTACCACACCTACTGTGGCGGCTGCAGCTGCCCCTACTGATTTGGTAGAAACGCTAGTAGCACGGCTAACGGATGCTCTGAGGAGGCCCCGAGTCGATAAATCCCAGAGAAGGTGTTTTAGGTGTCAGACCTTAGGGCATTACGCAGCCGAATGCACGGCTGAGAAACCTGTTCCCAGGGGGCAGGGAAATATCTCTGGTGTAAATACAGAGGAAAACTAAGAAGGGGTCCCTCCAAGGGCAAGCAAGGGGATCCCTGTGCCAAATCTTGCCATGATATCACCATCAGTGATGAAAGTTCGCATATAGTAGCAGATTCGCCTAACACCGGTATGGTTATAGATAGCCAGAAGGTTAGGGAACCTGATATACCAGGTGCCCAGGGAGCACAGGGGAAACCCAGTATCGGTGAAGAGGTAGGTGGCTATGAATTAGCCAGGGTTGGTAGTGCCCACCTACCCCCGGGTCATCCTTGTCTGGAATACCCCTGGTGTGAACAATGATGTTCCGATCGTCACGGGCACGCCTTCTCCTTTGAATGGAAGGCGGTGGTATGTTTGCCTTACTGTTAGCGGAAGACCCGCTAAATTTTTTGTTGATACGGGTGCTAGCCACTCCTGTGTCTCCAAGAAATTCTACGATCTTATCCCGTACGAGCATGATACTGTCTTATCGGGAGGAAATGCTCAGACGGCCGATGGCAGTAGAATGCAAACATATGGTAGAACTTGTGTGAAATTGCAATTGGATGGAATGCATGATAAGGTCATGAGTGCCACCGTTGCAGACATGTCAGATGAGGGGATACTTGGGTTGGATTTCGCCTCCCTGTATGGTGTGGTGTTGGAACCACAATCAGGAGAGTTGAGTGTGAAATACTTGTATCCTGTAAAGGTGTGATGTGTACTGAGACAAGTAAGTAGTATGGCAAGTGTGGCACACACTGTCCGAATCCCTGCAGGAGTAGCCTGTGATGTGCTCTTAAGGAGCGATCCCATCATGCGCAGCAAGGCTGCAGTAACAGAACCGGATGTATTTACCCTGTCTAGTATCAGATTAACTTCTGTAGACACTATGGTAGCAAATGCATCCTGGGCGGTGGTACCGGTTTCCAATACAGGAACCACGGCTATCTACTTGAAAAAAGGACATGTCTTTGGGAATGTCACGCAACAGTTACGAATAGTTATTTGAAACTGCCTAAAGTAACGGATACAGAGGATATCTCAGATGACCTATCAAAGTTGTATGAAGATACTCCGTTAGAAGATCCGGAACACCGGAAAGAATTTTTTGGATTGCTCCAGCAATATAAGACTGCCTTTGCCAAACCCAGTGAAGCATTGGGTAAAACAACTAGGGTAGTACATAGAATAGATACTGGGGAAGCAGAACCATTTAAGATTCCCTATAGACAATTACCTTTAGCCAAGAAGTGGGTGGTTGAAGAGGAAATCAATAAGATGTTGGAACAGGACGTGATAGTCCCATCCAATAGCCCATGGAGTAGTCCTGTATGTATGGTAACCAAGAAAGATGGTACTGTAATGGTTTGATTTACCAGTTCGGTGGTTCGGGCCTTACGGATCAGGAAAGAAAGAGTAAGGCAGTGATTCAAGTGTATGCCAACGGTTTTATTTTGAACACTCAACGGCTACCCGGAAGATGATAGTGGGGCAGCTAATATGGATAAATGGATATCTATGGGCTCGGAGGCCTGGAGGGCCTCTGACGTAGCAGCTGAGCCCAGCGACTGGACTCACCCGCCACGCCAGACGGCATCCGTATATATATTACAGTATGATACCTCTAGAGTACCATCAGATTCTGTATAGATTACAGAAAGTTAAATGGAGTAACGAAAAAGAATTCCTATCCATTGCCTCGTATAGATGAGACAATAGACTCACTAGGAGGTAATAGCTGGTTTTGTACCCTCGACTTACAGTCGGGTTACTGGCAGGTTGGGATGAACCCTACCGATATGGAGAAAACTGCGTTCTCAAGTCATATTGGATTGTTTCAATACAAAGTAATGCCTTTTGGTTTGTGCAACGCACCTGCAACATTTGAAGCAATGATGGAAACTCTTTTGAGTGACCTATTGTGGAAAAAGTGTCTTTTATATGACCAATAGCCATGAATCATCGTCAAGTAGCCTGGCCAAGTGGTGCCAGAAAAATAGAGCAGTATGATCTATTCCCTTTGCATACATAAAGTGCAAGTGTTGGTGCATAGGCCCCATATATGAGGGAAGGTTAAATATGTTAAGTATTTCTGTACCAGCCTGGCCAAGTGACGTATGCCAATTACTATGTGGTCACGTCCACGACCTTATCCCTATGCAGAGATTCATAGGATATATGTACCAGAGTTATTATAACCAAATGATTGTTGATAGCAATTAAGAAAACACCCCAAGCATAAAGGGAAATCACTTTTCTTTTCTTTTTATGACCAGTTTATTCTATTTCTCAATCAGGAGAAAATAATTCTAATTGCAAAAAGGCCTAGCAGAAACTAACATGCTTCTTTACAGTTAGCACTACTCCTTAAACAGGGGGCATAGGCAATATATTTTACCATTAACAGATGCAATATTCCTTCAGCTTCACACTGGTATATATAGATATAGGGGACTGGGATTGATCTCTGGGTACTAGATCTCCCATAAACAGGTCATAGACGTGACCACGCGGTCCTGTGAGGATGCAAAATGCAGGGAAAATCCTTATGATTGACTCAACAAAGTCTTCAAAAAAAAGAGATGTAGTGGGTTTTTTTTATGTATTCCTGTCTGCAAGACTTAGGGCTTAAAGGAGAACCATGGTTTTGCTAATCTGGGAGGCATGATAAGTCAGCTACCGGGATTCAGAGGGTCAAAAAGGTCGTTATTGGGACAAAACAATGAACTGTCTTTTTTTCCACTTGCTGCAAAAGTGAAAAGATAAAGAGCCAAATGCTTATTCATTTCATCTGGTAGATCCCCCTAGGGTAAAGAATATTTATGTTGTAGTTGGGTTTCCATGAAATATCTTTTGTGAACAAAATAAGATGCCCACAGTACAATACTTTATTACATGGTCGTAGATGTGTCCATGCACTTTATATTCAATGCCATAGCTCAGAGTTGCTGCCTGGCAGAATATCCTCACATACCTGCAATGTTCCTTTCATATCAAGGAACAACTAACATATGATGGTTATAATTAAACACCAAGCACCTTGTAGTATGACTGCACCTATGGTTGTAGACGTGACCACGGTCGTAGACGTGACCACGCATTTGTATTCAATACCATAGCTCAAAGGTGCATTGAGATAGAATAATATCATTGACCTCCAATGTTCCTTTGATAATGAGGTACAATTAACACATAACAAGCACAGTTAAGTATCAAGCACCTTGCAAGAAAACTATCAACACCTCCATGGTTGTAGATGTGACCACGGTCGTAGATGTGACCACGCCTATACTTTTCTTATGATATCTCTGGGACAATGCGGTATATATTCACCAAACTTACAGGGTTTATTCCTTTCATATGTAGGTATGAGGGACATACAATAAGGATAGTTATATATAATATACCTAGCAGTAATGCTGCGTATAGGGTCGTAGACGTGACCACGCATAAACTACCCCAAAATTAAACCATAGTCCCTGAGTCGTACAGTTCTACAGGTAGGCTCATTATTTTGTGTGGGATTCATAGGTATTTGTCAGGCCTCTACAGGGTAAATTGTAATAGTCCATGTGTTGTGTCTCATAGTGCAAAGGAAGCCTAAAGAGGTCGTAGACGTGACCACTCGGCAAATACACAAAAGGTTTTATGCACCCAGTCTTCACAAAAGATTATGCATGGACCCCCAACTGTTACAAAAATGAGCTTTACACCAAGGGGAATCTAACAGATGAAATGAATAA
The DNA here is from genome assembly GCA_949317995.1 of Acholoe squamosa. Lineage (NCBI taxonomy): Eukaryota > Metazoa > Annelida > Polychaeta > Phyllodocida > Polynoidae > Acholoe > Acholoe squamosa. Next base: position 69,457,343 of record OX439039.1, on the reverse strand, counting down.
GCATTTGACTGTTTATTATTGTTTTTGCAGCAAGTGGAAAAAAATTAGTTCCTCATTTTTACCCCAGAAATCACACTTTTTGGCTGTTCTGACCTCTGTGGCTCCCTTATTACACTTCACAGATAGGCAAAACCATGGTTCCCCTTCAAGCACTAAGCCTTTGGGTCCAGAATGCATGAAAACCATTGCTACATCTCTTATTTTGTACAATTTATTGAATGGGAGGCAAAGACAACCTACTTGACGATGATCTGTGACTATTGATCATATCTTGATGATGTAATAGTATTCGGAAAAACATTCGAAAGAATGCTCTAGCAATCTCAAGATGGTGTTAGAACGGATTATTTCTAATGGTCTCAAATTGAAACCTAAGAAATGTCATATGTTTAAAAAGTCCATAAATTATCTGGGCCATATCATTTCGGATGATGGGATAAAAGCTGAATTGGAGTAGACCTAAATCAACTAAAGAAGTGAGGTCATTTTTAGGCTTCTGTTCCTATTACCAGGAATTCATCCCTAATTATTCTAGAGTCAGTTATCCTTTGCAAGTTTTAGCTAACTGGACTCCAAGAAGTAGCAAGGATAGATTTCCTTGGACCCATGAACAAGATTCTGCTTTTCAAAAGCTAAAGGATCTGTTCACGAGTACTCCCGTATTGCAATATCCCAATGAAACGGATCATTTCATACTGGATACGGATGCTAGTAATGATAGCATTGGTGCTGCTCCATCACAGGTCCAAAATGGAAAAGAAGTACCGATAGCTTTTGCTAGCAATACACTGAGTAGAACTCAATGCAACTACTGCACAACTAAATGAGAACTGTTAGGAGTAGTAGTATATACTAAGAAGTTCAAACATTTCTTGTGGGGAACTGACTTTACTTTACGTACGGATCATTCCTCTTTAAGATGGTTATTGAATTTCCAAGATGCTGAAGGAATGCTAGGCAAATGGCTAGCCTATCTGTCCGAATACGGGCTGGAACATCGCCAGATTCAGCATAGACCCGGAGTGAAGCATATTAATGCAGATGCCTTGTCTCGGATACCAATTCAGAAATGTGACAATCCGGATTGTACTGACTGTGGGGCCCATAGAGCAGTTCTTGCCAGGATTCGAAGACCTTTTGAGCCCCGGGTTGCGAGCATACTGGAATGGTCTATGGATCACATACGACAGTTCCAGGAAGCTGACTCGATAACTGCACAGCTACTGCAATTGGTATCAAAGGGTATACATCCAGTCAGACCTGAGGTCTCTCTGGAGAACCGAGAAATGAGAAGGTTTCTTGCTCAATGGACCGAGCTTGAAGTCCGGAAGGGCATGTTATACCGTTGGAAGCCATGTAATAATGGTGAGAGACTCTTACAAGTGGTTATACCACATGCTATGAGGCATGACATTATGTATTATTGCCATGGCCATCGGACCAGTGGTCATTTCGGAAGGAAGCGCTCATTAGCACGACTTTCTAAAAAATACTATTGGCCCGGCATGTCACGTGACTTGCAAAGATGGATCACCAACTGCCCGGACTGTTGTAAAAACTAATGCTAATACCTGTATGATGGTAGTGTGTGATTACTATACGAAGTATACTAAAGTTTTCCTACTACTGGATCATAAAGCTATAACCTGTGCCGAAGCCTTTGTAAAAGGTTGGGTACTGACCTTTGGTGTACCACTTATGCTGCACAGTGATCAAGGCAGAGAATTCGAATCAAATCTCTGGCAAGGGATGTGCGAATATCTAGCCATTTGCAAAACTAGAACCAACCCATATCGGCCTCAGAGTAATGGATTGGTTGAAAGGTTCAATACAACCCTCATCCAGGTCCTGAAGTCACTCGTAAATGAGAATATAGATGACTGGGACGAGCAGTGTCATTTTGTGACACATGCTTATAACGGTACGGTACATTCAAGCACTAATTGTTCACTGAACCTGTTAGTGTTCAGAGAAGATTTGATAATGCCTGCTGACTTGGTATTTGGAGTTGTGGGTATGGACCCGGAACTACCTTGCCATGTAGTCTTTGTTGATTGTTTACGAGACAGATTCAAAAAAGCGTATGAATCTGTCCGGATTGATTTAGAAAAAAGTGCCCGCTGGCAGAAAGTAGGGTATGATGTAGATTTGAAAATGCGAAAATTCAAAACTGGAGATAGGGTGTCCACTCAAATCCCTAGATGAGTCGACAGCATAAGCGATAATTACCTAAAAGCAATCAGCGTGACGTCATCGCGGTTGACCTCTCATGACCCCGCTCGAGAGCGTGGAAATGACATCACGGAACCTGGCGTGTCGCCATATTGTTTTTTAGTAGTTGGTCGGGGCGGACGAGTTTTCGTCCGTCGTCTGATTTGCTACTAAAAGGCATTGCAAAACCTCCAGAGTCGGTTCTAAGGAAGGCGGCTCCGCCCTGTGTCGGCCCCTGACGCCGTTAAGTCAGGAAAGGAGTTGTGTTGGACTCCCGAGTAGATTCCTTCAGTCATGGCTGAGGAATCCGTAACTGCAGCCAAGCTATCCAGTGACCTGGATAAGCTGACTCCGACAGCAGATGCTTTCCAGCAAGCATTATCACCTGTAACACAGGCAGAGAATGATCTGATGGAGGTGGATGAAACTGCTGACCGATCATTCGAGGACAAGCTGGCCTCATTCTCTTTGAATGAACCAGAGAAGCCAGTTTCACCACTCCCTGATGATGGGCCTGGCGACGCTTCGAAGCAAGTCGAAGAAACACAGGGTGCTTCCGGATCCGACACTACCCAGGTGGACAGATCTAGAGACTGCCAAGAAAAGGATAGGGAACCAATCGAATACAACCCTTTCCCAGCCTACTATGATGGAAGGTAACTATGCGTTGATCCTGAGCTACAGGCACAGAGGATGGACTCTGAAGGGAAACAGGCTAAGCTGGACTTATGAGTACGCCATGCTATCGAGGATGTGATGCTGCCGCTCCAACTCGAGAGGACGCCACTGGAGTGGCTTATGGACTGGACCTGGTTCCAGCGGGGACTCATGGTAGACAGAGTCTAGGGTAATGGTCTAGGGAAACCACCTAGTAATCAGTCCCGGTCGGAGTATTGTGCAAGATGCCCCTGGCACGTCAACCATATGAGCAGAACCAGAGTGCCCTTGTTTTCAAGAAACCTGGAACTGCCGGCTATGTGAGAGCAGCAGCGAAACCTGGGAAACTTGATAAGGAGAGCTTCCCGTTAATGTCGCAAGGCCCTGGACCCGAGAGTCAGACCTTGGTCATTGGAAAGGGGGGTCGCCTTGTACCTAAAAAGGTCCCAGCACCTGCCGCTGCCGGATCCGCAGGTGTAGCATCTGGATCTCCCTAGCAAATTCTGACGACCCCTGAGCAGATACAAATGTATCTGAACATGGGACTGAAGCAAAATCTGCCACCCGGCTACTGTGTACCAATGGTACCACCGGGTATGTCCGGAAGCCCAACATCCGGAGGAGCTGTACCGGTAGTAGCAATGCCCCCTAAGAGAGTTGCACTACCCGCTAAACCAGATGATGCCATTACCATTAAAACTGGTAGTGCTGAGATCTGGTTCGAGAGATCACGCCAAGGGGAGGCAGATGTCAAGAAGGCCATCTACGCCCATTGGGAGAAATGCGTAAAGGAGAGAGCCACAGAATTCCACCAGGGTCTTCTGAATGACACTCTCCTATCCATGAAGGAGGTGGGCGATGCTGAAAAGGAACACCTGGAAGCCCAGATTGGAACCGAGGTCAAGGCCCGGGAAGAAGAAGCTGTAGCTGCAAAGGAACAGGCAGCTATGGACATACACGTATTTGAGAAATGTGTAAAGGAGGAGATCCAGCGGAACACAAATCTGAACACTAAGATCATTAGGGTGTTCGGGGTAGATATAAACGAATGGGACAGTACCCCCGAATCTGCCCTAGACCTCCTGAGAAAGAAACACACTAAGAGATCCACTTAGTGTGTTTCGGGTCCCTTTTTTGGAGTTGCAAGGAGCGTAGCGACCGTAGCAACTCCATAATGTTTTCGGTTTCCTCCCTGTCACCTATGACGTCATTGGTGACGTCATGCTGCCTCAGTGAGGTCACCCGCAATGGCTATCATGTTGCCATGATCGATGAGCGCCTGGGCAGTTTTTCACGCCAATACGGTATCCCCCCCCCCCCGACAGCTCAAGAAAAATGTGGCTAGGACCACGGAGAGGAGTGCCAACTCCTATCCATGGTCCTTGCCACATTTTTCTTGTTATGACCAGACTTAGTGTTTACAGAAGGTACTTACACCTACATTCTGATGTTCATGTATCGGTAACACACTAGTGCCTTTGATGTGTTCTGGGTTCCTTTATAACCAGATTTAGTACCATCAGGATATGTTATACCATACATATTTCCTGATGTACCTGTTTTCCGATTATTTTTTCTCTATAATAATAATAATTCCGAATAGATATTTGTGCTGTTCCCGATGCTGTCTGATGTGGATCTACGTGCCAGTGCTACCTGTTCCTGAACTACCTGTTTCTGATATACATTCTGATGAATATACCTATTAACCTACCAAGACTGCTATTATCCATGTTGTGCCTACACCTCCAGATTTAACTTTTGGACTATTAATTTATTACACTATATGATGCACAAGCCAAAAAGGACTACCGCTACATGTTACTATGGCATCATTTTTCTACACCATCCGGATTATAACTACAGACATTAGCACATCTAGAGGATTAAGGGTAGCTGCCCTGTTCAACTTCCGTGTTTTTTTTATATATATACGAAGGATATACTAGAGACTAGCACTGCCACCCCGTGGTTAGCTAACCACAACATTTTTTTCAACCAAGTACAACACAGATGGACTCCACATCAGAACAGCATCTAAACAACATATAAAGGATTATCATTGTAATATATATATATATGCTCATACGATTGTATTTGTTATTATAGTGATATATTAATACAGTAAAATTCTGTTACAGCGAAATGCTTGGGACAAGCAAAAAGGTTCGTTGTAAACGAATTTCGTTGTAACCAAAACGGCCATAATAGACACTTTTAAGAGGACTAGGTAGGCAGGGAGGTGTCCTTACGAAAGCCTTGACCCCCCCTCCATCCCCTCCCCTTCCCCAGACTACAGCCACAGAGAGGCACTTGCAGGCAGGGGAAATGTCCTTACACTAGCCCCAACTCCCCCTCAGATCCCCCTCACCATACCAGGCCACAGCCCACAGAGGCGTGGGGAGGCGGGAGAGATGTCCTTACACTAGCCCAAACTCCTCCTCTGACCCCCCCCCCCAAACACACACACACACACCAGGCCATGGCCCACAGAGGAGTGGGGAGGCGGGGGAGATGTCCTTACACTAGCCCCAACTCCCCCTCTGACCCCCCCCCCTACCCCAGGCCACGGCCCACAGAAGAGCAGGGAGGCGGGAGAGATTAATACAGTAAAATTCTGTTACAGCGAAATGCTTGGGACAAGCAAAAAGGTTTGTTGTAAACGAATTTCGTTGTAACCAAAACGGCCATAATAGACACTTTTAAGAGGACTAGGTAGGCAGGGAGGTGTCCTTACAAAAGCCTTGACCCCCCCTCCATCCCCTCCCCTTCCCCAGACTACAGCCACAGAGAGGCACTTGCAGGCAGGGGAAATGTCCTTACACTAGCCCCAACTCCCCCTCTGATCCCCCTCACCATACCAGGCCACGGCCAACAGAGGCGTGGGGAGGCGGGAGAGATGTCCTTACACTAGCCCAAACTCCTCCTCTGACCCCCCCCCCCCAAACACACACACACACACACCAGGCCATGGCCCACAGAGGAGTGGGGAGGCGGGGGAGATGTCCTTACACTAGCCCCAACTCCCCCTCTGACCCCCCCCTACACCAGGCCACGGCCCACAGAAGAGCAGGGAGGCGGGAGAGATGTCCTTACACTAGCCCTCAGACCTTCAAAGCCTAAAATTTGACATTTTTCCTTTAGTTTCTCATAAGTAAGCTATTTTTTCACTTTAAAAAAATTCGTTATAAACGAATCAAGTGCACGTGGAATTCGTTATAATGGGATTTATTTACTAAAGAAATGTATAGGATTGAATTGGTTATAATGGATTTGTTTGTTATAACCAAAATTTCGTTATATCAGGATTCATAATAAGAGAATTTTACTGTAACTATCATTCATACATAAACAGTGTATACCTGTAGGAACTTAATGTTATCGGTATCTTACGGGTTTATAAAATAATCAGATCCGCTCTTACTTGTTATAATACATAATATGACCTATAAAGGTTCAAGTACACCAGAATGTCATATTTAGTTGTTTGTGACATATTATTGTATAATGGTACTTGTTACCATTAGATGTATGAGATCATAATATGTAATTTTTTTTTTTCTTTTCGAGTGTAAGAATTCGTCATTATGGTTTCAAATCAGACAGTTCTATTCAGAACTAAAGGTTATTATAAAGTATCATTAGATAGTAGTGTTACGTTTAGAGTCTTTTTCAAGACTGAATCGATATTATGCTTGTTATATAGATAACAAACTTGTCAATCCATTAATATTTGGATTATTTAAAATTATCAGATCCTCTACGCATATCTAATTAATATCTAAGACTGTCGAATTGTATCGACCTCCATAATCATTATTCGTAACTCTATACTACTATCAAATATGTCGAATGTCTCTTGTATGATACTTTAAAATGTAATATCTATGGTTATATCCCTATATAATATATAATAGTTATAACTCCTACCTATTGTCTGGGGGAGTAGTTTTGAGGTATCCTAATATGTACTGTACCAAGGTGTGGTCTGGCGTGGCGGGTGAGTCCTGTCGCTGGGTGTTCCTAGGGTTCCGGATAGGTGGCAGCACTGATCTGGGCCCATGGGACATCTGGCGACAAACACTAGGGTTCATATATAAAGCCCAGGGCTCAGCCGCTAGGTCAGAGGCCCTCCAGGCCTCCGAGCTTAAGACATATTTTAAGTAGAACATCAGCTGCCCTGTTTTCATATCTTCTGGGTAGCCGTCGAGCTATAAATAAACCGTTGGCATACAGTCAAATTACTGTCTTGTCTTCTCCTTTCTGATCGTAAGACCCGAACCACCAAACTGGTAGAACAAACCATTACAATAGTGAAAGTTTATGACATACCAGATCTCCGAGATAAATATGAGTGATCTTACAATATTGAGAGCTGGGAAAAGGGGGCAGAGGGGGGGGGGGGGGTGCATAGGGGTGGTGTTGGTGGTCACAACACAAGCCTGGTCCCATGGGGGCATAAAACCAATTAAATGTAGATTATCTCATCATGGAGGAGTGTGTTAATGGTTATCACAGGCCTGTGTAAGGGGTGCTGTCTCTGATATTTATTATCTCTCCTCCAGTGTCCACCACAGTAATGACAGGTGGCAACCCTGCTCTGGCCATCCCCTTTTCCTTGAGAATCACCCCTCCAGTGGTGCCCGTGTAGCAGGACCAAACTGGTCAGGTCAATTCTAGTGCCACCTACTGTATCATGGTTGATGAAACTAGTGTATACATCCATTAGTTATTGAATGAAGCATACTATTCTGCTCATCATGAAAGTTTTTGGAAACATGTTACACCCCACTCACTGAGAGCTTTATTGATTATGCTATTGACCTTTTAATCAAGAGAATAATGGATCCAGCATTACAATTCTCGTCATAGTAACAGTGCTGCCATCAGGTGTTTTGTTCTGTATGTCCTTAAATGATTCCTAGAATTAACACCAGGTTACATCACAAGACAAATCCTATATGATTGATGATATGGATGAACTTACCGTAATCTCCCGCGTATAAGGCGCGTCTTATACGCGAATTAGATCGTTCATGGGTCTTGTATGTGGGAGCAAGGCTGCCTTGAGTTGGGGGTGCGCCTTGTATGCGGGGTACCTCTAATTTCCAATTCAAAATGATGTACACAGAGTCATGTATTTTCTTTAACCAAAGAAAAGGTGTAGTGTATACCATGGTGCTCTATATACCCTTAAACTGCTGAATGAAGCATACTATTCTGCAGTGCTATGGCAGCCACGGGACTTTGTATAATCTCGAGGCGCATTCTAGTGGAAACACCAATATGGGCCTCCTCAGCCTCATTTACTTGAGAACTGATAGGATACCCTGGATCAAATTCAAAGACATCCTTACCCGGCACTGACACATTCCTCTGTTAAATTATCAACCTGTGAAGCACGGGATAGCCACTTAGTGCCGCTAAAGTGCTGTAAAACACAAATCAATCAATCAATCAACATCCTTACCCGCTGCCTCATACTCATCAGCTGTTTCTTAAAATAGAATCTGGTTGCGGTCAATGTACCTAGTGACCTCATTGGCCTTGATGCCGTCGTAACCAGACATATAGGAAGGTTTATCAAACCGATTCCTCCGGAAGGCCATTTCAGCATCCTAAACTGCCTTCCTGAACCACAAGTGGACTACTCTCTTGGCCGTTCTTGGGGTGAAGACGGGCCCATTGCCACCCCAGTTGTGCTATAACTGAGTCGAGGGGGTAAGTTGGATGGAAGTGGCATCAGGGAGCTGTCTTGCGACGGCTCTGCCGATGTTCCCTCACCCAACTGGTTTACGGATCCAGGGGCTACATAGGGCTTTTCCGGATCTGTGGCTCCCTGGCGGGTAGGGTGCTCAGGGCTGACTTGTCTGGAGTGGTCAGAGGCATCATAGGGGGACTCTACATCGCTCTCCTCCATACCAGAGAAGTACCAGTCAACATCCATTTGTTGATCCATCTGATCACAGTCCAGGTCATTCTGTTGATCATCTAAGAGTAGATAGGGCTCCTGGGAGAACCACTACCATACTGCGACGGGGTGCTGGCACCAGCGCTGCTGCCAAAACATACGGCCTTTTCTGCCATCGGCAAAAGTGGCTTACAGGGATAAAATATCCCTATTCACTGGATAAGCAGTAGAAACTGCTCACACAGTTAAGACGGTTGTGCCTTTTAATTAGGGCACTACTCGAAATCACGGCAACAAGGGCCTTAAACTCCTGAACAGAGTCAGACCGCTGCCGGCCATGTCCTCTTCCCTGAAAGGAATAAGACAATACGGCGGATTCCTCGAATCACCTGACTGCCCTAAATAGGTCAAGCCTTTTCACGCGCGCTCATTAATGAGATCACGCAAATTACATATAAACAAAACAATACCCGAGTGGTCCTCCACCACTAGTCAACCATGACAACTCTCAAGGTATTATGGAAATAATGGATAGCATAAGTGTATCCACCAGATTATCCGTCCAGAACCATAGGTACATCATCACAGGTCATTTTCATGAACTCACAAATGGCTCGGGTATACATCTAACTGGGTTACAACATATAACAATACATAGTACAGGATTCCACACTCGTTGTGTTTACGGGTTAGGTTACGGCAGTCCCCAGCAACCTAGGAATGTGTCTAAGAGGTTTTGAGGCCTCTTTTATTGACCTGGTATCCATAAGAGCCTTTTCCAAGGTTTTCTTAGCCTTAGAAGAACCTTTCCCCTTGCTTTTACCTGACGCGCTACCGACTGCGCCATGCCTCCCAGCTAAAAAAAAAAAACGTGTGGTTATGATATTGATCATATATTTTTTTGACTGCCACAAATGAGGTGTGAATGCAAGTAAAACATAACTCTAACATTGTATCATCAGTTCGTTTGGTTTTCTTCTACATTTGAGCATTCCATCAATGTTGTGGCATGTTAGGGAGTGAATTCAAATCATTACATTACCTAAACATAGTTTCAACATCAGTTACTGAGTCAAATACATAGTAAGAGTATAGGACTGGTATAGTGGCTACACCTGGTGTAAATTCTAAGAAACATATTTAGGATATAACACAAAGATGTCAGACCCTCAGAGGTTCATCTATTTTTAGAGGTTAAGAGGCCCCTTTAGTGCAGTTTCATATGTTGAGATATCCTTCCACCTCTGTACACCAGATGGCAGCACTATATCCTGACAGTAGCTGTGCATATTTCACTCTCTTGATTAAAGGTCAATATGATTAATAAAGCTGGCAGTAATTGGGGTGTACCTATTTTTCCAAGCACATTTATGATTAGCAGAATGGTATGCTATATGATTTTTGATTTATGTGTATATAGAACACCTTGGTACCAGCTACTCCTTTTCTTTGGTTAAAGCAAAGACATGACCAAAAGGGGTTTGGGGAATACATACTAACTGGTACTAGGGAATCCCTGGTAAAGCCTCTCCCTTATCCTTTGGGATGCGTCTTGTACGCAAACCCTACCTGCTGGATTGGGGGGTGCGTCTTATACGGTTTTTTCAAAATCTCAATTCAGAAGCACTAGGTTGTCTTGTACGTGAAACAGGCCCCCCTGAGTTGGGGGTGCTTCTTGTACGCGAGCTGTGTCTTGTACGCGAGAGAATATGGTACTGGCCAATTTCAGGTTGGCTAGAGGTTCATGTAGGTGCAATGTGCTGTCTTCTGCAGTTCATCCCTTACCCTTTCATAAGCCTGTTTTAAGTTATCCCTCAAGAATTCCACAAACAGAACTTGGCAGAACTTCTCACTTATGTACATAAAGTGGTAGATTGAAGTCCACTTGTATCGGTATCCTTCTTTACAGAAATCTTCAACATCCATCTTCAAATTTATAACATTCCTCATTGACCACTTTCCGCTGCTTCAGCGGAAGTGGTCATATTACAACTGCATCGGCCCATAGACTTTGCCTAGAGCTCTACCCTCCACTGTAAATCAATGTACCAATCGCACCCCGGTTCCATACCTGATCTGGTCTATAGCCCCCTCCCCTCACCCCCTCCCCCCCCCCCGTGGGTCGCTGAGGACGTCAGACGGATGCATTCACCCTGCGTCCCTTTCTTTGATTGGCTGACGGAGTGGCGTGATCCGTCACCCGGGTGCATACTCGCCATTTGATTGGCTGTTGATAGTGGCCTGACCCAGTTTCTTCGCGCCAGAAGCCACGTGTTCGCTGGTACCAGCACCAGCGAAAGTCTTGTTTGTTTACAATGTGACGATGTCTTGGTGTTTTTAGCCCAAATGTGTTGTTATTTGAAAGAAATCTTGCTTTATTGTCGCAGTACATAAGGATTATTGTCACAACTCGTCCTTGTTTGCCGCATGGTGCCGAGAAATTGCAGGAAATTGTTAGATTTGAACAAAGCCAAAAATGCTGGGGAAAGGCTAGCCACTCTCGTAGCCCTACCCACCCGTGACACAGACGAAACTCAGTCTAGGGAAAGGCCAAAAAAGCCTGAAGCCAGAGAGACATCGTTGGGCGATAATAGGGTTCCCAGAGAAAAAAGATTTTCCAGAGGAGTCCATAGCTGTTTGAATTTTTTTCCTACGATGATTTGGTGGAAAGTTATGGCCATTTTTGTGATGCCATAGCTTTAAAACATCGATAACTTTATTCCCATTGTGCAGATTTGAAAATAAAGACCGCCATGACGTTCGCCAGCTCGAGCTACCCTTTATCTATAGGTCACACTATGGAAAACTCCTATTATTAAGGGAGTTATGATTTTATTTGTAAAATTGCCAGTTCTTGGCCCCCTCTGCCAGTGCCTGGACTGGCGTCTGCCCAACCGTCCCAAAAAAGCCTATATTTCGATCCATTCCTTCCTCAAACCTGCCCTTTTTCGCCGGTGACACTTAAAACAGATAGGTTTTGGCTGGAGGTAGCGCGCAGGTGGACCGGCTCAGGCCGAAAAGGCAGCTAGTTAAAAAAAATTATTTTGCTTATTCTTTTCCGAAACTAATTTTTTAGGGGGGCATATTCTTTAGGGGGACCCAACACCCCAGATTGATACCAAACATTCCATATCCGCGCATATTATTTGCATAATTAGCATAATTATGCAGTATCTTGGTACTCTTCAATATAATATAGATATGTTCCATTGGTCCCTTATAGAATTCATATGCTTGCAAGTATAAACTACCGTAAACTCCCGCGTATAAGACGCGTCCTCTTCGCCAAACAAATGCCTTGTGCGTCTTATAGGATGTATTGAAATTGGGGCTGCGTCTTATACGAGGGGTAATTTTACTATAGAAATGTATTGAATTTACAAATATCAGCATTAAAATGTTCGTCTTATACGCGAAAATGCTCCTGCTGAGTTTGGGGTGCGTCCTATACGCGCAACGCGTCTTCTACGCGGGAGATTACGGTACTGACTGCACCTAGTGACTAGTGGAATCTGAAGAGTAGAAAAGAAAGACCCCTCCTCTTTCTTTGTATAGCATCAAACAAGTTGTTCAATGGAGGCAGCCATTGCTTGATCAGATGCTTAAACCTTTTAGATCCAAATGCTAGTTACCAGTGCATTATCACTGTTGATAAGCTTTACACATCAATCCTTTTTGCACTGAATGGATATCTTTCCATTTCTCCATTCTCTGGTGTTTGTTTGAAAATGTTGACGTCATTCTGTGTTTTAATTTGTGTTTTAATCTGTGTTTTTATGGTACATGTATTGAGTTTAGGGCTATAAAAGGTTAGTGTTAGTGCTATGGTATGATAGTAATTACTCACTATTTGTCAGCGGTTAATCAATATAATTTTTATGTTAGTAATTATTCACTATTTGTTAGCAATTAGTCGAAATATGTCAGTATTTACTCACAATTTGTCAGCAATTAGTCAGTAAACACCTAGTGACTAAGTATTGACATTAAAAAGATTAATGGCATTTTAATCATTTGTGCATCATGCCCAGATTGACATGATGCACTCACATTTTGTCAGTAATTAGTCAAAATATGTCAGAAATAATGCACAATTTGTCAGCAATTAGTCAATATATGTCAGTAATTACTCACTATTTGTCAGCAATTAGTCAATATATGTCAGTACTTTCATTGAATATCAGGAATTATCAATACATGTCATTATTTACTTACAATCTGTCAGCATTTCGGTCAATACATAACAGAGAAATAGCCATTGATTCAATTGTGCATCTTGCCTTGACTGGTATTTGTCAAAATATGTCAGTATCTATGGACTATTTGTCAGCAATTAGGTAATATATGTTAGTAATTATTCACTATTTGTCAGCAATTAGTCAATACATGATAGTCGTTACTTACATTTTATCAGCATTTAGTCAATATATGTTAGTAATTGCTCACTATTGACTAATATCTGACAAAATGTAAGTAATTACTGACATATATGGACAAAGTGTTGTTTTATAATGACTAAGTACTGGCATATATTGACTGACTGCTGACAACTAGTGAGTAATTACTGACATATATTGACTAATTACTGACAACTAGTGAGTAATTATTGACATTTATCTAACGATTTGGGCCTGGACAGTGCTGTTTTGCTCATAACCCCAGTTCCTTATCCAGCCATAACGCACTCTCAGACCTTTTCTTCGTCTTCAAGAAGCTGCTGGTTTCAATCTGGACATGTTAATAAATTGGAGGAGTATACAAAGTCAACTCCTCAATACATTTCGAGGGCCGGCGTGCTTATATATCAGTCAATATACATCAGTAATTACTCACTCTTTGTCAGCAATTAGTCAATATATGTCAGTAATCACTCACTATTTATCAGCAATTAGTCAATACATGTCAGTATTTACTCAGAATTCATCAGCAATTAGTATTTACTCACATTTTGTCACCAATAAGTCAATATATGTCAGTGTTTTGTCACTATTTGTCAGCAAATAGTTGATATATATCAGTACTTAGTCACTATATATATATATATATCAGCAATTAGTCAATATATGTCAGTATTTACTCACTATTTGTCAGCAATCAGCAATCAGCCAAATCAGTCAGTACTTGGTCATTATATAACAGCAATTAGTCCATATATGTCAGTACTTAGTCACTAGATATCAGAAATTAGTCAACACATGTCAGTATTTACATAAAATTTGTCAGCAATTAGTAAATATATGTCAGTATTTACTCACTTTTTGTCAGCAATCATTCAATATGTGCCAGTACTTAGTCATTATATAACAACAATTAGTCCATTCATGTCAGTAATTACTCATAATTTGTCATATATTAGTCAATATATGTCAGTATTTACTCATATTTTGTCAGCAATAAGTCAATAAATGTCAGTACTTTGTCGCTATTTGTCAGCAATTAGTCAAAAAATGTCAGTAGTTATGCACAATTTGTCAGCAATTAATTAAAATATGTCAGTACCTATGCACTATTTGTCAGCAATTAGTCGATATGTCAGTGGGCTTCCCTAGCTCACTTAAAAGTGTCTATTTCTCCTCTTTCCTTTCCCCTCAGATGTATGTGGTGCACATATGCTCGGGCACTGACACATTCCTCTGTGAAATTGTGTAATGTAGTTCTCGCCATGAATATAACCTCAGCTGTCGAAATGGCGTTAAACATCTATTACTCACTCACTCTCGATATGTCAGTAATTGCTCATAATTTGTCAGAAATTAGTCAATATATGTCAGTATTTACTCACTATTTGTCAGCAATCAGTCAATATATGCCAGTACTTAGTCATTATATAACAACCATCAGTCCATTTATGTCAGTAATTACTCACAATTTGTCAGATATTAGTCAATATGTCAGTATTTACTCGCATTTTGTCAGCAATAAGTCAATGAATGGCAGTACTTTGTCGCTATTTGTCAGCAATTAGTCAAAATATGTCAGTAGTTATGCCAAATTTGTTATTTAACATGCACATCCTCCCTTGATCACACTTTTAAAGAAATTTATAGCCTATATAACCCACACTCCTACTCAAAGCCTACCACACATGACTCTTTTGCCAAACCAAAAGGGTCAATGTTATCTAAACGGCCATCTAAACTCCTAAACCCCTCATGAAAGTGGTCTTGCAGCTTTGCTGCACCCTCTTGACCCCTAGCATCCTCGTATATCAATCAGATCAAATAGATATCCGTATTTGAATTATATGTGTAAAAACAAACAGTTAGACAGCGAAAATAATGAGTGACAAAACATATGGCAAAGTATAATTTACAATACACAACAGGGGCGATACACATGATATATAATTAACAGACCAAGGAAGAAAAAATTACAACTTTATCAATAAATTAACTATCATTCAGGGAGATAAAACACACGATAGATTTTGAGGGACACATATTCGCAAATTAGATCAAATCAAATCAAATCAAATACCAGTACCACAAATCATTTCAATAACATTTGACATGATGTTCAATGTCTTCTCATGGGTGCAATGGAATTTTTTGATCATGTGCAATACACAAGTTATAGTATTACATTAACTACAGGATACTTTGTTACAACTACACATTGGCGCAGTTGGCACTTGAATGTCATTGCTATTACCACATTCTAGAAGCTCAATTCCAGAGCTTCACCATTCATATTCAATACCAAACTATCATAAAATATCGAGTGATTACACTTCCAATTCAGAGTCACTACTATAGTCAGTGAAGTAGATACTGTTTCATGGCATGGCATTCCTCATCCCAGTCATAGTCAATGCCATCCTAGTCCGAGTCAATTTCATCAGTACCAGGGTTATCATTTGTCACTCTTCCAGTGTTCGTATTCACTGTTTGAACTTTAATTTGCTAGAATTTTGGTACCATGACCCCAAGAGCGACCACAAAAGGTGCTTCCAGATTCATTCAAACTACGCCAAAGACTAGGTATAATTAAATCCTCTCCAAGGAGATTGGGAGATCATTCATTAAAGATTTTAACATCTGAATTAAGGTTCTGTTGAATCTTTCCACCTGTCCATCATGTCTGAGTTCCGCTATGGCCCCCGGACATAAAACTAACAAACAAACCTGTCCATCACTTTATGGCCTATAGGGATTAGTTCTTGTCTTGCAAACTGCAAGGCAATTACACATCTCTTGCCACAAACTGGATTCAAATTCCCTACCTTGGTCACTATGTAACATGAGTGGTAATACACACCCTTTCACAAAAGCCAAACTACCAGTGGCAGCCTTGTGATCCGGTAAAGGATACACTTGAGTGTACTTGGTATGATAATCTGACATGACCATCATACATGTGTTTCCATTAGGATTGGTTTTTATGCCACTAATAATGTCCGAGGTGCAACCTCCTCCAGGGTGGGATCACATGCATTGACATTGTGTGCTGTCAACCCACGTGGTTGGCACTCCAGTTCTGCTGCTCTGCTCTCTGTCTGTCTGTCTCTATTCGTCTCTTTCTCTCTCTTTCTTTCTACTCCTTGGAACTTATCTGTATATTAATAGAGCTGTTAAATACCAGTCTTCAATCAATTATTTCTAATGATATAGCCTTATAAAAGATATTTAGAATTATATCTAGATAACTACATATTCAAGATGTATCATGGCCATGCACATTCTTTATTAATTACACGTTTGCTATATAGGAACCCGGGATAGTAACACAATGGAGAGAGAAAAAAAAAGATGAAAAAAGGCATAATACATGTACACATGTATACATGGTCTTCTTGCGTCAGACCAAGACATAGAAGGGGGACTCTTCCATCTTCATGTTGATGAAGTTTAATTGATGAATAAAAGAACCATTCCCATATCAAAAAGAAATACACGGTACACCCTTCTCCCATCCGACCCCAATCACTATTCACCCCCATACCTGCCCCCACCCACCCCACCCCCCACTAATGGAATGTAGTTGGTCAAGTGATTTGCGCAGCAGTATGATGCCGTGAAGGGGCGTGCTTCTGTGTCTAGCCATGGACGTCTGTTGGAGCAATGGCTGCGCGATCGCGCATTGCCATTGCATGAACTGAATGAAGTAAGCGCAAGGCGACTAATCCTGCGCACCCTCGCTCAGGATTAGTTGCCTTGGGAATGGATACAAATTCTTCTTGGTCATACCATTCAACTTTCGGTAATCTATGCAAAAACGGATGGTACCATCTTTCTTGGTCACCATGCACACAGGGCTAGACCAAGGACTGGAGGATGGTGTTATAACATCCTGTTCAAGCATTTTAGCTATCTCTTCCTCAGCAACCCTTTTCTTGGCTAGAGGAACTCTCCTATACGGATCCCTTTCGTTTGCCAAAGGGAATTCAGTTGCTAGTGCATGCTCACAACTTTCCTCCCCCTGTGGATTGGGGACCTTCATGTGAGGGCATGGAAGAGCAGAATAACTTCATTGGGAGTCCACAATGAGAAATCTCCTTCCATACTGACAGTGGGCATACCAGATTCGTAAAAGGCGACAAAGCTGGGGTTTCTTGTGGCTTGGGGTGAGCATGTGGGCAGCTGGTGTCCATATGCGCAGGCCCGGGTCTACATGCTTGTCTTTTGCCATGGGATTCCCCCTCAGTGAACCACGTCTGAGTGATCAAAGGCCGTGGTTTGTCTGGCCCTGCCTATGGGACCAGGCAAATAAAAGAACACTTGCTATCCGTCGAAAAGAGTAGGGGAATGAAGCCCTGGTAGCGGTTTTCCCCCTCACCCCTCCTCATAGATTCGGTCATTCATCTCATAGATTCGGTTATTCATAGATTCGGTCACTGCTGTGTCGGGCAAGCAGCATATAAATACCTGTCCAAAAAGAAACAGGGGTGTGAAATCTCCGCGGAAACGCGGAAATCCGCGTTTTTGATGCTCAAAAAGACCATTTTTGAGATCTATGCAAATCCACTGAGAAAAGAATTTACCATTTGTGGGGGGGGGGTCTGACTTAAAATATTTGCCAATACCATTCCAGATTGAAAAATGTTAGCATCCCACTGGTAGTTCCAAACATACCTGTATAACAGAGTGTGTTATATTCTGTCCAAAGAACATTTAGATCACTGTTATACTACATTAAAACATTAACTAGCAAGCCGTATATTACGCTTCAGAGGTAATGGGTTTCGGGATTTCACACCCCTGAAGAAAAGAAAGTACTTAATGTCCGAGAACCCTTGAATGTCTTAGTTCCTTGATGGCCCCCGGACGTAAACCTAAACAAACAAACAAAATCACAACTTTCCACCACCTCAGAAAGGACAACCGACCTGGATTGGATATAGGAACCACTGTTCAGGAAGCATTTGCCACTAGGATATCAGCAGATTCCAATCCAATACTAGAAAGCAGGACCACGTCAGGCTCAACAACTCCTGCTTTACCAGAAAACTCACGGTTTCCCCGACATAAGACATCACAGGCCATGCATGATGGTATCTTAACCATCGGGGCTACACTCACTACACTCCTGACTTTTCTAAGTACACATTGTACTAGTACACATTGTACTTTCAGAGGGTACAGGTCTCTAACTTCCAATATTCCCCTCCGGGAATCTAACTTGGCACCATATAGGGCTGCAAGATTCAGACCTAATATACCATCATCTGCAATATCAGCCACAGTTGGAATCCTTATCTTCCTGTAGACTGAATCTCAGGCATGTTCTAACAAATGTTTGCATCATGCTACCTTCTGTTTTGAAAGTTTCATGACCTGTCGGCAAAAGATCATTGAGCCTCTTGGCAATACAGGAGTGGCTAGCACCCGTATCGACCAAGAACTCAGCAGATCTACCACTCACAGATACAACTGCGTACCACCGCCTACCTTTCAAGTAGGTGGGACAACTTGCATACTTAGCAAGTTCCGTCTTAGCCCCAAGGTCAAATCCACATCTTTTCAAATACTCTAGACAAGGATGACCTGGGGGAAGCTGGGCACACCCCACCCTGGCCAACACATTGGCAACTCCCTCTTGACTGATATCGGGTTTCTCCTCTGTGCTCTTCTCCAAGTTCTTGGCACCTGATGTACTATCAGTCTCCCCAGCCCCATGGGTAAGGAACTGATCAGGTCCCTTAACCTCACTGCTGGGCGAAATCGCTAGAGGATTCTCACTTATATTCCTGATCACGCAGTCCATCAATGAATTGTTTAAACAATTCAGCAAGGAAATGTTCATCATCCAATCTCCATTGTGGTCTGGCCTTGTGCAGCAACCGCTGGCACTCTAGGCCAAAGACTTTGGAGGATTCCTTTGGTTTTTGAGTTTGTCTAGTGAACACTAGCCAAGGGTCTTCACCCACAATGTTTCCATACAAATACGAGGCTATATCAATGCTATATCCAGATGCTCCCCTGGGAGCAAGGTACGGGCAGGGCAATTTCTGCACCCGAATCGGGAAAAATGCCCATTAGCTCCTCCTAAAGGTGCCTGTGGAGGCCATCCGCCCTGGTTCTGAGTATTCCCAGTAGAATGGGTCTGTCCAGAGTCATTCCCTGGCTGCCCTATAGTACCTGGGTTTCCCTTACCTAACTCTTGAGGATTAGAAGTCTGATCCTCAAACCTGACCTGATGAATTTTTTTACGTCTTCCTTATGAGACATAGTTTCTATACGTTCTACAGATTCTATGACCTCTTCCTCCTCCCGTCAGAATCATCACAGTCATTTGCAATGTTAAGGGTCACTCCAGAAACTGTAAAATTAGGATCTAGAGTACCAATAAACCGTCTAGTATCATTCATGAGTTTCAAGCTGTGAAGTAGCGTTTAATACTCATTAATCAATTTAGAATGTTTTTCATTCCAATCAGTGGATTCACGCATCCATTCAGTACAGAGACTATTATTCTCGCATTGCTGGTCATGATACGTGTCCCTAGCATCCTGGAAGGCCAATTCTATTTTTCTTAGCTCTTCCTGGTATTTGCTGTATGGGGATTGAGCTGAATTTAACTCTTCTTTGGTCTTATTTAACTCTAGCCTGGAAGATTTATATTCCAATTCAGCTTTATATAAGGCATCACAATATTGATGCTGGAGTTTAAAGTCCCCCCTCCTTCTTCTTTACTTTAGCAGTCAACTCATCGCATCGACTTCTAAGTTCTAGGTCCTCCTGACGTCGTTCTGTCATCAATCTTTTATTGTCTGACAGAATTCTATCTTGAGTACCCTTTAATATGATTAAATCCTGTTGGATCTTCTCATAAGCAGCTTGCATGTCTTCAAAGCTCTTCCATCTTACTTTTCTCAAATCCGCATTTCTAATGCTTAATTCGAGAACTGTAGGGGGTTTCAAACATGCCAGGACCTGGCTTGAGTACCTCATATGGCAATTTGCCAAATTGAGCTGTACTCCTATGTATAGGTGCTGGCTTGTTAGTTCCGCCTGACATGAATAAGAATTCTCCAAATTCTTTCAAATCGTTATGTAATTGGCCCAGGGTATCCCCTGGGCTATTGGAGCCGGGTTTTCAGTCAGATCCACAAATTTGTAATCACCAACTTTAGGGTGTAATCATTCAGTGATATGCTGTTAGTTTACACATTTTTCAAAATCCAAAGGAAAGTTTCAAATCTCATTTATCAGACAACATTTTGTCCTTTATGGTGAGTCGATGTCTTTCTCTACGAAAAAAGCTGCTGTACTTACGTCATGTTTTTGGGAGCTATACTGACTACAAGTTCTTTAACCAGGGATGAAAGAGTTCAAGGTTTTCCTTGATTTCAAGGTTTTTTTTCACTCACTTAAGAAAAATAAGTTTTCTTGAAAATCCTCTGAAAACAGGATAAAGGAGTCACAAATTACCTCCAGAGGTTGCATACATGCACACAGTCAGGTCCCACAACACTGCATACAGTGGCAGCATGCCTGTTTTTAGTTCAAGGTTTTCAAGGACTCTCAAGTTTTTCCTTGAAAACTTTCCCCTCTTTATTGGTGTTTGTTCCACTCTTCAGTGTAGTCTTGGCAGCAAGCTATAGTTCCTATGCTAGAAGAGTGTCGGATAGTATACCCCTTTTCTGCGCGTTATGATTTCACCATGTAACTATATTGGTCATTTATTCCCTGCACCCTTTGACCTATCTCTATACATAACATTGTAATTGGTCCCTAGGTCGTGATGCGCAAAGGCACCACTACCAGTAGATCAGGTGGTGCATATTTTGGGTATGCTATCCGAACAAGACCTTGGAAAACAGCTATATAGTAACATTCTGAAGGGATCCTAGGAATACTCTGCAAAAGGGCCATAATGTGCACATTTTGGGTATAGTATCCGAACAACATCTTGAAAAACAGCTTTTCCTGTTATTTGAGGACAAACTACACCCTTATACAACACCTACTGCCTCCTCCCTCCCCCCCCCAATCACACAAACCCTGTAACACACTTATGGATGGGACTGGAGGCATACAGTGCATTTAAAGTTGTTTCCTTTTTCAAGGTTTTTTGTCATCGTCAACTTTCATCCCTGTTTAACCATTGGGTCTATGGGTCAGATAGATTTTGGCGATGAAATTAGCACATGG
This sequence comes from Acholoe squamosa, assembly GCA_949317995.1. Classification (NCBI taxonomy): domain Eukaryota; kingdom Metazoa; phylum Annelida; class Polychaeta; order Phyllodocida; family Polynoidae; genus Acholoe; species Acholoe squamosa. The sequence goes on along the minus strand of OX439039.1, from coordinate 69,435,971 downwards.
AGTCCTATGGGTAATCACCAAGTGAGACACTTTTTTTCAGCAGGCAATGTGTACAGTGTCCAAGCTATACACATAACACATTGGGACTGGGCGATAAACTAAGCATGCTAAGGATAAAGTTTTCTGTGGGGGCTAGGTGTCCAGGGGGCCAGGTGTCCAGGGGCTAGGTCTCCAGGGGCCAGGTGTCCGGGGGGCCAGCACACTAGGGGGCCAGTGGTCCAAGGGGTTTAGTAAGAGAAGATTATGCCAGACTGGTGTCAGTACATGGAAGTAATATATGATGAATAGACTTGCACTCGTTGGCTTCAGGGGGTGATATAAGCATGAGCCGAAGGCGAATGCTTATATGAAACCCATGAAGCCAACGAGTGCAAGACTATTCATGATATATTGCGCTTATAACACGGTTTCCACCATTAATTCTAAGTATTTACCTTTAAAATAGATAGAATCCATTGATTTCTTTTGCCATCTTGGTTTCATGTTAACGTATGGTTAAGCTGGCGACCTCCTGCATCTCCCATTCTCATAGGCCTACTAGTGCGAACACGTTGAGACAGAGCTGCGCCAGTCTAAAATCTAATCCATTCTGTACACACCAGGCGGTGGCACCTGTAATGTTGACAGAATGGCGAAGACGCACGGCCAGTCTCACTTCGAAAGTTTACCCGACAGGGAGTTAGAATGAGGTTTCAACTATGTTATATCCAAAGCATTTCGCTAGATTTGGTACATAAGCTTCAAAAATGGAGGATTTACTTTCGTGTCAACTCGTTGTCAAGGTAGGATTCAATATGTCCGCTCCGCTGCGCGTCCGCTGTCTATTATGGGTTCTTATATCGCTAGATATCAGAACTCATATTATCCATTTTTGGCACTGAAAACTCGCTAACCGTGTTATAAGTATAGATAATAGTCTCTATTTGTAAGTAATTAGTCAATATTTCGCAAGTGCTGATTCCTGTGACCCTACAGGCCTTCTGTGCTTCAATGCACAACGCCCAATTTTTATATTGGGGGGGGGGTAGTAGACCCTGGGCCATATGTGATATATATCACATGTTAAATCTTTTTTTTCTTACATCGTCGTAATCCACTGTCCCATAAGGGTAGTGTTCCTGTGGATCTCTCCACCCAGTAGTTGGTGATCTAATTTAACCATCTTCCATCGGCAAGTATAGGTCTGCATTTGGACCTTTTCCCTGTACTGGGCTCAGCTCAGTCATTGCAGACTGCGCATACCCGTGAAAACAACTGGTCACGGTACCAGTGTACTGGTTCAACTGTTCAGTTATACTAAATCATAACGAAAAGAGAAGATCTTCTGGGTAGGTAACAGAGCTTTTATTAATTTTAGTTACATACGATCACAGCCTATAGAGACTACATGCTGCCTATGTCATTCGGTTACCCGAAGGTAACACCCAAGTGTATTGAGGAACTGCCCTTATATAGGGGAGAAAGCCCGCGGAACTCAGACCCATCACATGACATGTGACAGACGAGAGGTAGGCCCCCTGGTGTAATGGATACAAACTCAGAGGCAGATGCCATCTGCCATCCGGATCCCTCCACTACACCCGGAGACATGGCTCTGAGTCCCACAGGTGTATGAACGTAACAGGTGTAATATATAATGATAATACCATACCCCTACATATATATATATATATATATATATATATATATATATATATATATATATATATATATATATATATATATATGTATATGTATATTTATATATATTGTAGTGAATCGCTAATTATATGCTTAGTTGGAGATAGTTCGTTCAGAGTATGATACCTTGGATAGCAGCATGTATTATATTGAATAAAGACACAACTTCATCTACTTGAGTACTTCCCCCTGTGGAGTGGGGACCTTCATGTGAGGGCATGAAGGAGCAGAATAACTTCATTGGGAGTCCACAAGGAGAAATCTCCTTTCATACTAACAGTGGGCATACCAGATTCGTAAAAGGCGACAAACTTGGGGTTTCTTGTGTCTTGGGGTGAGCATGTGGGCAGCTGGTGTCCATATGCGCGGGCCTGGGCTTACATGCTTGTTTTTTGCCATGGGATTCCCCCTCAGTGAACCACGTCTGAGTGATCAAAGGCCGTGGTTTGTCTGGCCCTGCCTATGGGACCAGGCAAATAAAAGAACACTTGCTATCCGTCGAAAAGAGTAGGGGAATGAAGCCCCGGTAGCGGTTTTCCCCCTCGACCCTGCTCATAGATTCGGTCATTCATCTCATAGATTCGGTCATTCATAGATTCGGTCACTGTTGTGTCGGGCAAGCAGCATATAAATACCTGTCCAAAAAGAAAAGAAAGGACTTAATGTCCGAGAAACCTTGAATGTCTGAGTTCCTTGATGGCCCCTGGACGTAAAACTAAACAAACAAACAAAATTGAGTGCTTTCTCTTTTATTAGGAGACTCAATGTTTTATCGGATAAATCCTTATCACATCAACAGATACAGGTCATAAGTCTTCAACGTGCCAAGCAATACATATATCCGGATTATACACAGTTTCTGCTAGTAAGAGTCTTTCTTACTTCCGCTTCTGGAGTCCGGAGCGATCACGATGCGAACCGTGTGAGTCTGTAGCACAGACTGAGGACATCCTGATATCTCCGAGATCCCTCCGAGGAGTGGTTCACCTAAACCTTCTGGCTACTCCGAGACTCCGGCCTCCGGCACCACACTCTCCCCTCCGTAGACAAACTAACGTTATTTAATATTTTACATGGATATAGAGTGATGACAATAAATACTCCTGAGTAACCTTACATGAGTTAACTTTATACATAATATGACTTCCCCTTCTCTTAATCTTTAGACACCCAGTCATGGTAGAAGAGTTACGTATTAGAGGTTTTAGTGGTGCACTGTTGGAAGCCTCCTCCTCGGGCGCCGCCTCCCCCGGCTCCGGAGCTGCTCCCTCCGCTCCCTGAACCACCCTCTGTAGACAGTGGTAGTCATCAAGGACACTCGGAAGAGGTCAGGTGCCAGCTGGTCCATGCCTCCGGAGGAGTACCCGAGGTGGAATGGGCAGAGGAAGTGGAGGCTGTGGGCCCGGTTCCTTTAGGGCTGGGTTGGTGTACCAGAGACTGTTGATGCTTTTCCCACCACAGTTTGCAGGGAGTCAACTTTACTTAAGTATGGGAGGGCCTTTCTTGGATTTTTAGTTATTTTCCGGGGGCCAGCAGCAAGTCTTCCCCGGCCTGCACTATAGAATCCCCTCCTGGTCCATGCGGGCTTCCCTAGCCCACTTAAAAGGGTCTATATCTCCTCTTTCCTATCCCCTCAGGATGTGTGTGGTGCACATATGTGCGGGCACTGACACATTCCTCTGTTAAATTATCAACCTGTGAAGCACAGGATAGCCACTTAGTGCCGCTAAAGTGCTGTAAAACACAAATCAATCAATCAAAACCCTCCTGGTCCATGAAGGATCAGTCGCCCTTCCTCCAATCTCATACCCCTGAGTCCTTTCTCCAGATCATTCTCCGTAGGGGGAGATATTACTATGACCACTGCGGATACCATTTCCACCCCCTTGCTCCCCTCCATAACGTAATTGTCCATCCTGTTCCTCTCAAGATGCTCTCTCAGATTGGGTTTGTCTTTAGTTAACTGATGGCGTAGGTCTCTAGGGGTGAGGGAGAGAGACGGGGAATACTCGGAGGCCTGGGATCCCTCCTGGAGCAAGATCTCGGGAATATTAGTGCTGGTGGCGCTGGCCGCCTCCCCCTCTGAGCCAGACTCCTCTGTATCTAAGGTTTCGACTGACTTCTTGTCCTTTTTTCACTTTTTGGCCGGTATTACTTCCTCCTCACTCTCTAAGGTTGAGCTGGAAGAGGAATCAGGATGATGAGGCACTCTCTCCGCACCCTCTCTTCTCCCCTTTTGAGTCTGTTTTCTTGGCCGCCTGAGGTTTGTCCGGCTTCGGAGCGAGGGTCAAAGTCCATGGCAGTTGGCATGGGCCAGTAGCTATAGCCTCCGGCCCAGGGGTGCATGGCCTGATACTTCATCAAGTGGTCCAAGAAGTCCTTTTTCCAGTCTTTCTTAAACATCCTATTGCAGCTCTGCCCCGGACACCGCCATCCCTCCGCCTCTCTGTGTACGTTCTTGACATGGTGGTCTCTGTTGTGCTTCTGTGCGAAGGAGGCATTACATTCTCCGCAGGCAAACCGTCCCTGGACTTGTACCTTGGGCTGTGTCACCTGCTGTGTGGCTGCCTTCCGGGGAGACTTATCCGCCTTTTTATCTTTCTTGTGCTTTCCCATGTTGATATTGAACTTGAATTGGCCGAAGGGAGGGCGACCTGCACCTTTCATACCGCCGGCGACTCCTCCAGTCTGAGTTCCTCGATGGCCCGCGGACGTAAAACTAAACAAACAAATCCTCCAATAGGAGGCGCTACTCCCGAAGCCCAGAAAAATATTGACAGGTCCACCACCTCCCCCACGCCTGTACTGATACCTTCTCTCGTCTCTCTTGCGGTTTTGCCACCACCTGCCCCCCTCACTCCTCCCACGGTTCCTTTCCCCCTCTCTGTCTCGCCATTCTTGTCCGCCGTGATGTTGCATAATGACAGTTATGGGGCGAACCCGTTAACACGCCTCCTCCTCTCCTCCTCTACCTTTTGTGTTCAGTACTGAGTCCTATGTAAGATAAGGGGGTTTATGGAGATGTCAGGAATCTTTATCAGAGTGATATCAAATGGAAACAAAGGGCCACCTACACCAAAAAATCCTGCTGAATCCAAAATTTGTGGTCTTGATTCTCAAAATTTGGCAAAAGGTACCTAAAAAGGAGGTTTGAAGATGAGAATATTTTAAAAATGTAAAAAAGTTATATTGAAAATGATTGGAACTTTTTATAGATGCAACATGCTAATCAAAGTCAGTACCTCAATCTACATATCCCAATGTTTGCCTATCCCGACCTGACAAGTACTTTGCCTGCGTATGGATCTGCCTCTCCCACATACTGCCTATCCCTTAGTCTGCCTATCACTCATACTACCTATCCCTTGAAACATTTAGAGTTTAATTAGGTTTTCCCTCAAATGGCTTAAAGGATTAAAGTTTAGCCCTCACCTTTGTACCTAATTTTCTCTGTACATTCTTACCATTCGTCTACCTATCCTCAATCTGCCTATCATTCACTTTACCTATCCCTCATGGTGACTATCCCCCAACTCTGCACATCCCTCATATTTGACTGGCACATCTGTGATATTACCTAGCACCAATGTGTCTTTTATATATGCTCACCTTACAAGGTACCCTCTGTGTCTATCTCCTAAACTGTTTATTACCTATCCTCCTTGCTACCCATCCTCTTCAATACCTATCCTCAAGCTCACTTTATAGCTTTCCTACCTATCACCTTTACCTATCTATACCTGGCCCCTTGTTTCCATTTGATATCACTCTGATAAAGATTCCTGACATCTCTATAAACCCCCTTATTCTACATAGGACTCAATACTGAACACAAAAGGGAGCCTACTTTTAGCACCCCGTCATCCTCTTGGACTCTTTCCCAGCCCTCGGCTTCCGGGAATACCATCAGGATGATCATGGGACATCTCGTCATGATCTTGGGGAATGTCCTCCTCCCTCCCCCTCAGGAGATCTCTTTCCATGCCTTCCTCCTCCACTCTCTTTTCCACTTCTTCCTCCTTCAAACTTTGGGTCCGGGTGGTGGGGCCTTCTACCCTTAACATCCGAAAGGCCTCCTCCTCCGGCTCCCACCCACACTGCCTACAGGGAATTCTGGAGAGTCCATCAGCATTTCCATGCTGTTTACCCGGCCGGTGTTCTATGGTAAAGTCATGACAGGAGAGTTCTTCTAACCATCGGGCTACTTGACCTTCTGGTTCTTTAAACTGTGTTATCCACCGTAATGATGCATGGTCCGTCCTTACCCTTACTTTCCGCATAAGCAAATAATGTTTAAATTTTCGGAGACCAAAGACAACAGCCAGCATCTCCCTCAAGGTAACACGATAGTTCTTCTCCGGTTTATCCAATGTCTGGCTAGCATAGGACAGTACTTTTTCCTCCTCCCCTTGTACCTGACTGAGTACAGCCCCCAGGCCCACGTCACTTGCGTCCGTGTCTAGGATAAGATCTCTCTCTGGCCGGGGGTAAGCTAGGATTGGGGAGTCCACCAGGCATTTTTTTAAGTATCCAAACGTGGCCTGGCACTGTTCCGACCAGGCGAAGGTTCGTGCTTTCTCTGATAGCAAAGTCAGATATGAAGGCTTGATAGTAGGATGCCAACCCTCGGAAGCTCCAGACCTTGTGTACATCTTTTGGTACAAGCCATTCGTGTACAGCTTTGGTTTTGGCCTGGTCCGTCACCACCCCTGAGCTGCTCACTACATTACCTAAGAAGGTCGGCCCCTCTTATCCGCCCTAGGACCTCATCCAGCTGACTCATGTGCTCGGCCCAGGTAGATGCAAATATTATTATGTCATCTAAATACACCAGGCAAGTTCGCCACTGGAGTCCTCCCATCGTAATCTCCATCAGCTGCTCGAAGGTGCCCGGAGCAATACATAATCCGAAGGGCATAACTCGGAATTGGTACAGTCCTCGGTGAGTAGCAAAAGCAGTTTTCTCCCGGTCCTCCCCTGCCACCTCCACCTCCCAATACCCGGACGCCAAATCCAGGGTACTGAAACAGCAGGCTCCGGCCAGGGTGTCTAAGGAGTCATCAGTCCGGGGGAGGGCTTTCACCTTGATTTCATTCAGCTTGCGGTAGTTGATGCAAAACCTTCCCCCATCTTTCTTTTTCACAAGTATGACGGGGGGACCCCAGGGGCCTTCTGAAGGCTCTATAACATGGTTTTCGAGCATCTTCTGCAATTCTTCCTCTACGGCCTCCCTTCTATGTGGAGCCAGTCTCCAGGGTTGATGCCGAATTGGTTTAGCATTCCCGGAGTTGATTTTATGTTTTACGATGGAGGAATGCCCCTTCTCCTCAGTTGTCAGTGGGAAAGTGTCCCTGTTTCTCCTAAGGACCTCCATTAGACCTTCTCTCCGGAGGGGAATTCATCACCAATCTTTCAAGATCCTCCTCTGAAAAGTCGGATCAAAATCTCTGCAGTATTCTGTGAAAGCTGTTCCTCCCATCTCCACAGCCTCCAACACTCCCAAGGTCATGTCACGGAAGATAACCACCGGGGTGGGGCCTAGGTTATACACTCTCACTGGGGTGTATGCTTTTATGGGCCTTACTAAGCCACTTTCAACTCGAAACCCTCCCCTTCCTGTAGTATTTCACACGGGTTCCAGAAGTCTCTCCACTCCTTCCGGCCAATCTCCTAACACTGTTCCGTCCAAGATAGCCTCCTCCCCTCCACCAACCACAGCCTGGCGTAGGCTAATGACCCGACATCGGGGAACCTCTCCGATAGGAGGTTCCTTTCCCCATACCAGCTGAGCCTTGCCCACATCCACTAGGATGTCGTGCTCATGGAGGAATCCTGCCCCGAGGATTCCATCCGTGCTTATATCACCTATCAGGACAACCGTTCTTTTTCCCAGCGACAGAGTACCCCGGAGATGGCCCTATATCCCCATGAGGCTCCCATCTGCTCCAGCAACTCTACTTCCGACCTTTTCAAGTTTCCCAGGACGGCTGTTTATCCCCCACCAAGCCATGGAGAGTACATTCATGGTGGCCCCTATGTCTACTAACATTTGTAGAGTGCTACCCCACAGCCTTCCCAACACACAGGTCCCCTGTCCCTCTCTCCTTCCTTCAGTGGTACCTTTCAGCCTCCCTTAACTTATATCTCCCATCCCTGCTAGGCCAGCAGTAGGGATTGATACTAGTTTTCCGACTTCTTTTCTCCGGTCCTCCCTTCACCTTTATTTTGGGGGCAGCTCCTCCTGAAATGGCCTGCCTCTCCACACTGATAACAAGTCCGTGATGTTGGGGGTCGCTTTTCTTGGGATGTCATTTTGTTTTCCAAGCAAGCTTGCCCCTCCACCATTTCCCCTATTTTTTTAGTTAGGGACTGCACTTCTTCCGCTAGTGTCTGGCCAGAGGCCCGTACCTTCTCTCCTGCCTTCCTCTCTACTTGGAGGTATGCTTCCGCCGCTACTCCGGTGGTAATGGCTTCCTCTAGTGTCTTAAGTTTGCTCTGGTAGATCCAGAGCCGAAGTTCTGTCTCTTAGGCTTTACAAAAACCTATCTTTCCCCATACTGTCTAGTGTCGGGGCATCGGCTCCCGGATAGGCCAAACGCACTAACCTCCAGATTTCCTCAGCCAATGACTGTAGAGTCTTTCCAGCTTTTCTTCTCTGTGTGCGGAGAAGGGCTTTGAAGGACTCTGTTTCGTTCCTGGGGGCAAACATGTGCTCCAGAGCTCTTCGCAATTTTTTATACCCATGCTCTGTAGCAGGGTCAATACCCGCCAAGAGCCTCCGAGAAACCCCTTGTAGGCTTAGCCACACAAATGCTCCGGCTTGCTGCGGAGTCCATCCGTTTACCACCTTGCAGAGGTCAAAATGTGCTAAGTACGCGTCCAGATCTGCACTACCATCATACTTAGCCGGCATTACTACGTCTTTTTTTTTACTTTCCCATCCGCTCCCGGCTCTTTCTTCTAGACTTTCTTTTTGGGGGTGGAGCGTGCTGGAGGTGATATCACTTTTCCGGTTTCTTCCTCCAAAGAGGTCCCCCAAGGCATAGCCCAAGGGTTACCTCCAGAGCTTTTCTGCGGGAAGGGTTTCCATTGTTTCATAACTACTAGCAGCTCTTCATCTACGCTTTTGTGCTCCTCCCATTCCTCCTCTGAACTTCCTTCCAAGAGAGAGCCATCCGACTCTTCGGACCCTGGAGTCCCCTTCTTTGGGGTTCCCAACTGGTTGAGAGGCCGTAGCCGGAAGGTGCCTTCGGGAGTCTATCCTTCTTGAGAAAGTCCCCCCTTCGCTAACATCCGTCTCCTCCCCTGACCATGTGTCCCAGATCTCTCCCTCTCCTAGATTAAAATTAGCATTTCCATCCATATCTACAAGAAAATAATAGTGGCTAAGCCCAGATACTTGCACAAGTATTTTATTTTCGCCCAAAAGCTATTCCCCCTGTGGAGTGGGGACCTTCATGTGAGGGCATGGAGGAGCAGAATAACTTCATTGGGAGTCCACGAAGGAGGAATTTTCCTCCTTCCATTCTACCAGTGGGCATACCAGATTCATAAAAGGCGACAAACTTGGGGTTTCTTGTGTCTTGGGTTGAGCATGTGGGCAGCTGGTGTCCATATGCGTGGGCCCGGGCGTACATGCTTGCCTTTTGCCATGGGATTCCCTCTCAGTGAACCATGTCTGAGTGATCAAAGGCCGTGGTTTGTCTGGCCCTGTCTATGGGACCAGGCAAATAAAAAGAACACTTGCTATCCTTCGAAAAGAGTAGGGGAATGAAGCCCCGGTAGCGGTTTTCCCCCTCACCCCTCCTCTTAGATGCGGTCATTCATCTCATAGATTCGATCATTCATAGATTCGGTCACTGCTGTGTCGGGCAAGCAGCATATAAATACCTGTCTAGCTGTTTGGACAAGCAGCTTTTAAAAACCTGTCCAAAAAGAAAAGAAAGGACTTGTTGTCCGCGAACCACAGAAATGTCTGCTAACTTTTAAGTACTATTAGTGGACATAAAATCAACCAAACCAAACCAAAAGCCCAAAAGCTATATAGGCCAACAGTGGAAAAATAATTAGTGTTCTGCAGCCCTTACTTTTATACATTACAAACTGGAAGTGCCTTCGAGTGGCACCCCCTAGCAGCAGGTGCCGGAACCAGTGTGGCCCTCCGAAGTCTCCGAAATATCCCTCCGGATATCTCCGAGTACCCCTCCGGCACCACTCTGACGGAGTGTGCCCCCACAGAATCACTCCGATTGGCATATAGCAAGGTTTCTTGTTTATCATGAGTGCGTGGCCATGATAGTTTTGTTCTCGGAATCTCTCATGAGATTAAGTGGGGACCAGCCATTAACAAAACAGAAATTGCCTGAAACCAGCAACAGCTCGAGACCAGAGTCGGAAGTTGCTGATGTCAGCCTTGACGTGCCGATCCCGGGAACCAGTCTGGTCCTGAGTCAGTGCTCATTCCTACAGGGGGAGCCCCCTCCCCGTCAAGGTTACTGTACTCACTCTGTTACCGGTCTGCAGGTTCAAATCCACTTCTTCAGCCAGATGTATTGGTAATCAATTTTTTTCTAACATACACTAATTGGAGGGAGGATGACCAGGAGGTCTTAGTGGATCTTGATAAAAGTCTTCACGAAACCGGAGAGGAGGAGGAGGCCAGAACCTGAGCTTAGGCCAGGGCAAAGGTGAAGGCGGCAGATTATTTGATTTACGGAATTTGAGAAGAAAAGGCTCAGTTTACAAAATACTAAGCTGAAAACCATGCAGGAGTAGGTGGCCAAGAGGGCCCTGGCAGCTGATGCCTTGGCTAGGCAGGCAGTGAAGGCAAATGAGGAGGCGGAACAAGCTTGACGGGAGTGAGAGTAGGCTTCATGTAATCAGGAAATTCCAGGGTTTAAACCCCTAAAACTGTTAATGGAGAGGCTGCACTCAACAGTGGATAAGTTGGACACTATGAACATTTGGGTGGGCAAACTTAAAGTGGAGGCCGGGGACAAAGGGGAAGACAATGGCAACCCTTATGGCGGGATCCCCCAGGCGTTGGAGGTGGTGCTTCTAGCGATCATGGAAATGTCCCACAAAATATTCATCCTGCCAATCAGTTAGGTCCTCCCTATCCCACTGTACCCAGTTCACCAAGGTTAGACTTAATCAACCACTGGGCTACCAATACGGCGGTTACACAGGTGTGTGGCAGCAGTATGATGAAGGAGCTCATCATTCACCAGGAGGGTTAGGATGTTATAATGAGGAGCATATGGTTATACTCCTTATCATGCTTATCAGTACAAGTCTGTTACTCAATCTGTGATCCAGACTCCACCGGCGATGTATCAACACCCTTATTACCCCAGTACTACCAATCAGGCAGAACAGTGGAGCATGTGCACCACACTTGTTGCAAGGCGACAGAAACAGAAAAATTGGTCATTTATTAAACTGAAAAACTGTAGCATAGCCACAGTTTCACACCATAAATCCCTATGGAGTGATTAGTGGCAGCCACTTACAGAGGCTAGAACTGTTGTTTAGCTAGAATCAGACAGGAAAAAAAGTGATCTCAGGCGGAGGTTTTCGGACCTGGTGGTTGGGACCCAGATGCACCCTTTATATTGAATGGAATTTGCAATGGATTTAAACAAGTTGACCGTGATGCAGCTATTGATGGTTATTTTGGTGAAAATTACAAGTCAGTTACAGTCTCAGCCTGTTCCGAGATAAATAAATCGATTGTCAAAGAACTTGATAATGGTAAATTGTCGGTATTAGAACAGATGCCTTACTGTATCCACCCACTTGGGGCAGTCCCTGAATCAAATGGTAGTTTCAGACCCATTATGGATGCCAGTAGGCCGGAGGGTCTGTCGAAAAACAATTACATGGACAAAACTTTTTCCATATTCATCTACAATCCTACCATTCTGTTTTAATTAGGCCGTGTGACTATATGCTACAAGGACTCTTGTGGTCAAAATATGATACAGGACAACTTATTGCCTTTTAGCACTAGAGTGGCTCCTTTTTTATTCAACAGACTGAGTGACACAGCGGCCCATCTTATCACTTCCTGCAGGTATTTTTGTGTCAACTACCTTGATGACCTATTAGTCAAAGCGTCATCCTATGGCAAGTGTGTTAAAGCGCAAGGGGAATTACATAAGACACTGAGATCACTTGGATTCTATATAACATTCTATATAACATATGACAAAGTCCATTCCCCTTCAAGAATACAAACATACCTATGCATTTAGATACACTCAATAGCTATGAAACTGCATTTACCATAAAAAAAATGCACAAGGTTGGCGTCAATCGACAAAGAAACAGTTTGTGTAGTATTCTAGGTCATTATGCAACACTGGTTCGCGGCAGGCGAACCTTTTCCCATTGAGTAATCTTGCTTAAACAGTTCAGGCCCAATAGGAGTTATTGGCCCAGGTCCTCCTGGGTCATTGGCGGCGCCTTATTAAACTTTCGGGATGCCGAAGGAATGATAGGGAGATGGCTAGCCCATCTGTCTGAATTCGGACTAGAAAATAGTCAGATACAGCATCATGCCGGAAATAAGCACGTGAATGCTGATGCCTTATCCCGAATACCAATTCGGAAATGTGACAATCCGAATTGTACTGATTGTGGGATCCATAAAGCAGTAGCAGCCTCGATTCGAATTCCTTTCGAAACACGTATCGGCAGTGTCCTGGATTGGTCCTTAGAAACCATAAGGAACTTCCAGGAAGCTGACTCGGTTACTGCTAGGCTTCTACAATTGGTACCAAAGGGTATATGTCCAGCTAGGCCTATAGCCTCGCTGGAGAATAGGGAAATGAGAAGGTTTCTAGCTCAATGGACGGAGCTGGAAGTCAAGAGAGGAATACTGTACCGCTGGAAACCATGTAACAATGGTGGAAAGCAGATACAAGTTGTCATTCCATCTGCCATGCGTAGAGACATCATGTATTATTGTCATGGACACAGAACAAGTGGTCATTTCGGGAAGAAACGATCTTTAGCTCGTCTCTCAAAAAGATACTACTGGCCGGGTATGTCGCAAGACTTACTCAGATGGGTGGCTAGTTGCCAGGATTGTTGTAAAAACAAACCCGGACACGGACCCGGTAAGTTGCCCTTATCCCAAGAATTATTCGGGGTAAGGTTCGCCCGAATAGGAATTGATATTATTAGCGGACTAAATAAAACGCCGAAAGACAATAAGTGCATGATGGTAGTGTGTGACTATTATACCAAGTATACTAAAGTCTTCCCACTACCGGATCATAAGGCTGTTACTTGTGCAGAAGCTTTTGTGAAGGGTTGGGTACTAACTTTTGGAGTGCCCTTAATGCTTCACAGTGACCAGGGAAGGGAATTCGAATCCAATCTCTGGCAAAGTATGTGTGAATATCTCGCCATCTGTAAAACTAGGACCAATCCGTATCGTCCACAAAGTGACGGGCTGGTAGAAAGGTTCAATAGAACCCTTATACAAGTCCTAAAATCACTTGTAAATGACAATATGGATGATTGGGATGAACAGTACGACTTTGTAACACACGCTTACAATGGCACTGTTCATTCGAGTACTAACTGCTCTCCAAATTTGTTAGTATTTGGAGAAGATTTAATAATGCCAGCGGATTTGGTATTTGGTGTCGTCGGAATGAATCCGAATTACCTTGTCAGGTAGTTTTTGTGGAAGCATTACGAGACCGGTTTAAAAAGGCATATGAAGTGGTTCGTCTGGAATTACATAAAAGTGCCCGCTGGCAAAAGGCCGGATACGATACGGGTTTAAAGATAAGACACTTTAAACCCGGAGATCGTGTTTTACGATTACATGAACCCCTTAGGCATGTTAAGCTGGCATCCAATTGGGATGGTCCGTTTACAGTAACTACTGTGATCAGCGATTGTACGGTATTAATACAATCCAATATAGGAAGGGTGTACAAATCCAATATAGATAGGCTACGTCCTTGGTTAGGAAGAGAGAATTCTGACGAAAAATATGGAGAAGGCTCCAAATCCATATTTAATATGGATAGGGTACCCCGGTTAAAGAAATTACCAAGTAGAGGTCCCGGGAGACCTAGAAAGGTACCGGGTAAAACCGTAATGCCAGCGCCAACACCATCTCGGCGCGGTGTAGTAAAAAAAGTCCTGACGGGTGCAGGCGGACTGAAGAGGAAAGGGAAATTGTTGGCTACGAAATCCCTAGAAAAGGCTCGGAAGTCTGCCAGGTTGAATAAGGGAGCTGGAGATGGTGTAGTGCTCCGTCGCAGTCCATGACTTGCCAGGGCTGCAGTGACCTAACCCGTTACACAACGAGTGTATCGTCCTGTAATCCGTTATATGTTGTCCTTTTGTTTCCGGGAGACGTACCAGTTGGTATTGGACGAAAAATTCGATGGGTACGTAAAGACTATCCATAAAGGCTCCATATGAATCCCTCGAGAGTCTCCCGAAGACGAGCGATAATGGCAGAACTGTACGGATTGTTATTTGTTTATATGTATCGCACGTGTTGTGTGACGTCACGTTGGCTACTCGCGTATGACCTCTCGTGACCCCGGCGGACCGCGGGGAAGTGACGTCAACCACGAGAAAGCGGCCATATTGGATTGAACGGGCGGAGGAGACAGACCGTGCTTCTGGTGTGTCTCTATAAATTGTTCCGTTGGTGCCATACAACAGTGAAACCCTCTGGCGCGGGAGGAGGATGAACACCGAGTAGGTCAGTGTTTGGCGGGGAAAGAAATAACCTACCACTGAAGTTGTCTTCTCAGCGTAATGGCTGAGAAAACCGTGGTGGAGTCGAAGCGGTCCGGCGAGCCGGGTCACTTGACTCCCGATAGCGTCCTTCCAGATGCCGACATTGAACAAGGCTCACAGCCTTTGTCCCCGGTTACCCCGCGGGAGGAAGAGATGATGGAGTTCGACGATGATCTCAAGAACTTCAACTTGGGGAAGAACAGTAGACCGGTTTCACCGCTACCGTCTTCTCCAGGCGACAACAGTGCAGGGGGGATCGCCCTCCTGCACCGGATTCGTCACCCGAGACGATGGGGGAATCCGGTGAAGCCACCGGTAACCCGACTACCAGCAGTTGGGCGGACGACTGCAGTGGAAACCCGGATGACGGATTTCGAACCCTTGGGCGCCATAGAGTGAGCGAAAACTACTACCCATCTTACGATGGTAGGTACCTGTTCGTTCACCCGACCTTGATGAAGATGGATGAGGACGGTCGTCATATTCTGATTGACCCAGAAGTCCGACGGAGTATTCTGGAGGTTATACCTAACCACGTATACTCAGAAATCCCTCAGGAATGGCTGACGGATTACGGATGGCTTCAACGGGGACTTATGGTCCACCAAGAATTCCGTAGGGCAGTATATGATGCTGCTATGACACTGGAGCTTGACCTCATGCCACGACCCGATCGTAGTACATGGGGTATCGATGACTTTAAGCAGGTAGACTGGATCGGGCTTTTTGTACGACATGAAAGCCACCGTTACCCGAACCCGGATTCTCACGAGACGTCCTTATTGACCGTCAGTGAGTACCGGAGAGCTGCTGAAGTGTTTGATTCCTGGTCTACGGGTTATACCCTCCGGGAATCCGACATTGAAAAGTGTCGGAAGTCGTGCCTATTAACATGGACTCGACCCGAACTTATCCGTCTTCTCATCTGGGAACAAATGGAGGATGAGCGAGCCGCAGCAAAAGCGAGACATGAGGAGAGTGAGAGGAAGCGTCTGGACGACGAAGCCGCCACTGCTCCTCCAATTAAAAAGATTGTCGTTACCGGCAAACGGGAGGACGCCTCACCTAAGGGTCCTCGTGCGGGAAAATCGACTCCTAAGACAAAAGCCAAGGAGTCGGAAACACCCGCAGACTCTGACGACGGGAGCTGGACTAAGACCCAGTCGGAACGTCAGAAGAAGGCTGAACTCCGGAAACTTAAAAACCTTCCGAGCCCCCGAAATCCGTAGAATCTATGGAAGTAGAGGAATCTGTTTCCGAATCGAATGTTTCGGATGAGTCGGACGACAACATAGTCCCGCCAACTCTATCCGATGCGGACCGATGGGCCAATGCTAAAGGGGGTTTTAAAGACTGTATCCCTACTAGCATGGAGGACTGCGTCACTGGTGTCACCAAAAAGGGTACGGTAAAATACGCCTGCCCAAAACGGTACAACAAGGACGGCAATTCCGACGATGAGGACTGGATGTGTCTAACCGACAGCGATCCCGTCCCGAATAAGATGTACCAGAGTAACTGGCTCTTATTGAACAATTGTGCCGACACATATTACAGTCAGGTACAGAAAAAGAAACTGCGTTGGGCCTTGGATAAATGGTATTCCAAGACCCGAAAGACATGCCCCTTCTCCATCTGTATGGATAAGAGTGACATGGAACAGGAACGCGTCTGGGATACCCAGATCCGGTTCCAGCGTCATCTGGTGGCGGAGCACATGCACCACCACCCCGAGTACTCGTGTAACCCAGACGAGGGCAAGAAGAGTGCTAAATGCACTAAATGCGTGAGCTATAAACGCCGGGGTGACTTATGTCGTCACGGTAAGTCAGCCCACGCTGACGGACTTAATAAAGCCCGTGACCAAGTTATGGCCCTGCACAAAGAACTCATGGCCGAGTTCCGGAAGATGGACAACGAGCAATGGGCGAACGTGAAGCTGAGTGATCAATCATTTGGCACCACGGACACCACGCACGGGAAAAAGCTCGTGGCGAGGTTTGTGCTCACCGAAGGTCGGTGTAAGCTGGACCTCCACGACGAAGAGTGGAACGAGTGCTGCAACTCCGGGAGGAAGCCAGTTCAAACCGGACGCAGCAGAAAAGATGTCAGGCGGGAGGGATCCCCGAGACTTCCGGATGGTACCCACAGCCGGATGGACCGATCAAGGTCACCGCTGGACCACCATGATGCGGAGAAGTCTCCGAAAGAAGTGACCTTCAAACACCCATCACAGGTGTTAAGGGGCGCTTCCGGCAGGCCTAGCTCTTATAAAGCCGCTGCTGAAGCCACACCCGGCAGGCTTGACTCCAGCCAATATCCCGACTTGGGAGCACATGGCCCTGAGAGTCAAGTTTTGACACCCGGTAACAAGGGTAAACTGCGCCGGAAGCCGTCTGCGGCGGCAGGCAGTCCTATCGCTGGAGGTACGTATAGACCCCTCACCAGGGACAAACAAATTCAGCATTATCTGAAATTGGGATTGCAGGTGCACCTCCCTCCTACTCCGGATGGTGTACCCTTCGTTCACGTGGGACCAGACTAATCTGGGCCTGCTCCCATTCCGAAAGCTGTGGTTAGTACTGAAAAGGCTAACCCAACCGCTCCACCAGCACCCGCTAAGGTGGAGAAGGAACCGCCCAAAGCGCCGAAAGACAAAATTGTTGTTCGTTGCGGAAGGGCAGAGACCTGGTTCGACAGTTGCGAACCAGGTAAGGCTGAAGTCCAAAGCACCATCTATCAGGCGTGGGAAGGACTATAACGTCAGAGGGCCATAGCATTCCATCAAGGGATGATTAATGACACTCTGATGTGTTTCCGAGAGCTGCACGAAGCTGAAAAAGATCGTGTGGAGAAACAGGTCAAGGATAATGTTAAGTATCAGGAAGACCTGGCGGAAAAAGCACAACAGATATATTGTGCCGTCCACGTCCTAAAGAAGAAATTGGACGCGGAAGAGATGAAGAATGTCCAACTTCACAGTAAGTTTATGACAGTCTTCGGTGTCGATCTCGATGAGTGGGATGGCACAAAGGAACATGCCTTGCGGTTACTAAAAGACAAATACGGTAAAAAGTAACTGTAGCCCCCTCTAAGGGATCCGATAAGTTTATTGGTGTAATCCGGTAAGCTGTACTGTATCCTTCACCCATTCGGACTAGGATACCGGATGACCCGCCAGGAATGATTCCCGAGGCCCCGACTGGACTACTAACCGATCCGGGTCCGATGTTCACCATATGACATCTACAACCTAGTTGTAAAAGGGACAGCAGCACACGGATGTACCCGATACCCAACAGGAACTATACATCTGTGAGGAGACACACGGCACACTCGTGGATAGTGCCGTTGCGTTATCCTATGATTATTACATTCCTGATATATTTTCCTGATACACTCGGACTATTCAATATAACGGATATAGGAACATATAACGCAATCGTGGATAGCGTCATTATGTTTCCTACACTATATTATATTAATATACAAGACTTTAGCACACCGTAGAGGATTAGGGTAGCTGCCCTATCATCTTACATACTATAGACACATGGATTAATTACACAAGTTACACATCACAGGAATGGACACTGCTCTATTATCAGAGCAATAATATCAATATACATATCTTATTATTTGGACTGTTCCACCACCTGGATTAACAGGACTGTGTTCATCCGTATTCATTTCTTTTGATCTCTGCTGGTTGGTGATTACGGATCTGCGATCCGAATGAATATATGATATCCATATACTATAATGACTATGTCATTCTTGCAGTGTGGCAGCAGTAGGGGCATGCTGATCAAAAGTACAGGACCTGCCCAGGCAGTATATTCAAATCCGCCTGGGGGATAGAGGGCGGGTCTCAGTGTGTGTGTCTACAGGCTATAGACCTATGCAGCAAGAAAGGGTGACTTCTTCATGAATAAAGTTGTGTTTAGGTCAATTTTAGTGAAATGCTCGTAACTGTGCTGGTAGTGACCACATATACAAATGACTTACACTGAGGGATTCACAAGGCAATTAAGTTTAAATTCTCAGTAGATTTCCTTAAGAGTAGTCAAAAAACTTTATCAACAACTTCTCTGAAAAGTCACCCTTTCTTGCCTTATTGATCTATAGTATGGCCCCTTTTACCCTAATATGCGCAGCATTGTGCTTCTAGGTTCACAAATTTTATTTTTGTCTCGATGCACTGGTGCAATATTGTAAGGCCATCACCAGAGCTGCACTCATGTATCATGCCACCATTTAACCCTAATATGGACTGCATTATGCCTCTCTGTTCAATGAGCTTTCGTTGCCATGATGTATAAGCATGCAGGTAGAAAGGGGCATTTGTGTGGGTATAATTAAATCCTTCCTTCTAATAAAACTTTAGCGTATAATAATGGAACTCACAGTTTTGATATATACACATATAGTTAAATGGGCTGCTATAGAATTAGATTGCTCTATATTGTCCCAGGCTCTGGACACAGGGATTTGTCGATTCCTGTTGAATATTGTGTTACACAACCACAACCATCCCTAGAAAATGTAATACAACAACACTACTTTATAATTTCTAAAACTTGAATAATGTGTAATACTGAATCAGATGACAAAGAAAAAGCTCGTGAGCGGCGGATATCTGCAGTGGAGCGACAACAGCAAAGAAACAAAGAACAAGAACAGAAAAGAGAAGAAAAACAAAGGGAAAGACAGAAACATGCAATTAAAGAGCAGATGAGGGTATGTACTTTGACCATGCGTAAAGTTATGGGTCCCAAATATAATGTACTGTATTCACTCTAATAAGTGCACCTGCTGCTTTTTTTAGTCCATGAGTGCACCCTCTTGGTGTCAAATCCTGCGAATACAGTTCGTGCTTTTGTCACCGTTAACCTCTTTCAGAAGCATCTGAGAGGTTTATGGTTGCATTTTCACCTTATATGCGAAGAAAAGGAGAGGAATGGTGGATGGGAGGCCGTATTAAAAATAATTTGTGTATCAAGGTTTTGAGCATTTAGTAATTCATTTTTTGCACTGGTGCACTTATAAGAACGAAAATGGGTACTTACAATAATTTGATGAATCTGAGATTGCAAATAAGAATCCAAAGATGGGGCGATTTTCTACTGGTATAAAAGCAATGCTACTAAGTAAACTATCGGTAATATCATTAAATGAACCTAGTACAAGACATGCAAGGGTTACAGACAGCACATACCAGGTAATTTCTTCTGTAGAAATTTTCGTAAAAAAAAATTAATTTGGCGTGTATTTTTTCGTGGATTGTTAAAATCAAATGCCAGTAAAAAAAAACAAAAAAAAAACAGCCAACACTATATAGAGATGAGTTGAACAAAACTTTATTCTTTGAATTTTATCTATTGAGTAATGGAAAGAGCTAATAAAAAGAAGTGGATTTGTCTTTTAAATGAAGTCTTTATGTCAATTTAAAAGGGAATTATGACTGGTTAAAGATGCCAAATCAAACCTATAATTCTGCCATAGTTAGAATTTAAATAGGGTCCAAATTTGTGATCAAGCAAGTTGAATGCAGGAGAATGAAGTTCACTTCTATCACTTTTTTTAATGATTTTCTGTTTTGAGAGGCTAGATTATGCCTAATATTATGGATATTAATGGATATTATCCCTGTATAATAATTCAAAATGGTTTATTTAGACTCAAGTTTCCCCCCATTTTAGCGTCAACGAGAATCTCGGCAGAATTGTGGGGTCCTTTCCGAGAGTTTTAATAATCATAATTTCCTTTAAATTGACATTAAGACTCCATTCAAAAAGCAAATACCCTTCTTTTTATCATACCTACCCATTGCAAAACGGATATAATACATAGGATATAGTATTGGAAAACAGGGAACTCCCTAACATTGGGAAGCTGGATTGAATCTCTGAGTGAACCACACATCACAAATTTGGGGCTGTGTGTCAAACATCCAGGGGCCCTTTAGAAAAAATAAATCTAAACATTTCTAGACCCAGGGATGTAAGTCTTCAGGATTTATCAGGATTTCCTGATTTCTGAAAATTTTGAATGCCATGTACTTTCCTTATACGAGTGGTAAGGAGGGCTGTTTGGAAAAATAGAAGGCTTTTATATCAAGTAAATGTATGGCTTCCTGATTTTTGCCTATGCCTGACTTACATCCCTGTAGACCATTTTTAACCAGAGAACGCATGCAAACCATTCTTTTTTATATGCTATGTCATCTTCATATCATAAAATCGTTTTAAAATTTTGGTTCAACTTAAGTGTGGAGAATGGTTTTCTTCTCTGTATGTGATCTTAAATTAAAAATATGCATCCAATAGATCTCTTCAAGCCCTTTAAAATGGTACCTTGGTTGTACTGATACTCCTATGAATAGCTTCAAAATCAATTAGGAAAGACAAGTGAGGTTACAGCTGTGGCTGATCACAACTTTCACACTTGCACTAGCAGACCCGCACACAGCAGATAGGTCAGTGCCTAACTGAAGTTGGTATGAGTGGTTTGTACCCCGATGCCCTACTCCACCTAGAACTATTTTCATGGGATAAATTTTCACGCTGTACTTAAATAAGTGAATTTTGAAATTCGCGAAAATGTGTACAGAGCGAAATAAAATACGATTACAGTATATACTTTAACCATTTACAGACAGCAGATACAGTTTTTATATACCTTAACCCTTTATAGACAGCAGACTGTTTTATTGCGAATGTTTTGCTACATTGTAACATTGATCTCTTTGATAGATCGAGCAAGAAGAGCGCCAGCGTATTGAACATGATAAAGAGGCTGAAAAACGAAAAGCTTTGGAAGAGCTGGAAAAGTGGAAGGAAGAGCAGAAGAAAGAGGCTGAAGAGGTATTTAGCTGGTACAGTCAAGTCTCAATATCGGTCTTGAATAAAGCGGTTGCCTCATTTACTGGTCAGATAACTAACTCTATGAACAGCCAGGAAATTTGACACATAGTTTCATTACATATCTGATTCGAAATACCGGCCGTGATTATAAGAACCAGATTATAAGATGTATTGAGACTTGACTGTATATTGTATAATAAAAGACGTCCTCTATATGTAACTTGATATATCCCGTCAGTTTATATTATGTTATGATTAAGCGAATCATGTCTGAGTAACATGGCGAGGTTATCATGTGTAAGTTGACTGATGTACGATGGGCAGTGCAGCATGCATCAAGTGCTGCATCATGCCTCAAAGTACCTTTCTGTTAATTGATGCATCAATGCAATGCCGGTGAGTAAAGTAAATCTCCCAGAATTTAGTGAGCCCCCACACTGTGAGATACTTATGGCAGCATTAGGTGGACTACCATTTCTTAATTATCTCAATAACTTCAGTAATCCTTATTTGAAGAGGAAATAATTATTGCGCCAATAAATGTGCATATAACTTTACTATCTGACCCCTCGTTGATGAATCCCTTCAATGTTGCCTGATAGGAAAGGGAGTACATGTTAAAACAAGAGAAAGCAAGAAAGGAACTAGAAGAGACAGACAGAAAAGAAATCGAGGAAGCCAGAGAAAGAGCATTGAACCTAAAGAGTAAGCAAAGTTCAGAAGTCTCCAGAAGGAAAAGAAGTAAGTGTTTCTCGATCTCATTTGGAAAAATGCAACTACCTGTATCCCCCCCCCCCCCGCGCGCAAAAAAAACAATAATCTGAAAACCTAATACAGACATGCAAGCTCATTGAAATTCTTAAGAACTTAACCAAGGTCTTGTTGACCTACATGGTAAGAATTTTCTTTCCTTTCGAATCTTCAAAATGCTTTCAGATTTACAAATCATTAATTGACATAAGATCCATATTGATAAGTCAGGTCAGAATGATGTTTAATGCACCTTATTCTACTGATTGTACTTCATTGTGTGACTTGAACCGTCTTTGTATGCACCTATTTTCGACGATATCAGCCTTGCTGAAGCTGAACAGAATGAAATATTTTTATGAAAATTGGTGTCAGTGTTCTTCAATGACTCCTTTTTTCAGGTCTATTGCTTATTTTAAATATACCTCATTTTTATTCCATAGGAAAGAAAAGGTCCCAAAAATGGTAGAGGTCTAAATTGGTATTTTATCTAGCCTTTGTCATTGTCCGGCAAACATGGGTGTCTCAATGGTTCTCTTAATTAACTGGCCAATAGTATCTTGGAGTAAAACCCAATTTTTTAGCATTTTTATTTATTCTATATCTCCTCTAGAAGTACCTTTTAGACCCTACTCAACATAGTCTATTCCATACACTGTAGATCTTACAGGAGTCAGGATCCCTCTAGCGTGAGTCCTACACACTAGTAGCAAATGGGGCAATTAGTAGTATGGAAGGCCAAAAGTGACACTTTTTTTTGCCTTTCTATGCAGCCAAACTTTGCTTTTTTTTTGCCAGAAATTAAGTCAACATTGGTGGCAACATTATCTATTTTCCTTCTTTTGAGAGAAATTAGTCCTGAATATCATAGATTATGGAGATTTCAGATTAAACAAGACTTAACTCGCCCTTTATGCCTCACCAGGCAAACAATCAAAGATAAAATGTTCCCATGAACTCAACATTGCTTTTTTAACTCATGAGTCTTGGAATCAAAAAGTTGCAATGTCTGCTATTAGGTCATTTAATTATGATAACTTGGTTTACGGACTTACCTGTAAAAGAAAAAAGTGGCATGGAAATCCCATTTTTGGACATGAGGGTAGATCCCTCCTTTGCTCTGACATGGGTACATTCTCTGCGGTTATGCACTATAATGGTATTATGTATAAAGAAAAAAAATTGTGACCCCAGTGTGCTAGAACACCTAAGATTACCCCACCAAGTGAAAACAATTTGATACATATATTTTTGAAGGAATTAGTAGGATATAAATATAAAAGATGTGGCAAAATCTGCTTCTCCCATTCACTCAACTTTGGAGTGCTTAAACAGTCAGTGCATACTTTATCTCAAAATAATCATATTTACACTCAAGACATCTTTGAATCCTTCTAGCCCTATATGCTCAAGTTTTGGTGCAATCGAACCCCACTTTCATTTTTTTCAAATCCCCCTATTGGTTATTAGTATTCCAGTGTAACAATATCAGAACTAATACAGTGCTGTAGTCTACTCACCTGGGCTGCACTCATGCATCATGCCGACCCTATGGGTTTTGTAAAGCCTTTAGGTTCATATACATTTGTCGCCATGATGCACCAATGCAGTGCTGCAGTCTACTCACTCATACATCATGATAACCCTATGGGCTGTATAATGCCTCTAGGTTCATATCTGATTCATCAGTGCCTCATGCCCTGATCAATTGACTGCAAACTATAGTCCATCCTTGATCACTCGTCATATGTGCATCAAATGACTGCAAACTATAGTCCATCCCTGACCATTTGGCACATGTTCATTAAACGACTGCAAACTATTTTTTATGGGAGATTTATTGAATTCTATATGTGCTGACACTCTAAAATGTATCAGTGGCTTAGTGTAGAATGCCATAGCATCTCCCATGAATAGTCATAGTCAAATCTGGGCCTTACAGGGGGGTTGTTTTTGGGTGTTCCCCTATAACTGGATAGGTGTGTTGTGATTGGCTAAGCAGTCGGTCATGATGTCTCACACCCTCAATTTCGCTGTTGTGATCGGCTGACACCAGGGGGCACCACAACACTTGCTTCTTGTACTTTTGGATTATGACACCTGAGGACAACGCAGCTCTTGCTCCTTACCACCACCAAACTGTCTCTTGTTTTCACTTGCAAATAGAAATGCTTTATAGCTTTTCTATATGAAATGTATATAGAAATATCATGATCTCCCATATTGTTTATCAAATGGGCCGTCCTAATGTCCTTCTTGTTTTTGGTGAATATTATTCAGGGTTGCCACCGGTCAGGAAAAGCCATCAATAGGTCAGGAAATTTGGGGATTTGGGGAAAAGTCAGGAAAAAGTCCATTTTCCATTAGTGAGGAGGTTGATGACTAACTAAATTGGAGTCACATGAGTCAAATTGTGTCTAAAATGGAAAGAACCACACCAAGATTCACCAAAACGTTTTGAGAGGTTGATTATCTATTAATGGTATTTGGACAATAATGAGTGTAGTAAGTCCTTGGTTACTTGAGTACATTTATGTGCTAAATCATAGCAGTATAGTTGTCCCTGTCCTACACACAAGGGTTATTCACCTCCATAGAATCGAAGTGGATGAACATGGTAGAATCCTATTTCATCTGTTATCATATGAACTGAAACTGGTTTATATGGATCAGAATTTAACATTATGTTACTTCATCAGAGACACATTGAAACTTTCAACTTCCATGATACCTTGCTTATATGGTGCACCCACTTATAGACTGCACCATATAAGTTTAGAGATTTGCCAAAAAAAAAAAAAATACGATAAACCTTTTTCTATTTTATGAATTTTCAAAATTCAAAAAGCTTTTGGCAGCTTGCACCTTTAGACTCCTAGAAACTGCCTCTCTGCTGTAGGAGTTAGGGAGTGTATGCAGTATACAAGGTGCACCCTGAGTAGGAAATTCAATAAGGCACAGATGGGGCTTGATTTTGAAGACTTTAGTACTGTTGGCACACCCTCACTTGTAGCCAAACTATAATGCACATTAGGAATCCATCCTGCTGTATGAGTCACGCATTTGATAAACATAAAGTATTACAGTATATTTCTCTGCCTGCTAGCCAGCTATTCAGCAATGGAGACCTTTTATATGGCTAATTTCTTTCCAATATCTGACTCCTCATTATGGAGCCTGTTGGTCACATGTCACATCATGCACTAGCTTCTTGAATTGTGCCTTTGCTTCATCAGAAGCTGAAACAGTCAACAGTTTACCAAATAGAGCAGGATTCTGCCTTTCTAGTTTCTTGTTGATGTACTTGAGATTCAATGCTGTGAAGGTCCTGACTACGGAATAATTCCACAGGCTTTTACAGGAGTTTGCATATGAGACTAACAGAGATGCCACTTTTCCTAACTTTTTAGGAATTCTGAATTTTTTATTTTTATTCCTACAGGTATTTCCTACAGTAAATTGAAAAAATTAGGAGGATTTCCGAATTTTTGGGGATCAGTGAGTGGCATCCCTGGACTAAAGTAAAGTCCAGCAGTCATTGTATAATGTTAGAATTTGTACTTGTGATTTGTTATCAGATGTCTCTATAGTTCTTATTTGACAAGTATACCTAACTTCAACCTTTTTCAAGTTCTTGGCAACTTCTTTAAGTTCTTGGCAACAACTCTCTGCAGAGATGCCACTTTTCCTGGTTTACCAGGAATTCCTGGTTTTGATTCCAAGATTTCTGTATCAAATTATATTAAATTCCTGGGAAAATGTGTCTTAAATTCTGGTTTTCCTGGTTTTTATTGGCCAGTGAGTGGTATCTCTGTCTCTGTCAAATTGACATAAATGTTCACAAGAGCAGCAGCTGGTATTGATTCATCTAGCACATCCCACTAGATGAAGTTCAGTATAAGGATTCTGAGCATATCCACAATGTGAATGGCTGGGGAGTCATGGAAAAGACGGGGATTGTAGAGTGTTTAGCAGATGCTACATTGTAGCCTCTGTTCCTGTCTTGAATTCCCCATGAACTGTGTGAAGACCACAGGATATAATGTTAAGGAGGTTTGGACATTCAGGGTTTGCTATGTTCTTCCTGTAAGATGTTAAAAACCTTCCAGTTCCATTGACAGCTGAAGCACTGGTGAGCTATGCAGTCCATTAACGTCACTTTTAAGATTTCTACAATGTCTTCAGTAGTTGTGTGTATTAGAAATAATCACTGATGTGATTTGTCCTACATCTGTAGGATTTCCAACACTTTTTCGCTAAAAGGCTAAACCTCATGATTTCCCCAGGTCCATCGAGGAAATGTTTTACTGAAGGGGGGTGTCTGATGCTCTCGCAGCAACAGATTGACACAATCTCATACCGGCAAACAAGTCATTGAAAAAGCACCAGATTGCACCATTTGGCCTCTAGATCCCGGGCTCTAGATATTCAAAAGTTTCCTTGGCCTCTGGGGGATACCCCAGACCCCCCCTTGCATTCACAAAGCCACTTTTCCAACAACAAAAAATATCTGTGTCAAAGTTTGAAGTAAATAGGATTTCAGAATTTTTCTGGGGAGTATGCCCCTACATTTATTTTACCCAAACATTACAGATGTTGCCTCTGTAGTCCATTTTGTGCCATAAAATATGTGTTTTGGGAAATCTTCCTACACTTGAATCACATCCCTGTAGAAAATTGGACATCAGGTAGTGTGTTTGCACAGCATGTGGCTCCACATAAAAAGAATCATCAGTGGGGTTTTAATATGTCCTACAGGTGATACGAGGGGTCAGCGGGTCATATATAGTCATGTTTAATATGTTTTCCTTCGTAAACCAGTATACTTTTACCATAAACATGGTTACTTACCTGCAAGTCTAGCTTTAAAAGCACCAAGCCAATTCTAACCTTGCTACTATGCCCCAAATTAAACACAGTACATGGTCGGGAATTTTTTCGAATTGTCAGGAAGAAGTCAGGAAAAAGGTTCTGGGAGATCCTGTTTGCATCCTGCTCCAGCCATACATATCTATTGTTTAAAAAGTACATGTAGCTGGGTTGTGAGTGGATATTACATTTATCCTAATTAACCATTAATCTATAGTATATCAATAAATACCACCAATTATCTTAGTGGGATACAATTTCACTAAACAAATAGTTATAGTAACAATGGATTCACTTACATAGATGCGTGCAATAAGCACAATGTAATTCATGTATGAAAAAATATATAATGGCACACAAAATTGCTTTGTTTGTAAACTGTCAATAGAAAAAAGGCAAAGTCAGGTGTTTTCTGTGAAAAATTCCCAATACAAACTGCAGCCAGAAAGTGGTCATAGACTGTGCGCACACTAGCACTGCACCACCCCCACCATACAGGGCTATACACAGGGCTCAGCAGTGCAGGTCAACAGCCTAGATGATGTACTTTAATTGTTCACTACATCTTTAAAATGTCAGCAATTAGTCATTATATTGTGTCTATTGAGGTATAGCGATACAGCATGATGTCCCAGTATACAGTTGTGTTACTCCTCCTGTGATGTAAAAAGTAAAGTGTTGTAATGTACGACCTTTTATCGGTTCGGAAAGGATCACGAATACAAGGATATCCGGTTCAGAAGGCAACAAGGTTTATTCAATATCCTAATGTACAGTAAGCTTAGGGTATTCTGAATAGGGATGTGATCGTTCGGATAGCTCTGATTTATGACTACCAGGTAAGGCTTCTGAGTCAGTGAGATCTTATAGTGTTCATACAGAATCCAGGAGGATTCTGATTCTAGGTTCCGACCCAGCTATTATATAGCCACAGGGGTTGGGTGGTGACCCCTCGTGTTCAACCTGAGAAGCCTGGAGGGCAGTGCTGCCACCACCCACCAGGCGTACCAGGTCTCAACCCGAAGGACCGCTCCGCTCGGAAACTAGTCAACCCGTAAGCCATGGACGCTACTATTAAACCATGCCCCTACACTACCCCCACCAAGACTATAACAAGGTGTTACGTAATGGGTAGTAACTAAGTTATAGTATTTACAACAATAATATATTAAACAGGGCGCACGGCTGGCTTACAGGTTGTCTGACTCAAATATAAGAATAAATAGGGATATATGACAAATACCGGTACGGTTTTTAAACATATGCACACTATAGTATATAAGTCTTATGTGAAAAAAAAACGCATCATTTAGGATGTCGTATTGTAAGCAGTGTCTGCTACATTATACACATACACCTATAGTAATAATTATGATACCGTACACTATAGTAGTGGAAGACAGTTGATGTCATTCAGTATATCCTATATTAACCGAGAATAACCTTAGACATTAATCCAGACAGGATTATCATGTAAGTATAGTCTTTAGGATGATTCCCAATAGAATACCAACAATAGCATATAGCTTGAACCTCAATTCGGAATGAAAGTTACCTTTCAAAGCACCCTTTTTTTTTTTCTTTTAGAAAAATAATACAGACTCCAATACATAGACCATGTCTATTATATTGATATGAGAGTATCTAGATGAGTCATATATATATATATATATATATATATATATATATATATATATATATATATATATATATATATATATATGGGTGGGGCTCCAGAAAATGTCCAATTTTGAGAAAAAATGATCAAATTTTTTAATTACCCTTAGACTTCTATAGTTTTACATGTCTGTGGAGGAGGTGATAAGCCATGAGAATGCTAAATATTGTGAAGTTGGGATTTTTCCATCATTTTCTATTTTTTAGCTCAAAATGCATATACTTTAAGCATTAAGAGGGGTGTTACGTTCATCAGATTTGATTAAATGAGATAAAATTGTGGAAAAATGATTTTCAAACAATATACCATGATATATATTCACTGGAACCTGGTAGAGATGTATCTCTTCTATGCACAGAATATCATATATAAATTTTTCCTTCGTTTCCACATAGCTTGTGTCATGCTTAAAATTTCAGGTAAATTGAGAAAATGATGGATTTGCTCTAAGTTCATTTAAAAATTCTTGTAAACAACAAAAAAAATATAAAATTGAACAATGTTCCACTAACTGACAATTGGAAATGATTGTATTCACTTTTATTAGCTATACCTAAAGATATTTCTTTGATCTACTTATGCATTATAAAGGATTTTATCTTTGATAAGTCATTAGCCTGAATCCGATGAACGTAACATTTTTGGGGAAAATCATGAAATATCTCCTTAAAGAATATATCTATCTGGAAAATTCATATCCCATGCTGATTAGGTTGATTTTCTCAGGTTTTCTGGTTGTTTAAAATTTTCTTCATGGATGATTTATGCCATACATATGCTATCATCAGTTTATCCGATGAACGTAACAGTCTGATGAACGTAACACCAAAAATCTGATGAACGTAACATAAATCCGATGAACGTAACATAAATCTGATGAACGTAACATTTATGATTGCATTCCTATTACAGCAAAACGATAATCTACATTGAAAAAATTCTTACACTAGCAGTTCACTACTTGGGTACCCTATTGATATTTGTTTTAACTATTATTGAAGAATTAGGCAAATTAGAGGTAAATCATCCATGTGAATCCGATGAACGTAACATAAATCTGATGAACGTAACATTTTCAATTTTCTGTCTTTTATCATACTTTGAAGTGGAATTTCCGGAATCAAATGGCAAGATCCTTTCCAGGCCCCCAACACACACAGTGTCAACTGAATTTCATCTTTATATCCCTTATATTTATATAATAAATTATTCCCCAAAGAAAATAGCCTTAAAAGGGTCATTTTTCTACCCCTCTTTGGGCCTCATTTATGGAGAGAAAACAGTAAAATATTCAGATTTTTGCATATCTGCTCCAATATGTGGGTGTCAGACTTCTACATACTGTCAGAAAACTACCTCAAATGCATTCTATTCATATAGATAACACATTTTTCTCATAAAAACATGATTTTATGAGAAAAACTCTATTTTTAAAGATTTTCATCAGATAATGAAAAAATTTGAAAATTTTCTTGAAAATTCACGGTGATGTACAGAAGGGTCTCTAAAATATGTTGTATTAATTGCAAAATGGGTTAATACAATGTGAATAGAGAAAAAAATTGAATGAAAATCATTTTTTCTCAGGGGACATGGATTTTTTGGTATTTTTCAAGCAAAATATGGGTAAATTCAGAAAATAACAGGAAAAATATAATTTATTCCTTAGTTATTACATAAGTACTCATTGAGATCTTTGTAACCATGCTGTTCATATCACCTGAAATGATCTTATTACAGAGCTATTAAAGAAAACATGACAAATTTGCTTAATGGACATTTTCTGGAGCCCCACCCATATATATATATATATATATATATATATATATATATATATATATATATATATATCAATAAATGTGTATTAACATTAACAACATTTTAGGTGTTTATATAACCATAGCACCGGAAAAAAAATTAGATTACAATTATGAACACGGAATGGTGATGTGGATCTGGGCTTAACAATGTGCCAGATATATATATATCCAAACTATTAGTAACCTACCGGTTGCACAGCCGATTTCTTCTGACGTGCCTCTTGGGCTTCCAATTGCTTCATTTTCTCCCTATGCTCCACATCCCTTTCAGACTCAATCCGAGTGATTTCCAACGACTGAATCTTTTGTGTCAGATAAACCACCGAACCCACAACTTCCTGAAGGTATTCCACAGAGAGCGCATGATGGCGTTGCTGCCAGTCGGTCATGCATCTCTGCTGGATCTGAAAACTTTCCGGAGGGATATTACTGATATCATATCTGGCCGGGTCCTTTACGTATGGGACACGGGTGGGCAATGGTCTCACGTTCTGAATGATCCGAAGATCCGGAATGCTTCCTACGTCTAGGATTCTCGGACAGGTTCTCTGAAACTACGGACGAGGTCATCACATCCCCCTGTGGGGTAGATATGGTGACTCCCCTACCGTTTCTGACAGGTGGAGGGGCCACTCTGGCCCAACTCCCAACGGTTCTACTCTCTGATGATCCCAATTTAGGCGTACCACGCCCAATCCCGGTGGCCTTATCCCTACCTCATTGGTTCAGGGTCTGGCTCTCGGGTCCAGATGGTCCCATTTCGGGGAAATCCTTATCTTTATCCTTATTCACATCAAATACAGGGGGAGGGGCGCCTCTCAGACCAGACAGAGGGGATGCTCTCTCCAGACTTCTATCCCGAATGCTTCGATCTGGCGCTGGCCGTTGGATCCCACGGAATGACATCTTACCCGGCTGCGCCTTCATCCATTTTGCAGCAGTGGCCTTACTAGAATCCCGGTATGCACTGTCGCCCCGGTACTCCCTCATCTCACCAAACTGATCATTTCGTAATGCTTAATCTTCCCGAAGTGTAGTTGAGCTGGAATGCCACTTCCAACTTGGAGTTGGCATGAGTCTCAACCTCACAAAATCTGCTTACTTTAGAATTCAAACTTTTGAAGTTTGTCTTCTTCCAGGAATCCCACTCATCGATCAGAAGTTTGTGCAGATCCAGAGCTGCCTTCAGAGCTGACTTCACACCAACCCGGTGTTCCTCCTTCAGATGCCTAGCAGCTCACTCTTTCGGAACATGGAGAGTCCCGAACAAATGGAACTATTCCTACCCTTGTTCATATAACACATGTATACAGGATGATGATGCATATGCTCCTCAACGATATGTCGGATAAATCTCATGTGAGAGCTGAACTTTTCTGGTTCATCACTCCCACGAGCACAGATAATAAACAGGTGGTGTTGGATTCCCTATCCCAACTATCGATGGCCCACTTGATCTTACAGTAGGCATCAAAGTAATAATACTCCTGATTCCGGTTATCTATGGTCTGTTTAACCCAGTTTACGTAAAAGTAATTCGGATTCCGGTCCTGACGGGTATATCGCATCCACTCTTCATCATCCTGTTCTCCATCCATATTTATAAACGGAGGGAAGCTGTAATACTTCGTATTACACTTACACTCCTCCAGACATTTGGGAATCATCTGCATGAACCCACTCCTGACATTATCCCAGATTTTCTTCTCATTTGGTGTTGGTGCACCTTCATTGTCCTTCTCGAGGAATATGGTATCCCCGTTCGGGCATACAATGCTACAGACTGAGTAATTGATTTTACCATGGGTCTCCGGGGGATCCACCATGTGCGCCATCAATCCCAATTTTCCTGATGCTGCAGGTCACATTGCCATACAGGTCCTTTATGAAGCAAGTAGTTTCTGTAATAATCTGAGTTATGACATGTGGGCCATCCCAACTAGACACCACCTTCAATCTGTCAAGGGGTTTATAGAATCGAAGGACCCTGAAAAATCTAGGTTTCAGTCCAGTGTCGTATCCCACCTTCTGCCATCTCGCTGATTTTTCTAATTGATTCCTAACCAATTCATAAGCTTTCTTAAAATTATATCTCAGGGACTCCACGAACATAATAGTACATGGAGTTTCAGGACTGATTCTGATTACTCCAAATACTAAATCTGCTGGCATTATGATGTCTTCACCATAAACCAACATATTCGGAGTGCAATTAGTAGAAGCATACACTGTACTATTATATGCATAAACTACAAAATTGCACTGAATATCCCAATCGTCCTGATACTTGTTTACCAATGGTTTCAGAACTTGCAGCAGGGTTCGGTTGAACCTCTCTACCAAGCCGTCCGACTGAGGACGATACGGATTCGTACGCGTCTTGCAGATAGCCAAGTACTTGCACATTTCCTGAAACAATTCCGATTCGAATTCCCTTCCTTGATCACTGTGAAGCATTAGAGGAACCCCATATTGCAACACCCAGCCTCTTACGAATGCTTCTGCACAAGTAACAGCTTTGTGATCCTCCTCATTTCCCTATTCTCCATACTAATAGAAGGGCGAATACCGTAATCTCCCGCGTAGAAGACGCGTTGTGCGTATAGGACGCACCCCAAACTCAGCAGGAGCATTTTCACGTATAAGACGCACATTTTAATGCTGATATTTGTAAATTCAATACATTTCTATAGTAAAATTACCCCTCGTATAAGACACACCCCCAATTTCAGTACATCCTATAAGACGCACAAGGCATTTGTTTGGCGTAGAGGACGCGTCTTATACGCGGGAGTTTACGGTAGGTTTAATTCTGGATGGAACTGTTTCCAGGAGTTTCTTGGTGATAGGGTCCTTACTCTGGAACTGACGAATGATCTCAGGTGACCATTCTATCAAAGTTCCCGGATAGTCCCTATATGGCATATGCGCATCAGCAATCACTGCGTTATGCTGTCTGCAATCTCCACAACTCTCTCGGCCACATTTCCTGATTGGTTTCCTAGATAGGGCATCCGCATTGGTATGCTTAGCTCCTGACCTATGTTGGATCTGGCTGTGCTCCAACCCGAATTCCGAAAGATGCGCCAACCATCTGCCTATCATCCCTTCAGCATCCTTGAAATTAAGGAGCCAGCGAAAGGAAATGAATGGTCGGTTCTTAGTGTGAAATTGGATTAGTGTGAAATTGGATCCCCATAAAAAATGTTTAAATTTCTTAGTGTACACCACCACAGCCAAGAGTTCCCTCTTAGTGGTGCAATAATTCTGTTGGGCCTTATTCAGAGTATTGCTAGCAAAAGCAATCGGACTTCCACATCATCCTGGACCTGTGAGAGTGTGGCTCCAATGCTATCATTACTAGCATCCGTATCCAATATAAAATGATCTGATGGAGTCGGGTATTTCAACACCGGGGTATCCGTAAATAGAGCTTTTAATTGCTTAAAAGACTCCTCCTGATCACTCCCCCATTGGAATGGTTCCCATACTCTTCCAGGTGTCCAGAGCGCGATACTCTGTAGAGGAAAGCTCACTTGAGAGTATCCCGGGATGAAATCCCTGTAGTAGCTACAAAAACCAAGGAAGGACCGTACCTGCTTAGCAGTTATCGGTCTTTCCCAATCTCGGACACTTTCCACCTTTTCAGGATCAGCCTTGACCCCTTCCCTGGATATAATCCTACCTAGGTACGTAATTGACTTCTGAAACAATTCGCATTTCTTTGGTTTCCGACGTAACCCGTTTGATACTATCCTCTATATCACCGCTTCCAGATTGTTCAGGCACTCCTGGAATGTCTTTCCGAAGACAATCCTGTCATCCAGATACAACAAACATTTCTTCCACAATAGATCACTCAGTAGAGTTTCCATCATGGCCTCAAATGTAGCAGGTGCATTACATAACCCAAAGGGCATTACTGTATATTCGGACAGTCCCAGATGACTAGAGAAGGCTGTCTTTTCTATATATGGGTCCATTCCCATCTGCCAGTACCCGGACTGGAGATCCAGGGTACAGAACCAATTGTTTCCCCCCAGGGCATCCAGAGTTTCATCAACCCTCAGGAGAGGATATGAATTTTTCTTAGTCAATCCATTCAATTTTCTGTAATCCACAAAAAAACGGATGCTCCCGTCCTTCTTAATAGTCATGACAACAGGGCTAGACCAAGGACTGGTACTAGGTACTATCACTCCCTTTTCTAACTGATCCCAATATCTCATTCTCACAGATGATCTTCTTTTTAAGTGGTAACCGGCGGTACAGGATCTTAAAGGGATCGGCTTCTCCGGTATTGATATGGTGTAGTACCTTATCATTCAGGGACCCCCAGAGTAGCCGAATGCATCCTCGTATTTCCGTATTAGATTCCCAACCTCCATCTTCTGATAGTTGTTTTCTAGAGAGGAAACTTCCACCAGTTTATCCAATTCCATATTCATCTTTTCTTTCCCTAACGGTTTAATCTCTGGTTTCTGTATATCCTCCTGTACCTCATTTACCAACGTCATGGACCCAACCTCGTATTCCTTCCGTAGGTAGATGGTTTTATTGCCTCGATTCATAACCTGCAATACATTCCAGAACGGATTTCCTACCAGAGTGTCTACTGATTCCAGTCCGATACTAGCTAATTGGACCAAGTCAGGTTCAAAGATCCCTTCCTGGTCTTTCAATTTCCAATCGGAAGTACACAACACATCACAGGAGACACCCGGGGGTATCTTTACTGTATCTACCACGCTGGCAACTGCGCTTATCTGTCTTAACACACACTTCACTTGGATTTCATAGGGCTTCCGGATCCTTAGCACTCCACTACTCGGATTCAGCTCGGCTTAAAACAGACTCGCGAAGTCCAATCCAAGTATCCCATCATCATTCATATTAGCTATAGTGGGCGAGAGTACAAACTCCTTTCCACCAACTGACGCCTTCATAAATGTTCTACCAAGAACCTGCATACGGGTCCCAACGACCGTACAAGTGTTTACCCCCGTTATGAGGTTCTCACTCTTGTCTGGCAAAAGGCTGTAGAATTTATTGGAGATCATTGAGTGGCTGGCCCCAGTATCAACCAAAAACTCCCCAGTCCTACCTTGGGTCGTAACAGATACATACCATCTTCTGCCTCCCAAAGGAGAGGGGTTTCCGGTAAACCTATCAAAATCTTCCGAAATGCCGAGATCCCATCCATGGTCTTTCAGATGCTCTAGACATGGATGGTTCGGGGGAAGGTGTGCTGCACATACACTTGTGAATACCTCTATCCACCCTTTCTCTTCTCCAGCGTGAGTTCTCTCATCTTCTACTGACTTAATGTTCTTCCTTACGTCGGAGTCCCCGGCCATAGGAGGGGCGAGGAGATCAATCCCTCCTCCCCGGGTGTATTCATTTCGGATTCCTCAGACAGCTTATCAGGGACAGTATTCCGGCATACATAAGGTCTCCGGGTTGAGCAGTCTGTCACATCCTCAACCCTTCTTAATTTTCCGAATCTGGCTCAATCTCCTCGACAGCTGACATATACCGGGGAACGGGCTCAGCGGCTCTACATTCATAAGCTACATGTCCCATCTTCTGGCCACGATAACATCTGATCCTGGACTTATCAAACCTGGGTCTGCTGTACCGATGACTTTCAATGTCCTCCAGGAAAGACCTCAACATACTTTCCATCATACTTTTCATATCCATGTTTCCAGATGGTTTACCCTCGTCTTTCTTAACTACAGTCTCCTTAGATTCAGAGCCGACCTTATCTCTGCTTTCAAAATGCGCCCGTCTTGGCTGAGTGGTCAAACTCCTCCTGGGAATAAATTTCTTAGCATTCTTAGGGAATCTCAGCGCAGAGCTTGATCCGTCTTCTTCTTCATATTCCAGTACTTCGTATTCAGTTTCACCCTCTGAGACAGCAGCTGCCGCGGTAGGGACAGTTGGTTTCAGATTGGGTAGTACCATACTAGCTGTTTCCTGTGGGACGAACCCCGAAAGAAAGTCTTTTTCTTATTCAAGTTAGCTATTGCATCACATAGCGTCTTCATATTTGCACCTGGACTCCATGCCCTGTAAGCACAATGACAGCTATCTGAAAGATCATAAGCAAAAGACTAGTTATGGTAATAACATCTCTCAAGAATCTAGGATTAAATATGGTGTCCCACAAGGGTCAGTTTTAGGCCCCCTGTTATTTGTTCTATACATAGATGATGTGATTAAAAATTTGAACAGTTGTAATATTAAAATGTATGCGGATGATATTGTTATATATTATGCTGCAAAAGGTTCTGAAGATGTACTTACAGTGTTAAAGGGCGATCTAGAATGATTTAAGAGATGGGTCTCACAAAATAGACTGACAGTTAACCCTACCAAGACAAAATTTATGTGGTTCTGTAGTGCGCATAAATTGAAAAAATGTCCAGACCCTAACATTGTAATAAATGGTATAAGAGTTAAAACTGTTGAGATCTTCCCTTACTTAGGAGTCAGTATAGACAGCAAACTAAGTTTTGATAAACAGATCAAAATTATAAAAAGAAATATTTGTAATAAATTGTTCAGATTTGCCAAATTAAGGAAATATCTAACCAGAGAACAAAGCATAAAAATATATTGCTGTACTATCCTACCTATTATTGAGTACTGTTCATTCATAAGCACTTGTTGTAATGAAGAAGGCCTTAAGGCTTTACAACGTCTACAAAATAGAGCTTTAAGAATTTGTCTGAGATGTAATATTGTTAAATATAGTGTTGATGACTTACATATTATTTGTAAAGTGGAAAAGTTAGAGCAAAGGTTTGATATGTTATTAGTAAGTCTGATGTATAAACAATCTAAAAATCAAATCGAACAGGGTCATGTGTATAACACAAGGTCTCAAAATAAAATAAGTTTTAGATTACCTAGAACTATTTCCAGACACTATAAGCGCTCGCCGTGGTATAGTAGTCCTATGGAATCTACTATCTGAAGAGGTCTAGAGGGCTACCACTAAAGTCAAATTCAAGAATGAGGTTAAAAAGATAAAAAATCTAAGATCTAATATATAGCTTGGTTATAGTTGATGTGTAATGATTGCTGGAGTAGGTGTAGTTACCGTGCCACTCCAAATTACTACTTGCTTGAGATGATGAAATTTATATACCGTAATCTCTCGCGTATAAGACGCGTCCTCTACGCCAAACAAAATGCTTGTGAGTCTTATAACTTATTCTCAAGTTGGGGGTGCGTCTTATACGAGGGGTAATTTTTCTATACAAATGTACTAATATTGCAAATTCCATCCTTAAAATGTGCGTCTTATACGCGAAAATGCTTCCCCCAA
Source organism: Acholoe squamosa (assembly GCA_949317995.1). NCBI lineage: Eukaryota > Metazoa > Annelida > Polychaeta > Phyllodocida > Polynoidae > Acholoe > Acholoe squamosa. Next base: position 69,398,195 of record OX439039.1, on the reverse strand, counting down.
GAAGGGGGTGCGTCCTATACGCGCACCGCGTCTTCTACGCGGGAGATTACGGTACTATTATTGTATATCTGATGTTTGATTTATTTGCTGTTCACTAACTATGTTGATGCATGTATCCTATACAGTGTATTTTGAAATTAACTGGGTGATTGATTGATATATTACCATCTACCACACTGTGGATGTATATATCATGAAATTATTGTGGCTATGTGAAGTCTATATTTACTTAAATTGTTCAGATTGTTTTGTTCAATATTATCAAATAAAACTAGTCGGCTCTATAGTGTTACTTAAATGAACCTGACAGTTCATTAACGCAACGAGCTAGTAAAAAAAAAAACAATCCTGATGGTCTTTCTCTCGTAATCCCCTTACGAAATGTGAGATTAATTCATCACTTACATAGTAATCATCCATTACCAAATTAGGCCTAGCCTTTCGTAATCTGGAGTTCTGAACCATATACTTGAACTGATTCACCTGGTTTCTGAACTCTCTTCCTATATTGTGTCATCGGATCCTCGCATACAATACTCTCGAGGTAGGAACTACAGATTTCAACCAATTGGGTGTACGTTCCCCTATTCCTGTACTGCTCCCTCCAATGGTCCACAGCAATCCTACCTGGACCCTTCTTCAAGCATCTTACAAGTATAGGTAAGGACTCATCTTCATCATACCCATCTACCTCACGGTCGTCCGTGAAATCCGAGAACCAATCTCTCCATGGTTTGGAACCATCAAAAGGCTTAATCTCAATCTGACTTTTCTTTTGCAGAACTCTCCCTACTTTTCAGTCTGGTACACTGTTCCAGACTCCAATCCAATATCTTCTGATCTTTACTATTCTTACCACCCCCACCGGATCCATTCGATCCTGGACCACCGGATCCCGAATGGTTATTACTCGAACTATTCCAGAAGGTAAATCCATACCCCGTATTCATACCTGGTTGGAACCCTGGATCCCCAGTAGTGCTAGTACTGCTAGGGTGAGTCCCACTGCTACAAGGGGTAGTGTTATTATTCTGATCGGTACTGGGTGGGTCACACTTCTGATTTTTCCACCCTATAGGTCTGATTGTTCGGAATGGACTGGCTGTCGTCTCCCACCTGATCAGATATATCCCCTAGCCCCTCAGCGCCCCCTGGAGGGGTGTGGTCTAAATGGGTAGAGGACAGGACCTGACCCCTAGTGTTGGTGTACTGATATTCACCATCCATGGTAAAGGTGGTGTCCTTCTGACCCACACTTAACCGAACATTCTTATCACTACCGGGAACATACCTGTCCCCCATGACATTCTGGGTAGCTTGGTTATTCACAAAAGGATCATATCCTTTCTTCAGAATGGGTTTCGGAGTAGAAGTGACCTGAATACCCTCTTCTTCATCATCCCGGGGGATACGACTAAGGTCCGGCTCATCTAGTTCTTCTTCTGCCTCGTCCCCTTCATCCAGGTCCTGATCCCCCTCATCGGAATCCACGGATCCCTCCTGTAAGATTCTTAACTTTGTGATCTTGTATATCAGATCGTCCCTTTCCTGGTACAGTTCTTGATTGTTATCCTGAATGGTTTTCTCTGGTTTTCTTATTCTTCTCATAAATCTCATGTTGGGCCTTGACTTGTTTTTCCGCAAGGCGAGTGCTGGATATATCCAGCCCAGTTCGGTACTGTCCTAAGGTCTCATCTTGCTCACAAGTCTTGGTTTCCAATGTGGAAGTGACCAGACTTAATTGCAATTTCACATCCTCAACACTTTTCTCATATATTCCATATTCGGCTTTCTTACCCTGAATCCTAGCCACAATTTCCTTGAATCGAGCGCGGTGGGCATCCACCTCTTGTTCTAGGTTTTCAGCAGTTGGTTTCAATAATCCCTTATTCTTTTTCAGATCTCCGATCTCGTCCAGGAGTTCATCAATCTCCCTTTCCAGCTCCTTTATCTTCACTCACCCTCTTTTTTCTGATATTCCAGTAATTTCTCACCCCTGGACTTCTGATCACTCATTCGCCTCCATTCGGCATGGGCTAACCTTTCTGTTTCATAACTATTTCTCTCTTCCCGATATCTGTCCACGCCAACCATATTCATAGGAGCCGGTTGGCTGGATCCACCAGGATTAAAAACAGATTCGGAAAGGAGGGCCGTACTTAATTGATTCAAGAACACTCCCTGACCAGCCAAGGGCATAAGGTGAATCGAATCCTGCCCCCGCCCTTGTGGGTACTTGAGCCAAAAAAATAGGGCTACCAAAATTGTCATCTCTTAACAGGTCCGATGATCTGATGTTGGGCACGGTTTGGTTAGCCGGCACTATCGGATGGTCATCAACAGTGACATCCAACCCTACTGTGGAGATCTTACTCTTGGAATCCAATGCTTCGGCATCATTCCGAGAAGGGTCCCTATAGTCCTGATAGGCTATGCCCGGGGTTTCATGGCCTCCCGGGAACTCCCCTTCCGGATACTCAATCCCTTCTTGTTCAGACAGGGCTGCGCACTTCTTAAAACCGAATCCTGGTCACGGCACCAGTGTAATGTACGACCTTTTATAGGTTCGGAAAGGATCAAGAATACAAGGATATTCGGTTCAGAAGGCAACAAGGTTTATTCAATATCCTACTGTACAGTAAGCTAAGGGTATTCCGAATAGGCATGTGATCGTTCAGATAGCTCTGATTTATGACTACCAGGTAAGGCTTCTGTAACGTAGTGCCCTTGAAGGGTTAACATATTTAAAGCCATACATGTTGTTTGTGCAAATGCACTAAGAGTTATCAGTTTATTTAATATGACGGTCAGTTATCATCACCAGTCGTCGTTACACCCATGTCCTGACAAACACCTTTTGATACAATGTATCCAATTGGGGTATCTGCTGCATCATGCGCAGTACACTCATGATCATCACTCATGATCATCACTTGTGACCAAGTGGTGAGTTACTCACTGGCAGTATAAATAAAGACATGCCAAGTGGCCTAGGGTTCACTCCTTCTACTCTCTCTACTGGTGCACTTCTCAGTTGTGTCTCTCAATGTACCATGGTGTGAGCTATGGTACATCTGGTGCCTAAGACCAGGATACTCAGGGCGATGGGTAGTGGTAGAGAGAGAGGTTGGAAACTGTGGGTATAGGAGCAGGGCTACTCCTCCCACTACTACATGTAGCTATACATGTAGGCTGCTACTACTGCTGCTGCTGCTGCTGTGTGTACATGTACTGTCAGTGTGTACAATAGGTACTATAGACATGGAGCCTATAGGGGCAATCTATAAGATTGTGTGCCACCTAAGGGACTTTGCTGTGAGCTACTCAGTGCTGCTGTGACTTTCCTGTGTGTGCTGTGACTCTGTTACAAGTGAGTCAGCACTTGTCAGGAGTCAGCATTGGTCAGGAGTCAACTCTGTGCCGGGAGTCATCACCACCGCCACCCTGGAGGACTAAGTACTAGGCCAGGAGCCGGGAGGCCTATAAGGTAAGGTGTGTCACTATAATTCCTGCAGCATGGATGGGGATAATGTACAGCAACAGCCACAGGCAGGGCCACCTGGGGAGAATGTAAATTGCCAGGTTATGAACAAACTGAGCGAGCAGCTCGGACTTTTAGGCCAGGGGGTCACCCTACAGAATTGTAAAGCAGTGATTGATACATATGATGGAAAACCTTCTAAATTTGACAGGTGGGTCAAGCAGATTAGAAAATTTGCAACAACAATGGGAAAGGAAAATAAAGATAAAAATCAGGTGTTCGCAGCTTATATGACATCCGATGGTCTGGTTGGCGACTCAGTGCAACGCTTTATAGATAACGCCGCGGAGGACGAGCTAGATTGGAACACGCTGGAGGAGCAGCTCCGGCAGCGTTTCGGCGAAACAGGCGATGAGCATCAGGCTCTCGCCAAACTTCGTAAAATGAAACAGGGCAAGGATACGCCTCAAGTATTTTGCGAACGCTTATTGGACCAGGCCAAAAAGGCCTTTCCAAATGACGATTTAGCGGAACCGCTGATTCAACGCCAACTTGTTGACGTGTTTGTCGATGGTCTGGTGAACGACAAAATTGCCAGGCCATTAGTTAAGAATACTCCGGCAACCTTAGCCGAGGCGGTACGTACCGCTGCCGGGGAGCATGACTCCCTTATTAAAATAAAGCTAAGGGGAAGGGACGAAGAGCCCATGGAAATAGGGGCGTTAGGCGGGACTGTGGTTAAGGGCCGTAAATGCTTCTACTGTGGGAAGCTTGGTCATATTAAGCGCGACTGCTTCAAGCTTAAGAATAAGCCAAAGCCCCAAGGAAACACGTCTGCGCCACGGGTTTCCAAGAAGAACAATGCAAAGTGCTGGAAGTGCCAAAAAACAGGGCACTTGAAAAAGAACTGCCCCCAAGGTAAGTCAAACCCTAAAGATGGAAAGAAGGTCACGCCACTCAGGGCGGAGCCATCTGACGCTGCATCTGATGATACAGCGACAGAGGTGTTAAACTAGTCGAGCCTCCCTGGGCTGAGGCCCCGAGGAGGCGGGTACAGCTTGCCTCTTTAGATAGCCAGCACAGGTGCTCGTGCCAGGTCCAGGTGCGCGGGAGGAGATTCCGTGCCATGGTGGACAGTGGTGCGGATGTGTCCTTCGTACACCTGGATGCCTACAAGCAGATGGGGGGTAACCTAGATAGCTTGTGTGAGCCGGAATATGATCTCACCGGGGTGAAGGGGTTGTCTATCAAATGCTATGGTATGGCAGACATACCCTTCCAGCTGGGACGAGCACGCTGTACCCAGAGAGTGTGTGTGGTTAGAGATGTCACCCCAACCATAGCACTAGGGTATGATTTTCTTTCTAACCATCAGGCGGAGGTGCAGTTTGGAGAGCGGAAGATGGTCGTGAGAGGACAGGTAGTCCCTCTTGATGAGGAGCGGTATGTGCGCTCACTCATGAGGTTGACTGAACCTGTGTATGTCCCTCCACAGTGCAGTGTTATTGCCCGTGTGAGAGCACAACATAGGCATGGGACATGTGTTATTTCCTCCATGAACACGGGGTTCCTCAGTCGGGAACCCGGGCTTATGGTGGGAAATACTCTTGTGACTGTCGAAGCCAAGCGCAGCTGTCCAGTCATCATAACCAATGAGACTGGACAGCCCTTCAATCTAAAGAAAGGCAATGTCATCGCTCAGGCTATACCAGCTGAGGATGATGAGGTGTTGGACCACCTTGAGAGTCAGGCCTGGGACAGTAGTAAAGATAGTAATTCTATCAACTGTGGTGTAGACTGCACAGACTTGGCAGAGAAGCTCGTCAAGATGAATAAAGACATCTTCGCCAGTAGTGATGCAGAGCTAGGTAAGACTGATCTACTTAAACTTTCTATTGATACACAGGGGCATGAGCCATTCCAGCAGAAGCCCTATCGGGTCCCCCTTGCTAAGCGGGAGATAGTGGACAAGCAAGTAACAGAAATGTTGTCTGCTGGAATTATAACACCAGCTCATAGCCCCTGGTGTTCCCCTGTAGTTCTGGTGCGCAAGAAGACAGGCCACTGGCGGTTTTGCGTAGACTTTAGAAAATTAGATAATCTTAGTGTCAAGTTCAACTATCCCTTACCGATAATTGATGACATCTTATCATCGCTGGGTAAGGCAAACTACTTCTCGTGCCTAGACCTACGAGCCGGTTATTGGCAGGTCGGCCTGGAAGAGAAGGATAAGGACAAAACAGCCTTTGCCTGTCACAGAGGGATTTTCAGTTTTGAAGTGATGCCTTTTGGTTTAACCAATGCACCTAGCGTCTTCACTGAACTCATGAATACAGTGCTAGCCGGCCTGGAGTCATTTTGCCGTCCGTACTTGGACGACGTAATCCTCTTCAGCGCAACCAAGGAGTTGCACATGGAACACCTGCACACCATGTTTGATAAGCTGAGGAAGGCTAAGCTTAAAATGAAATTATCAAAATGTGAGTTCTTCAAAGACCGCATCAGGTATCTGGGTCACATAGTAGCGCCTGAAAGGATTTCCCCTGATGCAGAAAAGGTGGCTGTAATAAAAAATATGAAAACCCCAACTAACGTAAAGGAAGTCCGTGGATTTATTGGTATGGTGAGTTACTACCGCAGATTCATAGAACATCTCTCAGAGATAGCACTGCCACTCACCAGACTAATAAAAAAGCATGCCGTCTTCAGATGGGACCGAGACTGTGAAACAGCTTTTCAGACTTTGAAGGACAAGCTGGTGAGTCCACCCATCCTTGCATACCCAGATCTTAGTAAAAAGTTTATACTGGCCACAGACGCCAGCATGAATTCAATAGGAGGAGTCCTATATCAGGTCTCTCCAGAAGGGGAACATGTGATCCAATATGTATCCCACAAGCTCAATGACACGCAGAAGAAGTGGGCTACAGTGGAAAAAGAGGCATACGCCATTGTGTATGCCCTCCAATAGATGAGGCATTATCTTTTTGGTGCTAAATTTATAATCAAAACAGATCACAAGCCCCTTAAGTTTCTGCTTGGCTCAGAGCAGAAGAACCAAAAGGTCCAAAGGTGGGCCATGATCGTGAGCGAGTTCGACTGTGAAATTGAGTACTTGCCGGGTAAGACAAACACCCAGGCAGACTTTCTCAGTCGGCCTCCCGGTGCTGAGATAGTGGTCATTAATACCGACCACTACGATTCTCTGGAGCACTGGAATAGAGTACAGCGGGAGAAGGTACGTCCTCCCATGGTGGGGTACTCCAGGTACCTGAAGCAGAGTTCACCACTGTGCCTGAGGAGCAAAACAGGGATCATGAGCTAGTGAAAATCCGAGATGCACTGAGCAAGGCAGGCCCTAAATCAAAGGACCTGCGGAAGTACACTCTTGTAGACGGAGTAGTGTACTGGGTCAGTGAAAGGGATGGAGCTCTGAAGCTTATCATCCCTGGTCACTTGCAGACAACAGTGTTGTCCCAGCTGCATGACAAGTGCCATCCAGGTACTGACCGTACTTATGACCTAGTCAGGGAAAAGTACCACTGGAGGGACCTTTACACTGATGTTGTGGACTATGTCAGCAAGTGTGTACACTGCAAGTCAAGGACACTAGTTAAGAAACCCTGGGAGCTCCAGACTATGGACCAGGCATCTTTCCCCTTTGAAAAGGTAGCAGCAATGGATATGGCGGGTCCATATGAGACAAGTTATGAGGGAAATAAGTACCTTGTAACCTTTGTGGATGCCTACGAGTTTTACGCTGTGCCTGATAAAAAGGCAGAAACTGTTGCTAGGGTCCTAATAGATAGGTTTATCCCTGCTCACTCATGCCCACTTGTCCTGTTATCTGATAACGGACTGGAGATGGTCAACCGCATTGTGAAGGAGGTCTGCAAGGAACTTAAGATTTGCAGAGTGAAGAGCAGCAGGTACCACGCTGCCTCGAATGGAGTCGTAGAGAGGATCCACCGGGTCTGGAATGACATGGTGTCAAAGACCCTCGGCGGAGACATTCGAGGGTGGGAGAGTCTCATGCCATCAGTACTCCTGGCTCTGAGAGTCAGTAAGAGTGATACCACTGGGTACTCTCCCTATTACCTCGTCCACAACCGAGAGCCAATCCTGCCCCTGGATACTCTACTTATGCCAAGGTGTAAGTATCTCGGGGAAGAGCATCACCAGATAGCGCTTGAAAGGCAGCATCAGGCCTTCGTGGAGGTTATGCGCAATCGGCAGATAATGCAAGAGAGAAACCGTAGAAAACGTTAGACCAAGGCAAAGAAAGTACAGTTCAAGGTAGGCGACGCCGTCTACGTGTACAATTTCTACCGTTCATCGAAGTTAGATATGAAATATCGACCATATTTTCGTATCATAAGGAAGTTGTCCGAGGTCAACTTTGAGGTAAGGAACAAACTTACTGGAGCCTTAGAAAAGGTCCACGTAGAACACCTGGAAATGGCCCCCGAGGAATGGAATGTTCCTCAGGTGGAGCCAGGTACAAGGAGGCAGGCTACATATGCTGCCCCGCCTCTTGAGTCAACACTTGAGGAGGAAGTATTGCTCAGCGAGAGCGACAGTGAGGATGATAGCCGCGGAGAGCGGAAGCCTCACATGCCTCTTCCTCAGGAGTGTGGGTATGACTCTGAGGATGACATCCCCCTCGCAGAGTTAAGACATAGGTTGCAGAGTGCTCCTATGACAACGCCACCCCAGGTGGATGACGGGATAGCTCAGGGCCCTGATGGAACCAACCTGAAACCTGAGGCCATGGACTTGGCCGAGGTAGTAGAGCCACAGGTGGGAGGTTCCAAGCGAAAACCGGATAATAGTACCTCAGGTGACCCTCTAAGTGAAACTAAGAGGGCACGAGAGGATGATATAGTATCTGTAGATCTAGGGAAACGTCCCAGGGAAGATGCGCTACCTGGAGAAGACGAAACCTCAGAAGAGAAGCGCTGTAGGCTTCTCGTAACTAACAAGGGTCGCTCTGTTAAGCAACTATTGAATCTAATCGCAGACTTATTATAACTTAGAAAAAAATAAAATAAAAAAAAGGGAATATAGAAGTCTATAATAGGTTAACATTAATAGGCTGGGGAAGCCATATTGTGTTATATGAGATGTTTGTGATCAAGAGAATCCCATTGACTTATTTATAGATGCTTTCTTGTTATTCCAGAATTTAAAAATGGGGACCGTTGTTACCATGGTCCTCGTGACTCTGTTCACAGGTTTATTAGCCACAACTGAACATGTATTCTTAATGGACAGCCATGTGTTTCAAGCATGTGCATGGCAGGGATTGTCTTATTGCAAGTTTGACAATCCAGCAAGACTGATATTGACTTCTCAGAGCTGTGTCTTAGGACTATATCTGAGAAACAATGTATTGAAGCGGTACTGCTCTGTACGTGCTTCTACTGATGTACGCCTACCGATAGGCAAATATATTGGGAACCGGAAGTGGGCAATAGTTGCTCGTCAGAAGCAGCACTTCTGGGTAGTCTGTTCTGACAGTCGAGAGGAAGTAAGCACTGTTCCTCCTGTCACAGTAATCACCCTTCGCCAGGGTTGCGTTGCAATTAGTAGTCTGATGTCGTTCACATCCCGGACCGTTGAGAGTGTGCAATATGATCTAAGATCAGAACGCGACACCTTATCTTATGGGGCCCCCATAAATACAACACTTCTGAAACCTATTAGAGCACTGGGTAGAATTAATGTTCCAAATCCACTAAAGGGAGTAAGTGAAATTAATGTAAATGCATTACAAGGTGAATTGGAAACATCCATTTAGTTTGAAATCGGGTTCTACTGTTAGTCTTAGTCTTAGCTTCATTTTGGTAGTGGTGGTCATTGTTATGGCTGTGGTCCTTGTGGCCAAGCAGTATGTACGGTGTAACCCCAGGACCGGAAGTGACACACCTGTGGTCGAGGCCAAACCTCCTGTGCCCAGTACATCAGCACCGGGGAGTATCCAGTCGGCACCGTGCGACGCGTGTTCGGTCAACGATGCAGCGCGGAGTGGCGAGCAGATGGGACTGACGGCTGACCAGCCGCCACCACAGGCAATCAGGAAGGTTTATCCGAGCCTTCCTTCGGTAATCATACCAGGGATGCCCTAAGGAAGTGACCTTAACTAGGAAAGGTCATGTAAGTCGGTAATCCATAGACATATATGAGCAATCATGCCATAAACTGATAGCAGAACATCTTATAGCACCCTATGAACTGATAGGTGGATCATTTTATAGTAACCTGTGAACTGATAGGTATTATGATTATTCGTGTGGACCGTGTGGACTGATACACATATTTAAGCCTATGAACTTTAATAGATGGAAGGACAATTGCATAATATATCAAGTTTAATGTACCTTCTAGGTATATAAGGACTCAATTATCTATGGACACACACAGATGTCCAGAAAAGAGTTGGATAAATGCATATAACTAAAATGCATATCAAGTTGCAATACTCAATACATATAATCACTAGTTAAGTACATTATTAGCTGAGTTGTCTTAACAAGACATTGAAGCATTAGACACCCAGTATCCTTAAGGACTCTGAGGACCTGGAAGACTTTCAAGAGCAAAAGACTTTTATTTCCTATGCTATCCCAACAATTTATATGGCTGCATGCCTATGCCAATCCTTGCAGTATAATATAATGAGAGACGTCACAATACACAACGAGGAAGGACTATGAGAAACTATACGTCACTACTGCTAACAGTCACTTTTAAAATGTATGCAATGGACATGGTCCCATACTTTAAAGTTTTAAAAGTTGAGGGGAGGAATGTAACGTAGTGCTCTTGAAGGGTTAACATATTTAAAGCCATACATGTTGTTTGTGCAAATGCACTAAGAGTTATCAGTTTATTCAATATGACGGTCAGTTATCATCACCAGTCGTTGTTACACCCATGTCCTGACACACCTTTTGATACAATGTATCCAATTGGGGTGTCTGCTGCATCATGCGCAGTACACTCATGATCATCACTTGTGACCAAGTGGTGAGTTACTTACTGGCAGTATAAATAAAGACAGGCCAAGTGGCCTAGGGTTCACTCCTTCTACTCTCTCTACTGGTGCACTTCTCAGTTGTGTCTCTCAATGTACCATGGTGTGAGCTATGGTACACTTCGGAGTCAGTGAGATCTTATAGTGTTCATACAGAATCCGGGAGGATTCTGATTCTAGGTTCTGACCCGGCTATTATATAGCCACAGGGGTTGGGTGGTGACCTGGAGGGCAGTGCTGCCACCACCCGCCAGGCATACCAGGTCTCAACCCGAAGGACCGCTCCGCTCGGAAACTAGTCAACCCGTAAGCCATGGACGCTACTACAAAACCGTGCCCCTACAGTGTTATATTTCTTTTGGTCAAAAACTGCAAAATCCCGTCGGGGATCGGTTAAAAAAAAAAATTTCAATTTGCCTAAAATCTCATCACTGGATCCGTAATCCAAAGAGAAAAATATCTAACTTCATGAAAACATGGGTTACTAGTACCTGTTTTATAGGTACATCTCTTTATTCTGAAAACCATAATCTCCCGTGAATAAGGCGAGTCTTATACACCAGGTTTAATTCTCCCTTGATCATCAAGCGGACACCGAGACCTTTCTTTTGATAGTGTAGTGGTTTGGGATTACTAGCTAGGTTTGAATCTTGTTGTTCGGAAGAAACACAAAGACAGTATTCCGAGTGTATGCCAACGGGTTTTATTTAGTACACCTTCCGGTGTTTAGGGAAACATGTCGTCACATGTAGCATGTACGGAGGCCTACATGGCCTTTGACGTAGCAGGTGAGCACAGGGCTTTATATAGGGATCCCTAGGTTTGTCGCCAGGTGTCCCATAGACCCGGATTGGTGCTGCCACCTATCGGAACCTCAGGAACACCAGACGACAGGACTCACCCGCCACGCCAGACGGCACTAAACATTACTGATATAATTATATGCCTCTACACTACTCCCTCAGACAATAGGTAGGAGTTATAACTATTAGGTACTATATAGGGATAACATATACATTATGTCTACCCGCATAATAGAGGAACAATTATAGTTAGACAACCGTACCGTAATAAAGTATCATAATTTTCATATCAACATATATTCGATAGTAGTATTAATGTTACGGATAGTTTACAATCTTGAGGTCAAAACCATAAACGAATTACTCAATCAGATATACCGTAATCTCCCGCGTAGAAGGCGCACCCACAACTCAGAGAAGGCTGGTTTGCGTAGAAGGCACACCAATCCCCCCTGAATTGGAATTTTGAAAAAACCCGCATATAAGGCGCACCCCAAACTCAAGGGGACTGGTCTGCGTACAAGGCGCACCTTGTGCATGGCCTGCATACAAGAGTCTCCTTGTAGCTGGGGATAACTTTAGTTAGAGTTAAAGATTGGTTTGGGTATGATGCTGACCATATATCTTTTTTTGAATGCCACAAATGAGGTGTAACCAGAAGTAGAACTTATCTCTAACATTGTAGTATCAGTTCTTTTGGTTTCTTTTTCTATATTCATATATTTTATCAATGTTGAAGCATGTGAGGGAATGAATTTAAATCACAACATTATCTAAACAACAGTTTGAACATCTGTTCTTAAGTCAAACATATAGCCTCTGGATCACTGGCTTTTGGCAATTTAAAGCTATTGTCTGTGACCGTTTCAGAAAGAGTTACACTTCCAAAAACATGTCCTTTCTTCAAATAGATAGGTCTAGTACTCAGATTTGAAACCGGTACTACCGTCCAGGATGCGTTAGCTACCATAGTATCCACGGATGTCAATCCGATACTAGACAAGGCAATCACATCCGGTTCTATTACAGCAGGTCTGATTCCTCATAGCAGGATCACTTGGTAGAAGTACATCACAAGCTACTCCAGCAGGAATCCGAACAGTTTGTGCCACCGAGGCCTTACTGCTTACTTGTGATAATACACACCTTACTTTCACAGGATACGGGTATTTCACACTCAATACTCTGGACTGTGGTTCCAACATCACACCATACAATGATGCGAAATCTGATCCTAATATCCCTTCATCTGATATATCCACAATGGTTGCACCCATGACGAAGTCATGTATGACATCCAATTGCAACTTTAAACATGTTCTACCATGTCCGCATTCTACTGCCGTCGGCCGTCTGAGTACTTCCTGCCGATAAGAGAGTTTCATGCACATCCGGGATACGATCTTAGAATTTCTTGAAAACACAAGAGTGGCTAGCTCCTGTATCAACTAGAAACTCTGCAGACCTTCTCGGCCATATATTCGGCAGCATAATGCCCCAGAGTTTGACATCTGAAACATCTTCTCTGAGATTTATCTACCCGGGGGCATCTCAGAGCTTCAATTAAACATGTAACCAAGGTCTCCACTAAATCCGTAGGGGCCGCTGAGGCAGCCACTGTTGGAGGGCTTATGGTTCCTGATCCGGAACTTCAGAATCCTGATCCTCTTGGCGGCCCCCCAAGGGGTCCATTTCCCCCAGCTCCAAGAGCTAACTGGGGAGCTCCTGCAGATCCTCCGGAACCACGAGCATAACGGGTAAATCCCTGGCTATAGGATTGATTACTAGTATAAATAGGACGGTAAGCATTTTGGTTTTGCCCTTGGTCATACCCTTTCCCAAAGTAAGAGAATCCTCCTGACTAGCTATTTGGACAAGCAGCCTTTAAAAACCTGTCCAAAAGAAGAGAAAGGACTTGATGTCTGCGAACCACAGAAATGTCTGCTAACTTTTAAGTACTATTAGTGTATGTAAATTCAACCAAACTAAACAAAACTGGAATCTGGGATAAAGGTACAGGCTGAGAAGTCACCCTTGGTTGGGGCGGCACAGTGCATTAATTAGGTATCTGTGCTTGTACTATATTCGGTCCCAGATTGGGATGAGGGAATCTTGGTCCTGCCGGAGTATTTGTCCAGATTGAGAATAATAAGAGGGAGGCATTAGCAAATCTCTTGCAGGAGCCGCTACCTGCGTTACAGGTGGTGGAACCATACTCTGTGTGGTCACTACTACAGAAGCATTGGTCTGAGGTGGGTTCAGTTTGCCACTCAGATCAGGTACGGGTGGTGCTCACCCCACATATGGATCTCGTCTCGGATTTGCAGGTGCAGGCATGCTACAAACAGGTGTCTTAATGGCACTGACTGTTGTAGTCGAACCATCAGATCCCACTCCCCCAGAAACGATACCATCCGGTTTAGAATATACTCAGGAGTTAACATTTCTATCTGCACCATCGTTAACAAACGGATGAAATTTGACTGGTGCGCTCACTTGCGGTTTAGTTGGGGTTGCAACTATCTGATCCGATGGTATTGCTACCATTTCGTCACTATCATTTAACATACCCGAAATGACTTTTGGGTCTATATCTGTTACAGACTTTTGTACGGCTTCTGCGTATTTATCTAGTGCTAATGCAGTTTCCTGCAACTCTTGTATGTCTTGTATCATACTTTCCTTATCTTGTTCAAGTTGTCGATTATATGTTATAATCCCCAACAGATCCACTTCATTATCCTGAGCTTGCTTGTTACATTACTGTTTCAAGTCTTCTAGCTCAGTTCGATAATGTACTACTTCAGCTTCCGTATTCACTTTTTCACGGCAAAGCTGATCATTTGTATCAATGTATTCTTTAATACGATTATGTCTAGAATCATACTCCTTTTGGAATGAGTGTCTCATTTCTTGGAGTTAAGCTTTTTCGATCTGAAGATCATTCAGATATATACGTTCTTCTTCTGTTCGAATTCTTTGCTTAATCCGAGAAGATCATCTTCCAATTGCTCTTTTTCTATAGCAACTTCATCTTTCGCCTTAACCAAAACATTTAGTGTTTCGTTTAAGGTGACATAGGTGTCATTCATTAGGAAGATATCAGGTTGCTTTAACTCCTCGCCTTCAGGTATGTTATATATGTTACATCACCTATGGCGCTATAGTCCCAGACTGGTAAACCTGGTCTTGGGACATCATACGGAAGCTCTCCAAATGTTACTCTCTTGGTTGGCATGGGAGCCTGATGTTCTGGGTTAGTGCTACCACCAGCCTCAAACATCGAATTGCATAATTCTCCAGTGAATAATACAGTCCTTCTCTGTATGGATTGTTCTCTTCTAACAGAATCTGGAATATTTTCTTCACTGTCTATTTGGTAGTGAGGACCAGATTGTCTCCAGGTTGAATATCGATCATCCCGGGGATTTGAATGGACTTGTGCCTCGTGGTACCATTTCCATTTTCTTGGGGAACTTGTTGTCCATCAGGGTCAGTTTGATTTAACTCATCCAACCCATGTATATGCTGTTTGGACGTTATAGTCAGGGCTATACACACCAGAATTAACTGGTCACGGCACCAACGTAGTGGTTTGGGATTACCAGCTAGGTTCGAGTCTTGTTATTTGGAAGAAACACAAAGACAGTATTCCTAGTGTATGCCAACGGGTTTTATTTAGTACACCTTCCGGTTACCCTGTAAGTGGTGTTTAGGGAAACATGTCGTCACATGTAGCATGTATGGAGGCCTACATGGCCTCTGACGTAGCAGGTGAGCACAGGGCTTTATATAGGGATCCCTAGGTTTGTCGCCAGGTGTCCCATAGACCCGGATCGGTGCTGCCACCTATCTGGAACCTCAGGAACACCAGGCGACAGGACTCACCCATCACGCCAGACGGCACTTAACATTACTGATATAACTATATGCCTCTACAATACTTACACTCCCCCTAAGTCATAGGGGTTCAGGGGACCCTAGCTACACATAGCTATTTGAATTGTCTTATGGGCAGGATGTGCCTTATACACGGGAGATGACAGTACATTTTTCCCATCACTAATAAGGGCATAAGAACCGAGCGTAGGAAAAGAGGTGGACCAGGTGGCCTGCCCCCCCCCCAATCATAAAGGCCTGAGTATGTCTCCCCCCCCCCAAAAAAAAATGAAGGAAAAAAATGCATAATTTCTTTATGCATATAATCAAAGCTTTAGCAAAGATTAAAAAAAGATGGTAAAAAAGAGGTGGATTATATTTTTGGAGGGGATTTAGATATAAATTATGATGAAGAATCTAGGGCTAATGTGTATAGACCTCCTTCAGGAAAAGTTTATAATTTCTTTATGCATATAATCAAAGCTTTAGGCCATACCAAATAAAAAAGTTGGTCTATGGATTTTCATTTTTAGAAAATGGAGCGGGAGGGCGAAATTTTTATTTTATTTTTTCAAGAAAATGTATCTGTCTATGGATTCTGCATATCAAAAATGTGGAGAGGCTTTTTTTTTTTTTTTATTGGTTGGGGGTGGGGTTCCTTTGCTCAAATGTATTTATTTTTTTCTAAATGCAGAATAGGCCTATGTAATGAAACTGGTGATGTGTTTACCTATCCAATGAGTGGTCTGCCATTTTTGTACCTCCATTGACTGACCCTGTATTATAGCTGCTTGTTTAAAAAAAAAAAAAAAAAAAAAATCTGCAATTTTCCAGAAAATGATGCGGGCGGAATCCATAGACAAATAAATCTTCTTAAAAAATTAAAATTTGCTTTTTGGAAAATAAGGTGCGGGAAATCCATAGACCAATATATTAATTTGGTGTGGCCTTAGCAAAGATTAAAAAAAAAGATGGTAAAAAAGAGGTGGATTATATTTTTGGAGGGGATTTAGACATAAATTATGATGAAGAATCTAGGGCTAGAGAGAGGCTAAAACTAGTTGAAGCGGCATTTAGCTTAAAACAATATGTTTCTGAGCCAACTAGACCTTTGTATCCAAACAATGTTTTAGATCTTATTTTGTCAAATATGAATGATGTGGCTGAAGTAGGGATTATAGATAGCAACATTAGTGATCATACTCCTGTGTATATTGTAAGAAAAAGAATAAAAAAGGGTGTTTTTTGGAGTTGCAAGCCACTCAGCGGCCGGGAGCGTAGCGACCATAGCAACTCCATAATGTTTTCGGTTTTCTCCCTGTCACCTATGACGTCATTGGTGACGTCATGCTGCCTCCGTGACGTCACCCCCAGTGGCTAGTGATGTTGCCATGATCTATGAGCGCAACTCCTATCCCTGGTCCTTGCCACATTTTTCTTCTTGCAGCAGATTTTATGGGTACATCATATAGAAGATATGTTAAAGACGAAATGATTCAGCATATGAAAGGTTTAAATTGGGAAACATTTTTCAGATGTACAGTTCTAAATATTGCATGGAAAATGTTTTATTCTCATTTAGAGAGTTTTTTTTTTAGATGATATTTGTCCAATAAAAAGGAATTTGTTCAAAAGGCAAAAACCTGAATGGTTAACGCCAGAAATTTCAAGATTAATGAGAGACAGATAGAGCATTAAAAAGGGCAAAAAAGACAAAAAATGAAGCAGATAAAGAAAATAAAGTTTTTATAGGAATAGCTGTAATGCTAAGGTTAGAAAATCACACGGAATTTTTGTTAAGGCAAATTTTAAAAAAACATTCAAAAATCCTAAAATATTCTGGGAAGAACTTAATAATAAATTATTACCAAAAGGTGCAAAATCAAGTACCGTAAACTCCCGCGCATAAGACGCAGTGCACATATAGGACGCACCCCAAAATCAGCAGAAGCATTTTCGCGTATAAGACGCACCTCTTAGGGCTCAATTTTGTAAATTTAGTACTATTCTATTGTAAAATTACCCCTCGTATAAGACGCACCCCCAACTTGAAAAAATCCTATAAGACGCACCAGGCATTTGTTTGGCGTAGAGGACGCGTCTTATATGCGGGAGTTTACGGTAGCTTAAATTTGAAGGCAACAGATGGGTCTGAAATATCGAATGATGCAGCTTCAGAATATGTAAATGAGTTTTTTTTGCAAATATTGGGAAAAATTTAGCAGATAAAATTCCAGAAAATGCGGAAGAACTTAATATTGCGCCTCTAGAAAAATGAGCAAATTTTTGAGTTTAGGCATGTAAACCTTGACGAGCTTAGCCAAGAATTAGAAAAAATAGACATTAAAAAATCATCTGGTATTGATAATGTAATGGTTCGTATCGACGTATATGTTGGGTGGCTCGTTGGCTCGCTTATCACTAAAGATACCAACACAACACGAGTAGTTCGGGTTGGGCAAAGCCCCGGATACCCCTACCTCTCGGGTAGGACTTTATTAACCTTTCAGCTGTTTATGGTTACACGTCTTGACGGACTACGTCCAGCCCCCTTCTGCGGCTCGTCCGGCTTCTTAGTAGAAGCTGGACGCGAGGCATGGTGCTGCCCCCTCTTGTACCAGCCGGGTATCGCAAAGCGACACCTAGTTGGCATAGAAGGAACGAGCACCACACGAACACGTCTCTCGGATGAACCGCACTAATATATATACAATGATGCCGGCCCCTACACCACCCCCACTAGACTATACCTAGGGTTGGGTGTATTTAACAAATACCTATTGTTAACTTTATACAATAATAAGTTATATTTACATAGGTAAGTCTATACACAAGTGTTCGTATAGATTATACAACATTAAAGGGGCATTATAAATAATATGTACATAATAAGGCATCGTCGCATATAACCCGAAGTAACTAATAATAACAATTAGGAAGTGGCGCCTTATGCACCATCGACCTAAGGTGATAAATGGTAACAATGTTACAGTGTTATTATAGTTTAAAGACGTGATAAAAGTGATAGACATGTGGTGATATGGTATTAACATTATTTTACAATAGTAGTAACCGACCCGAGGTGGGGTTAATAACCTGAAAAGAAAAAAAATTTCGTTTAGTTTGTTTACAAAAATATAAATATTATATAAAAATAGCTTTACACAAAATTTTAATATTGATGATAATAGGCGTCCTACCAGGGTAGTAGGATCGCCCATACAAAATACCGAACTTCCGGCGAATCTGGAACAACTGGTGTCTGCAGCTCCACCCGGTGACATATATGTGGTGGCAAGCCACATTGCTGTTATGATGTGCCCTGATGAAGATGGGAAGATGGAGCCCCGGTTTGGTGTGGTAATCCTTTTTGTGTTTCGGGTAGCGTCCACCTTCGCTGCAGTTTGGTTCCAGATCGGCGAGTCCAGCATAAGGATAAGAACCTCTGGCATGGTAAATGCCTTTACCCTCGGGTACCACAGATTCCTTCAGATGGACACCTAAAGATCCTCCGGATCAGTGTCCATCTTCTCAGCCGGCTCCGCTTGGGCAGCTGGAGCCGAGCTGCTGCAACTGCTCACAGAGAGCAGCGTTGGGGTTTCGCTGAGCGACTCGCTACCCAAGCTCAGCGCGCCCATCCCCGCGGACGGACTGTCAACTGCCTCGGGTTCGGGTGGAGCAACCGGAGCGAGGGAAAGGGACGATGCAGAGCCGTCCCACTTGTCCAGGTGCTTCCCGAAGACGAGGAAGAACTTGAGGTCGGCCTCCTTGTACTTATGGATGTACCCGGCGTTCTCAGCACGGTGGAACTCCTTAAGCTTTTCAGCTTCCAACTGCTGGCGCCGGCAGGATTGGATTGCCTCCTCGACATTCTTCCTCTCCTGTACCCGGATCTTCTTTTCCTCCCTCTTCTGGATCTCGTAGACCAGGTTGAAGGTGGCTTCAGTCATTGTACACCAGTAGTCGACTGACTTCTGGCGATGCAATGCCTGCCATTCCGCCATCAGGTCATTCTGGATCGTCGCCGTTTGAACGTCGCGATGATCGACAAACGTGTTCGGATCCTGAAGACCTGACAGCGTACCTGAGATTAGTTCCATAACGGGCACCTGAGGGGCCATTGGTGGAACTATAACCGGTGGAGGCACGGCGGCCTCCACAGTGACAGACGAAGGGCCTGCTGGAGGGACCGAGGGACCCTCAACTGTCGTACCTCCTCGGCCTCGGCCGCCGCCCGGGGGAGCTCGGGTGGACTCCATGCCACCGCGGCCCCTACCCCGGGGTTTAGACCGACCCAAGGAGGTTAGGACCTGAGATTCGGGTCCCGCTGGTCCCATTGAAGGGAACTTCGCCGCGTATTCACTATACGTGGGGCACTTGCCGGATGACCCCTCACCGGCCCACCAAGATCCGTATCCGGATGGGGCACCAAAGAATGTGCTCCAGTCATCCGGACTGCCAGTGGCTTCACTCGGGGGTTGCTCCTCGGGTGTTGGTGCTGGGGTGGCTGGAGTGGCCGCCTGGCTAACCACCCTACGGGTCTGGTTGCCAGGCATATCCAAAGCCGAGACTTGCTGTCCCGACAGGCGACGATCAGCTGGGTTGGCTGGTCAAGGCTGATCCTTGTTACCCGAAGGGCTTACGGATCGGTCTGCGCGGGTCCTTTTGGAAGCACCGGTAGCCGTGGCTGTGCCTCCATTAGGACCCTTCGAGCGGGCCTTGCCTTTTTCCCCCTTGTCGTCCCCTCTCCACTTCTTCACCTTCAGGTGTACCTCGGTGTGCATCCCGAACTTGGTTGGCGAGAAGTTGATTTGGAAGTAGGCCAAGAGGTTGCCACTCCTCCATGAACAGAATCCGGTTTCGAATGCCTGTTCCTTAACGTCTTTTACGCTCAACGACACCCAGTTAGCTAGGAGCTCGTTGAAGCACTTTACGGCCCGTTTCCTCGTCTTTTCCAGGCCGGTACCATGGGCCTTCTGCAGATGCAGACCCATGTCCCGACGCCGGTTGGTGGAAAACGAGCCGTCACACAGTTTGCTCGGACGGTCTCCGACTACACACTGAAGAAGTGGCTTGTGGTGCATGTGATGCTCCACGATATGTCGAGCGAAGCGAGGCTTCGTCTCAAACATCTTCTCTCCAGTGAGGGCAAGCTGACAAGACTCAAATGGGCACTTTCGGCGATTGCCGGATGGTCCCCATTGGGTCATAGCCCATTGAACTTTCGTCCGGGCCTCATAATTGTAAATCGACCCCAATTTGGATTTGAGCTGGTCAATCCAAATGAGGTAGAATTTACCCACTGGCGTATCCGAGGGGCCGGACTTCATCCACTCCTCGTCATCGCTATCACCATCCGTATTGACGGCGCCCGGGCACATGTAGTGGACTGTGTCGTAAGCACAGTCCGCGAAGCAGCGGGGAGTCCGTTCCTTGAACCCCTCGGCTGCATTCTTCCACATCCACTTCTGATTGTCGTCTTTGGGGACGTCCGTGGTCATTTCTTCCCACGTCGTCACAGACTCCAAATCAGATTTGGCTGACTCGGGCAGCTCTGGGTCGCTTGCGCTTCCCTCACTGTCCGTGTAGATGCCCTCCCCTTTACGGCCGGCTCGGCTAGTGGTAGTAGTACCAGTCGAAGCCTTGGTAGAGGATTTGGCGCTCGTCCCGCTGGTGCTAGCAGAGGACGCTGCAGTAACCGAGGTGGCTACTGTGGTTGTTGGGGTTTTGGAGGCGGGCGTCTTCGGGTCGCCCTTACAGCAGACCTCAACCGGGGACTGCGTCTAACGCCTTCGGTTA
The DNA here is from genome assembly GCA_949317995.1 of Acholoe squamosa. NCBI lineage: Eukaryota > Metazoa > Annelida > Polychaeta > Phyllodocida > Polynoidae > Acholoe > Acholoe squamosa. The sequence continues at coordinate 69,377,197 of OX439039.1, read as the reverse complement.
GCATCTTATTCTTCCCGGCTTTACGTATGGCCTTCTCTGGGTCCCGCTTAGCCACGGCGAGACCTTTCCCATATGTAATGCCTTCACTCATTGAGACATTTTTCCGTTTCTTACGATTAGGTCGTTTCCTGGCCTTCGTCTTCCTTTTGACTATTCCCTCATCTTCCGGCATTTTTTGCGGCCAGCCCCTAGGGCGTTTCACGGGTACCACCACATTGGGCTTGCTAGGCGCAGGCTCAGGTGGATGGTAACCGAACTCCCTCTCCGCCTCTTCGCGTCCCTTCCAGGGCCGAAGTTTTCCGACATTTGTCTTCCATTTCCTACCAGTTAGGCAGTCCTCCATCATCACCGTGGACTCGGAGATGATGCGAATAATCTTGAATGGACCCTCCCAAGGCGTTACGAGCTTCAACCGTTCCAGTGGCTCGTAATACCTTAGTACTTTGTCCCCGACATTGAAACGAATCCTCTTGGCATTGGTGTCATAACCCATCTTTTGCCATTTCGCACTCTTCAGCAGTTCTTTCCGAACGGCCTTGTATGCCTGTTTGAACCTATCCCTTAACGACTCTACAAACAATACGGTGCAGGGCGCCTCTGGGTCTATCCCAACCACTCCATACACTAAGTCGGTGGGCATTATGATGTCCTCGCCGAACACTAGCATGTTTGGGGTGCAATTAGTGGATGAATGGACAGTGTTGTTGTAGGCGTGTACTACGAACTCGCACTGTTCATCCCAGTCGTCCTGGTGGGTATTAACCAGGGGCTTTAGCAGTTGTATCAGGGTTCTGTTGAACCGCTCTACCTGTCCATCCGACTGTGGTCGGTATGGGTTGGTTCGGGTCTTGCAAATGGCGAGGTAATGACACATTTCCTGCCATAGCTCTGACTCGAACTCTCTCCCTTGGTCGCTGTGCATCATAAGGGGGACACCCAAATGAAGCACCCAGCCTTTTACAAACGCCTCAGCGCATGTGGCGGCTTTGTGATTAGGAAGAGGGAACACCCGAGTGTACTTGGTGTAGTAGTCGGTTACGACCATAATGCAAGTATTATCTCGGGGCGTCGTTTTGATTCCGCTGATGATGTCTATCGCTACTCGAGCGAACCTGACACCAAACAGTTCCTGGGATAAGGGTTGCTTTCCCAGGCCGGGTCCCGGTTTGTTTTTACAACAATCCGGGCAAGTGGCGATCCACCGAAGTAGGTCATCTCTCATTCCGGGCCAGTAGTAACGTCTTTGTAGACGCTCTATCGACCTCTTCTTACCGAAATGGCCACTAGTTTGGTGGCCATGGCAATAATACATGATATCCCTCCTCATCGGGGTAGGAATCACTATTTGTAACAGCCTACCGTTGGTGGGAGTAGTCTTCCACCTGCACAGTATGCCGTCTCGGATCTCCAACTCGGTCCATTGAGCTAGCAATCGCCTCGCTTCCCTATCTTCTAGGGATACCAGCGGTCTCGCCGGTTTAATACCTGTCCGTAGGTATTCTATTATGCGCGCAGTGGTGGGGTCCGACTGTTGGAACTTCTTGATGGTCTCCGAGGACCAATCGAGATAGCTACATACAGCCTCCTCCCAGGGGATACGGGGGGTGGTATAATTAAATACTTAGTGTAGAGGTCGGCGGAAAACGTCTTGGAGAAACAGGGAGTCGAACCCGGGACCCTCCAACCTGCAGGCGGAAGCTCTACCGCTGAGCTACTTCCCCGTCTGACATTCTCTACCTTCCACCTACATCTGGATCGGTATAATACACAAGGGGGGCAGCTTATACCGGCTGACCAGCCCCTGAGGGCTGGTGCAACCGGAACGGGGCAGATGGCCTACCGCCATGGACTTACAGCCAGAGCTGGCCCCTACACTCCTCCCAACCAGCTTCAACCATGGCCAACCAGCACCAAGCATTCCTCCCAACCAGCACCAAGCATTCCTCCCAACCAGATCGATTCTAATTTCTCCGGGTCTGCACTCACTCCGCTGGGGGTGATGATCCTTCCCAGGTATGTAATTGTTTTCTTAAACAGGTTACATTTCTTGGGTTCAAGTTTTAGACCATTGGATAGTATCCGGTCGAGTACCAATTGCAGGTTTGCATGGCATTCCTTAAACGACTTGCCGAACACGACAACGTCGTCCAAGTAGACCAAGCATTTTTTCCACAAAAGGTCGCTCAACAAGGATTCCATCATGGCCTCGAACGTAGCCGGGGCGTTACACAATCCGAAGGGCAAGACATTATACTCGAATAGCCCCATATGACTAGAGAACGCAGTTTTCTCCTTGTCATCAGGGTGCATCGGTATCTGCCAATACCCGGATTGCAAATCCAATGTACAGAACCATTGGTTCCCACCCAAGCTATCCAAGGTCTCGTCTATCCTAGGTAGAGGATACGAGTTCTTCTTTGTTATACCGTTTAATTTTCGGTAATCCACGCAAAAGCGGATTGTACCGTCTTTCTTAGTGGTCATACAAACAGGGCTGGACCAGGGGCTCGAGCTCGGCACGATGACCCCTAGGTCCAACTGCTTCTGTATTTCCTGTTCACAAATTAGCTTCTTCTTAAGAGGAAGCCTGCGATACGGGATTTTAAAAGGTTTCTCGTCGCCCACATCTATAGTGTGCAACACCTTATCGGATCTGCCTACCGGTCCTCCTTCCCTACCGAAAGCACTCTCGTACCTCCGTAGGAGTTTCGCTAGGCGTTCCTTATCCTCCCTATCCTGCAAATCTGATTCTTCAACCAGTTTCTTAAATTCTTCATCCAATGGATGCTTACTAACAGGGTTTAGTGGTTTATTGAACCTGGCCTCGGCGACGTGTTCAACCGAACTCATCACACCCACACTGTCGCCTCGCTTCAAGTAAACCACCGAACCACTTCGGTTAGTTATGGGTAATACAGACCAAGCTGCATTAGCCACTAATGTATCCACAGAGTCCAACCCGATACTCGATAAATATACCGTGTTGGGTTCATAGACTCCAGTTTCATTCCTCTGGGCCATCGATCCGCCACAAAGGACATCACAAGTGGTACCCGGTGGGATCTTCACCGTGTGTATCACTGATGCAACCGAAGACACCTGTCTCAATACGCAAGACATGCAAGCCATACGGGTTCCGTATACTCATCATACCATCCCTGGGATCCAAGACGGCCCCATACAAGCTTGCAAAATCCAATCCGAGGATTCCGTCATCACTAACCTCTGCTATAGTTGGCGAAAGAACGAATTCTTTGCCTCCTATACGGATAGGCATAAACGTCCTACCAAAAGTATGCATACTGCTTCTGTCGGCTGTGCAAGCATTTACCCCCGTTTTGAGGTTCTCATGGCTGCCGGCCACCCAGTCGAAGAATCTTTTGGATACACAGGAGTGGCTGGCTCCAGTATCCACCAAGAATTCTCCTACCCGGCCTTCCACAGATATGGGTACATACCACCGTCTCCCCCCTAAAGGAGAGGGGTTGCTGGTAAACTGGTGAAAGTCTCCCGAATCACCAAGATTCAATCCGAGTCCTCTCAAAAACTCCAGACACGGATGACTTGGGGGAAGGCGTGTCCCACACACTCGAATCAACTCCTTGATCCATCCTTCCTATCCCCCAGTGCGGCCACTCGCCTCTATATGTTCGCCACCGTACACATGAGCACTAGGGTCCCTGGCCCCGGCCGAGGTGCAGGGGTGCGCACCCACAGCCACCCGGCCTCCAGGTGAATTTGATTCCAAATCTTCCACCGGGTTACCCCCGGTAGCATTTTGGCATTCGTTCCATCCCGGAGTTATACCCAATGCCGTGGATACAACCCCCACTAGTTTTCCACATCAGCGGAACTCGTAGCGTTCTGTTCGCCTTCACCGTTATCTTCGGCTTCATAGAAGGCAGCCATTACCGGCTTGGCAGCGGTACATTCAGATGAGTAGTGTCCCATGTGTTGGCACCTGAAACACTTGACCGTCCGGCGATCCACTCTGGGTCTCTGCCAGCTGGCTTGGAGGGCGTCTGTAATCTTCTTACACATATCCTCCATAAGTTTGGTCATGTCCGGAGACTGACCCTTCGCTTTATCAGCGTTGTCAGAAGACTAAATTGCCTTCCCACCAACTTTCGGGTCACTCCTGACCTCGGATGACGGTTTAGAATCCCTCGATTTACTAAACGCCTTCCTCGGAATATACTTCCTACCTGAAGTATTTTTCCTGAGCTGCATCGAGCAAAAGGTTCCGTCCTCCTGCTCGATTTCAATTAGTTCAAAATCATCCGAGGTATTATCTACCTCGGACCGCTGAACTACCGATGCTAGTGGAGCCGAGCCCGTGGCATTCGGTATGTCCCCAGCTAACATGGTTTGCTTCTTCACGGCCATATCTATAACATTAAATATACCGTGCAATGTTATGCCTTCCTTCCAAGCATCTCTAGCAGCAATTTGCTCGTCTCGGTCTCTCAGACCCTTAACGAATTGTGTGATCAAATCGTCCATATACCAGTCCTGGTTTTCTGTACCGGGTCTGGCCTTACTTAGCAGGGCATGGAGTTCCATACCGAATGGTCTGAAAGCTTCATTAGGCTTCTGTGTACGTTTCTTAAAGCGGACCATCGGATCCTCCTTGACCATGTTACATAATAGTCCACTAGCAGATTCTACTAACTGCTCAAAACTTCCTACGAGACCATACCAGGTCCGCCATTGCTCTACTGCCATGCGACCCGGCCCGCCTTTCAAGCATCTTACCAGATGCGGCTTGGCCTCGTATGGGGTCCAACCATTACAGTTCATCACATCGATGAAATCTTCAAACCATTCTTTCCATGGCCGAGTACCGTCGTATTCTTTAGGAATCACGGCTACCCTTCAGGCTGAATTATGGGCATACATCAATCTAGTGCATTGTTGTTTGCTCCATTCAATCGCCTTGGTTTCGTTCAAGGTTCGATTGCCTCCCATTCCACCAAAGCTTGTATTGCCTGGTGGAGGCGGTGGTGGCGGGTGGCTATACGTCCACTGTGTACCACTGTAGTTCGTATAGCCTCCACCACCTTGGTTAGGGCCGGTACCCGAGGTACCATTGCTACCTGCATTACCCGTAGCACCGTCCCCCCCTTGGGCACCCTGGTGACCTCCATCAGACGGCTGTTTCGGTTGACTGCCACCATTAGGTGGAGTTTGTTGGTTGCTGTCATTACCAGCTCCCAATCCGACATTTTCTGTCTGATCCACGTGTATGTGGAACCCACTGGTTTCCGCACTAGTGTCGGAGGCATCCCGAGGTACATAGTCCGGGTCTAAGTTGTGGACTATAGGGACCTCACTTATCCGGACTCTACTAGTTCGGCCGTGCTTATCTTGGGTTCTGATATAAACTCCCCCTTGATCTACATTCCGCGTTGCATTGTCATTGACAAAAGGATTGTACTGTGGATGCTTAGGTGTCGAACAGGAAACTGAGTCTCCTTGTTTAACAAACGTCGAGTTCGGGTTTAAATCCTTACTCGCCGGAGGAGCATTCGTCTGCCCTTGCTCCTGTAAATAACTCTCCATAGCAGACTTATTTAATGTGAGGGTAGCTACATCCGTAGTGAGATTTCGCTGCTCCTCCCTTAGCTGTGCATTCTCCGATAAGATCTCGGATCGAATCTTCTCGTTATCTGCGACGGTTCGGTTACGCTCCTCCTGGGCGGCTACTGCCTCCCACTTAAAAGTATCCTTTAATAGACGATACTTTTCACCCTTTTCCTTCTGAGACCGCTGATATTCATTGGTCTCTCTCCGGATCTCGGCCTGTTCCAAGATCAACTTGGCTTCCGTCTCCGCTTTGCGGAGCTGAAGTTTCTTTAACTTTTCCTCCATGGCATGCAACTCAGATTGTAGTCTGTTTACATCCCGGGCCTTAGCAACCTCCTCGGCTCTAGCCTTTTCGATTGCTCTGAGTTTATTGGCTTCTTCGAGCTCTAGCTCAGCTAATCTTTTCTCCTTTTCCTTCTCGTCTTTCTCCTTTCGCTCCAATGGATGGGCTACAGAAGATATTTGAGGTCGGATTCTTTTAGAATCGCCTCCTGTTCAACGGAGCGGAGTTTACTGATCCGAGATTTTGTCTCCTCTTCTACCTTCGTTTGGGCTGCCATGAATTGTTCATGCTGCCTCTTAGCCTGTAGCTCTACCTGCTCCTTGGCTTTCAAATAGGCCGAAGTAGTTTTATACCTGTGGCCCATCCGACGTCCGTATATCGACTTGCGACTGCCTCCAGGGTTGAACATGGAGTCAGACAAGCCTTCGTCCAAAGATAGGCCTAGGTAGTGCCTTTCCGAGCTCCTCGGTTTGGCATCCCGGGGCCTAGTCTTCGGGGTTGCTTTAGGAACCATTGGATCCTTTACAGCTTTACTATCGTCGCTATCATGATCCGACGATGTCATTAGTGGGGCTACCCCGTTTGCCCCCTCTGGTATCGCTCCCGGGGGGGTCGCGGTACGCTGCATAGGGCTCTGTGCTATTGGGGTACCCAAGTTGCTAGCCGAGCCTGCTGGTATAATAGGACCCAGCTGGCGTCTGCTAGTTATAACTTGGGACCAATCGCTCAAGTTCAAAGTTGGGGGTCTTAGTACCCCCGTAAACAGTCCTGTATCCGGTGCTACCATTTGAGGTGTACCCGGATACAACTTAACGATGCCATCTCCATTTCTGGTGGCACCGTCTGTTAGACCGGGTGTCGAGAAGACAGTCTGGAACCTTCCGGGTTGAACATTTGTTGTTGACCCGGTTTCCAGTCTAACAACAGATGCTGGGATGTGAAACCATCCTCTTCGAATCCCTCTAGCCCAGGGCTGGAGGGATCCGCATCGGGCTTCCCGAGGCTTTCGGCCAATGTGGCCGCGCTCCTCCCCCGAACCAACTGGTCACGGCACCAGTGTAATGGTTCGTATCGACTTATATGTTGGGTGGCTCGTTGGCTCCCTTATCACTAAAGATACCAACACAACACGAGTAGTTCGGGTTGGGCAAAGCCCCGGATACCCCTACCTCTCGGGTAGGACTTTATTAACCTTTCAGCTGTTTATGGTTACACGTCTTGACTGGACTACGTCCAGTCCCCTTCTGCGGCTCGTCCGGCTTCTTAGTAGAAGCTGGACGCGAGGCATGGTGCTGCCCCCTCTTGTACCAGCCGGGTATCGCAAAGCGACACCTAGTTGGCATAGAAGGAACGAGCACCACACGAACACGTCTCTCGGATGAACCGCACTAATATATATACAACGATGCCGGCCCCTACAATAATATTTCATCTAGAGTTCTTAAGGATTATTTATTAGGTATGAAAGAACACTTTTAATTCATTTTGAATGTATCTTTAACTTCTGGTATTTTTCCAAAAAGTTGGAAGATGGCTAAAATTACTCCTATACCAAAAGTGAAAAATCCTACAAATGTTTGTGACCTCAGGCCTATTTCTCTTCTTCCATTTACGGGTAAGATATTAGAAAAATTTGTACATAAGCAAGCATCAAGTCAAGTTTCAAAAAGTTTTATTAACCAGGAAAAAGTACGGAGTCACCCTTTCAGTGATCTCCCCGCATGTTCACCCTGGGGAGCAGCGTAAGCTTCAGCTCCTCAGTACCATACAGTTTACCTCATGATCCATATTTAGTAAGAGCTTACAGTCATTAATTTAGTAACAATAACAAATCGGATAACATTTGTACAAGTAGTTCATCAGTCCAACCTTAGCAAACAGGGACTAAGCCATCTGGACGGTATGTGGCTATACATAGAAAGTAACAAATATACAGCATAACATGGGAAAACATGACATTGCCACAGAATTATCGCACTTACACAGCTCTAATACAGCTAGACTAGACAGGACAAACAGTGACTTACAACTCATGACTATCAAATAGTATGCTTTACCTTTTTGATTTTGATTTTAGACCATGGAAAGAATGCTTCGCCCCTCAAAGAGTAACTGTGGGCGATCCGGGTCCCAAACCTCATAAAAGAATTTAACCAGTTTAGCCTTTATGTGGGTTTTGAAACTGTCCTTACCAACTAGCCATCTTAGGTTTGGATCAAGCCCATTCCATTGTGAGTGGGCCTGGTATACCGGGTCAGTTATTAGGGAAGTGAGTTTGGGGTTAGCCTGTAAAATTTTGGCTGATGAACTACTTGTACAAATGGGTCAGTTATTAGGGAAGTGAGTTTGGGGTTAGCCTGTAAAATTTTGGGTGCATTCGTTCCTCTGGTCCCAACTGAGGGGACAACCAGTGCAAGGCCCCCATATACAAGCCTGTGGCACATTGTAAGTTGCAGATATATTCTATGTAAATCAATTGGCAGCATCTTGATCCTTACATAGAGATCTTTAACGTGCACCGTTTTAGGGTCCATAATTTTTAAACATATCCTAATCCCAGTATTGTATAACACCTGATATTTTTTCAGAGTTGTAATCGGCAACCCTTTTGTAAATACAAGGCCATAGTCAATGTAGGGTAGCACCATGGTCTTGTATATAAGAGTGGCAGTATTTAGGTCTATACAATATCTAATTTGCATAAGCATCCATATTTTGTACCAGATTGATTTGAACATGGCCGAGGCATGGTGCTCAAAGGTCAGCTTGTCATCAACGACAATACCTAGATATTTGTAGCTCTCAACCATGTCAAGTGTCCTTCCATGGATAGTCAGGATGAGCGGTTGTGCATTATCATCAACAATCATATGCTTAGATTTATCAGCATTAATAGTTTAACTATTACTTGTACACCAGGATGTAACAAGGTCCAGGTCCTTTTGTAATATTACCTGCAGCTCATCTCGTTTGTTAGCTTTAGTGATTAACAGAGTGTCATCTTCATAAAGTCTTATTTCACTTGGATTAACGTAGGACCGCCAGTTTGGTCATCTCGTTTACATATATAATAAACAACAAAGGCCCCAGTATTAATCCCTGGGCGGTACCATAAGTTATGTTTGAAAAGTCTGACATTGCCTTATTACAGAAGGTTTTCTGGAGGCGACCCGCCAGGTAGCTCTTCAACCAGGCTATTAACTTATCTCCAATCCCAAGGGGGGCCAACTTGCCTAACATTATAGTGTGATCTAAGGAATCAAAAGCTTTTGCTAAATCTAAATAAACAATACCCACTTTCTTTTTGTTTACTTTGTCCAAGTGCGCTAAATGTAATACTTGAAAGACTGTGTCGATGGTGGACCTATGCTTTCTAAAACCATTTTGCACCTTCTCCAGCAGATTATCCTCCAAATATTTGTACAACTGGTCATGCACGAACCTCTCCAAAATTTTTCCTGGAACAGGTAGTAATGAAATGGGCCTCAGATCTGCTGGCGAAGTTGGACTTGTAACCTTTGGGACTGGGGTGAGAGTGGCTTTTTTCCAGGCACATGGAAAGATACCAGTTGCTATTGACATATTCAATATATGAGTGTATTCAGTTTGGAGAACTAGCAGTGTGTCTCTTATCAGCCTTGCCGACAAGAATGGTATACCTGAGGACTTATTCACTTCTGTTTTGTCTATTTCTTTGACTACTTCTGCACATGGAACAAGTACTATATTAAATGACTTAGGCCGCATGATCTGGGGAGGCCGGGGGGGGGGGTGTCCAGGTGGAAGAGCCTGTGCTAGATTCTGGCCGACATTAGAAAAAAAGGTGTTTATATTCTCAGCAGCTTCAACTGAGGTCATAGGGTCACCGTTTGGATGCAATAATGAAAGCCACCGTTTTTTTGTTCTAGAGGGAATAATGTCCGAGATAACCTCCCAGAATTTTTTAGGGTCTCCCTGATACCGTGCTAATTGCTCTTTTACAAAAACCCCTTTGGCTCTCTTCACAGCATAATTAGCTTGATTTTTTAATCGCCTGGCCATCTCCTTGTCCTCGGGCTCCCCAGTGTTACAGGCTGTGCGAAAAGCTCTCTCCCTTTCCCTAAAAAGGGCAAGAAGTTCTGTGCTCAGCCAGGGTGGACTTTTTTGTCTCACTTTGAATGTGCGTATAGGATACAATCTATTTGCCACTTCGTTTATTCTGGCCTCTAGGAGGTCCCATGCTACATTCACATCATTCTCATCCATCACATCGCCCCATTCATACCTAAAGAGTTCCCTTCGTACAATCTCAAATGAGTAGTTAGCATAGGTTCTACCAGTTATAGTCTCCATCTTTCTACAATTCCTTTCTTTTTTAAGCAAAATATACACAGGAATGTGATCAGAAATGTTAAGATAAATCCCCCCAGAGTCTGCGACAATTTCGGACCCTGAGAAAATTTGACCAAGTACATTAATAGGATTATAGTAAGGGCGCGTAGGCTCATCTATGAAAGCCTGCAGCGTAAACTCTTTACATACAGTGTCCATGCATGTTATATGTAACTCTGTAGAAGATAAATTTATATTAAAATCACCAACTAGGGATATTATACATTTTGGGTACATGTGTTTGGCTTCTTGCACCGCAGCTCGTAAGTAGTCAATAAAGAGTTTCTCATCCCCGTCTATGGGTCTATATATGTTTATTAGGACCTCTGGCTTACAACCCTTTTTAATCATCTTAATACCCATCATTTCACACACTTTGTCCATCTTATTAAATACAGGTTGGTTTAACCTCATGTGAGCTACATTATCCCTGACAAACATACATATCCCCCCTGCCCGGGTAGTTGGTGTGTCCCATCTGTGCATGGTGTATCCCTGTGGTACAAAAAACTCAGTTAACTGTCTTTCTCCTTTAAGCCAGGATTCCTGGATTGCAAGTATATCAGGTGTTCTATCATAACAAAAATATTTTAGCGTCTCTTTCTTTCCTATGATGCTACACACGTTCCAAGATATTATTAGAAATCCTTTCTGCCTATTATCCATTTAATACAAGTAGGTCTTTACTACCCCCCACTACAGACTCGTTTGTCAGCCACACAAAGTACATAGAAACAACACAGATTACTATTAACAACACTAATACAACTGCATAGAACATACTCAGAAGGGTAGCAGATAATAATAGTAGGGAGTTTCATCTCTAAGTGTTTGAAACTTCTCAAGAAAGGGTTGGTGGATTAATTAATCCGCAAACATGACTCAATATCCCCGTCCCTAGGTTAGTCAACAGTTAATCACAGGATGTCTTGCTTCACAAAAAGCCCTTAAAGATACATATTGAGTAGTAACAAATACAAGTAAAGGCACTTAAATTTACAACACATCTCGAAAGTGCAAGAGTTTTTAGGCAAGATTCAGTTCACAATTAACAAGAATAAACACCGTTCACCTCTTAATTTTAATACATGCAGACTTCAAGTAAATACAGTTCATAACAGTGAGAGGTGGGTAGCACTTTTAGAGTGTTTTAAGGTCACCTGTGCTTGCTCACGCTTAGATGGTATGTCAGTCACTCACTTAATTACATTTTGCGCTTAACTTATTGCTCCTAGTTCATGCTTAGGTTTATCAGTTTCACTCACTTAGTCCTTCTATAGCAGGCTCTCAAGGTGGGTACTCCGTGTACTACCATCACTCCCTTAGTCTATCTTAGGGCAGGCTCTCAAGGCAGGTACTCCGTGTACTACCAGTAGCAAGTGTCAGCCAGATATCAGGATGTCATATCTAACTGTGGACAGCAACTCAGACTCCCAGTCTCATGCTGTAAACAGCATCAATTATGAATTCAGCCCACATAAGTAGGCAGGTGGGTGAAGGGTCCATATTGTTAGCAAGGAAGTGGTAGTTTGCGACATGTTACCTGCGTGAGGCAGCACGATAAAGAGGGGCCTTGAGCCACGAGTGGTATTTCACTGCTACGAGCCGTGTCCCACTGCTTCAAGCAGACTCATAAATATATGCACGCGCGCACACACACCCACCCACTCATATGCGCAAACCCGAGGTAGGCCCGCAGCCTACCATTACTATTGAATAGTTTAAAATTCTTGAATGTCTGAGTTCCTCGATGGCCCCTGGACGTAAAACTAAACAAACAACCCCCCCCCCAATGGCCTGTGTATGGGCCTATCCAGTGGCGGGGTGGGGACGTGTCTGAAATCATTCACAAACACAAGCTTTTCGTTGTACATATTTACGTCTTGCTCGAGCACCATTTGGTAATTTATGGCATTTAGTGCAAATGGCGGGTAGTTGAGAATTTGTGCTGCAGCTATGGGTGTGAATATGGCCTTAATATCCGGCACCCTCTTGAACAACATATGGTCAGCTCTAAGTAGGTCACGGGCAGCAAGGTCCACCAGCTGGGCCGGGCGGTGGTCTACAGGGAAAACATCCATGGGGGGAATTGCGGTCCTACGTTAATCCAAGTGCACATATCACTAAACCCCCCGACAAAAAGCACCAAATCACAGAGAATTCACTAGATACTCATCAATGGCCAGTGAGACCAATTCGAAGGTCCCCGCCTTTTCTGCACTTCTCACAGTATAATCATGCTTATAATCAGCCACCATATTCAGGGCTGTCAGTAAATCCTTAACTCATCTATCCCCGTATATCCTGATCACCGGCCTTTGGTTAACGGCGGCTGCCTCTTCCATTGTAATAGTCGAATTCCCCGGGTAAAGTGAAGGTGACTTTAAACAGTGCTCACTGCTCTCTTGTCCTCCGTCGCCTTACCGATCCAGACCACGATGTCGGCACAGAGTAGAAGAATAACAAATAGCACTTCCTATTGGCTTATGGGGAGGGGTGTGTCTTAGCAAGGTGGCCTCTCATTGGCTAGGGAGGGCGGTGACCTCTGACCCGGAGAAGGCGGGTAAACGTGGGTCATGAAGTACAGATTCAATTTCAATACGTCCTAGGGGGGTTCCCTAATAGGGAGCCTAAGTCTCGCGATAAACTATGTCGTAAAAAAATTTCTGATTTGGAACTAAAATGACCAATATTTGAATTGACCTGGAGGCCCACCATATATAAAATTTTAAGGCTCAACTCATTCATAAAAAAGTTATGCTAGGCTTAAAATATTCCCCTATCCTTCAAGCCTGCGGGCGATAATATGCTGAGCTCAGAATCCGCCCGCACGTGACGTGACTTCCCTTCCCTATAGAGGGCCGCTCTAGATAATGAGAATGCAGGGCATTCCTGTGTGTTGACATACCAGACGCACGGAGATTCATTCAAGTAGATCCCTGTCTCTGGGTCCTTCTGTGTGCAATGAGGGCTGATCTTACCTTCTCCAGTACGGTAGCTTACCCATGGCATTTTTCCCCGTCATTTGTGCCCTACCTGCTTTCAGGTCTTTGCTGAATATGGCATGGCCTATAGCGAAGCGTTTGTCCCTTGTAGCCTCTAGAAGATTTTGGCCCCCAGTAGCGCAAAGAAATTCAGCAAGTTCCTCGTTTTGACTAAATTTGGCTACAATAGCATACTCCAGAATTTCCAAACTCTTACTCAACGACCAGTCTGGATGGGTCTGGAAAGAATCCCCTATGTTCTTTATCTGCCTCGGGTTAGTTTCCTTACATATCAGCTCAGAGAGCCCATGCTTTTCATGGAACTCTGTTTTCCTCCATATGTAATATTGCTCAATGGAATCCCAATGTAGGTTATCCAAATCAAAATCAGCCCTGTACCAATTTGACAGGGGGGAATGTTTTCCCATAAAAGCAATTCCTTGCTGATAATTTCTTGCTCAAGCTACCATATACTCCAGTGGAAGATCACAAAGTTGATGCTTCTCGTATTTTACACCGACCCTGGCGCCGTCCTCTGTGGCAACATCTGCAACTGCTCTTAGAACCATCTGGAATTCTTTCTCTTCCTCTGTTAAGTCTGGGTTAACATAGATTCGCCCATATCTGTCAGTATTTCGGAGCCAGTCTCGCCTCGCCATCACTTCTTCCCTGTGGGCTATGTGGGTAAAAACAACCCGCACTGGTCGGTCCTTCTTGTATTTCCTCCCCACTCTGGTAATATAGGTCACCTCATCAGTTAATAAATGCAGGTTTAGTGCTTGAAGCACCTCCTTTACGTCTAGAAATAGGTTTTCATTTTGGTTTTCAGGAATATTTTCAATAATAACATTGCTCTTCCTGGTTTCTCTGTCAAGACGTTCTTTGACTCTTTGTTCTACGGCAGCTTGAATTTGGTCCTCTACAGCACTAATATCAGCAGACAGCAACCTGGGCCCAATTTATCCAGCTTGGGAATGTGTTTCAACTGGGTGTTTACCGATTTAATTTCTTTCTCTCGATCCTTCATGTCGATCTGGAGTGTTTCTACAGAGGAGAGCGCACTTTGGTAGTTTTGCTCCAGTTCCCTGACAGAGCCGGTAACAGCGCCATTTTTGATTTCCAGGACGCCGACTCTCTCTTGTAAATTTTCGACTTCCTCCTTCAAAGCATCTTGATCTCTTTTATAAAAAAGTAGCATGTCTCGCAGAGGCTTTAGTTCCTCTAAACCTTCTGAGATAGAATCCATTTGAGCTAATATAGTGTCCATTTTGTCAGCGTCTTGTGACTCAGCCTCAGCTAGCTGTGCGCGCTGTTCGTCATTTTAACCCTTTATCGCCCACCTTAAAACGGGTAGAAGAAATCCTCAGATAACCACAAAAATAGAACAGATCCAATGGAAATAATTATGTCTAGTCGTTCCTGGTGCCTTATTTGTCCAAGATGCAGAGTTCATTCCAGTAAGCCATGCACTTTAAGCTCGATGTTTGCGGATTAAAATCCCCCAGTAGGGGCCTACAGATCAGAGCATGACTTCTATATCACCCCAGGGATAACATGCGATCAGTCTTTCTAGAAGGGGATAATTTATTATCAAACAAACAAAATGGTTTTAGAAGCAAAAGAGGTACACAAGACACTGTGATCAAATTAACAAAAGATGTATTTGAATCATTGAATGAAGGTGAAAAAGTAGGAGCTGTTTTCATAGATTACCGGAAAGCCTTTGATAGTGTAGTGGTCAGTGAAAACATCTTCTGGAGACACCGGGATTCGAACCCGGGTCTCTCGCTTGCAAGTCGAGTGCTCTACCGCTGAGCTACATCCCCTGGCCTGACATACCCTGTCACCAACACAGCCCCACTGACATTTCCACCTTCCAACTACCCTGGATCGGTATGGTATACATAGGGGGAGTGACACAACCAAGTGAACAGTCCCTCTGAAGGCTCTGCGCACCCGACGGGGGAACGAACCCCTACAATAGAATAAATCATATTAAGTTAATGAGTAAACTTTTTTTTTTGAGAACAATTTCCTTTATTTGCTATATGTCTTTTTGGATGGTATCCATGCACATATTTTTAATAACACATGCAAATCTCAGGTGGCTGCCATTCACCTTTTCACGTAGTCTCGTAGGCAGCCATAGGCCTTATTCTGATTTCTTGTGCACTTAACAGAAGGAATTAACAATTATATTTATAATTTATAACAACTTTCATTATTCCTGTTTCAGTATTGTTAAAAACACTGAAATACTTAATATAACGGACATTTGTTTTATCACATTCATATTAGTATCATTTTACATTTACCAATGATAATGGGGGGGGGGGTCAGGGAGGGGGGGGCCAGGAAACTCCTGGATAATTTTCTACTGTATATATTTTACACAGTTGACACCTTTTCAGACAACACTTGTTTTATTCTTGTTTTGAATAATTCTGGGGCAGGGATATTTCTTATTTCAGGTGTTAAATCATTCCATACAGTTGAGGTTGAGTGGTATAAACTCGTTTTGACAGAAGTTAATCTTGTCATTATGACTTTTAACCTTTTACCATCCCATTGCCTTGTATATAATGTTCTTTGATCTAGATAGAATGGGTTCTGTGCTCTTTCAAATGCCATAGTGCTTGTAAAATACCATTGTCTGTCTTTTAAATAATTAACTCCTGTCAAAGCATGTATAAGGTGAGTGGAAGTTTTATTATCCATTCTTAATACAATTTTAAGGCACCTGTTTTGCATTCTTTGTAATTTATCATTTAATGTCTTTGATGTTGTTTGGTACAACACACATCCATAATCAAAGATTGGAAGTAGAAAGGTTTTATATATCAAGGTTAAAGTTTCTTGGTCTAGAATATATGAGATTCTTCTTAATTGATAACTTCTGAACTCGAGTGTTTGTATTTGATTTCTAATGAAGACATCATACTTTAATTTGGAATCTAAGGTTACTCCTAGATATTTATATGATGGTACCTGATGTATCTCTTGGTTGTTCAATTTTAGTACAGTTCTATTCTTTGTATTGGGAAAGAAAGTCATATATTTTGTCTTGGAGACATTCACTGTTAGCCAATTTTCTTCACACCATTTCGCGTATTTGTTCAAGTCATGTTGCATTGCTGTAGCAGTGGTTTGTAAGTCTTTACCTGATGTATATATAACCGTATCATCAGCAAATAACTCAATTTTTCAATAGTCACAACAGGATTCTACATTGTTGATATAAATTAAGAAGAACAATGGTCTCAAAACAGACACTTGAGGGACTCCAAAGAAAATTTTCTCTGTAGGTGAGGTTATGTTATTTGCCATTGTCAACTGAAATCTATCTTCTAAGTAATTTCGTAATAAATCTAGGGTTTTTCCAGTTATTCCATAATGTCTTAGTTTGTCCAAAAGAACTGTATGATTTACTCTGTCAAATGCCCTTTTTGAGTCAATAAAAGTTGCCAAAGTGAATTTTCCTTCATTCTTATTTAAATGTATGAAATCTGTAAGTTTTCCTATTGTTTTGATAGTAGACCTATTTTTTCTATAACCTCCTTGTGCATCCGTCAATATTTTATGTCTCTCGAGGAACTGTGATAGGTAATCATGAATAATATGTTCAAATATTTTTCCTGGAAGTGGTAGCAGTGATATTGGTCTATAATTATTTACTGAGGATTTGTCACCAGATTTAAAGATGGAACTACTTTAGCTATCTTCCATTCATTGGGTTACACTCCAGTGGAATATGAGACATTGTCTTTGTCATAGTCCGTCCAGTCCTTGTTTTCTTTAATTTGGTCTCCTTCTCTTTTGGCCTCAAATGAATCATCCATTTTCCTTATTCTTTGTGCCATTTCGTCCATGCCATGCAGTCTAGCTTTTTCTGCCTGATATAGTGCTTCAGCGCTGGAGTATGTAAATCCATCAAATACAATTTCACATCTGCTGAAGTTTGACAGTAGTGCATGTGGTCCTTGAAAAGCTATTCCATCTCTAACAGATACTGATTTTGTGTCAGATAGTCTGTGTCCTTCTGGTAGGAGCTCAAGTTGTTCATAGGTATAGCACCTTTTATTATAGATTAATGCCAGATCTTTCATTTTAACTTCTAAGGCCCCATTACCAAACTTTTCCTCAAGTTTTCTAATGTGACCTACTAGATTTCTTATGTCTCTTTGTTTTCTTTGGTCTTCTGGCGATTGGTCGTCGTTGATATATACCTTCTTCCAGGTTGCATTGCCTTTCAAGTTTTTCAGATGTTTGAAAATGTTTCCCTTTTGTTTCATTGTATGAAACTTTAGCATAATAGGTCAAACGCGTCCATCTTGCCTTGGGGCTCCAACTCTGTAGAACGCTGTCAAGTTGTCCACTGTCATATCTACACCCAAGTCTATGAACAATTGATTGACTCTAGTTTTTGTATCCTCAAAGCCATTTTCTGGTATTCCATGTATGATAAGATTAAACTTCCTTTTGTCCTGCTCTAAGTATTCTATTCTCTTTTCAAGTTTTTCAATTGTGTATGTTTGTCTCTCAAACGCTGAGAGTGTTCTGTCAAGTTTGTCTGACAGCTTCGATTGATTTTCTATGTATTCATCTAACGACTGGGTAAGGTCTTTTATGCTGGTGTTTACCTCTTCATTACTCTGTTTTTCTTGTAATTCTAGGCTTGTAAGTCTGTTCCGAATTTCTTTTAATTGGTCTTGTATTCTTTTATTGCCTTCTGCTTTCGGTGTTTGTCCCTGGTTACCTCCTCCTCTGTGTCCAGGCGCCATCTTGTTTTTGTCCTCTGTATGTTGTCTTACTTGGGATCTTGTCTGTCGATCAGAATCCTGTGACATAATACGATGTCCGGTAGTTGTATGTCTTTATTTAATCCCCAGCCACTTATGTAAATATGTGCGAAAAAATTTCTGCTCAACTCATAGTTTACTTTGTGTATAGTGGAATAAACGTTCCCCGCGCTGTGGGTGCACGTCTACTCGTCCATGGTTCCAGCCTCTATGAATGCCATGGTTTCTCAAATGATGTAAAATATTGCAATATGCTGATGACACAGTTATTTATAGAGAAGGTGAAACAATAGAGACCATATTTGAAGACTTACAACATAATCTTAATATTTTGAACATTTATTGTGATAAAAATCAGCTCATCATAAATGCTGATTATAAAACGGCTGGCAGTGCTCTGCTGCACAGTAGAAGTGACCTTGAGTGCATTATAGGAGTACAGTGCACGCCTGAGCAAGGTCATGGTAGCTGTAAACAACTTAAGGACCATTAATTGGTCTAGACATACCTTAATTGGGTGATTCATTGTTCGGAATGAAATGTACAATGTTTTATAAAGACAATAGACAACTCCTTCTTCACATCTTGACTGTCTGTTGTTCTGTAATGCACTCAGATGCATTTGTGCATTATAGAACAACAGATAGTCTCGATGTGAAGAAAGTCGTTGTCTATTCTCTAAATAACTAAATCAATGATTTTTATGTATGAAGAGGACTTCAATTATCCTGACTTAGTAATGTAGTTGTTCGTCTTTTTAGTTAGATGTCAAATCATAGCGAAAAGAGAAGTTTCCAGGTAGGCAACCAAATGTGTATTTTTTCTTATCCTTAGTTACATACGATCACAGCCTATAGAGACTACATGCCGGATGGCATTCGGTTACCCGTAGGTGACAATAGCAGGGTGCTGAGTAGTGGTAGGACCACTACTAAAGAACTACAGTAGGAACTGCCCTTATATAGGGGAAAAGCCCGCGAAACTCAGACCCGTCACATGACGTGTGACGGACGAGTGGAAGGCCCCCTGGTGTAACGGATACGAACCCGGAGGCAGGTGCTGCCACCTGCCATCCGGACTCCCCCATCACACCCGGAGACCTGGGTCTGAGTCCCACGGGAACATGAACGTTACGAGTGTAATATTACAATACAAAATATGAAATGTACAATGTTTTATAAAGACAATAGACAACTCCTTCTTCACATCTTGACTGTCTGTTGTTCTGTAATGCACTCAGATGCATTTGTGCATTATAGAACAACAGATAGTCTCGATGTGAAGAAAGTCGTTGTCTATTCTCTAAATAACTAAATCAATGATTTTTATGTATGAAGAGGACTTCAATTATCCTGACTTAGTAATGTAGTTGTTCGTCTTTTTAGTTAGATGTCAAATCATAGCGAAAAGAGAAGTTTCCAGGTAGGCAACCAAATGTGTATTTTTTCTTATCCTTAGTTACATACGATCACAGCCTATAGAGACTACATGCCGGATGGCATTCGGTTACCCGTAGGTGACAATAGCAGGGTGCTGAGTAGTGGTAGGACCACTACTAAAGAACTACAGTAGGAACTGCCCTTATATAGGGGAAAAGCCCGCGAAACTCAGACCCGTCACATGACGTGTGACGGACGAGTGGAAGGCCCCCTGGTGTAACGGATACGAACCCGGAGGCAGGTGCTGCCACCTGCCATCCGGACTCCCCCATCACACCCGGAGACCTGGGTCTGAGTCCCACGGGAACATGAACGTTACGAGTGTAATATTACAATACAAAATACCATACCCCTACACTAATAAAAGGTAAACTTTTAGAACTAGTAGAAAATTACAAGTATTTGGGTTTGATATTAGAAAGCAAATTGAGTTTTATTAAGGAATTTAATAAAACAGTAAGTAGAATAAATCATAAA
Source organism: Acholoe squamosa (assembly GCA_949317995.1). Taxonomy (NCBI): domain Eukaryota; kingdom Metazoa; phylum Annelida; class Polychaeta; order Phyllodocida; family Polynoidae; genus Acholoe; species Acholoe squamosa. The sequence goes on along the minus strand of OX439039.1, from coordinate 69,357,258 downwards.
AACTGGATTCTCAGCTACTTTAGAAAGTGTATAGATGAACGTACGTCATTAACAGTGTTAAAAACCATGTTGATGCCTTACATAGATAACAGTAACTTATTTTTCTCTGGTTTAAGTTATCAAAAACAAAAAAAAATATTCAAATTTGACAAAATAATGCATTGAGAATTTGTTTGAGAATTTTGGATCCAACAGAAATTTCCATAAAGAAATTACATAGAAAGTCAGAAACACTACCTCTTGATTGTAATCTCCCGCGTATAAGACACAACCCGCATATAAGGCGCACCTAGAGTTTTGGAAAATTCTCAAAAAAATGAAAAATTCATAACTTTGGTTCTACTGAATGAATTTTCAAAATTCAAAAAACCTATGTGTAACTTGGGCCACCCCCGACCCTCCTGAGCCCCATTATGTCATATAATGACCAAGGGGGCATGTAAGATATCAAAAGAAAGGTCTTGGTGTCCCCTTAGTGGATCCAATGAGAACTAAAACCCCTGTATAAGACGCGCCTTATACGCGGGAGATTACGGTATTTACAAGGTGTATTATGTTTTAGGTTAATAAACACAAATTCTTTATTAATAGTACATAATAGGGTTACAAGAGCAGCAGATGCTCCATTAATAATACTATACATAGTTCACACTGAAAGAATTAGAAAATCACCACCATATAGGGTTTTGTATGGAGGCCTAGTGGGGCCGCCATTGCTTGATCTGGCGCCTGGCGAGATAAGCACTGATAAGAATCAGCATGATGGGTACCAGGTATTACATAATGTACCCAAAAAATTCTGCAGTGAATAAAGGGAATTATCTCATTGTTTGATAATGTATCCTGGGTCAGCCCTATAGTGCTTTCCATGAATGGAATATTATACCATCATCTGTATGACTTGCGGAAAATAAGTTGCGATTTTCTGTTACAATATGAAGACAGGATATACAAGATTGTATACATTTGTTTCCTGGAATAGATATAAAAACATTTTCACAAAAAGCATATTGGTATCATGTTGGTATGTTGGTAATTCCAGTAAATTACTATATAGCATATCCAATGGTGTTTCTATGGGTTTACAAAGCTTGTGTTTGTGTATGAATTTAAGAAATCTCTAGTACAATATAATTCTTATCACATATACAGTCATTTAAATTTACCTGCCTGCCACTTTAAGAACATTTCTATAAACAATATGAACAAGGATGAAATTATTTCCATTTGATGATAATGAACAGGTTAACACATGTTTCGCTTTAAATGGTAATGTATGAGGTACTGATGGATCACTCTTCATCTCTTTTGGACTAATAATCACAATTTTGTGTGGGGCATGAATTAGTAACATAACAATATTCAGCTTTGAAGAGCAAAGACTCATTAGGTCTTTAATCGTAAGTGAGTTTACTGCCTTCTAGTTCTGATCTCTTGTATATATTTCTCCTTCATACCTTTCATATCTGTACCATTTCACTTTTTGATCTCTTTTTTAAATTTTTCCTTCACTGATATATACTGGACCTCTCATGGTAATTCGTTCCACAATTTTATACCTCTATAAGACTATTTTCTGTATCTGAGCCTTCCTATACATTAATGAAGTGAGCAGCTCCTTTCTCCGTGCCTCCAGCATTGGTACTTCACATCTGGCATGCAGCCCTACAATAGTTTTATGTCTCTTTTTCACCTTAAGACAGATTCTTAATCCCTGGTTTTGTATTATTTGTAACCTTGCAATTTCTGCTACATTAGCACAGCCAGTGATAAAAGCAACAATAGTCAAATATGGGGAGTATACACTGTTTGTAGATCGATATGCTAGCTTTCTCCGTTAGAAGATGTCTAATTTTTGCAAGCTTAAAAATAGAGGCTGCGGCCTTTCTTACAGTGTCATTTAAGAAGGAGGCCATAGTGAGTTTATTATCAATGATGACCCCTAGATTTGCTACTGTTAATTCAGGGACAATAGTACAGTATGGAGACAACTTTCCAGAGAGATAACACAACACTCCTCCCCCTCTTTTACAAGCTCTGTCTAGCCTGAAGCATTTCTTGTGTTGCCAGTGTGTCATACTTACATCATGATTCTTGTTTAACCAAGATTCTGATAGTGCTATTACATCATAGTCCTAAAATTCTGTTTCCAGTTGATCCCTTTTAGCATAGAAGCTTCTACAGTTTAGATGTACAAAACTCATACCCTTATTTGTGCTTTTACCATTCTTGTTACTACCATCCATTTCCTGTTTCAGCTCCCGCACCTTCTGTTAATGTTTTCTTTCTGATTTGATTGACAAAGAGCATATTATGATACCAATTACCTAAGCGAAAATGATCAAAAAGTGTATAATTTCCCAGCTCAGAATTTCTTATCAAGCCAGGGTGATAGATTTGAACCAATGACTCCCATGTTGGGGTGAGCCTAGTGGGTCTGATCGTGTTAAGTTTATAATACATTACCTTATGTGCTCAGGGCTCCAGAGCATATCCAATCCACAGCAATGATAATTACTACTTAATACTTTCATAATGTTTTGTTTGATATGCATGAATGAGTATATATATATATATATATATATATATATATATATGTATATATATATATGGAACTATATACACTCGTGTATATTTATATAATTAGCCGCGGACGGTTAGGGACTACTTTCAGCTCGTAAGGATACCAATGATGTCATAGTATGACGTCACGGTCAACAACCCACTGGTATAAAAGAGGTGGTTTCAAAGTAACCGTCAATTGGCTCGTTTTCACCTGTACAGGTAACACCACGCTGGGTGTTCCCTGGAATTTTAAATTTTTAAACAGTTTTTCCTGGTTTTATTGCTTGGATATCGGCTCAAGCATGGGAAGAAAAACTACTGCAGGTGCGAGGAAGAAAGGTTCATCGAAAAAATCGGCTAAATCGGCTAAAACGGACCGAGAATCGGCCAATTTGGGATCTTCGAGCAGTTCAACCTCTCTATGTGGGGGTCTGGAGCCCTTACAGCCTAATACGCCACAGGCTAAAGAGAGTGAGACTGTTGACCAAACGAGGCTGGACCTGATGGAGGAAGACCTTTTGGATATAAAGAAGATGCTGCGAGACGTTATTGCTAGCCAAGGGGCCCGTAAGGACGAGATGAATCCTTTGAGCGAACCGGACAGCGGGGCGGCGGGAGCACGTGCATCTGTATACAAACAGGATTCGAGAGACGCGAATCCAAGGCGACGGGGGCGTGGTCTTCAGCGGGACGTTGACAACGACAGCGTCCATAGCAACCAAGATGGCGGCGAGTGGATCAGAGCGGGACGTAGAAGTTGTCAAACGAGATCGAAATCTTCTTATACCGCTCGTCACAGGAGTCCCAACTCATCAAGAGGGTCGTCAATGGACTCGTCAATTCATCGCCATCACGCCAAGCAAAAAATTGGTGAGTTTGACCACGAACAATTCATAAAAAAACGTGACAAGGTCGACAGCATTGAGAAACTTGTGTTGGTCAATATCAAATTCATTATAGATTATTACAAGGATGGGGACGATGTGGAGGGCATGCTCAGGCACCTCCAGATGTTGGTTGAAAAGTCAGACACAAAAATTTTCACTGTAAAAGCCTTAGTAGCATATGACAAGTCCATTAGGGACAGAGCCAATACTGTTGGTCTAAATGCCTTTGCTATGATTGAAAATTCGGATATCCTCCGTCATTTGTCCTATGACGGAACAGTACAAGCCCAGAAGGCCTATTCAACCAAGTCAAAAAATTCTGGGAAATTTAAAGTATCTACGAATTCATGTTATGCCTTTAACAGGGCAGAAGGGTGCTCTAGGGACCCATGTAAATATAGGCATGTTTGTAGTTCATGTACCAAACCAGGCCACAGTAAAGTGGATTGCCAAGTAAACAGGTCTGATTAGGATTTTACAGGTGAGCAGGGTCCTATGTGTGACAGTGTGTCGATGTCAAAGTCATGTATAGTAGGTTTGGTAGACCCTAGTTCGCCTCCACCCGCTGCTCCAGCTCGGGGTGTTGGTTTATTTAATGCTGGAGGGGTAGATTTGGTCTCTCTGAATGATATCAGTGTGTCAAGTCTACAAATAGATGTTACTAGCCCAGTACAGGGCAGGATTAAACCTTTGTTTACAGTCGCTATTGAAAATCTGCCTAACATCGAGATGTATGATAGCTGTATAAGTGGTGTGTGCGATTGTGTACATTATATTCATGGTAATAAGTCTCAAGTTAAGCCTTGCAGAGTTGCTCCATATTTAACCCAGAGAGGTGTCATTAATATAGATGATAAAGAAGCAGTGTTCCTGTGGCAAGGTTTTGTAGAGGGGTTCAGGATAGTGGATCCTGATTGTAATACATCTTACGATTGTAAAAATTATAAATCTATCCTTGAGGGAAATTTTTACAAGGAATTTTGTGGTATATTGTTAGAGGAGTTAGAAGAGGGTCTAGTGTCCGAAGTTGAAATTAAACCCAAATGCATCCACTCTCTGGGCGGTGTGGAGAAGTCAAATGGCAAGCTAAGGCCTATAACGGATTGCAGTATGCCGGAAAAAATTTCCATTAATAACTATATGGACAGGACTAGTTCTACCTTCTCTTATAATAATATCGGTACAGTCACAGCTCAGTTAGATAAAAATAATTTTATGAGCGTAGTAGACTTGAAATCTGCCTATAGAAGCATTAATGTTTATGGACCTCACACAGGTATGCAAGGCTTCAGGTGGGATTTTGGTCAAGGTGAAGGTTTCTATGTCAGCAACAGGTTGACCTTTGGACTTAAATGTGCTCCTTACATATTCAATAGAATATCGGATTTTATTGTGGAGGTGGCCAAGAGCTATGGTGTGAAAAAGTTGGTTAATTATTTAGATGACTTTATCATAATTGCTGATACTTATGGTGAATGTTTACGTCAAAGGAACGTCCTCATTGAATGCATGCAGCATATGGGGTTTGTGGTGGCGAAGGAAAAGGTAACGGAGCCCTCACAGACTTGTAAATTTCTTGGTATTAATATAGACTCTGTTAATCTGGAATTATCCCTACCAGAGGATAAGGTGGAAAAAATGAGAAATATTTTAATGGAGAATATTAACAAGAAATTCATTTCTAAGAAGAATCTGGAAAGGATAGGTGGCCTGATGTCTTTCTGCTCGCAGGTGGTTAAGGGTGGTAGAACCTTTAGCAGAAGAATTTTTGATCTTTGCGCTCGGGCTAGACCAGGGGGTTACATTAGGGTATCAGCCTGTACTCGACAGGATATGCAGTGGTGGCTGGATTTTTGTAAAGTTTTCAACTGTAAGGGATTGATTCTAAACGATATGATTGATACACCTATGTACTCCGATTCATCTGTTAAGGGCTTTGGAGCCTGGATGGGTAAAGATTATTTATATGGTGACTGGACATCTCATGATAGGTTCAATTTGGGTTCAGGCCATTTTGCTCTCCCGCCTATATTGGATAACTTAGAGAGTCACCATAGAAATATTAATGTGTATGAGCTATATCCTGTCATGGTTGGTCTGAAACGTTGGATTTCAGGTTGTAAAAATAAAAGAATCCATTGTATAACAGATAATATGCAAGTGCTGGCTATGATTAATACGGGCAGGTCCAGAAACAAACTTTGTATGGAATGGCTAAGAGAAATTTTTTGGCTTTGTTTCATCAATAACGTTGAGGTGTATGCAACTTATATTAAGTCAGAAGATAATATCCTGGCCGACCAACTATCCAGACTTGCTTATAAAGGGGTTCCAAGCAAATGTATGAAGTCTCTCTGTGAAAATGATATGTGTTGCTTTGGTTCCAGAATGGAAAAGGTTACAAAAGAGAAAAAGGTGTCTTTTGACGAAAGGTGTATCGGAAAATACAAGGAGAACGAGGGAGCTACAATTTAACAGGTATAAAAAATTTTGTAAAAAATTTAATCTATCAATTTTTCCTTGTTCTCCCTCACAGGCTGCTACATATGCAGTATATTAATCTGAATTTATGAAACCTTCTTCTGTAAGAAATTATTTATCGTCTATTTGGTATCATCAGAAGCTTAGGGGTGGCTTAGACCACAGCGGTAATTTCATGCTAAAAAAGGTGTTGGATGGTATTGGTAGAGACTATGCTGTTCCTACTAGGATTATTCATCCTTTGAGTCCAAAAGAAATGTTATGTATTAGATCGTACTTGGATCTCTCCAGCAGGGCTGACTTGAAATTTTGGTTGGCTATTCTTGTATGTTATAGAGGTGTCCTCAGGATAGGACATGTTGTATCGTCTCCCCATACACTAAGGGTAGGTGATGTTAAGATATTTAGGAGTTATGCTAGTCTGCATATTAATTTCTCAAAAACTGACCAGCTTGGTGCCCATTCTTTTAACATATATTTATGTAGGGATGATACCTCACCGTTATGTCCGTGTAGAAACCTAGAAAAGTTGTGCAAAGGTAGGGGTGTGAGTGATTTGTTATTTAAAATTAATGGTGTTCCTCTACAGTACCAATATATTAATTCGAGATTGAAATCTTTATCTCTACGTGCTGGTATCAAGGGTTCAGTCTCCACCCACTCACTTAGGCATGGTGGTGCTACTATGTTAAAGGATGCAGGACTTAGTATAGATTCAATTAAAAAGAAGGTAAACTGGAAATCTGATTCTGTTTTTACATATTTACACGACCATAAGAAGGAACTCTTGGAATTGGATAGACTTTGCCAATCTCAATTGCATTGCTGATTGGTATGTGTTTTTCACATGTGTTTGGCGTGTTTTTATGTGTTTTTGGCATGTATGGTGCTGATAGCCCCAAGGTCAGTAACCCACCAAACTCATGTGTTCTGTGATAGGTCATTCATTACGTGATATTATATTAATACATTACTACCGGTACATCTGGTTTTATTATATTCTCTTCCATACATTACCGGTATTTATTATTCCCTGGTAGCGAGATAACTTATGGAACTATATACACTCTTGTATATTTATATAATTAGCCGCGGACGGTTAGGGACTACTTTCAGCTCGTAAGGATACCAATGATGTCATAGTATGACGTCACGGTCAACAACCCACTGGTATAAAAGAGGTGGTTTCAAAGTAACCGTCAATTGGCTCGTTTTCACCTGTACAGGTAACACCACGCTGGGTGTTCCCTGGAATTTTAAATTTTACTATTGTTAATACTATTGTTATTAATATTGTTATTCTGTACTATTGTTGTTATACTACTGTTATTATATTATGCATTTTACTGGCTATGCTTATTGTCAACTAATTATTATAGTTGTTTTAATAAAGGCATGTATGGTGCTGATAGCCCCAAGGTCAGTAACCCACCAAACTCATGTGTTCTGTGATAGGTCATTCATTACGTGATATTATATTAATACATTACTACCGGTACATCTGGTTTTATTATATTCTCTTCCATACATTACCAGTATTTATTATTCCCTGGTAGCGAGATAACTTATATATATATATATATATATATATATATATATATATATATATATATATGTTAACATAAAGGCACTTGAGTAATAGCACCAGAGAGAAGATTTTCTAAGAACTCAATACATGTAGAGTAACATTTTCTAAGCATCCAATACTTATAAAGTAACATTTTCTAAGCTCTCAATACATATAAGGTAGTATTTACTAAGAACTGAAATATACAAAGTAATATTTTCAACCACACCAATGCTCTAAAATAGATACATTAAAACTACTTCTAATAAGGAACGGCAATATATATATAACTACATAAAATCAACCTAAGTAAATGTATGTGTAACTGAAATAGATATGTGACTTTGCATATTAGTGGCAGGACATCTTTTCCTCTATACTGAGTTCAAACAATAAGAGAGGCCCGACCTAAATTAATAGGTCTCTCCATGTTTCATGTTGCGCAACTATGCTGCAGAGAATGTGTTCAAGTTCAATTGGCTATGAGTAGGACTGCCTTGATCATTAGAGATTTATCAGTTGTGGTAATTGTCATTTCAGGTACGGGTATAAGTTTTTCTAGCGAGCTTTGGTTTAGCTGATGAGAAATAAACTATTCACTCCTTTCTCTTTCAAGGACACTTCACAGAATCAGAAGTGATTGAAAATCAATGATATTTTATAGTTATGTGACTTGAGGGGAGCGGTTTCAAGCACTTATCACCCTCTTGTGAGTCTTTACCACTCACCTCTCTAAACCAAACAACAACAAAAAAAACAACAAAAAAACCCACAGCAGTGCTCAGTTGTTATCGCTGACATCCGCTCCATTTGCCTCATCCTCTTTTTTCAGTGGTTCTGGCATCTTGCTGTCTATCTAAGACATTATGCGGTTTCGAACATCCTCAGTTATTTTGCCTTGTCTATTTTCCCAGCATAGGTTCCAAGATCATACTTGTCACTGCTGAAACCTGCCTTGCCTCCCCATTCATCCGATAGTGTGGATTCAATGAGATGGCAGGGTGCCGTAGCTAACAATCGGTTTTTCAGTGCTTCATTTTGAGTATATTTCATATACATGTAATCAAACATGACGTGCTCTCTGGCATCCATCCAGTTGCCTTCAGGTAGGACTTCACATTCAATACCTATGTCTTTGATTTCCATCTGAGTGTTTGATTTCATCACACATGCAGCCTTATCTTGATCACCATTTGTCAAACACTTCATGTAAACATAGGCTTGTTCCACACTGTTGAATACTATCGTTTTGCCATCAATAGTATCTTCGATCGTACATTTGTAGAGGTTGCTGAGAAATGCTGTCTGGCCATTGTATACATAACCAGACTTGGTTTTACGGTTCCTCTCATCTTTGCCAATATTTAGGCCATCACACTTTTGTTGTTGCTGTTTTGCGTTGTTGTCCATTAGGGGAGCTTGTGTTTTTTTATCCACTTTTTTTGACTGGAGCATTTCTTTCGTGATGTGATCTGGGAGAAATTCAGTAGGGATGGTATCCAAGTATTCGAATGTGTATGTTTTGCCTTCTATGATGATACCTTTATCTGTGCAGTATGCTGGTACATCATTATCTCTACAGTGACTTGAAATTTGCCTTAGTTTTCCTCTTATTTCACGGAGATATCGTGGCTCATCTTCTGCAAGATCCTTCGTGCCCTCTTTAGATACCTGAGTTTAGACTTTGCTTGCATTACGTAGCGCTTTGCATGTAGTGCGTTGAAGCTGATTTTAACAGGTGGAGGTCCACTTTGGCCGCCTTCTGTGTACCCGAGTCTGTCTATCGTCAGTATATCGCTCTCATCTAGTTCTATTTCAAGATCATAGAATAATCTATCCACTATTGTACAAATCATCAGGGACTCGTTGGTTAATACAAAGGTTCTTTACTACATCTTGGGACTATGATTTACAATTCACAAATAATGCTGTTGAAAATATTTATGTCTGAATATGCTAGTTTAAGGGGTTGTTGTAATAAAAACAACGACCAAAGTATGAATGAATGGTTGACTGAAAGAATGAGAACCTGAAGAAGTTTATTATATGAATTCAAATGCCAAAAATTTGTTATTACCGTATTCATTCTAATAAGCGCACATGCTCTAATAAGCGCACACCCCTCCTTTCTGGGTCCCACCCTGGTGTAAAATCAATCAAATGAAGTGTAAAAAATGTTTTTAGGAAAAGAAACAACGATTTTAGGCTCTTGGGGGTGCCCTAACTAGAATTAATTTGTATTATAAGGTTTTGAGCACCTAACAATTATTTTGCGCATAATTATGTGCGCTTATTAGAACGAATACGGTATATGGTATTTTATATAAAAAAGAAAAGAGTATATGAAATTAAAAAATCTGCATTATATAACCAGCATAGATAATTTCTTTGATATCATCAATCATCTCATCTCATTACTTGTTCATCTTAAGTAATATCATAACTAGAATTTTGATTCTAGATTGTGTAAATATTGTGAATTTTGGGAGTATTTATTTAGCTAAAAAAAAGTATTTACATACTATGTGTTCAGTATAATCAACAATTAAATTGAATTGAATTAATTAGTATGGTAATGGGATAGGGAAAATGGGGGCCTGAGCCTGTAATCCGATCCAAAACTTACCAAAATTTACTTTTCATTCAAATTCTATATAGCTATCTATAGGCGTCATCGCAATACACCCCAAAATTAAAAGGGTAAACAAGCTGTGTTTAACCCTACTTCTAGGCAGATTTCAAATATATAAGTCTTAAGAAGAGAGGGGCATAGATTAGGGGCTGTCCTTGTCATTTTTATTTTTTCTAACCCTTTACAAAATGCTTTAACCCTTTAAGGGTAACTTCTTCACCTTGCGTGTGGTGCACATATGTGCGGGCACTGACACATTCCTCTGTGAAATTGTGTAATGTCGTTCTCGCCATGAATATGACCTTAGCTGTCGAAATGGCGTTAAACATCTATTACTCACTCACTTTTCACCTTGCAACACAAGGTGAAGTAGGTTCTGGTCACTTTGATCTGGAAACCTGTGTGTACTTTACAGAGAATGTTGTTTAGCTAATCCAGGGCCATGTGTTACTGACGTGGAAGCGTTGCTTTATTTTGAAGTTTGATTCGGCAAGAGCTGGTGAGCTGAGTCCAGGGGAGGCATCAGATGGAACAAAGGCGTTGATCCTTTTCACAAAGACTGCAGAGTAGATTTACACCTGTATCAGTGTTGACAGTTTATACACCCTGCCATTGATAGCAGGGTGAATATACCGGGGTCACCATGTCACCCAGTCTACTATTTTGTTTCCTCGATAACTGAATTGTGTATTTTTTATATAATTTGCAATAGATAAGAAAAAAGACATCTTTGAAGAGGCAGCCCCCAGTCAAACACCAAGAGAGACTGGTGTGATTAAAGTAAACTTCAGCCATCGTGAATTCCCAACAGCAGCAAGAGAGTCTACAGCACCAGATGAAGAGCAAGTAGGTGGTTTACAATTTTTTCCAGAATTGAACATACGGTAGTAAATGTTGAACTTGATATGGATGCACCTTATAAGCAGATTTGTATTCGCAGTACCCGGCCTCTAAGATGTACCTGCTGTCATCGTTAGAGGGTAGTGTACTACCTATAGTGGCTGGTATAAACCCACCTGCACTCATAAATTTCGCTGGCATCATTTACCTATACAGAGATGCCCTGTCCCGGGCCTCCTCATGTCGTACAGAGCGATCTTGGAGTGGCAGACGGGTGTGGATTCCCCACACTACATTTACCCTGCAATAGATACCATATGAAATTCTCTTTCAAATGATATATTCTCGCCTCAGTGCAAAAAGATTGTAACTGACTTTTTGGAGTTTTCTTCTGTTTTAACATCTACTGACCCTTATCTACCTATTATGAAAGTGTCCAAGCTCTGTCTATGTTATTTGTGCTCACAGGTCGCAGTGCAATATTAAAGGTTTTGTCAACTGTGTGCTATAGTAATTGTGACACTTCTTTTGCCTCTCCTGCAAAACTTTTAAATGCAGATACAATCTTGTTGCAGTGAGGCGACTATTATTTGCCAGGGTGTCAAAATGGTTAGGACTAACCCCCATACATCTCAATTCGCCAATTTGACGAATTTTGATGGATTTTCATTAGTCTAAATTGACCTGGCGAATGGCTATCACGAACCCTGCCATGGTCTCAGGGCAGAGCAAGGAGGTTCAAATGCCTATATTCATACTTAGATACTTGGGAATCGTTGGACCCAACTGCATAGTTTGAGTTGGTATCCGAAAAAAATAAGTAGATTTATCACCCCCCCCCCCATAGGGTCAACCTGAAGGAAAATACCCAGTTTTGTGATGATGTAAATTGCTATGTTATGAAGTTTATAAATAGTACAAAGAGGACCACATGACACATCATGAAAGCATAGCCAGTAAGATGGAGATTTCTACTAAACTTTATCTAAAAAAAACAACAAAAAACAAACATAGAGTAAGATAAGAAGTTCATTTTGCTACTTCAACTAGAACATGTGAAATCCTGAAAACATCGAAAAACTCTAGGGCCCTGGGCCAATTATATCGATACATCGAGCTATCACCCTCCACACATCGACACACTGATCTATACCACTGCAGAGGCCTAGTGTTTTCAACTGGTCAACTAGCTTTCCATGACTAACTCTTCAGGGATGCATAATGCTTTTTATCGTTGTGATACATCAGTATACTCCTGGGTTTCCTTCCCAAATTTAAGAAACTGAGAGAACTTTTGAAAAAAAAACAACAGAAGTTTAAGGTATGTAAAGTCACTTTAGCTACGCTGGATTTCTTTCTTTCCTAAAATGCTTACGTCCCTAATTTTCCCTGCGCCTAAGACCTGGGCTTATTTTAGACCCCAGCACAGGCCACTACGGTGTATCAAATGAATGATCTTGGTCCCACTTGTGGATCAAGAGTGAACTAAATCCCCACTTTTAAGTAGTGCCTTATACATCGGGTACTATGATACGTCAATACAGCACCTTGTGCTAACACAATTACACAGTGCTGTCTACGACCCAGGGTCTACGATCAGCCACAGTAGGGGCCACAGTCATCTACATTGACCATAATTGTTGACTCAGGGGTATCTCCTCAGTCATTGGAGCCGCGTAAACGTGGTCATTTTAAGACATTTTTCTCTGCCAGTTTTGCACCAATAAAAACCCCTTTTGTTTTAAAAATGTTCATTCTTTGTTCTTAAGGTAGCTGCATTCCCGTTTCATATCTCAAGGGGAAAGAATATAAATTTCTCATGGAAACTGTACGAAAAAGCATTATGGAAAAGTGCCATTGTCAGTTTGCTCATATTTTAGCCTATTTTAGTATAGCTTAAGTACTGTTAACCACTTTTAGACCAATTTGCGATCCTATGTCTATGGAGAATGATAGAAAACGTTGCTATACCATGTTCACTCTACTCAACAGCTACTGCGAATGAACAAAATCCAAAAGTTGGCTGGTTTTATAGTAGACCCCATCTTTGCCATGGCGACGTGATGTCATCACGTGACATGGATACCTGGTAACATGGATACCTCTTGCCGTCAACAATTGATTTGTTGACATGGGAGAGGTGGGAAATAGCCCCTAGTGGGTACTATTGATGAGGGAAGCGGTTTCGTCATGTGAATCCTCAGGCTGTATGTGAGTTTAAAATAAATAAGTGGGGACAAAGTGTCTTCCACTGTCAATTAAACAGGCAGTGCCCAAAACACAGGTGTTATGGGTCTTATAATAATTATTTGACTATGACAGCAGGCTTATCAAGGTGTCAGAAAATTATTGTGGTTAACTTCAGCACAATTAAGGGGAGGCTGATGAAATGAAATTCAATCCCTACCGCTGTTGCTAGGCAACGTCGGAAAAATTTGTCAGGGGTGAAGAAAAATGATTTTTACAATGGTGTAAAAATTCACATGGATTTTATTATTGGAAATGGGGTCCCAAAATAAAATAAAGCATGTAAGCCGGGCAATTGTCCGTTTGGTGGCTTCAAGAGGGAGGTGTGTCGGCCCACAGGGGGGTGTTACACTACTGATAATTTTAGTCAGGGTGACTAAGCGTGAGTTTATTCTAAAAATTTGCTTAACGTGACTAGGACAAGCAAAGTCACCCCCCGCCGGAGCTGGGGATGTCAGGTAAACCTTGGAGCATCCATGACATTCATCCCCACCGGGGAGATGGTATGGAGGCAATGAATCCAATTCATTTCAATGAGGTCCCTCAAGTATTTTCATTTTTTTGCCCCGTGGGGGGGCAAAAACAAAGTCCAAAACGTGCAATTCCAGAGGTAGGGTCTCTGTCACTTTGGGGTTACCATGACCTGGCGTGTTGAAATGTCTCGCAATTTTATGATCCAGGTCATTGTTGGTGATCCGTCCGAAGTGTAAACCGATTCGGGTTTTGAGGGGTCCCAGTGTTTGTCCAACATACTGGATGTTGCACTTTGTACACGTGATGCAATATATAAGGTTTGAGCTAGAGCAACAAACATTATATCTGCTGATGTACTCTCTACCGGTGGCAGAGCATTTGACTCTGCCACTGGTATTCAATTTCGGGCAATAACGACAGGATTTAGATCTATTGGGCTTTGGGGTTGGTCGCACTTCCAAAGGCCTAATTTTAGCCCTTACCAGACTGTCCTTCAAGCATTTGGGTTTCTTGAAGGCGCCGATAAAAGGGATTCTGTGTATATTACGGGTTGTACACGATTTCCCCAATACATCCCAATTGTTCTGGACCTGGTGGGGCTGAGAAGCCCCGATGGCGCTGTAAGAATTTGTAAGCTGCATGGCAGCCTCATGTCTTGCCAGGACCAGATAAAGCTATGGCTGCATCCAGGTGTCACGGTACTAATAGGGCCAAGGACGTTCTGATTTCCCCCCTATCTTCCACCATAAAACTGGTGTCAATTGGGTTCTAATTTGATGGCGTTCATAAATAAAGGCTTAAATTAAAGCTGAAATCATTCTTGATTTTTTTAGCATGGTCAACCATAACGGAGTCAGATCCGTTTTTGCACCAGTTGCCATGGAAACCACCATGTTGAATAAATTAAATGATGCAGGCGCCCCTGACAACCTTGGACCCCTCTCTGACACAATAGGTTTCCATGGTGACCAAAGATTTTTTGCAACTTCTTCCCCCCAAATCGTTACCTTTCTTCTGGTACCAAAATTATTAATCTGCGATAAAAATAAGGTCCCCTGGCACTGATTATACCAAGCAAAACACTGTTTTTAGTTGGGACTATTTAGCTGTCCTAGGTTTACTGGGGCGGAATACTACTGTGACACCTTAACAGCTGGGGTCATTTTTTCCGACGATATATAGTTTGCCCAGAAATAAAGATATTTACCTCCCTGACATGAATCTCAACTTTTTACATGGAAAATTTGTATATTTATGACCATGGAGCCTATTGAAATATGGGTGAGGGGTCCCTCAGGGGTCAATCTTTTGTATTTTAGAGGTTAAAAACATTACCATTCAACCAAACATAGGTTGAATGGTGTATTGGTGAGTGTGTGGGACATATGGTCTTGGCACTGGCACTACCTCTGGTGCCAAACTAGGACACCACAGTTGGGTCAAATGTTTGTGATGTCATACAATCAGGTTCCATGTTGGCTGTGAGCTGTTTGCTGTTATGCTGGACTTTATTTTTATTAAAAATGCCTGTTAAATGTGAGGCTTGTGGTATCGAATACCACGGAAACAAGAGAAACTGTCCCGAGTGTACATGTCCAAACCCACGCTGGAAACCGGGTGAAGACATGATCAGCCACACACAGCCGGTACCGGGTGAGTCAGCCATCCGTGACTCTCACGGGGCGGAGGACACAACCGGGGACACAGACAGGGCCGTGGGTGGACTACCCGAGCAAGACGACACAGTGTACGTCTCTCAAACGGACGTCAATGACAGTGCGGGTAAAAGTGATTATTTGGGTCCCAACGGAGATTTATTGAGGCAGATTGATCAGGAAAGGACTAGAAAATCTAACATTGATCAAATATCTAGGAAGAGAGAGTTAGAGCTTGAGTTAGCCAGCCTGCGAGCGGACAACCGATCTCTCAGGCAACACGACGACGGGATACGAGCCTGGCATGGTGCCATGTGGGCGTTCGATTTAAATCCTAAGTCCTTTACCACAGACCCAACAGGCCCGTCTTCAGCTGAAATAAATTCAGTAACCTACCAAAGTGGGCCCCCGAACGCACCATATGTCAACATACAAGATGGCGGCACAGGCCTTATGGTACTCGGTTCTGCGGCCTATACAGCGACAAATCAGGGTAATTATGAGGTTATTGGCCCACTCGTAGGCCAATCTGGCCTTAATACAACTTTAGAAGGCTCTTCCCGGTCTAATCCTACCTTGGTTTTACCTCCTGGGCCCTTGAACACCCAGAAAAACAAGTCGCTCACCCGCGAAAATCAACCGCTCACCTGCGAACATCACCCGGTCCTGTCAGCAATGTCAGCTATGAACAATCTGAACCTAGGGGAGGTAGCAGGGCCTGCCAATGTAATTTCAAGTAGTGTCAGTGCACCCCAAGGTTTATCTACAGGTTTACAACTCTTGAATATGCCATTGGGGGAGGTAGCAGGGCCTACTACCATGGATCCTAGTAGTGTCAGTGCACCCCCATCTGGGTTTCAGCATTTAAGTGGTAATTTGGTGGGTAATAACACCACGCCCATGGGTTCTCGACCGACAGGCAGTGTAGAGGGAGCTGCAGCCCTTGGGGGGAGTGTTCCCACTAATTCTACTTATTCAGTTGCAACCTCAGCAGAGTATCAGGAATTCTTGCAGTGGAAACAGGCCAGGTTACAGGAGCACTCGCGCCAACAGCTTTCACAGCAACAGTCTCTACAACAGCAGCAGGCCATGTTACAGCGCCAACAGATAAAATGCCAATTGGACGCGTTGCAACAGCAACAACGCGCACTTCAGCAACAATGGTCTTCTATTCAAGCAGGTGGTCCTGTCGTATCCACAGGGGCAACACCCCAAACGACAGCTCCGCAACCGCCAGCAGCACAGTCTACTAGACCATTGCACCAGAATCTGGAATTGGGTTTCTTATACACTTAACTCTGGCCTGAAAGGGAATTTTGGCAGCCTCTTTGAGGTTCAAACTTCTGATCAGGGTATGTTACAGGAAGCCAAACTCATTTCTAAATTGAGATATCTCTCTGACTCGAGTAAGAAAAAACGCTCTAATAATTGGTTGCGTCCTGATCACCACATTGAAACCGACAAAAAGTATGATGAAATGTCCTTTCAGGAATTGATGTATGGTATGAATTGTGTTCGAGATAAAATCAGGCAGGCTAATATCCCTGAAATCAATGTTCGTGATTATGAATCCCACATGTCCTTTGTATCACTTAAAGGCCAAACAGGTGCTTTCAGCGCTAAGGCGCTTGCCCGCTATGATCACAAGTTGGTGACCCGGTTCATTGAAAGGGAGATCCCTACCTTTGTAGCAGCCGATCCAGCTTCAGTAGAAGCTCACCTTAGTGCAGAGCATATATGGTATGTTGAAAATCTTTTGGCCAACCAGAAATCTCAGAATAATCAAAATTCCAATCAACAGAGTAACCCGAGAAGGGGCCGTAGGCAGGGGGTTGGCTACCACTCAAACCAAAACCGTGATCCAAAGAAGGATCATATCTGTAGAAAATGGAATTTCACCTTATGTGATTACACTGACTGCCGGTGGACCCACATTTGTTATCACTGTCAGGGACCCCACAAGGGGGAAGGAATGTAAGCTCGATCGTAATCAGAATCCGGTCCCAAATACACAGGCATGACTTTGTAATAATTCAGGTTTTCAGTCTTTCAGTGAAGGTACTTACGATAGGAATCTCGAAGATATATGGCCTGACTCGTACCAGAATATTACATGTTATCCAAATTTGAGCAGTCTGCTAAAAATTTTTGAGTTTAGTTATAAAATGAATAATAGTACACATATACAATGATATATGAAATTAAGAGGTGTCCTACCGGGGTAGTAGGATTACCCTTACAATGAGACTAAACTTCCGGCGAACCTGGAATGACTGGTTTCTACAGCTCCATTCGGCGACATACGAGTGGTGGCAAGCCACGTTGCTGTGTGTAGTGCCCTGGTGAGGATGTGAAGATAGAGCCCCCTTTCGGATGGTAATCCACAAGTGGTTCGGGTAGCGTCCATCTTAGCTGCAGTTTGTCATTCCAGTCCGTCGGATCCGGGTAGTCCTCCGAGAAATAAATCTCTGGCATATACAGTATGCCTTTACCCTCGGGTACTAAAAATAGAAGCAGCCGGCAGATGGACACTTACAAGTCCTCGGACTCATTGTCAGCTGGCTCTGGGTTAGGTTCGGGAGCCGAGCTGCTGCTTCCCTGAGTGAGAAGCTTAAGGGCATCGGTGCTCGGGTCACTGAGTAGACTCAGAGCACCCATGCCTTCAGACGGGCTGTCCCCCACTGCCTCGGCCTCAGCATCCGAAGGGATGACCAAAGACGACGCTGTGCTGTCCCAGTCATCCAGGTGCTTGCCGAAGCAGAGGAAGAACTTTAGATCCGCCTCCTTGTACCTGTTGATGTACTTTAAGTTCTCAGCAGCATGGAACTCCTTAAGCTTCTCGGCTTCCCTCTGTTTTTCTTTGCGGGTTGTAGGCCTCCTCAACCCGCTTTATCTCCTGCTCTTTTATTTTGTCTTCCTCCCTCTTCTGGATTTCATAAACCAGATTAAAGGTGGTTTCAGTCATGTCAGGTCTGGACTGATCCTTATTGCCAGCGGGGCTTACGGATCAGTCTGCTCGGGTTCGCTTGGTGGATGTGGCTGAAGACTGTGCCCCAGCTGCTCCCTTCAAACGAGCCTGCTTGTCTTTTTCTCTCTTGTCATCTCCCTGCCATTTCTTAAGTTTCAGATGTCCCTGGAACTTAGAACCGGAGGGGTTCACGACAAAGTAAGTGGTAACATTACCAGTCTTCCAAGCTCAGAACTCGGGTTCAAACGCCAGCTTTCTCACATCGCTGGATGTCAACTCGGCCCACTTCGCCAGAAGCCTGCTAAAGCACCTCATTGCACGCTTCCGTGTCTTTTCCAGGCCGGTGCCATGGGCTATTTGCAGATGCAAAGCCAGGTCTCGGCGCCGGTTGGTCACGAAAGTGCCATCACACAACTTGCTTGGGTGGTCACCAGGGACACACCGCATTAAGGGCTTATAGTGCATGTGATGCTCCACAATATGCCTGGCGAACCGAGGCTTGGTATCAAATACCTTCTCTCCAGTGAGTGGGAGCTGGCACGACTCGAATGGGTACTTGCGGCAGTTGCCGGTGGGTCCCCATTGGGTCATAGTCCATTAAACCTTAGTTCTGGACTCATAATTGTAAACTAAACCTAAATTGGACTTGAGCTGGTCAATCCAGATTAGGTAAAATTTACCAACAGGGGTGTCATGAGGGCCGGTCTTCATCCACTCCTCATCGTCACTGTCACCGTCTTTGTTAACGGTGCACAGGCACATGTAGTGGATTGTGTCGTAAACACAATCCGAGAAGCAGCGGGGGACGCATTCTTTAAATCCCTCGGCTGCATTCTTCCACATCCATTTCTGATTTTCGTCCTTTGGGACGTCCGTGGTCATATCTTCCCACATCGTCACGGAGTCCAAATCTGACTCGGGCAGCTCCGGTCCGCTTTCGCTCCCCGACTCGCTGCTCGAGTAGATGCCTGCCCCCTTGGCCTGGACTCAACTGGTTTTAGCAGTACCAGTCGAAGTCACAACCGAGGTGACAGCGGGCGACCCGCTGGTGGTGACAGTGGGTGCTACAGTAACCGTGGTGGCCACGGTGACTGCTGTAGTCGTTGGAACTGAAGCCTTCGGCTTACCCTTACGGGTACGGCCGGAGAAGCTTTCGCTTCCTTCCTCTTCTCCTTTTTTTTCCCTTTAGTAGGCTGCTTCGGGGCTTCAGGGCTGGAATCTGTCTTACCGGAATCCTTGCCTTTACCCCGGGTGCTCATTCAGCTACTGGTGGTAGAGTCAGTATCCGATGCAGCACTCGACTGGAGCTGGGCCTGCTGCTTGCAATGGGCTCGGCGGGCAGCGGTTAGCTCCTTCTGCTGGGCGTTAAGCTTACGGCGCTTAGCCTACACAGCAGCCTGCTGACGAGATATAGTATGTTGGCGCCTGGCTCCTCCTCAGACTTCGACCTCTCCATCGCTATCCGAAGGTCCTCGTCCTCGAGGTCAGACTCGGTTAACGGTCCCTTTGGCATAGGCTTACGCACCAATCTCTTGGTTCGTCCGTATTCCACCGACGAGTGGGTGATAGTAGAGTCGGTGTCCATGTCGGATTCTGACTCCCTTTGCTGTGTTGCCCTCCGGGTAATCCCTTCGGATAGCAGCACAGCTCGCGCCAAATCTTCATCAACCATCATGGCTCCTGCCAACCGTTTATAGTTGCAGAGCCATGACACTGGCATGCTTTCAGCCAGCTCGTCGGAACACGAGTCTATCACCAGTGATTTTAAATCATCTGGGATAGGCTCTGGCTCACCGGGTACCACAGCCAACGCACCATATCCAAACATGGATGGGTGCATGGGTATGTAGGTGCCCCACCTCGTATAGACGACACCTTCAGCCTCGTCTATGTGAGCGAGGCGTTGGGTGCTAGTCTTAAATCCCGGAGGATACAACGGTATGTCCAAGACATCCGCGTCCATTCCCGTCAGGTTGGAGGGGTTCGTCGAACCTGACACTCTTCGTCCCAATCGTACTGGACCCGGGTTTGGTAGAGGAGGCATCCGCTCCCTGTCTGTTGCTGCTGTCGACATTGCAGCGAGGCAATTGGAGGCTTCTTCTACTTCTGGCGCCCTTCCGAGGCCAGCATCAGAGGAATCCATGGTCTCCTCCACCCGAGACGCGGCTGTTGGGGCCTCGTCTTCGCCCAACTCAATGTTGGCGCTTTGACGCACAGCGTCAATTGTCCCCTGTGCCATTACGGCGGAACAATCTTCCAATTAAAAATTGGCAGTAATAGCTTTGGACTCCTCCCAAAGGATTCGTCCAACATAAAAACAGTAAAAGGCTCAGCTATGAGCTGCCGGGGGACGCAAAATAACCGGAGCGAAACCAATGGTGTCTGACCACCACGATTCCGCACTAGTTATAACTGGGTCGAACCAACATGGCATTATACCTCTCGTCTCGCGAGATCCCGCCGCGAGCTATCCGGTGACCTAGTTCCGCACCTTCCCGCCACCCCTGTGGCGCTCTCTAGCGGACTAGATTCGGACTAAGGTTCGGCCTCGGTATACGAGACGCATGTTACTACCAGGGTGCCATCATCTGGAGCTTGGTGGTATATACATCGCTATAAAGCGAATGTACCGGTTAATCACGCCCCAGTCGTGATACATATGTCATTCACCTACGGCAAACTACACACAGTTGCTCGTTGTGTACTGAGTTAGGTTATGGCAGACCTCAACCGAGGACTGCGTCTGACGCCTTGGGTCAGCATTTTATTTCTCCTGGTATTACACACAGCCTTCTCCGGGTCCCGTGCAGCCACGGCAGGACCTTTCCCATGTGTAATGCCTTCACTCAGCGAGACATTTTTCCGTTTCTTACGATTAGGCCGTTTCCGACTCGTCGTCTTCTTTTCAGAAGCTACCTTTGTCTCCTGATACTTCCTAGGCCGACCTCTAGGGCGTTTCTTGGGTACCACAACCTTAGGCCTACTTATAGTCGGCCCTGGGGGTTGGTATCCGAACTCCCTCTCTGCCGCTTCACGTCCCTTCCAGGGCCTGAGCTTTCCTACATTGGTCTTCCATTTTCTACCAGTGAAGCAAACTTCCATCATCACTGTCGACTCAGAGATGATGCGCACAATCTTAAACGAACCCTCCCAAGGCGTTACAAGCTTCAACTGTTTGAGCGGCTCGTAATACCTTAGTACCTTGTCCCCTACATTAAAACATATCATTCTTGCATTGGTGTCATACCCCACCTTCTGCCAACAGGGGTGTCATGAGGGCCGGTCTTCATCCACTCCTCATCGTCACTGTCACCGTCTTTGTTAACGGTGCACAGGCACATGTAGTGGATTGTGTCGTAAACACAATCCGAGAAGCAGCGGGGGACGCATTCTTTAAATCCCTCGGCTGCATTCTTCCACATCCATTTCTGATTTTCGTCCTTTGGGACGTCCGTGGTCATATCTTCCCACATCGTCACGGAGTCCAAATCTGACTCGGGCAGCTCCGGTCCGCTTTCGCTCCCCGACTCGCTGCTCGAGTAGATGCCTGCCCCCTTGGCCTGGACTCAACTGGTTTTAGCAGTACCAGTCGAAGTCACAACCGAGGTGACAGCGGGCGACCCGCTGGTGGTGACAGTGGGTGCTACAGTAACCGTGGTGGCCACGGTGACTGCTGTAGTCGTTGGAACTGAAGCCTTCGGCTTACCCTTACGGGTACGGCCGGAGAAGCTTTCGCTTCCTTCCTCTTCTCCTTTTTTTTCCCTTTAGTAGGCTGCTTCGGGGCTTCAGGGCTGGAATCTGTCTTACCGGAATCCTTGCCTTTACCCCGGGTGCTCATTCAGCTACTGGTGGTAGAGTCAGTATCCGATGCAGCACTCGACTGGAAGCGAGGCAATTGGAGGCTTCTTCTACTTCTGGCGCCCTTCCGAGGCCAGCATCAGAGGAATCCATGGTCTCCTCCACCCGAGACGCGGCTGTTGGGGCCTCGTCTTCGCCCAACTCAATGTTGGCGCTTTGACGCACAGCGTCAATTGTCCCCTGTGCCATTACGGCGGAACAATCTTCCAATTAAAAATTGGCAGTAATAGCTTTGGACTCCTCCCAAAGGATTCGTCCAACATAAAAACAGTAAAAGGCTCAGCTATGAGCTGCCGGGGGACGCAAAATAACCGGAGCGAAACCAATGGTGTCTGACCACCACGATTCCGCACTAGTTATAACTGGGTCGAACCAACATGGCATTATACCTCTCGTCTCGCGAGATCCCGCCGCGAGCTATCCGGTGACCTAGTTCCGCACCTTCCCGCCACCCCTGTGGCGCTCTCTAGCGGACTAGATTCGGACTAAGGTTCGGCCTCGGTATACGAGACGCATGTTACTACCAGGGTGCCATCATCTGGAGCTTGGTGGTATATACATCGCTATAAAGCGAATGTACCGGTTAATCACGCCCCAGTCGTGATACATATGTCATTCACCTACGGCAAACTACACACAGTTGCTCGTTGTGTACTGAGTTAGGTTATGGCAGACCTCAACCGAGGACTGCGTCTGACGCCTTGGGTCAGCATTTTATTTCTCCTGGTATTACACACAGCCTTCTCCGGGTCCCGTGCAGCCACGGCAGGACCTTTCCCATGTGTAATGCCTTCACTCAGCGAGACATTTTTCCGTTTCTTACGATTAGGC
Source organism: Acholoe squamosa (assembly GCA_949317995.1). Classification (NCBI taxonomy): domain Eukaryota; kingdom Metazoa; phylum Annelida; class Polychaeta; order Phyllodocida; family Polynoidae; genus Acholoe; species Acholoe squamosa. The sequence continues at coordinate 69,334,253 of OX439039.1, read as the reverse complement.
CGTTTCCGACTCGTCGTCTTCTTTTCAGAAGCTACCTTTGTCTCCTGATACTTCCTAGGCCGACCTCTAGGGCGTTTCTTGGGTACCACAACCTTAGGCCTACTTATAGTCGGCCCTGGGGGTTGGTATCCGAACTCCCTCTCTGCCGCTTCACGTCCCTTCCAGGGCCTGAGCTTTCCTACATTGGTCTTCCATTTTCTACCAGTGAAGCAAACTTCCATCATCACTGTCGACTCAGAGATGATGCGCACAATCTTAAACGAACCCTCCCAAGGCGTTACGAGCTTCAACTGTTTGAGCGGCTCGTAATACCTTAGTACCTTGTCCCCTACATTAAAACATATCATTCTTGCATTGGTGTCATACCCCACCTTCTGCCATTTAGCACTCATCAGAAGTTCTTTCCGAACTACTTTGTATGCATGCTTAAATCTATCCCGAAGCGACTCCACAAACAACACAGTGCAAGGAGCCTCCGGGTCGATTCCAACCACTCTGTATACCAAGTCGGCGGGCATAAGAGGTTTGGGGTACAATTAGTGGATGAATGGAAGGTGTTGTTGTAGGCGTGTACTACAAACTGTGTACTGTTCGTCCCAATCGTCCTGATGGCTATTAACCAGGGGCTTCAGGACTTGTATCAAAGTCCTATTGAACCTCTCTACCTGGCCATCCGATTGTGGTCGGTATGGGTTGGTTCGGGTCTTACATATTGCTAAGTAATGGCACATTTCCTGCCATAACTCTGACTCAAACTCTCTTCCTTGGTCACTGTGCATCATGAGGGGCACACCCAAATGTAGCACCCAGCCTTTTACAAATGTTTCGGCACATGTAGCGGCTTTGTGATTCGAAAGAGGAAACACCCGAGTGTACTTAGTATAGTAGTCGGTTACGACCATCATACAAGTATTCTCTCTATGTGTCGTTCTAAATCCACTAATGATGTCGATTGCTACTCATGCAAATCTGACACCAAACAATTCCTGGGTCAAGGGTAGCTTGCCCAGGCCGGGTCCTGGCTTGTTTTTACAACAATCAGGGCAAGTTGCAATCCACCAAAGTAGGTCGCCCCTCATCCCTGGCCAGTAATATCGTCTTTGCAGACGTTCTATGGACCGTTTCTTCCCAAAAATGGCCACTCGTTTTGTGTCCATGACAATAATACATGATATCCCTTCTCATCAAGGTGGGAATCACTATTTGCAATAGCTTATTGCCTGTGGAAGTGGTCTTCCACCTGCACAATATGCCATCACAATATGGATCTCTAGCTCGGTCCACTGAGCTATCAATCGCCTCGTTTCTCTGTCCTCCAGAGATAACATTGGCCTTACCGGCTTAATACCTTTCCGTAAGTATTCCAAGATGCGTGCAGTGGTTGGATCCGACTGTTGAAACTTCTTGATGGTCTCCGGGGACCAATCGAGATAGCTACACACAGCCTCCTCCCAGGGGATACGTGCTTCGGCGACGTGTTCCACTGAACTCATCACCCCTCCTATCCCACCCTTCTGGGCCATTGATCCGCTGCAAAGGACGTCACAAGTAGTACCCGGAGGGATTTTCACTGTATGAATAACCGAAGCTACTAAAGACACTTGTCTCAACACGCATTGTACATGCAAGCCATAGGGGTTTCGGATACTCACTATCCCGTCCCTCGGATCCAACATGGCCCTGTATAGGCTTGCAAAATCCAGACCAAGGATTCCATCATCACTAACCTCTGCTATAGTGGGCGAAAGAACAAATTCTTTGCCTCATATACGGATAGGCATAAAAGTCCTCCCAAAAGTTCTCATACTGCTTTCGTCAGCCGTGCAAGCATTTACCCCCGTTTTGAGGTTCTCATGGCTGCTGGCCACTGAATCGAAGAATCTTTTGGACACACAGGAATGGCTAGCTCCAGTATCCACTAAGAATTCTCCGACCCGGCCTTCCACAGTTACGGGTATATACCACCGTCTCCCTCCCAATGGGGATGGGTTACTGGTAAACTGATGAAAGTCTCCCGAATCAGCAAGATTCAATCCGAGTCCTCTTAAAAACTTAGACACGGGTGACTTGGGGGAAGGCGTGTCCCACACACTCAGATCAACTCATTGATCCATCCTTCCTCTCCCCCAGTGCGGCCACTCGCCATGTAGTCACCTCCAACACACACATTGGCACTAGGGTCCCTGGCCCTGGTCGGAATGCTGGGGTGCGCACCCACAGTCACCCGACCTCCAGGTAAATTTGATCCGAAATCTTCCACCGGATTACCCCCGGTAGCCTTTTGGCATTCGTTTCTCGTTGGGGTCATACCCAATGCCGTGGATACAACCCCCTCTAATTTCCCACTACATCAGACATCTCAGCATCCTTCTGATCTGCTTCGGGTTCGGCTTCAGCTTCATAGTAGGCCGCCATTACTGGCTTTGCAGAAGTACATTCTGACGAATAGTGCCCCATTTTCTGGCACTTAAAACATTTAACAGTTCGGCGATCCACTCTGGGTCTCGACCGACTGGCTTGTAGTGCATCAGTAATCTTTTTGCACATCTCTTCCATTAACTTAGTCACGTCCGGAGACTAACCACTCACTTTGGAAGTGCTCTCGGCAGGCTTATGCTGCTTGCCATTGGATCTGGGAGTGCCTGAAGTCTCAGGTGCTGATTTAGCATCCTTCGACTTATTAAAAACCTTCCTCGGAATATATTTCCTACCGGAAGTGTTCTTTCTTAGTTGCATCGCGCAGAAGGTACCATCTTCCTGCTCGATGTCAATCAACTCGAAATCATCCGAGGTACTTATGTCCTTGGGATGGTGTATAGCAGCTGCTACTGGGGTCTGTCCCGTTACATTCGGAACGTCCCCGGCTAGCATAGTCCGTTTCTTCACGGCCATGTCTATTCCATTGAATATGCCGTGCAGGGTAGACCCTTCTTTCCAAGCGTCTCTTGCAGCTATCTGCTCATCTCGGTCTCTTTAGTCCCTTGATGAATTGAGTGATCAAATCGTCCACATACCAGTCCTGGTTTTCTGTCCCGGGTCTGGCCTTACTCAACAGGGCATGGTGTTCCATCCCGTATGCTCTAAAAGCTTCTGTAGGCTTCTGGGTACGTTTTCTAAAACGCACCATCGGGTCCTCCTTGACCATATTACACAACAGTCCACTAGCAGATTCAACCAGCTGCTCAAAACTTCCCACGAGGCCATACCAGGTCCGTCATTGCTCCACGGCCATGCGACCCGGGCCAACTTTTAGGCATCTCACCAGATGTGGCTCAGCCTCGTATAGGGTCCACCTATTACAGTTTATCACATCAATGAGATCTTCAAACCATTCCTTCCATGGCCGAGTACCGTAGTATTCCTTCGGAATGACAGCTATCTTTCGGGCTGAGTTGTGAGCATACATCAGTCTACTACACTGCTGCTTGCTCCATTCAAACACCTTGGTTTCGTTCAAGGTTCGATTGCCTCCTAAACCACCAAAACTACTATTGTTCGGTGGCGGTGGTGGTGGTTGGCTGTAATTCCACTGTGACTGATTAGGTCCAGTGCATCCTCCACTACCAGCATTGGGGGTGGTACCCGAAGTACCACTACCCCCTGGCTGCTCGCATTGGTAGACCTGGTCTGACCACCAGCATTCGGCATGTTACCTGCCTGGCCCTGCTGGCTACCCCCTTGCGCATTTTGTGGATTGCCTAGGTTACCAGCATCCAATCCGACATTATCTGTCTGATCCACGGTTATGTGGAATCCGCTTGTTTCGGCACTTGTGTCGGAACAATCCCTTTGGACGAAGTCCGGGTCCAGGTTATGGACTATCAGAACTTCACTAATGCGAACTGTATTAGTCCGACCATTCTGACCTTGGGTTCTAACATAGACTCCCCTTGGTCAACATTCCGAGATGCATTATCGTTCACAAACGGATTATATGCACCTATCAGCTGCTTAGGTGTTGAACAGGAGACGAAGTCACCCTGTTTAACGAAAGTAAGGTCGGGACTAGGATCCGAGCTCGTTGGAGGTAAATTAGTCTGTTCCTTATCATGCAAGTAGCTTTCCATAGGGGACTTGTTTAGGGTCAGGGTGGCCACATCGGTGGTCAGATTCCTCTGCTCCTCTCTTAACTGAGCGTTCTCAGACAAGATTTCAGACCGAATCTTCTCATTGTCCTCGACTGCTCGGTTACGCTCTAATTGGGCTGCCTGTGCCTCTTTCTTTAAAGTATCTTTTAATAAGCGATACTTCTCACTCTTTTCCTTCTGAGACCTCTGGTACTCAGTTTCCCTACCGATCTCATCTTGTTCTGATACAAGTCTAGATTCCGTTTCGGCTTTACGAAGATGAAGTCTTTTCAGCTTATCTTCCATTGCGTTCAGCTCGGATTGCAATCTATTCACATCCCGAGCTTTAGCGACTTCTTCGGCTCTAGCCTTTTCAATCGCTCTCTGCCTATTGGCTTCCTCTTTTTCCAGATCAGCCAACTTACTTTCCCTTCCTTTCTCCTCATTTGTCTTTAACTCTACCTGATGGGCTAGAGATGACAACCGATACTTGAGGTCGGATTCCATTAAAATCACCTCTTGTTCTATAGAACGAAGCTTGTTGATTCGTTCTCGGGTCTCTTCTCCCATTTTCTTCTGTGCAGCAATGAATTGTTCATGCTGCCTCTTAGCTTGCTGCTCTACCTGGTCCCTAGCTTTTAAATAAGCTGAGGTCGACTTATATGCGGGACCTATCCGACGTCTGTGTCTGGACTTGCGGCTTCCTCTTGGATTGAATACAGAATCCGACAAGGCTTCGTCTAGGGACAGTCCCAAGGTATACATTTCCATATTTCTCGGCAATGTATCTCGGGTAGTATCCCTATGGGTTGAGCCGGTCCCAGTGTGGTCCTTACCATCCCCTTCATCATCGCTCTCATGATCCGATGATGTCATTAAAGGTCTATCCTGTCGCTTTCGGGTAGACCCATGTACCCCCTGTCCAGTAGGCATCTCCGTCCTTTGAATCGGACTTTGGGTCTTAGGGGTCTTTAGCGAACTAGCGGGGCTCGCCGCGATGCCGGCTTCTAATCTGTGCCTACTAGTAATTACTTGAGACCAATCGCTCAAGTCCAACCGGGCGGGTTTTATTAACCCGCTAAATACGCCAGTATCTGAAGCCACATGGCTAGGGGTACTCAGGTATAGCTTAACGATCCCATCTCCTAATGTAGAGGGATCGTCTAATAGACCGGGCGTGGAGAAAACTCTCTGTACACCATCTGGGTTATACATATACTGTTGACCCAGTTTCCAGTCTAACAGCAGATGCTGGGAGGTAATACCATCCTCTTCGAATCCCTCGAGCCCAGGGCTGGAGGAACTCGCCTCGGTTTGTCCGCGGCTTTCGGCCGTTTGGCCGCGCTCCACCCCGAACCGACTGGTCATGGCACCAGTGTAACGGTTCGTTCAAGTCTATATGTTGGGTGGCTCTTAGGCTCGCTTAACACTAGAGGTATCAACACAACACGAGTAGTTTGGGTTGGGCAAAGCCCTGCAAACTTCCCACCTGTTCGGGTAGGCTTTATTAAGAGAAGATCACGTCTGGACTGGACCAGGTCCAGTCCTCTTCTGCGGATTGTCCGGCTCCTTAGTAGGAGCTGGATGCGAGGCGTGGTGCTGCCCCCTCTTGTACCAAACGGGTGTCGCAAAGCGACACCTGGTTGGCATAGAAGGAACGAGCACCACACGAACACATCTCTCGGATGAGGCGCACTAATATATACACGGCGATGCCGGCCCCTACACGCAAATCCCAGACAAATTCAAAGAAAAAATGACCATAATAGCTTCTCCTACACTTAATTTAGATATTTTAATACAAAAAATTCATCCAGTTTGGATTGAGTCCTTACAAGAGCCCAAAATGTGGCCAAAATCACCCCACCCAGCCACCCAGTTAATGTGTCATGGTACTAATAGGGCCAAGGACGTTCTGATTTCCCCCCCATCTTCCACCATAAAACTGGTGTCAATTGGGTTCTAATTTGATGGCATTCATAAATAAAGGCTTAAATTAAAGCTGAAATCATTCTTGATTTTTTTAGCATGGTCAACCATAACGGAGTCAGATCCGTTTTTGCACCAGTTGCCATGGAAACCACCATGTTGAATAAATTAAATGATACAGGCGCCCCTGACAAGTCACAAATGTGACCTTGGACCCCTCTCTGACACAATAGGTTTCCATGGTGACTAAAAATTTTTTGCAACTTTTTCCCCCCAAATCGTTACCTTTCTTCTGGTACCAAAATTATTAATCTGCGATAAAAATAAGGTCCCCTGGCACTGATTATACCAAGCAAAACACTGTTTTTAGTTGGGACTATTTAGCTGTCCTATGTTTACTGTGGCGGAATACTACTGTGACACCTCCAGGGAACAATTCTGTTAACCCCTATATATCTTTTATAAAAAAAAAAACCACAGGAAAGCGACAAAACACAAAACACTACACAGCGCTCCTGACACCTGTCTACCCACTAGCCACAGCCAGTCCCCCCTACAGGAAAAATTGGTTTTAGGCAGGAAAGGATCAAAAACGGGTTTTCTCTTATGGGCTATAACAATGTTTAGAGTCTATTACACCAAATAATTTTCAACAATTATTTAGCATATGTCAGCATCTAGTCATTTTTTCCTATGCTTCAACTCATATGTGCCAAACCCTGGGCCATATGTAATATTGATATCACACATTAAATCTTTCTGTCACAGAGAGACATAGAAGATGGAAAAATTCCAATTAAGCTCGATTTTGTTTGGATATCACCTGTCTGAGAGTCCTTTTGTTCTCTCCCCTTTGGTTTAAAACGAGCCAGTGAGAGCATACTTTCCACAGTCAGATTTCCCTTTGAATTCATGTTTTTGCTTGAAATTTTTTTTTATTTCAAAATAGCTTTTCCTTTAGCTGAACAAAGATAGGGACCTCCTTCTCCTTGCCAGAGCTACCTTATTATGATGGCAACCATGGCCGTATCTAAACATTGTAGTCGGTGTCTCTAGGCAACCATTGTAAAAGTTTACTCAGTTGCTATGTCACACGGGAAGTTCATTCTTGTGTCACTACAGGTCAGGGGTCAAAGGTTGAGACTGGGGACCACCCCAAATCTTTGATGTAGGGTTCCCAGGACATTGTCCTGGGGTGTGACTCCAAGGTTTCGATCTTTGGATCTCTTCAGGCTCTTAACTGGCGAACAAGGCTTGTGACTGTTGTCACAATTTTATCCCAAAATTATGTTGAATTAAATGAGTAATTTTTGAAAATATTTTATATTAGCGAAAATTAATACAAAGAGACAATATGGTGACACCTGTAAATTTTGTTTACAGGTGTCAACAGTGGTCCCATGGTACTAATAAAATGTGGAGATTTTCCAACATTTTAGTAGTTACCAGCCCTCTCCCGGAAGTAAACATGTGTGTTTATAACAAGGTTTGATTCCAGGTGAGGTGTTTTGTAGGGCCATAAGGGGATTTAGAAGATAGGTGCATCTACTAAGTTCATACCATAAGCCAATGAGGCAGTCCCATGAGGCCCTACGGGCCTTGTGTGATTCAGCACTAACAGGAAGCTGTGAAACATTCTGCTGCTTGAATATATGACGCTCTTTATACACCAGCCTCAGAGGAGGGATTTACTTGATGAAGGCAGGACCTGTTAACTGTTTACACCTACAGCAGTAGTGGTGCTAGGATGCACCTCAGGCGGGACCTAGGTGCACAAAGTTTTTCAAGATCCCTATATTAGAAAAAAAGAATGAAATGCAAATTTGAAAACTTTTGCCAAATACACAAATTAGCTTGCTCTATATTAAAAAAAAGCAAGGTTTTATTAGGTTGGCCGAACCATTCTCCCTTTCACCCGACCCAGCTGTACCCAGTTGTACCGTAACCCCTTACAACCATTGTATATAGCACATTGAACATAGAATGCAGGGATGTAACTCAGGCATGGGCAAAAATCAGGAAGTCACACATTTACTTCATATAAAAGCCTTCTATTTTTTCCCCAAACAGCCCTCTTAACACTTGTATAAGGAAAATACATGTCATTCGAAATTTTCAGAAATCAGGAAATCCTGATAAAACCTGAAGACTTACATCCCTGAGAATGTCACTGAAAGACTCAGGCTTAGCCTGTGATAGGCCGGGGGCTGATAGGGCCCACCATGCACCCCCCCCCCCACATCCCAACGCGACAGGTATTTTTTCGATCCTTAGGGTCCCCTGAACAATATTCAATATGTTAACATTAATTATCTTGGGATGCACTACCGGTTTTGGCTCATTATCCATGTGCAGGTTCAGACCACTTTTGGGTCAATTTTGGTACCATGTTATTCAAGGGGTATGCTCAATCCCCAAGCTCTAAGACTATTTTACCTTGTCTGGATCCTGAAGCTATTGTTCTTGTTGGAAAGAAGACATAAGCTTTTCATTAAGCCCTAATACATGTTTTTAAGTTCAGATTTGAGTGTACCAGACAGTCGGGAAGACGGAAGATTGAAATTACAAAGTTCCTTTTTTTACTGAAAATCTTAAATGCGCTCCAGATACATGTATAAAACTTGCCCTTATCCCCATCTAAGCACAATATCTAATATGATTTATGTAGGACAAACCTTTCTGAGTAATATGAGACATTTTACAGAAATTCTTGATGACTATGACACACGTTATTGCCTTGGACGCAAATACACTACCTTGAGCCAATACGATGCTGTTCCATTTCAATAATCTCCCTCTTTATGTAAACGGATGTTTTTCCATGCTAAATCTTTATCAATTCTCCTGATTCTTGTGCTAAAAAGAGTGCTGATTAAGAATATGCATGTTTCTACTTCATAAAATTTAATGGCGAGGCTGTATATGGCTGATATTCAAAATGGCCGACAATAGATATAGATGTCACTTTGAATAACATAAATGTGCAGTCTAAAAAGTATCTGGTGGGTCCTACCCCCTATAAATCAGCTAAGTAGAATACAGTGCTGCTTTTGTTTTGTTGCTAAGTGGTGTGGTTGCCTAGCAACAGCAGCTTTTCATAGCAACCAAGCCTGAAAATATGCTCGAATGCTCATATCTGCATGGTTTCCTTTCAGCAACATACTCCCCTGATGTAAACTTGAATATAACTCTTCTGTGACTTCCATCATAGACTAGGAATATAGGTGATAAAAGGTTGCTAGGTTGTGTGGTGGCCTAGCAATAGCAGTTTTGCATAGCAACAATGTCTAGATTCATACCTGTAGTGCATAGTCTCCCCTCAAGGACATAGTTCACTGATTTCAAATTGCATATAGCTCCCTTGTGTACATCACATAGTATGGACATAGGTAGAAATGATTGCTATGTCATGTGGTTGCCTAGCAACTGCAGCTTTACATAGAACCCCATGTCCAAATCTATGCTGATAGTCACAGATAAGTGTATGGTCTCGCCTCAGGGATGTATTGCAACATACAGTTCTTAATAGTAGCGTAGGTTGGGAAAGGGAACCTTGATGGTAAAGGCCATAGTCATGATTATGCTAGAGCATTGTTCAAATAGAATAAAGATCTGGATAGGAACTTCAGGCTTACCTACCCTTACTGGGGATGATGAGTGCTAGAATCATTGAACAGACCTCAAATGACAGATAATTTTTAGCGCGGCGACTAGTGAGTACTACTCGTGAGATGAGTAGACTAGTGTATGGTTCACAGTCGCGACGGTGTAAGGAATAGGGAGGCCTTGCAATCTATTTTTGTTTGTGGCTCCTCTGCTATGGACTATTCCTGCTCACTATTCTAATGTAATAACAACAGTGTGTGTACTTTACTTATCAGTGAAGGAATTTTCAGAATATATCTCATACTTTTGATTTTATTCGCAGATAAGACATTTCATCATTTGGAGCCCTATGGCAGATTAGCATTAGAGCATTTTAAGATTCAGAAATGCATCCCTGTAGCCTTTGTTTTAGAATTGTTCGTTTTGAAATCACTATATATATGTAGTACAGGTTTTATCTCAGTGGGTTATGGTACAATTGGATCATATTTTCTGTATTTGAACAAAGTATTCACTGTCAAAGATCTCTATGGAGAAATCAGTGCTAAAGTGTGTGTTGCCATATGTGCATTTTTGTAAATCAGAGGAGGCTGAAGTGTAAGGCCACCTTGTGGAACTGCTACATTCTATTCTGTGTAAAATTTTTAGTTTACATTGAAATAATGCTATCTCAGAATATGTATCTACTATTGGTGATGAAAGATTAATTTGATTACTCCTTTCATTGTTATGTTATTGGCTAGCCAATAACATAGTCACGTAAGGGGAGTCGATGCAATGGAATGTGGCCAAATGGGTAAACTTGCCCACATAAAAGTCCTTAGTGTTCACATAGGATTAGACTGAGACAAGTAGCTTGGACAAGTCTAAGGTACCTGGATCTAGGGGTTGAGGTAGCTTCCTTAAACGTTTTAAGGACAAAACTCAGTTTAATATTTCAAATTTGAAAGAGGTATTTGTCATGTTACAAGAGGATTTTAAAATGTCAGGATGTGGTAAAGTCATTAGTCATTATAATGACAAAACTCCTTTGTTAGATGGAAGTTATACATGTATTGGGATGAAAAAGTAAAATGCACAGATTGTCTCAAGGTGAGTTTAGCCTTAAGAGAAATAGCCATGTACATGCTCACACATCTGGATGGACCAGATATAATCCTCTTAATTAGGTAGTAATTATGTCATTGGCTTATTGAAAGGAGAGGTTCTAGCTTGCTGCACAAGGGGTTGAGTGGGTTGTACTGTTTACCTGTGACCATTAACCCCTTCAGGGCCACCTACATGTATAATAGTATAAACATATGATACATGTATTATATTGACGGTAGCTATGATGCAGGATGTGAAGTGTTATATTATATTTGCATGTAGCATACCACTTTTGCATGTACATGTAATTTCATATAGAGTCTAGCCCTTTGAACTTAGAAACCAATAACATCTTAGGGCTGTGAAATAGCCCTAACCTTAAACATTTTATAAATGATTTTTTTGTAACACTGAAAACATGTATGTACACCGGGGTACTTACACTGTGCTCCCCCTCTACAGACAGGTGGAGTGATCTGGCCGGTTTGCTGACCACTGGCCCATGACGAGGTACAGACTATTACAAGTGATTGGCAGTTGGGTGTGTGTGTGGAGGGGGGGGGGGCGGGGGGCAGAGCAGGCTCCTGGCAATCTGAGACAGTGTACACTCATAATGACACACCTGTTGACTATGGCATTGAACATTGAATAAGACAGGTCCCTGTGGCAGCTGAGTGAGGTGCATGCAGAATGGACAGTCTACAGACTATTAGTACTTAGCTGCAGTGGGTAGTTCAGGTTGAATTTGTGCTATATACTACCAAAAGCCCAGATGATAGTATGCCCTATCTGTCTCACCAACTGAAACTAGACACAAGATTACAAGTCGCCGCGCCATGTCTCACAGGACTATTCTCTACTATTGTATTAAAATCTACAACACTATGGTTTTATTTAAAGTAAACCTACGGTATTATGATTCTGAAGTGATCAGTAAGAGTTTGGCTTAGTTAAGAGATCAGATCCATCCCAGAAAATCGGTCTAGTTGTGTGAAATTGTTGGCCACAATAACATAATAGAACAAGGTAGTAAATGTGTGTTTGGATGAAGTGAGGGTTGTTGTTGTTGTTATTCATTTATTTATCCCATGCATTCATACTCCCAAGATGGAATGTTTTACTTTATGACAGCTCAAGTTAGAGATAGGGGGGATTTTCCCCCAGATCCTGAATAGTTCACTTGAACTCCACTAGATGGGAGTTTGAGATCTCCAATCACACTTTATATTTTAAATATCTGTATAGGAGAGACAGTGAAGCATTAGGGTGATAGGGTGTCCATTGTGAGTTAGGGCGAAAACAGGGGATGATTGACTGGTAACTTCTTGTATCATGTCTCCAATATACAGGCAGGTTGCCAGCCAATTGTCTAGGAGGGCCAGCTTGATCTTAATAGCTACTTGTCACTTTGTGCCTATATGTCAGATGCCATTGATAGTGGTCACACATGCAATAAACCCCCCATTAAGTACTCTGTCCATTTGCAGTTATGTATTCATCACAGTCATTCAATATACAATGTTTTCTTTCTCTCCCATATTAATTAAACCTTCCTGAAAAATGAATTACAGAGTTAGCGGTCAAGTCTGTGATTGCTGTATAAAAGATGCAATAGATGACTTGGCACTGTGGTGAGCATCTCAATGTCCAAACCCTGGGTTATTTTAAAAGATGGCTATCAATTGTCAAAGGCAGGAAGATGTTCTCCATTCATAGGATCCATGGAGAGAGAGACTGCAGATGATAGTGATGGTGACAGAATCACAACAGTAGCTTCAGGTTCTTTCTAGATATGATAAGAGCAATTTGTACAATATGGATGACACTTCTCTCTTCTATAAGCTAGACCAATCGACCACCATGTCCACTGTGAGTGATGTGGAATGGTAGAAGATACTCAAGGTCTGTGTGCCAGTGGCTTTCAGTAGTTTTATTAGGGTCAACTAGTAATTCACTACACCAAATGTGTTGGGGATAATGAACTGCAACAGATCAACATGCCTTCTCAGAAGTGTCCAGCAGCATAATCACCAGCTGTTGGGATCACACTGCTATGAGAGAAGTTGAACCAGAATGTAATGTTCAGAGATGTGTAAGGATGGATAACACTGGGCCTGATGCTCTGAAGAGGTAACAGATGAGAGAACATCCTGAGAATTGTACAATTGTATTCCAATCCTTCTCTTTCATTTTCTCAATATATTAGGCATGCAGTATATTATGAGGCTGAGAGCCAATATTCTGTATTCTAAATGTGTGTTATCAGTACTAGCATTGGTATATTTTGATGATGTGACAGTGGTTACAGGAAATTGATATTGGGGGGAGGGAGGAGGGGACAGTTGTTAGGAGTTACAATCCTGTGTAATCATGGATGATCTGAGATACATATGCATGAATATGTATATATAAAATAACACAGAGTGTGGATGTGGCAAATATTTTAGCATTTTATCATTATCTCATCATATGGTCTCCGTCAATTAGATAATTTTAAAAGGTAGATTTACATCAAGTACATGACCTTGCAACATGTAATATGTGCTTCTTTTCTGAGATGTGGACAGGGGAGCTACACATACAAGTTCTTGAGGCGAGACCATACACTTATCTGTGACTATCTGAATAGATTTGGACATGGAGTTCTATGTAAAGCTGCAGTTGCTAGGCAACCACATGACATAGCAATCATTTCTACCTATGTTCATACTATGTGATGTGCACAAGGGAGCTATATTCAATTTGAAATCAGTGAACTATGTCCTTGAGGGACAACTATGCACTACAGGTATGAATCTAGACATTGTTGCTATGCAAAACTGCTATTGATAGGCCACCACACAACCTAGCAACCTTTTATCACCTATATTCCTAGTCTATGATGGAAGTCACAGAAGAGTTATATACAAGTTTACATCAGGGGAGTATGTTGCTGAAAGAAAACCATGCAGATATGAGCATTCAAGCATATTTTCAGGCATGGTTGCTATGCAAAGCTGCTGTTGCTAGGCAACCACACCACTTAGCAACAAAACAAAAGCAGCACTGTATTCTACTAAGCTGATTTATAGGGGGTAGGACCCACCAGATACTTTCTAGACTGCACATTTATGTAATTCAAAGTGACATCTGAATCTATTGTCGGCCATTTTGAATATCAGCCATATACAGCCTCGCCATTAAATTTTATGAAGTTGAAACATGCATATTCTTAATCAGCACTCTTTTTAGCACTAGAATCAGGAGAATTGATAAAGATTTAGCACGGAAAAACATCCATTTACATAAAGAGGGAGATTATTGAAATGGAACAACATCGTATTGGCTCAAGGTAGTGTCTTTGCGTCCAAGGCAATAACATTTGTCAGTCATCAAGGAATTCTGTAAAATGTCTCATATTACTCAGAAAGGTTTGTCCTACATAAATCATATTACCGTAATCTCTGGCGTATAAGGCGCAGCTCGCCTATAAGGCGCACCCCCAACTAAGGGAGGTCTGTTATAACGTATAAGGCGCACCTCTGAGGGCAGATTTTTGTTAATTTAGTACTGTTCTATAGTAAAAAATACCCCCCCTATAAGGCGCACCCCAAACTCAAGGCAATTTACCTCCCACGTATAAGACCCAGCAGCATTTTGTTTGGCTTATAAGACGCGCCTTATACGCGGGAGATTACGGTAGATATTGTGCTTAGATGGGGATAAGGGCAAGTTTTATACATGTATCTGTAGCGCATTTAAGATTTTCAGTAAAAAAAAAAGGAACTTTGTAATTTCAATCTTCCGTCTTCCCGACTGTCTGGTACACTCAAATCTGAACGGTGGGGTGGGGGGTGTGCATGGTGGGCCCTATCAGCCCCCGGCCTATGACCTTAACCATTTTCTCTACATCATTGATTTTATCATGATTGTTAGAATTAAAGTGGTTCCCTATATCCGTGTCCATTTTGGCCTTCAGGATTTTCGTGAATTGTTCACTAATATTGTCAGTGACTCATTGGCTTGTCTGACCCACGTATTGTATCCCACAACATTTGCAGGTTAGTGTAAAGATTAGATTGGAGCTCCTACAGGTTACATTAATTTTTGTACCATAAGCTTTACCAGTGCATTTGGAGGTTATTCTACCTGAGGCCAACGGGCTTCCCTAGCCCACTTAAAAGGGTCTACTTCTCATCTTTCCTATCCCCTCAGGATGTGTGTGGTGCACATATGCGCAGGTACTGGCACATTCATTCCCCTGTGAAATTGTGTGATATAGTTCTCGCCATGAATATGGCCTTAGCTGTCGAAATGGCGTTAAACATCTATTACTCACTCACTCACCTGAGGCCAAAAAGTTACCCGACTGACCCTAGCAAAACAGGGCAGTTTTTATTGTTGTTTTTTTGCTGAACAATAAGGCCTACTATGAACTACAGCCTTTTGTTTTCAGGCTCGCCCCCTCCAGCCCGACAGAGTACGGGCTGGCTTCAGCTCTTAATCTGACTAGATCGTCGCCCAGGCGGCGATCTAGCTCTCCCAGCAGAGGCAATACCACTGTAGTATTACTTAACATCTGCTGGTGAGTGAATACACATCCAGGTTCAATCAGATTCTTATCTACATCAAAGAGGGCAATAAAACAATAAAATGGAATACACATCCAGTTGAATATAGAGATGCTCCCAGGCTATTAAACTGAGTATTAATAGCCGCTGGCCGAGGCTGTTTTGTTTTAGGCTGTAACTTCTTTAAGGGCAAGGGCTCCAGGTGGCCCAAAAATAAATTGACAAAGGATTTCCTTGTAACTTGAAATATTTGTTCTTTACATAATGTGTCTTTGAAATATGAAATAAAAAGTTGGGGTAGTAACACTACTTTCTTCAGTACTGGCCATTATTTGTAGGACCCTTTAACATTGAGTTCAATGGGCCAATATCTAGCCACTTGGGATTTTGGAGGGACATTTATCAATATCTTGAAAAAAATGCCAGATAACCCTCAATGAGCTAAATGCAGTAGTTCACAAAGCAGCTGCTAGGCACGGCGCTCTCGTCCTTAATAATGGTCCGATTTGTAAGCTGTAAAAACCAAAATGTAGCCCAGCTCAGGCCTAAAAAAAAGATTGTTGTGTTCAGGTAACGGGATAGAAAAAAATAAGGGTAGGTAGGTGGGGAAATCTTTTTTTTTTAGATTTTTTTTTTAGGCAGCTGTAAATTTTCGCACCTATGTGACACAAATTTGATCCACGAGATCATTAAAAAAAACTTCTGTGTCTTAATAAGTGCCAAAATATCAGATTTTCCTCCCGAAATGCCCAGAAAAAGTAAGGGTATGGCCAAAAAATTAGGGTAAGTAGCGTTACCTGAACACAACATTTTTTTAGGCCTCAGGGTCTGAAGGCTGTAGTAATTTTGTCTGACACAGTGACAGTCTGCTAATTTCTGCTGGCCTGGCAAGTTTTTGTATTGACAGTACATTATAACATGATTAACAGGTTAAAAGATGAAAGATGAGACTAAATGATTCTTGGATGGTCCTATAGACAGATACATAATAACTCCTTTATTTCCGGGTGGGGAGGGGGGAGGGCTTGTTAGATATAGGGGCTGGGGCATTTTGAAAATGAGTCCTGGGGGGACCAAAAATCTTGACAGTGGGTGTTGGGTTCAAAACTTAACATGGGCGATCTAGTATTCATCACAACATGTCTTTGCACACCCATATACAATTTCTCTCCTTTTTTTTTTGTGTGTGTGTGTGGGTGGGGGGGGGGGATTATCAGTTGTCAGTGGGGGGGGGTAACTCTTTATCATATTGGTGGGAGGTCGGGAAAAATGTTGGTACGCAAAATCCCTCTGAACTGTGGTTTAGAGCCTGGATGATAGTCTAACATGGCCCTAGTTCGTTTATCTTTCAGAGATTGGGTTTCCTCAAGGAGGGTCTGGTTTTAGGTCTCCTTTCAAGGTCATTTGTTCTTGAGGGTTTTATTACTATTCATTAACAAAGTTCTTTGTTCTCCTTGAAAACCTGATTTCTTGTTTCAGGTTCATACTTAATATCAATTGGTTTCACAAAACAAAAACCACTTTATACCTCACTCACACAATTATTTCAAAATTTGAAGGTTCTTTTCCATTATCACAAAACCCCTGAGTCACATGTGATCTCTATCACACATATGCTCGTTGGAAATGCATTCATGCCTTTACACTCTGTCCCCTCATGTACAACATCGAGTGTAATGAGTTTATGAACATGTTAAATTCTAGTGGCTGAGGAAACAAGCAGAGAGCAGACGCATCAGGGAATTGGAAGATTCTGATTTGACAGAGGAAGAGAAAAACCCGTTATGGCTAAGAGATAAAGGAAAGTAAGTTGACCTCTTAATTCTTTTCATTAATGAATTTTATATTAGTGCTCACACTCTAACAATCGATACTGTATGCTCACATTTATATGGATAAATTTGAAACAACATATACACACCCGTGATGTCACATTTAGTGTAAAATCTACACGTGAAATCTCCTTATAGCAAATCCTGTCGTATTATATTAGTTAGAGGAAGATGTTTATGCAGAGATGCCACTTTTCCTGGTTTAGCAGGAATTCCTGGGTTTGGTTCCAAGATTTCTGTATTGAATTATGTTAAATTCCTGGGAAAACGTGCCCAGAAAGTTTAGTTTTCCTGGTTTTTGTCATCCAGTGAGTGGCATCTCTGTTTATGGAGTAGACCTGCTCTGTTGTGATACAGTTGTAGTTATCAAATGAAGCCTGTTGTAACCAATATTTTATGGTTGTTTATTTTTGTGTGTGTGAAAAACCTATGCACTTGAGAATGTCACTGAGTTGTTATTTAATGGTTTGAAATGTATGTCTCTTCAGTGAATTCTTTAAAGCGGGAAACTTTCAAGCTGCTGTTAATGCATTCACACATGCCATCCGATTGGACTACAAGTTGCCTTCGTATCCTTTTCGTTTCTGTATTTGCAGATAAAGGGTTGAAGTTTATAGCACAAATAATTCAGACAACTTGTTTGAGTCGATAGTTAAGTGGGATATTGGTATATTAGAGACTTACCAAGACTAGAAGCTTTGTCACAAATTATCACAAGATGAGCTATCCCTCGGTTTTATCAATCATAAAAAAATTAGACCTAACACGCCAATGTCAGCAATACAGATGACTATTATGGAATGTAAACGTAAGAAGGGAGTGCTTACTGCCATGCCGCACTGATATAAATAAATCGTATTTATTTAACACTTAACAATGCAGTCTCTACAGTAACCGTGCAGCATGCCATCTCAAACTGAGAAATTTCTTCAAAGCGATCGAGGACTGTCAGCGGGTAGGTTAATCACATGTACCAAACAATATGGGTGGGCTGTAGGACACAGTCCCAGCATTGTGTCCAACTCTATGGCATTGTCAGTCCAATATGCATCTCTGGCATAATTCTTACTTTTAGTTTAACTGTTACCGTAAATTCTCTCATATAAGCGGTGGCTTTTAGCAGTCTAGAACCCAATTCAAGGAGAGGCTTATAAAATATGCTCCAATATTTAATCTTATAGGACAGTATAAAAACTTCATTTTCAAGCCTTTAATGTGGCTTATAGCCCCTCTCAAAGTCGAGGTGCGGCTTATACGAGGGATGCGGCTAATACGAGAGGATTTACCGTAGTTAATCTTACCATCTAAACCATGTCAACACCAAACCGAACTGTAATGATACTTCCCCGAAAGACTCTGAAAACATTACATAACCACACCTGGTGCTGGACTTACACCTTTTTAGGCCTAAATCTGCTGTTCTGTAAAACTTTAAGATGCATCCATGTGGGGAATGGTCTATGAGTATGAGCCACGACTTACGGGCCTATTAAAGACGGGCCAGCCAAGCTGTCTTTAATAGTGTTGCATAGACCTTCATCTACACCTTACACGTAGATTGCTGTCTATTTCCAATATAACACTGAACTATGGCATTTTGCCCCCTTTTTTCAAGTGTACTTGTCAATATTTAACATTTGATTATCAAAAGGTGACATTTGATAGCAAAAATGTTATTTCCCATATCCTCTTTTGTTTTTATTTTTTGCCTTTGGCCGCTGTTTTTTTTTTCAGGTGTGATTTGGAACTTTTTCTCTTTTTTTGCCTATGGCCGCCGAAATTCTGGGCACAAAAAGTCCGTAATCCAAGTAATTATAATAACATGGCCTAATGGATAGGAGCCAAGACTTAGAAAGCCCTAAAAAAATCCAACAAAAATCAGAAGCGGCCAGGGAACTTATATCTGAATTTCTCACTCTTTCCCCTTCCAAATGTTATATACCGTATTTAATGTAAAATCGTGAATGTTTGACCTATTTCTAGTCTTAAAAAAGATACAAAATGGTAGTGGGCGCTCATTATGTTGAATACGGTACATAGACTCCAGGCTCACTGCGTCTTAAAGAACATTCAAAAAAACATTCCAGGTGGGGTAAAATTTATTAGGTTAGTACTAAAGGGTTCAAAATCAAGCCTCAGGTGCACCCTATAGGGTGTTACCATACTCATGGTACGTCTTATATGCAGTGTGCCCCTTATACACAAGGTATTACGATAGGTTATATGCAGGTGTGCTGTAAAGATCCTATGGTATACAGATACAGTCTAAGGGAGTGGTCATTATTTATCAACAGGGGGGTGGTGGGTTGGGGAGGGGGCTGAACATTTTCAGACCCCTCCTGAGGGGGGGGGGCATAAAAAAATTTGGTCCCTCTTGAGGGGGGGATAAAAAAAATCTACCCTCTTTTTAGCAAAAAAACAACTATAGATCAAAGAGGGGCACGAAAAATCTCTGCGCCTCTGGCACGGTGGCAAAATTTTTTACTGCCGTCGAGGGGGGGGGGGGGCGTAAAATATTTTCGCGCAGATGCGTGAAAACCCACCAGCACCCTCTCTTGATAAAAAATGACCACTCCCTAAGCAGAAAGTTTTTCTCTAAGCAGGCTGTAAGGTGCAGTAAGGCTTAGATTCACTTATAAACCGTGGTATTAAGGTAAATTGTCTGTCCTGTTAGGCTCTTGAGCTGCTGAACCCACCAGTGCCACAAAACCTGGCGAGCCGTGTCAGAGCTCATGTGAGACGGGGAACAGCTTTCTGTGAACTTGAAATGTATGCTGAAGGTAAGTAACCCTTCTTTATTGGGATTAAACTCGAAAACCCAGCGCCTAAAGCCGAGTGGGGGAGGGGGCACTATCTTCCACTCTTCAAGCATACCCATGACCATTTGACAATTAGTTTAGTATTTGAAAAGAAATTGAATTTACCCGCCAGGGTCATATTGTTGCATCATAACGACACATGGGCATTATTGAATTATTTTCATTTATGAAAATAATTCATTTACATGTAGTACCTCGCGCTAAAATTTAGACCAATAGCTCAGCTACTGAAATCATCAGTGCATGACCTAGACCGCTTAGGCCTTGCTAAGGTCCTTTCAGTTATTCATTTTTTTCTGTGCCACCATAGGTATAATACTTAAGACCATTCTCATTAGGCCCACTCACTGTAAGGCATGTGCAAGTCTAGTGTTATCACACATACATCACAGCATCGGCCCTCTCTATCCCCTGTCCATTTCTCTCCTGTCCTGTTCTTATTGATTTCATGAAGCCGAGAAAGCTACCCACTCAGATCTCGCCTACAAAGAGGCTACAGCTTGCTCTCCCTGCCTACAGTTCCCACCCGTCTCCACTAGCCCCTTCAGCACCAGTAGAGACACCCAATACCCCCCCACCTCTAGGGCGTGTTTTAATTGTGTTTTTCACACCTGCCACAGCCCACAATACCTGTAGAGGCGTTCAAAGCCGCGAAAACGCGGCCCTAAGACGTCTGATTGCTATCCAATCACTCCCATAGCCCACATTACCTGCAGTGACGTCCTGAGCCACAAAAACACGGCCCAGAACCCCCAAGGTCATAGTCCAACCCCCCCCCCCACACACACAAACACCCTCACAATGCCTCTATACCCGCCTACAGCTCATATCAATAAGCTGTAGGCGCTGTAGTCCTTCTTAGCTGAGAGTACACTCATTGGTACATCCACCTGTATGCACCCCCCCACCTCCTCCTAATCACCTCGTAATAGTATACTGTCAGACCCCCCCCCCTGCACCACCCAGCACCCAATCACCTCATAATAGGGGTGGGTATTGGTGAGACACATAAACTTATGCCTGATACATGGTCACTTTAACCGGTTAGAATGATCGCTACATTAGCCTATACATTGCCATAATTGTATAATTGACTCTAAACATCGTTCTAGTCACTCCAGATAGAGGTACAGCATTGTATTTGGCCATGAAATAAATTATTTGTCCTTAAAAGATCGCTAAATAGGCCTAAAATATCGCTAGGTTGGTATAATATACTCTACACATTTTTATTAGCCGAGAGACCCTTGGACCACCTGTCATTTTATTCCATAAGGTCAGCATGATGCACCAATGCATTTATTTATCCTTAAAAGATCGCTAAGTTGGTGACAACTTTGTTCCCATTGTGCAGATTTGAAAATAAAGACCGCCATGACGTTCGCCAGCTCGAGCTACCCTTTGTCTATAGGTCACACTATGGAAAACTCCTATTATTAAGGGAGATACGATTTATTTTGTAAAACTGCCAGTTCTTGGACCTCTCTGCCAGTGCCTGGACTGGCGTCTGCCCCCGCGTCCTAAAAAAGCCTATATTTCGATCCACTCCTTCCTCAAACCTGCCCTTTTTCGCCAGTGACACTTAAAACAGATAGGTTTTGGCTGGAGGTAGGGCGCAGGTGGACCGGCTCAGGCCGAAAAGGCCGCTAGTTAAAAAAATTATTTCTCTTATTCTTTTCCGAAACAAATTTTTTAGGGGGGCATGTTCTTTAAGGGGAAGAAACACCCCAGATTGATACCAAACATTCCATATCCGCGCATATTATTTGCATAATTAGCATAATTATCCAGTATCTTGGTACTTTTCCATATATATAGATGTGTGTCATTGCTGAATGGATGTCTTTCCATTTCTCCATTGTCTGGTGTTTGATTGAAAATGTTGACGCCATTCTGTGTTTTAATTTGTGTTTTAATCTGTGTTTTTACGGTACATGTATTGAGTTTAAGGCTATAACAGGTTAGTATTAGTGCTATGGTATGATAGAAATTACTCACTATTTGTCAGTGGTTAATCAATATATGTTAGTAATTAATCACCATTTGTTAGCAATTAGTCAATATACGTCAGTACTTAGTCATTATAAGTAACACAGGGATCCAGGCCATGTATGGTGAATTTTGATCTTCAAAAGTTATGAGATGGATGTTAGTGACCACTTGGAAACCTCAACTACCCAATTCTTTTGTTTTCCATGTGTGTCGGCCATCTTGGTTTTGGGAAACACAGAGATCCAGGCCATATATGGTGAATTTTTATCTTCAAAAGTTATCAGATGGATGTTAGTGACCAATTATTTAATATATATTTGTAATTACTCACTATTTAACAGCAATTAGTCAATATACGTCAGTGTAGAGGTACTTATTGTATAACCATAGTGTGGGTACCGTCTGACGTGGCGGGTGAGTCGAGTCGTCGGACGTTCCTCAGGTTCCGGATAGGTGGCAGCACCGATCCGGGTCTGTGGGGACATCTGACGACGAACACCTGGGTTCCTATATAAAGCCCAGGGCTCAGCCGCTACGTCAGAGGCCCCTCTGGCCTCCAAGTATGTAAGACCATCCCTTAATATCTGTTAGCTGCCCTATCAACAACTATCGGGTAGCCGTGAGTGTGTATTTTAATAAAGACTATCCGTTGGCATACACTTGAATCACCGTCTTACTCTTTCTTTCCCGAATCGTAAGACCCAAACCCCCAGGTCCGTAAGACCAAAACCATTACACTGGTGCCGTGACCAGTTAGTTCTGGTGTATAGCCCGGACGTTATAACGTCCGAACGGCTAGTACATGGGTTAGATAGCCTCGCGGAAGCTAACCCAGCAGGGCAACTAGTTGCCCAGGAGAATGGCAATGGATCATTGGTGATCCAAACCCATTCGAACTCCCGAGATGCGGAATCTGCATCTTGGAGAGATCCCGAACCTCACTATAATGATAGTGAGGAAAATTTACCAGACTCTGTACGACAGGAACAATCCATACAGAGGCAGAGTAATTTGATAAGTCAACAATCACTTGTTGACGAATTAAGTAACTTGATGTTCGAGGTTGGTGGTAGTACTAACCCAGAACATCTGGCACCTATGCCAAAAAGGGTTACGTTTGGAGAACTACCTTACAGTATACCCAGACCCGGGCTACCAATATTAGATTACAGCGCTATAGACGGCGACGTAACCTATGCAGTACCGGAAGGTGAGGAATTTAAACGACCGGATGTCCTGTTGTTAAACGAAACCTATGTAACTTTGAACGAGAATCTAAATACCTTGGTCAGAGCTAAAGATGAAGTATTCAATGAAAAACTTCAGTTGGAAGAAGACTTGATCGGCATGCGAAACGAATTCGAAGCCAGGAAGAGTGGATACATGAAGGAATTAGAAAATGAAGAAATGAAACTTCAAGAGATGAGAAAGTCATTCAATAAGGAATATGACAACAGGCACATTCGTATCCAGACGTACATAGATACGAACGATCAACTAAGTCTTGATAAGGCAAATTACGAATCCGAAATAAGCCATTATCAAAGCGAATTAGAGAAATTGAAACTTCAGTGTAGTAAACAAGCTGAAGACAATGAAACCATCCGGGTGGGAATTATAGCTTATAATAAACAACTGGAAGAGGATAGACAGAAACTCACGAATGAGCTTCAGGAATTGCAAACAACTGCAATAATGCCCGATAAATATGTAGAAGCCGCACAATTGACTATAGGTACTATAGATCCAAATGTGGTTTCTACAATGTTGGTAAAATCACCCCAAGATGACACTACTACCAAGTTCAACCCATTCGTTAACAATGGAGCTGATAAGAATGTAGTATCCGGAATCTATACGAAACCGGATAACACGGCAGTTAGTAATTGCCCACAGGGAACTACTAAGGGACTAGCGAGTAGTGCACCTACATCTCAAGCTCGGGTGCTTGATACAGTAGGCCCTGCACCACCGATACCGGATTTGAGTCACAAAATTAGAGCGACTCACGTTAATGCTACTAATGCAAATAATACTACACCAGTAACACAATCGCAGGTACCGGGACCACCGAGACATATGCTAACCCCACCTTCATATTTCTCCCAACCCGGCCATAGTACACCAGCAGGCCCAAGATTGCCGAATCCGCCTTCGGGTCAAAGCAATGGCTCAAATGGTGGACGTCTTCCCAGACCGAATCCCCCACAACTTAATGTTACCGGTGGTACGTACCCACCAAGAACAACCTATGGATTTAGGTATAATTATAATCCGGCAGGAGGTAGTAATTACCAAAATGGTAATACCTATAACCAGGGATGGAATCAAAATAACTCCTACCCCAGGTATGCATCTTCCAGAACAACTGGAAATGTAAATTATGGAGGTGGATACCCTGGTGGTGCTTCTGGGAACTACCCTAGTGGTGGTCCCCCTGGAGGTAATCCCCCAGGTGGTCCTGGCGGATCCGGATCCGGAGGATCAGGATCGGGAGGAGATGGCAGGAAGCCCAATAGAAGAACTTCCATGCCTGCAGGGATGCAAACCATCTTTGAAAGAAGCCAATGCATCCAAAATTTGGGCATTGACTGCTATCGAAAGACGGCATGGAAGTCATGAACTGGAGCATCCGAGAAGCAGATAGACTACGCGGATGTAATAATCCGGCACGTAGACAGGCACGGATACCCCCTCCTTATGATTCAAATGATCCTTGGAAGGATAGGTATCAAGCTTTTGTCGATGAGGTCAACTGTAGTGGTTGGACAAAAGAAGAAGCTCTACCTTATTTGATCTGCTGGTTAAATAAAGGTGGAAAAGTAGCCCTCAATCAATGGAGAGCCGCATACGGAATATACGGCACCTATGATCAATTAGTCGAGTGTGCCGCGTACCTGTTCGGTTCGATCGTTAGAGAAGATCCATGGGTAAGCTTTAAGAAGAGGACACAAAAACCTAAAGAATCTCATAAAGTCTTTGGTTTGGAGCTACAGGACCTGCTATCAAAAGCACGTCCTAATTGGGCTCATGATGACGACTACTATCTGCAGGAATTGTTTACACAATTCTACAATGGATTGCGGGATCCGGATCACAAACAAGTTGTTTGGGATTCTTGGAAGGATGACACATCCTTCAGTGATTTTATTCATATCAATCAATGGGCATGATATGAAGAAGAGATTGGTAGGTCTAGGACCGAATCCAGTCCGAGCAGCTCCATTGCAATACGGAGGTACCTCTGCTCAGGCATTTGAAACTTCACAATTAGCCCCTGTTGACCTACAGGAGGCTGATCAGGAAGACGAATATGTCTCTGATGAAAACGGAGAATATATTGGATCAGTCCAGGTTGCTGGAAAGTATTACCGACAGAGACGGTATAGAAAGGTACATCTGAAAGAAAGGGGAGGGGCCGTGGCTAGTAATATAGCTTCCGGACCTATTAAATCTGGTAGTTCGACCAGTACGGTCACTCCTACCATGGCAGCCACTGTTACTCCGACTAATATGATGGAGACATTAATAGCCGGATTAACAGAAGCTTTGAAAAGACCTAGAGTTGATAAATCTCAGAGGAGATGATTCAGATGCCAGAAATTAGGACATTATGCTCCCGAATGTATGGCTGAGAAACCTGTCCCTCGTAGACAGGAAGATGTCTCTGGAATAAGTACAGAGGAAAACTGAGAAGGGGTCCCCCAATGGGCAAAGAAGGGGATCCCAGTGACAAATCTTGCCATAATATCGCCATCCGTGACGACAGTTCGCATGTAGTAACAAACTCGCCTAACACCGAGGTGGTTGTAGACACCCGGAAGGTTAGGAAAGCTGATATAACAGGTGCCCAGGGAGCACAGGGGAAACCCAATATCAGTAACGAGGTAGGCGGCTATGCTTTAGCCAGAGTTGGTAGTGCCCACCTACCCCCGGGTCATCCTTGTCTGGAATACCTGAAAGGATGTGGATCGACTCCAGGTGTGAACAATGACGTTCCGATCGTCACGGACACGCCCTCTGTTCTAAACGGAAGGCGGTGGTATGTTTGCCTCACTGTTAACGGAAGATCTGCCGAATTTCTTATGGATACGGGTGCTAGCCACTCCTGTATCTCCAAGAGGTTCTATGATCTTATTCCGAATGAACACGATACTCTCAAATCGGGAGGAAGTGCTCAAATGGCCGATGGCAGTACCTTGCAAACGTATGGGAGAACTTGTGTGAAGCTGCAGTTGGATGGAATACATGACTATGTCATGAGCGCCACGTTGCGGACATAGCAGATGAGGGGATACTCGGGTTGGATTTCGCATCCCTGTATGGGGTGGTGTTGGAGCCCCAATCAGGAGAGTTGAGTGTGAAATACCCGTATCCTGTAAAGGTTAGGTGTGTACTGAGACAAGTGAGCAGTATGGCTAGTGTAGCACACACTGTGCGGATCCCTCCGGGTGTAGCCTGTGATGTGCTTGTAAGAAGTGACCCTGCAATGCGCAATAAGCCTGCAGTGATAGAACCGGATGTAGCTACTTTGTCAAGCATCGGATTAATATCTGTGGACACTATAGTAGCAAATGCATCCTGGTCGGTAGTACCTGTCTCCAATACTGGAAACACTACTATCTACCTAAAAAAGGGACAAGTTTTTGGTAACGTGACCCTTTCGGAAACTGTAACGGATAGTAAGTTAAACTTACAGAAGGTAACAGGAGATGATGAAATTTCAGATGATTACTCAAGTTATATGAAGAAACTTCATTAGAAGATCCGGAACACCGGAAAGCGTTCTATGATATGCTCTGTCAGTATAAGACTGCCTTTGCCAAACCTGGTGAAAAACTAGGCACGACAAATAAGGTAGTACATAAAATAGATACTGGAGATGCGGAACCCTTTAAAATACCGTATAGGCGGTTACCTTTAGCGAAGAAAAGAGTAGCTGAAGAGGAAATAAACAAAATGTTGGAACAGGATGAAATAGTCCCTTCCAATAGTCCATGGAGTAGTCCTGTGTGTATGGTAACAAAAAAAGACGGTACTATCCGCTTTTGCATAGACTACAGGAAGTTAAATGGAATAACGAAAAAGAATTCGTATCCATTACCGAGAATAGACGAAACCATTGACTCCTTAGGAGGAAACAGTTGGTTTTGTACCTTAGACTTGCAATCAGGATATTGGCAAGTGGGAATGAATCCATCTGATATGGAAAAGACTGCATTTTCGAGTCATATTGGATTATTCCAATATAACATAATGCCGTTTGGTTTGTGCAATGCACCAGCAACATTTGAAGCAAGGATGGAAACTATCCTAAGTGATTTATTGTGGAAAAGATATCTTGTATACCTTGACGACGTTATAGTCTTCGGAAAAACATTCGAAGAGTGTTCTAACAATCTCAAATTGGTATTAGAACGTATTATTTCCAATGGTCTCAAATTGAAACCCAAGAAATGCCACCTGTTTAGAAAGTCAATAAATTATTTGGGCCGCATCATTAGTGATGAAGGAATAAAAGCTGATCCTTATAAAATAAAATCAGTTACAAATTGGAATAGACCTAAAACACCCAAAGAAGTGAGGTCCTTTTTAGGATTCTGTTCCTATTATAGGGAATTTATTCCGAATTATTCTAGAGTCAGTTACCCATTACAAGCAATTGCTAACTGGACTCCAGGAAGTACCAAGGAAAAATTTCCTTGGACGCATGAACAGGAATCTGCTTTTCAAAAGCTAAAGGACCTGTTCATGAGTACTCCAGTATTACAATATCCGAATGAAACAGATCATTTCATACTGGACCATTCGAACCCCTAGTTGCCAGTATACTGGATTGGTCTATGGATCACATACGACGTTTCCAGGAAGCTGACTCGATAACTGCACAGCTACTGCAATTAGTACCAAAGGGTATACGTCCAGTTAGACCAGAGGTCTCTCTGGAAAACCGAGAAATGAGAAGGTTTCTTGCTCAATGGACAGAGCTTGAAGTCCGGAAAGGCGTGTTATACCGTTGGAAGCCATATAATAATGCTGAGAAAATCATGCAAGTGGTAATACCACATGCCATGAGACATGACATTATGTACTTCTGTCATGGGCATCGGACCAGTGGTCACTTCGGAAGGAAACGCTCATTAGCACGACTTTCCAAGAAGTACTACTGGCCTGGCATGACACGCGACTTGCAAAGATGGGTAACCACCTGTCCGGATTGTTGTAGAAACAAACCCGGACCCGGGATGGGCAAGCTTCCCCTATCCCAAGAACTTTTCGGAGTTAGATTCGCAAGAATCGGGGTGGATATCATTAGTGGACTGAATACAACCGCTAATGATAATACCTGTATGATGGTAGTGTGTGATTATTATACAAAATACACCAAAGTATTCCCACTACCGGATCACAAATCAGTCACTTGTGCCGAAGCCTTCGTAAAGGGATGGGTACTGACTTTCGGTGTACCATTAATGCTACACAGTGACCAAGGCAGAGAATTCGAATCAAATCTCTGGCAAGGTATGTGCAAATACTTAGCTATCTGCAAGACTAGAACCAATCCATATAGGCCACAAAGCGACGGATTGGTAGAAAGGTTCAATAGAACCCTTATTCAGGTCCTAAAGTCACTTGTTAATGAACACATGGACGACTGGGATGAGCAATGTCATTTCGTGACACATGCTTATAACAGTACGGTACATTCGAGTACTAACTGCACTCCGAACCTATTAGTATTTGCAGAAGATCTGATAATGCCTGCAGACTTAGTATTTGGAGTCGTAGGAATGGACCCGGAACTACCTTGTCATGTAGTTTTTGTCGAATGTTTAAGAGACAGATTTAAAAAGGCATATGAATCTGTCCGAATTGATTTGGGAAAAAGTGCCAAATGGCAGAAGGTTGGATATGATACCGATCTAAAACATCGGAAATTCCAATCCGGAGACAGAGTTCTGAGACTACATGAACCACTTAGACACATAAAATTAGCGTCTAATTGGGATGGTCCTTTTACTGTAACACAAGTTATTAGTGATTGCATCGTAATTATCAAATCAGACCTTGGTCGACTCTATAAGTCAAATGTGGCTAGGCTAAGGAAATGGTCTGGGAGGGAGACCTCCACAGAAATGTATGGTGAAGGTTCCGGAGAGATCCTGAACCAGAATCGTATAAAAGACCAGGTGAAGAACACTACAGTGAAGCGAGTCCGAGGTAGGCCTAAGAAGTCTTCCGAATCAGCGCCACCCACGCCAACACCGATTAAGCGTGGGGGAGTTAAAAAAGTCTCGGCAGGTGAAGACAAAAAGAAGAGGAAAGGTGTTTCGAAGGCCAAGAAGCACCTAGGAAAGGCTCTTCAGACTGTCAGGTCCGATAAAGAACTATCCAAGAAGGGGATATACGTTCGCCGCAGCCCTCGAATTGCCCAGAGGACTGCAGTGACCTAACCTGTATACACAACGAGTGTAATGTTTACATTTAGAGGAACGGATGACAACTGACCCGAAAGGCTTATTTGTCGCCGCTGTACGATGTACCAATGGGTAGTGGACTGATAATCCGGTGGATTTGCTTAAGCTTTCCATAATCTCCACTTAAATCCCCAGACGAGTCGTCGGCGTGAGCGATAATTACCTAAAAACAATCAGTTTGTTGATGTTCCGCTCGTAGCACGTGCGTTTCCGCATGACGTCACCCCGTCCAGTCTCGACTGACCTCTCATGACCCCGCGAGTCCGCGCGGAAATGACGTCACGAAAGCTGGCTTGTCGCCATATTGTTTTTCGGTAAATTTCGAGGCGGACGCTGTTGCTCCCTCCTCTGATTTTTACCGTCTAGCAAACCCTTGGTGTGCCCTCAGAGTCTGTCTCCTGGTAGGCAGACTCCGCTTGTGTCGGCCCCGGCGCCGTAAAGGCCGGAAAACAGGAGTATTTAACTCTCGGATTGATTCCCCAGTCATGGCTGAGGAATCCGTTGTTGCAGCCAAGCTATCCGGCGACCCGGATAAGCTGACTCCGTCCGCAGAAGCTTTTCCGGAAGCTTTGTCACCTGTAACACAGGCAGAGAGCGAGCTGATGGAAGTGGAGGAACCCACGGATCGCTCGTTCAAGGAGAAGTTGGCCTCATTTTCACTGAATGAGCCCGAAAAGATGTTGTCACCACTTCCGACCGAGGGATCTGGAGACGCTGTGAACCCTGAACCAGCAGCAACTGGGTCCGAGACTACACAAGTCGACGGCCCGAAGGATCAGTGGAAGCCAGCAGTGGCTGACCCGTTTCCAGCAGAGTACGACGGTCGGTACCTGTACGTCCATCCGGAGCTACAGGCACAGGTGACCTACGCAGACGGTACACCGGTTAGGTTGGACCCAAAAGTGAGAATGGCTATCGAGGGCGTCATGGCTCCCGAACAGCTGGACAGGACGCCACCCGAATGGCTCCGAGACTGGCCGTGGTTCCAACGAGGACTCATGGTGGACGCTGCTTTTCGCCAAGTAGTGTATGAAGCGAACAGAGCCTTCCTGCTCGGAGCGTATCCGAAGCCGGACAGGTCTCTGTGGAACGTCAAGCAGACCAACATTGATTGGGTAGGCTGCGTCTCAGAACCCGAGGGGCAAACTTACCCGCGTCCTTGTGCCACCCGGCCCCAGTAACGGACCATGAAGGAGTACCGTGAAGCCGCTAGCAACTTCGAGCAGTGGGACGACGGTTATTACATAACCGAAGCAGAGTTAGTCGACGTACAAAACAAGTCGCTAACGGGTTTGGACAGGAGTGCAGCCCTTCGGACGATCCTTATCCGTCGTATGACTGCGGAACAGGAGGCTCTGGAAGAGGCTAAGAGGGAAGCGGAATTACCCGCACCTCCTATGCCCGACCTGAAGCTTGCCACCCGGAGCACAGCCGGTTCTGCTACAGCCACCGGCAGTACTACCGAACCAAGCCCGGTAGAAGTCTTGACCTCCAGCGCGTCCGGAACCAAGGACCCAGAAGAAGACTGGAAGGTCAGTAAGAACAGGAGGTCCGCTGCGCGGAAGCTCAAGAATCTCCCAGATTCTGCTAGAGCCGAACCGCAAGCTAGCACCTCAGCCACTGGTAGTACTGCCATGGAGGTTGTTTCCTCGGATGAGGAATCAGTGCACGAGTCCTCGGTGGAATATGATGAGAAGGCCACCCCATCTACCCAAACCGAGGCAGAACGCTGGGCTAACGCCAAATCCGGATTTAAAACCTGGATCCCGACGTGCTTCTCCGACTGTGCTTACGGAGTAAAGAAGGACGGCTCTACCCTGTACGCCTGCCCGGACTCTGTAAACAAGAACAACGAGTCGGATGATGAAGATTGGATGCGTCTCTCGGACGAGGATCCCAATCCGAGCAAAGCCTATCGTAAGATGTGGCTTATGCTAAACCACACCAAAGGGTATTACACCTATACCCAGAGGCGCAAGCTGCGTTGGGCACTTGAGAAGTGGTACGGTGACGACCAAAAGTCCTGTCCCTTCTCCATCTGCCAGGATGCCAGTGATGTCTCGATCCGGACCTGGAGCACTTCAGCCCGGTTCCAGAGGCATCTAGTAGAGGCCCATTTCCACCATCACCCGGTTTACATTTGTGATCCGAGTTATGGTAAGAAGGGCAAGAAATGCACTACGAAGGTTCAATATAACCGATGTAGCGATCTGGCCAGACACCAGAAAAAGTGCCATGCGGAAGGTTTAGATGGGGCTCGCAAACGAATCATGGAGCTTCATCAGGAACTCATGAAGGAGTTCGATAGCTTGAGTGAAGATAATTGGTCGAAGATCCGACCAGGGGACCAAGTCCTCTGCGAAGTTCCGAAGACCAAGGATTCGAAACTCCGCGCCAAGATTGTCCTGACTCCCGGAAAAGGAAAACTGGACATGCACGAGTCCCTCTGGCAGAAGTGCGAGGAATCCGGGAAGGAGGGAAAGAGAGCTCGTGAGAGGAGCAGAAGGGACCAGAACCGTGGTGGTAACGGTAATGGTCAGACCACCACAGCTACTAAAGCCAGGGTAGAAGATCGCTCCAGGTCTCCCTTGGCACGCCACCCACACGAGCAGGTTCAGGGTACTCCTGTCTTTAAGAGACCCGAATCTGCAGGATACGCAGGTGCTGTATCAAAGCCGGGGAAAGTTAACACCCGTAACTTTCTGTCCATGAACCAGGGACCTGGACCTGAGAGCCAGACCCTGGTCGTTGGAAAGGGAGGTCGACTTGTCACCAAGAAGACTTCAGCACCTGCAGCCGCCGGATCCGCATCTGCTGCAGCCGCTCTACCAGCCAACTTCATCCCAGAGCAGATACAACTGTATATGCAGATGGGGCTGAAGCAGAATCCAGCACCTCCCACCTACTGTGTACCAACAGCAGGAGTATCCGGAAGCCCTACATCCGGAAGTGGCCCTCAGGCAGTGTCGACTCCCCCCAAGGTTGCCGCACCACCTGAGAAACCAAAGGATGCGATTACCATTAAAACCGGTAACGCCAAAATCTGGTTCGAGAAGTCTCGCCAGGGGGAAGCGGATGTCCAGAAGGCCATCTACACCCACTGGGAGAAATGTGTCCGCGACAGAGCGACTGACTTCCATCAGGGTCTCCTTAACGATACCCTGTTATGTATGAAGGAGGTGGCAGATGCCGAAAGACAGCGCCTCGAGACCCTCATCTGGGACGATGTAAAAGCCCAGGAGGATGAAGCCTTAGCTGCCAAAGAACAGGCAGCTATGGACATACACGTCCTGGAGAAGCGTGTTATGGAGGAGATTACCCGGAATACCAACTTAAACACTAAGTTTATGAGGGTATTCGGAGTCGATATCGACGAGTGGGACGGCACTCCCGAATCGGCTCTAGATCTTCTTAAGAAGAAGCATGCTAAGAAGTCCATCTAAGCATGCTACGGGTTATTTTCTTATATTACTTTTTCTCCATTAATAACCAGATTTAGTCTTTGCGGAACAACACATCTGCGAATGTCTTCTATTAGAATATGAACACTTGTATTCTATGTGTTCCGGGTTCCTTTTATAACCAGCTAATTGTATGATTCAGGACATATAACTCTTTATTATATCCTGAATAGTCTATCCGGATTAGGAGCTACACTTTTAAAAAGTCCAATAGTAGACCTGCTGCTGTCATACGTATCCGGATGCTGGTTCCTGACTCCTGCTGTTACCTGTTGCTGACCACAATATAAGGATGGACTATATGACTCTATACTACCTCTACTACCAAATGGATTAAACTACATACTACTACATACTATTACTTCCGGATCAACCTATTTTGGACTATTACTTATGTCAACTATACTTAAATGGATTACGTTTCTACTTGTTGACAACCGGACTATTATTCTACTATTATTCTACACCATTCGGATATACCTATGAACAATAACACTTCTAGAGGATTGTGGGTAGCTGCCCCAAATTCATCTACCGTGTTCATATTTATTACCCTGGATCATAAAAAGACTCTAGCACGTCCATCCCGTGGTTAGCTGACCACCCTACCTACCTTCTAGCATCCGGCAGACTGCGGCGCAAGACTCCAGCAACATTCACTATTTTTGTCATGTATATAATGTCATATAACTATTTTTCTAATATCATTTGTATGTGCATAGTTACACTATGATGACAAATTACTGTATATTTTGATACAGGTATATATATTAATACGGATCTCTGGTTACTATGTATATTATTTATTAAGATCCGGTAAACTTCACAGTGTATAATCACCAGATTATTCATATTATTGTCCTGCGAGGCATTTTCTGGTATAAATATATTCATCTGGTGCTATAATGGTTATTTGGTACACGGTGGTATCACATATAGTGTCATATACATTACTCCACCAAAATTTTTTTTCTTTTTCAAGGGTACGGTTCTATTCATAAAACTCACGAAATCCTTAACGGATTCATATGGTCATAAACATATAAAATGTCATTAGATAGTGTCGTTACTTTAAAAGTCTTTCTCAAGACTATATAATCGTTCATAATATTATTAATTACAAACCCATATGGATGTTATCATGTGATTTATTCAACATTAACAGTTCCGTTACATATAACTGTTATTATCACATATATGCGAATTGTGATACTTATCCTAATACTTATACCGTAAGCATGGATTGTCAATATATGGTATAAAAGGTTAATTAACAGTTCCGTTACACATAACTGTTATTCACTCAACAAATTCGTATTGTATTACAACATCCAGTTTGTTATTCGGTAACTATATACACTATCAAATATATAAAATTGACATTCGAATCATATTATACATACTGTTAACGTTATATCTATGGTTGTACCTCTATTATTAGGGTTTAGACATATAGTAATGTTATCCCTATAATAACACAATAGCTATAACTCCTTCCTAAATGTCTGGGGGAGTGGTGTAGAGGTACTTATTGTATGACCATAGTGTGGGTACCGTCTGACGTGGTGGGTGAGTCGAGTCGTCGGACGTTCCTCAGGTTCCGGATAGGTGGCAGCACCGATCCGGGTCTGTGGGGACATCTGACGACGAACACCTGGGTTCCTATATAAAGCCCAGGGCTCAGCCGCTACGTCAGAGGCCCCTCTGGCCTCCAAGTATGTAAGACCATCCCTTAATATCTGTTAGCTGCCCTATAAACAACTATCGGGTAGCCGTGAGTGTGTATTTTAATAAAGACTATCCGTTGGCATACACTTGAATCACCGTCTTACTCTTTCTTTCCCGAATCGTAAGACCCGAACCCCCAGGTCCGTAAGACCAAAACCATTACATCAGTATTTACTCACAATTTGTCAGATATTAGTCAATATATGTCAGTAATTACTCGCCATTTATCAGCAATTAGTCAATATATGTTAGTAATTACTCACCATTTGTTAGCAATTAGTCAAAATATGTCAGTATTTATTCACAATTTATCAGCAATTAGTCAATATACGTCAGTACTTAGTCACTATAGCAATTAGGCAATATATGTCAGTACTTAGTCACTATATATCTTCAATTATAAATACATGTCAGTATTTACTCACAATCTGTCAGCAATTAGTCAATATATAACAGAGAAATAGCCATTGATTCAATTGTGCATCCTGCCTTGACTGGTATTTGTCAAAATATGTCAGTATCTATGGACTATTTGTCAGCAATAAGTTAATATATGTTAGTAATTGTTCACTATTTTTCAGCAATTTGTCAATATATGTCAGTAATTACTCACTATTTGTCAGCAATTATTCAATATAATTTATATTAGTAATTACTCACTATTTGTCAGCAATTAATCAATATATGTCAGTATTTACTCACTATTTGTCAGCACTCAGTGAGTGAGTGAGTGAGTAATAGATGTTTAACGCCATTTCGACAGCTAAGGTCATATTCATGGCGAGAATGACATTACACAATTTCACAGGGGAATGTGTCAGTGCCCGCGCATATGTGCACCACACACATCCCGAGGCGATAGGAAAGAGGCGAAATAGACCCTTTTAAGTGGGCTAGGGAAGCCCGGTCAGCACTCAGTCAATATATGCCAGTTCTTAGTCATTATATAACAACACTTAGTCCCATGTCAATAATTACTCACAATTAGTCAATATACGTCAGTACTTAGTCACTATAGCAATTAGGCAATATATGTCAGTACTTAGTCACTATATATCTTCAATTATAAATACATGTCAGTATTTACTCACAATCTGTCAGCAATTAGTCAATATATAACAGAGAAATAGCCATTGATTCAATTGTGCATCCTG
The DNA here is from genome assembly GCA_949317995.1 of Acholoe squamosa. Classification (NCBI taxonomy): domain Eukaryota; kingdom Metazoa; phylum Annelida; class Polychaeta; order Phyllodocida; family Polynoidae; genus Acholoe; species Acholoe squamosa. The sequence goes on along the minus strand of OX439039.1, from coordinate 69,298,548 downwards.
CCTTGACTGGTATTTGTCAAAATATGTCAGTATCTATGGACTATTTGTCAGCAATAAGTTAATATATGTTAGTCATTATTCATTATTTGTCAGCAATTAGTCAATACATGATAGTAGTTACTTATATTTTATAAGCATTTAGTCAATATATGTTAGTAATTGCTCACTATTGATATATGACAAATTGTGACTGACATAAATGGACTAAGTGTTGTTTTATAATGACTAGGTACTGGCATATATTGACTGATTGCTGACAAAAAGTGAGTAATTACTGACATGTATTGACTAATTGCTGACAAAGAGTGAGTAATTACTGACATATATTGACTAATTGCTGTTATATAGTGACTAAGTACTAACATATATTGAGTAATTGCTAGTGATTATATTACTAGCATTTATTCATTAAAATGCAAGTAAATACTGACATATATTGACTAATTGCTGACAAAGAGCGATTAATTACTGACATATATTGACTAATTGCTGTTATATAGTGACTAAGTACTAACATATATTAAGTAATTGCTAGTGATTATATTACTAACATTTATTCATTAAAATGCGAGTAAATACTGACATATATTGACTAATTGCTGTTATATAGTGACTAAGTACTAACATAGATATATTGAGTAATTGCTAGTGATTAATTACTAACATTTATTCATTAAAATGCAAGTAAATACTGACATACATTGACTAATTGCTGATGAATTCTGAGTAAATACTGACATGTATTGACCAATTGCTGATATATATTGAGTAATGACTGACATATATGGACTAATTGCTGACAAATAGTGAGTAATTACTGATATATTTTGACTAATTGCTGACAAATAGTGAGTAATTACTGACTTTTATCAGTGATTAGTCAAAATATATCAATATATGTTAGTACTTAGTCACTATATAACAGCAATTAGTCAATATATGTCAGTAATTGTCAGGATATGTCAGTACTTAGTCACTATATATAAAAAAATTAGTCAACACATGTCAGTATTTACATACAATTTGTCAGCAATTAGTCAACATTTTGTCAGCAGTAAGTAAATATATGTCAGTACTTTGTCACTATTTATCAACAATTAGTCAGAATATATCAGTAACTATGCGAGAGGGAACCTATTCAAATATTCTGGTTATCAACCTTGGCAAAATAATTCATCACAGCTATGCTGTGCTTACCTCAAGGTTTTCCTCAAGTCATCAAAAATATGCCTCCTCGTGTAGCAATGACTTGATGGGAAAAAATTTCCATTTTAGATATGCTGCCATGAAGTAACATTGTGCCTATAAAATGATACATTCTAACTTTCATCCCCAGGTCTGATGGACTATGAGGCTGCGCTGAAAATTGATCCAAAGAATGAGCAAATTCGTAAAGATGCTGAAAGGATACGTATAGAAGTCCAGGGAGAACCGTTAAGATGATGCAAACTTGAACGTGAACGGCAAATGTGTTCTAAATTTATGCCTACTGTAAGTCCTGCAGCTTATAAATACACAAATTGGGCCCCAGATACAAGTTATAGATTAGGTTATTTAAGTAGTAGTTTATATCATAGTAGGCGACCCCCATGTAAGACGCGCCTACAGATTGTAGATTTGCCCTAGACATTCAAATAACATTAAACTTCTTTTCTACTCACCTTCTCAAATTTCAAAAAGCCATTTATGGCTAGGACTCCCCCCCCCCCGTCCCCGTTAATGTACTGCTGAAGGTGTTACTTTGGAATGTAATATATCAAATAAAAAGTTGTGGTGTGACCCTTGTGGATCCACGGAGAAGTAAATCCTAATGTGTAAACCACGCCTTATGAGCAGGGTACTACGGAAGATTATCATGTGACTAGTACAAACCTATGCAAGATGTGTAAGCCTGCATTTGTGCAGATTCTTGGTGACGAGTGAGAATGATGTATCAAAGATCCAGTTACAAGCATCCTACCTATTCCTTTATTCCTTCTTTTAATAAAACAGAAAAATCCTTTTTTCCTTCATTTCAGCTGAAAATTATTTTATTTTCAGAATTCTGAAATTTCACGACTGTAGGATGATTTATGTCTCCCATTCACCTATTCAGTATAGAGAACAAGCAAAGTTGGTGGTACCTGTATAAAAATCTGTATGCAAGCCTTAATAGACCAGGAAGATTTGTGTTAGGGAGTGATCATTCTTTAACAACAGGGTGAGGGTCTGGTGGGTTTGAGGGGGGGGGTCAGAATTTTTTCAACCCCTTGACCAGGGAGGTCAGAATTTTTTCGACCCCCAAGGGGGTCTAAATAATTTCACCCGTTTTCAGCAAAAAACCCTGCGGGTTACCATAAGTTAAAGGGTGCGTTCGCACATGATTTTCGGCACCCCTGGGAGGGGGGTCAAAAGATTTTGGCCCTTGAGGAGCAAATTGTTTTCACACGGACGCATGCAAACCCAACAGCCCCCCCCATTGTTAAAAAAAAATCACTCCCTTAGGTAGATATTCAGGTAGAGAAGATGCTAGATAGAGGTATCATAGAGCCTACTTGGCGAGAGCAGGGAGATTGCGTTTCCAATATTTTCACTCGACCTAAACCAGATTGTTCAGTACAGGAAATATCTGATCTCACTGAGTTGAACAATTACATTGAATACCAGCATTTTAAAATGAATGATATTTTTGTATGTGCTGACAAGGAAGAAACTTTAGAAAGGGGGGTGGGCATTGAATTGTTAGACAATGCGGGACTGGTGATACACCATGAAAAGGCCACAAACGAAAGTGAAGTACTCCCTGGTACATAAATCAAATTGTGTCAATTAATACCAAATAAATAACCATTTTGTGTCAATAAATTACCAAGAATAAATATTGTGTCAATTATTACCAAGAAAATCACGATTTTGTCTCGGAAATACTTTGTGTATTTCTGGGACCATGCGAGACGAGGCGGGAAAGTGTCATGTGACCTCAGTTGGCGCGCGTCTCTGGATTCGTGGTTGTGTCAACGGACCGTTACAAGTGGTGAAGTGAATATACACGGAATCCAGAGAAGTTCATTTGATCCTTTTATTGCATAGCTGACATGAGTGTTTCATAAAGATGGTAACAATGATAACACTTGCCAATATCCAAGCTCTGCCCCTGATCCTATAGCTCAACCTGTCGTAGGTTCTAGGTATAGGTGTAAGGTGTAAGTTGGGAGAGATGATTGGGAGCTGCTCAAGCTGCCTTTAATATTAAGGGCTTGAGCAGCTCACAGTATTGCGAAATATTCTATACACGTGGTTCAATAAAATAGTGACACGTGTCATAAAGAGAGAGTGCCACCTGTGGGTAAATCATGTTAATGAGAATCGAGAGGAGATTGTGAAATATCCTCTCATTCCAAATATGGCACGACAGGTAGGTCGCACTTCCTCCAGTGGGACTGTGTGGGTGTAGATATGATTGGAATGTTATTACATCCGTATACCTTATGTCACAGAGTCCCATGGGGGAAGTAGGGTTCGTAATAGCTTATGGATCCTGGTTCCTGTTAGGGACACAGATTATTAAGTGTGTATCGTGAGCAGAGCTTAGGCTTTATATGGCGAAGAATTTAGTAAATATGAAAAATATTAATAATACCCAGAATGGTCCATTGACAAATCCCCACATTCCTACTTGTCTCTGCACGAGTGTAAAGGGAGAAAATATGTAGAAAAATAAGACTTTGCCAAGTCCATTGACAATTATGGGTATTATTGAATTATTTTCATTTATGAAAATAATTCATTTACATGTAGTACCTCGCGCTAAAATTTAGACCAATAGCTCAGCTACTGAAATCATCAGTGCATGACCTAGACCGCTTAGGCCTTGCTAAGGTCCTTTCAGTTATTCATTTTTTCTGTGCCACCATAGGTATAATACTCAAGACCATTCTCATTAGTCCCACTCACTAAGGCATGTGCAAGTCTAGTGTAATCACACATACGTCACAGCATCGGCCCTCTCTATCCCCTGTCCGTTTCTATCCTGTCCTCTTCTTGTTGATTTCATGAAGCCGAGAAAGCTACCCACTTAGATCTCGCCTACAGAGACACTACAGCTTGCTCTCCCTGCCTACAGTTCCCACCTGTCTCCACTAGCCCTTCAGCACCAGTAGAGACACCCAATACCCCCCCCCCTCTAGGGCGTGTTTTAATTGTGTTTTTCACACCTCCCATAGCCCACAATACCTGTAGAGGCGTCCAAAGCCGCGAAAACGCGGCCCTAAGACGTCTGATTGCTATCCAATCACTCCCATAGCCCACATTACCTGCAGTGACATCCTTAGCTGCAAAAACACAGCCCAGAACCCCCAAGGTCATAGTCCAACCCCCCCCCCCCACACACACACACCCTCACAATGCCTCTATACCCGCCTAAAGCTCATATCAATAAGCTGTAGGCGCTGTAGTCCTTCTTAGCTCAGAGTACACTCATTGGTACATCCACCTGTATGCACCCCCCCCACCTCCTCCTAATCACCTCATAATAGTATAGCTGTCAGACCCCCCCCCCCTGCGCCACCCAGCACCCAATCACCTCGTAATAGGGGTGGGTATTGATGGAATACATAAACTTATGCCTGATACATGGTCACTTTAACCAGTTAGAATGATCGCTACATTAGCCTATACATTGCCATAATTGTATAATTGACTCTAAACATCATTATAGTCACTCCAGGTAGAGATACAGCATTGTATTTGGCCATGAAATAAATTATTTGTCCTTAAAAGATTGCTAAATAGGCCTAAAATATCGCTAGGTTGGTATAATATACTCTACACATTTTTATTAGCTGAGAGACCCTTGGATCACCTGTCATTTTATTCCATAAGGTCAGCGTGATGCTCCAATGCATTTATTTGTCCTTAAAAGATCACTAAGTTGGTGATAACTTTGTTCCCATTGTGCAGATTTGAAAATAAAGACTGCCACGACGTTCGCCAGCTCAAGCTACCCTTAATCTATAGGTCACACTATGGGAAACTCCTATTATTAAGGGAGATGTGATTTTTTTTGTAAAACTGCCAGTTCTTGGACCTCTCTGCCAGTGCCTGGACTGGCATCTGCCCCGGGTCTCAAAAAAACCTTTATTTCAATCCATTCCTTCCTCAAACCTGCCCTTTTTTGCCAGTGACACTTAAAACAGATAGCTTTTGGCTGGAGGTAGGGCGCAGGTGGACTGGCTCAGGCCGAAAAGGCTGCTAGTTAAAAAGATTATTTCGCTTATTCTTTTCCGAAACAAATTTTTTAGGGGGGGCATGTTCTTTAGGGGGACGAAACACCCCAGATTGATACCAAACATTCCATACCCAAGCATATTATTTGCATAATTAGCATAATTATGCAGTATCTTGGTACTTTTCCATATATATAGATGTGTGTCATTGCTCCCTTATAGAATTCATCTGCTTGCAAGTATAAACTACTGACTGCACCTAGTGACTAGTGGAATCTGAACAATAGAAATGGAATACCCCTCCCCTACCTTCCTATAGCATGAATCAAGTTGTTCAACATAGGCAGCCATTGCTTGATCAGGTGCTTAGACCTTTTAGATCCAAATGCTAGTTACCAGTGCATTATCACTGTTGATAAGCTTTACACATCAATACCTGCAGCCACCCGGGGCACAAGCCCTGTTTGCACTGAATGGATGTCTTTCCATTTCTCCATTCTCTGGTGTTTGATTGAAAATGTTGACGTGATTCTGTGTTTTAATTTGTGTTTTAATCTGTGTTTTAAGATACATGTATTGAGTTTACGGCTATAACAGGATAGTGTTAGTGCTATGGTATGATAGTAATTCATCATTATTTGTCAGCGGTTAATTTGTTAGCAATTAGTCGAAATATGTCAGTATTTACTCACAATTTGTCAGCGATTAGTCATTATATGTCAGTACTTAGTCATTATATCAGCAATTATCAATACATGTCAGTATTTACTTACAATCTGTCAGCAATTAGTCAATATATAACCGAGAAATAGCCATTGATTCAATTTTGCATCCTGCCTTGGTATTTGTCAAAATATATCAGTATCTATGGACTATTTGTCAGCAATTAGTTAATATATGTTAGTAATTGTTCACTATTTTTCAGCAATTTGTCAATATATGTCAGTAATTACTCACTATTTGTCAGCAATTATTCAATATAATTTATATTAGTAATTACTCACTATTTGTCAGCAATTAATCAATATATGTCAGTATTTACTCACTATTTGTCAGCACTCAGTGAGTGAGTGAGTGAGTAATAGATGTTTAACGCCATTTCGACAGCTAAGGTCATATTCATGGCGAGAATGACATTACACAATTTCACAGGGGAATGTGTCAGTGCCCGCGCATATGTGCACCACACACATCCCGAGGCGATAGGAAAGAGGCGAAATAGACCCTTTTAAGTGGGCTAGGGAAGCCCGGTCAGCACTCAGTCAATATATGCCAGTTCTTAGTCATTATATAACAACACTTAGTCCCATGTCAATAATTACTCACAATTAGTGAGATATTAGTCAATAAATGTCAGTAATTACTTGCCATTTATCAGCAATTAGTCAATATATATTAGTAATTACTCACTATTTGTCAGTAATTAATCAATATACGTCAGTACTTAGTCACTCTATGTCAGCAATTATCAATACATGTCAGTATTTACTCACAATCTGTCAACAATTAGTCAATATATAACTATTCACTATTAATTTTGTCAGCAATTAGTCAATACATGATAGTAGTTACTTACATTTTACAAAGTTTATTGAGTAATTACTGACATATATGGACTAATTGCTGACAAATAGTGAGTAATTACTGATATATTTTGACTAATTGCTGACAAATAGTGAGTCAATATATGTTAGTAATTACTCACTATATAATAGCAATTAGTCAGGATATGTCAGTACTTAGTCACTATATATCAGAAATTAGTCAACACATGTCAGTATTTACATACAATTTGTCAGCAATTAGTCAATATATGTCAGTATTTACTCACATTTTGTCAGCAGTAAGTAAATATATGTCAGTACTTTGTCACTATTTGTCAACAATTAGCCAGAATATATCAGTAACTATGCAAGAGGGAACCTATTCAAATATTCTAGTCATCAACCTTGGCAAAATAATTCATCACAGCTATGCTGTGCTTACCTCAAGGTTTTTCTCAAGTCATCAAAAATATGCCTCCTCGTAATACAAATACGGGGTTTTGTGAAAACCTGATGAGTTTGACATCATATGCGGTATAAAAATATAGTTCCTTTATGGAATTACAAAAATAAAGTTTGTGTGGATCAAGTGACTTTATATATACAGGTTATAAATGCAGGGATATGTACAATGCTTAAAATATATATGTACCGGTTTGTTATTGTGGGAAAAAGAAAATTTTCCTGGTTTGATAACATGTTTGGTTTTATACATTAATATACAATGAGATATATACAGAAGAAAGTTAACCAAGTATGGTGATTCTTGGTACCGTGGGGTCAACAACCAACACAAGGGTGATGAGTTTTTGGCTGCACAGTACCAAGGCTTACAACTGAAGTTGTGTAGGGTTTGCTACACAGTCGGGTATAAGGTATAAGTCAAGGTAGTATTCAGTGTTTACTGTCGACTAGAACTTGGTGTTGATTCAAAAATACATTTACAATAAATTAGTCAAGGTAGTATTCAGTGTTACTGTTAGTAGTATAATATTAGGTCTTCTTAAAATAATTATTTTAAGAAGACCTAATATTCTGAAAAATTTAGATTATTTAAAAAGGAGGTCGATTATAAATAATATCCTATACCATGTATATGTTAAATGGAAAAAAGCATGTATATGTTAAATGGAAAGATTATGTGATAAAGTGAAATAAAAACAAGAATCAAGATTTCATTTTTATTGTTTCTTTTATTCAAAAACAATATCATTTATCAGTTGATCCAAAACCATTGTCACCTCTCATGGTTTCATTAAGGATATCACATTCTTGAATGACAGACATGTAAATTTTTTCCAATATCATTTGTGCTATCCTGTCTCCTTCAGTTATTTCAAAAACAATATCATTTATCAGTTGATCCAAAACCATTGTCACCTCGCATGGTTTCATTAAGGATATCACATTCTTGAATGACAGGCATGTAAATTTTTTTCAATATCATTTGTGCTATCCTGTCTCCTTGAGTTATTTTATATTCTTTTTCTCCGAAATTAAAGAGAATGACTCCTACATTACCTCTATAATCTCTATCTATGACTCCAGCACCTACGTCGATGAAATATTTTAACATAAGTCCTGATCTCGGAGCCACACGAGCATAGCAACCAGGAGGTATGTCCAGTGCAATATCTGTTTTTATTAATTCTTTACTTTTAGGAGGGATGATATAGTCATAGGCACTATATAAATCCTGCTGCATCACTTGAAGCACGAGTTGGAGTGAAAGCTCTTGGAGATAATTTCATGAACTTTAATAGAGACATCTTCAATGAGATGACAGTATACTAACTGATTTTTTCTTGTTGACAGTGCACAAAACTCATTTCACTTGCTGTTTATTCTATTCACAGAGATGTTTGCGAAGAAGTTGTCTTTACTTGAAGAGGACTCCAGTTGTCTTTACTTGAAGAGGACTCCATCATCTTTTTTATATGATTAGCACCTTTCAGCACCGATGCTCTTCTTCATTTATCTGATTACCTATTTTGTTGTAAGCTGCATAATAACTTTCTTGATCTTCAGGGGTTCTTTCCAGCTTGTAACATTGTTTCAATTTTGAAGTGCATATTTTTTGTAATATAAGCTGTGCAACGGCTTCTCCTTTCTTTATAATGGCTTCTTTCTCTTCTTTTTCACTAAAATTGTGCAACATAACTTTAATTTCTTCTCTGTAATGAGTGTCTATTATTTTTGTTTCAACGTTTACATCATTATTTCTTTTTTTTCCTCAAAGGCGATATCATACCATAATAACCACATGGAACAGAAACTTGGATACCTGTTTCTATGAAACGACTTCCTTTAGGAGGGATGGTATATTCAGATGGACTGTATAAGTTGTATCCTATAGTGTAATATTTTTGAGCAGGAGAGATTGCATTAGGATTAATTTTAACGAATCTTAAGACTGGAGTTTCCATTTTTCAAGACGATGAAGTACTATATTTTTTCTCTTGCTTTTTTGATGTATGTTTTATGTTGTTCTTCAATGATTGAGTACTATGTATATATGCTATTCTCATGATATCTCAATCAGGTTATATGAACAAAGAACAAAACAAATTATATGATATATAAATATGTTTATTTTTTTATTCCTTTACAAAAATTAGGTTTCTGTTGCTCTTTTCTTTGTTGTTTTCTTGGTTGGTTAGTTAGTTTCCCGTTCTTTTATCAAATTCTAAGAACAGAAGCTTCAAAACATCATTTCTTTCCATTTCAAACAAAGCTTTCATTAATTGATGAGTGGCACTGTTCTTTGATCTTTGCCACATCTTTAAGACATTAAAAGTTAAATGTTTTATGTCTTGTTCTGGTTGAGAGGATATGGTTTTTATTTCATCCAGCGTGATGTGCAGATATATAGCCACTTTCTTCCAATCTCTTGACATTCTTTCACTTAGTACAATGAAGAACATTTGGACAGCAGTTGACTCATCACTATGTTCTTCTAAATTTTTTTCTTTGAAGAATTCTTCTGTGAATTCAACCAAGTCCATTCGTTGGTTTTCCTTGAAACTCATTAACAGTTCTTCAGTTCTTAAGTAGAAAGGAACTCCTCTCCACCACTTGTTCAGCATTTCAAGACCCATGGTTGTAGTGGTTTTAGTTTTGTTCATGTTTTCAAGTTTTGTATGAGGTATTCCAAGATGTACACCTAGTTTCATCCATTCATATGCTAACAAGACTGAAATCTTTTGAAGAAATAGATCAGAGTAACCTAAATCTTCTTCGAAATAGTAAGACGGCAAAGGCATTTTTTTTTTCTTACTGCAACAAGAGCAACAATATGTAAATGTAAGTGAAAAGTGCTGTTGTATATTTGTCTAAGGAAACATACATGTATACATGAGCAGTTTAAAAGATATATCCTATTTCATATAGGTTTACACTGTTTTCTGTTTTATCTCAAAGACATAAACTTGATGTGACCATCAAGCAAGACGTATCTTATGTAGATGTATACATATTATAAGAACGCATAAGAATTATGACATATAACACAACAGGATCTGGTATGAAAGCATTGCTCAGTCCTGACATGAGACAGTAAGCGAACAGCATCTTAATTTTAGTAGCTTATTTTTTATATTTTTTTCACATATCTCAGCATGATTAAGGAACGGGTATTTCAGGCAGCTGTATGCATGTTATGAAAAAACATGTCAGCATAGAACAAACAAGAATAGGATAAGACATAACAGTACTTATTAATCCGGACATGAGACAATACATAAGAAAAATGCATATAAATTGATGTGATATTATAGTATGGATTTTTTTTTCCTTTTTTCACTTTTAACATAATGGTATGGTTTTTTTAATGACTATATATATAAATTTATTTTTTATTTTTTCTTAAGATTTTACAGACAAGATATTTTTCCATAAAGAAAGATATTCTTTCACTTTCTCCTTGTCTTCTTCTGTGTATCTTTCTAGATATATAGGATTTATGTCTAAAAGTTGAATCACAGCAACTTCTTCATCTAACATATGATGTACATTTATTTCTTCTGCCATCAAATCTCGTTCTGCATGACAAGCTATCATATCTAATATACTTTCAATCAAAGCAAATTTTTCCATGTTGTTACCTTTCCAGTACTGCGGATGGTGATCATTTTCATCATAGTGATGGTTGAGAGCCATTTCCCAACAGAATTTTTCTTCTAAATTTTTAGGTCCAGTTTTGCTTTGAAATTTTAAGGTATAACCTATAGCTTCTTCTAGAGATAACTTAGACAAGTCATGCATGTTCACTCTTGCCAGCATTTGTATTTTCTCATCTTTATTTTCGAATACATTTTCTAACAGATAATAAACAAAACATAATATTTTTCTATGTTTGAAGACTTCTTCGTAATGCTTTAACATAAGTTTCAAGAAAAAAGGAGAACAAAAAATTTTTTGATTTCTTTTTTTAATGTAAGCGAAAGCTTTATCATCTTCCCATTTCCTATGTTTAAATTGTTTCTTTATTTTGAAGTATTGCATTGCCATGTTGTAGGTGACTTAGAGAGAGAGACAAGAGTTTTCCTTCTTTTTCTGCTAATTTTTCTGAAAGAAAGCTGTTTCTTTTTTCTAGAGATCTTATTCTTTTTTGATATGGTTTTCTTTCAGCTCGAAGGATGTCGATATATTTTCGTTGACATATTCTGATCTCCTCTAGGGTTCTTATTTTATGTATGCAATCAGAGCATACCTTTTCTTCCGCTAAAGGTTCTCGTGTTTCACTATAGTTTAAGGTATTCATGTTAGATGAGTATGTGTCTGTTGGAAAGCATCTATCTCATGTTAGTTATTCATTTGGCATATGTCTGTACATATCCATCAAGCTATCAGGTGGCAAAGAATCTGGAACGTCAGAAATTTGATTGTCTCCTTCTATGTTTTTATTTTCCTCAGTTTCAGCGTTGTCTCCGTCTTCTTCAGTACAACCATAACGATCGCGAGCTATCCTTGCATAGCATTCATTTTCTGCTTTTGCTATGTTGTAGGCTTTCCTGTGAGATAACATATTCATAGTTTCATTTTGAATTTCTCTTAATTCAGTAGAAAGAACAAGATTTTTTTCTTCTTGTTCTCTTATCATGTTTATGTGTGTTCGCCTTTCTTCTTCTAACAAAGATATGTAATTGCTTTGATGGAAGCAAATTTTTTCTAGCACTTTGTTCCTCTTTGCTCCTAAAGATTGATCCATTTTTGTTGTATCTGTTTCATAAGTTTATAGTAAGAAGACAAGAGCTCTATGTTATCACAGAATGTTTTCATGAAGCAGTTTTGACCATAGTTTCTGTAGACACTGGTTTTGAGGTATCTCTTTCAGGAAAGCTTGAGAGAAAAGCGTTTCCTTCTTCATGAGATATATCATTTAAGTCAAGGTTATTTTTCATGTCCTTAGAAACAGAAGATCCTAAGTTAGGGTAAGACCATGTTTTTCTGTAATTTAAATTAGTTACATAACAGCTGAGAAAACTTTGAGTCTTCTCATTGTTATGATAAATGTTGCCACTTTCACTGCAAGACAGAAATATCTCATCTCCTTTCTGAAGAGAGGATGACATGTTTAGTTTACGCGTCTCTAATATTATGACTGCTACTGTTAAAATAAGAGTGACAAGTGCTCCTCCTGCTCCTACTTTACCGTTAGAAACTATACTGTTTATTTTGTTTAACCCATTCATGCTGTCTTTTGCCTTAGGTTCATTCATTTCCTAGAAAAGATATTTTTTATCTTTCAATAAAACTAATATATCAGTGAACAACTTCCAAGACAACAGGAAGAAAAAATAATACATGGATATGAATATTTATTTCTTTGTTTGGTTTTTTTTTCAGGAAAAGATATTTCGTTAAACAAGTTTGACTGTTGCAAGGCAATGTTTTGTCTGTGAAGTCAGATTTCTTATTTTTTTTCATTAAAATATTTTTTTACTTTAAGATCATTCCAATCAGTGTTTGTTGTGAAGCAAGATATAACTTCTTGCATAGACTTATTCTCAGCTCTGTTTTCTATGAAGAACAAACAATAGAGACCACAAGTTTCAGAAAAAAGACCTTGAATAGTATGACATGAATATTTGTACTTTGAAGGCAAAGCTTCTAAGAAAGTTTCTCGTAAAGGACTGAAACCATATGAATCAAAATATTCTGCTAGTTTGTTAGGTTTTTCATAATAAAAAGCTACCCAATGTTCCCCTGGTAAGTCACTGTTGTCTGTGTTAACTACATAGCCTGTAGGATGAGATTTAACTTCTGGTATAGTATCAGCTGAATATACTCCATACTTTCCTTCTTTTTCTTTTTTTATATCTTGCAGATATAAGTTTATTTCTAAACCATTCATTTCAGAGGATTTGAGACAGAGCTCTTAACACGTCACTAGAATGGGATTTGAGATTTAGCTCTTAGCATGTTACTAGAATCTAATCTCAAGAGTTCATCGTGTTCTAAATATATCACAGCTGCTACTCCACGAGTCAAATTCTTCTTCAACAAAACCTAACGAACCATTTTCAGAGTATTCAAATGTTCCTGATGTAGCACCGTTTTTCGATATGTCAAAACAGTAAAGGCAAGAACCGTTTTTAAATTCTGCAAAAGATATATCTACACTGTCATCTCTGAAGATGTCGCCTGTTGATTTCAGTAGAGACAGATAAGCCATGTTGTATTGATCGTTTTCATAATCTAATTCATACTGATAAAATGGTGTCCCACCATCATTTACTTTCAGTTCAATTTCTTTAGCCTTGAAATGTTCAAATCTGAAAGGGTTACGATTATGAGTTCCTGTGAAGGCATCTAAGTGTACGAGCCCTATTATAACTCTTTTCGGGAGAGGTGTGTTGTTGACTATATGTGAGGCTTGAAGGATAGATTTATTAGGACCAAAAGTAACATATTTCATGTCGACTTTATGAACAGGATAATCGAAGAAGGGTTTTAGCATTCTAGCTTTGCTCATATCTTCTCTGAATTTTTCTGTTACTCTTATTCTTTTAATGTAAAGATGAATACTTTGTATATCTATAACATATTTTTGAGCAGCAGTGTGATACATTAAACAGAAATCTTCATCTGCTCTGTCAAATTCTATAGTAAGAGGTAAATCTCCAGGCAAAGCTTTAACTTGAGCAAAAAGTTCATTATGTATTCTTACATGTATGTCAAATAATTTACTCAGGCTATCGAACTCCTTCATGAGTTCCTGGTGAAGCTCCATGATACGCTTCCGAGCCATGTCCAAACCTTCGGCGTGGCATTTCTTCTGGTGTCTCGCCAGATCACTACGTCGGCTGTATTGCACCTTCGTAGTACACTTCTTACCCTTCTTGCCATAACTCGGATCACAAATGTAAACCGGGTGATGGTGGAAGTGGGTCTCGACGAGATGTCTTTGGAACCGAGCTGGAGTGCTCCAGGTCCGGACCGAGACATCACTCGCATCCTGGCAGATAGAGAAGGGACAGGACTTCTGGTCGTCACCGTACCACTTCTCTAGAGCCCAACGTAGCTTCCTCCTCTGGGTATAGGTATAGTACCCTTCGGTATGGTTAAGCATAAGCCACATCTTTCGATAGGCCTTGCTCGGATTGGGGTCCTCGTCCGAAAGACGCATCCAATCTTCGTCATCTGACTCATTGTTCTTGTTGATTGAGTCCGGGCAGGCATAGAGGGTAGAGCCGTCCTTCTTTACTCCGTAGGCACAATCGGAGAAGCACGTCGGAATCCGGGTTTTGAATCCGGATTTGGCGTTAGCCCAACGTTCGGCCTCGGTTTGAGTTGATGGAGTGGCCTTCTCATCATACTCAACCGAGGACTCGTGCACCGACTCCTCGTCAGACGACTCAACCTCCATGGCGGTACTACCAGTGGTTGAGGTGGTGGGTTTCGGCTCGGCTCTAGCAGAATCCGGGAGATTCTTGAGCTTCCGAGCAGCGGATCGTCGGTTCTTACTGACCTTCCAGTCTTCCTCCGGTTCCTGGGTTCCGGATGTGCTGGAGGTCGTGGCTTCTACTGGGGTAGTAGTACTGCCGGTAGCTTGTGTAGCACTGGCTGAGCTCCTGGTGGCAAGCTTCAGGTCGGGGATAGGAGGTGCGGGTGCTTCCGCAGCTCTCTTAGCCTCTTCCTGGGCCTCCTGTTCGGCAGTCATACGGCGGACAATAACCGTCCGAAGGGCTGCAGCTCGGTCCAATCCGATTAGTGAATTGTTCTGGACATCCACCAATTCCTGCTCGGTTATGTAGAAACCGTCATCCCACTGCTCGAAGTTAGCAGCGGCCTCCCTGAATTCCTTAGTGGTCCGACACTGCGGCCGGGTAGCACTAGGGCGTGGGTAGGTCTGTCCATCGGTATCCCAGACACAGCCTACCCAGTTGATGTTCGTAGCCTTGACGTTCCACAGGGATTTGTCAGGCTTCGGATACGCTCCGAGCTCGAAGGCTTGGTTAGCTGCATACACGGTTTCACGGAAACCAGCGTCTACCATAAGTCCCCGTTGGAACCACGGCCAGTCTCGAAGCCACTCGGGAGGCGTCCTGGTCAGCTGTTCGGGAGCCATGACGCCCTCGATAGCTATCCTGACTTTCGGGTCCATCCTGACTGGTGTCCCGTCCGCGTAGGTCACTTGTGCCTGCAGTTCCGGGTGGACATATAGGTAGCGACCATCGTAGCTAGCTGGAAAAGGTTCCGCCACTGCTGGCTTCCACTCATCCTTCTGTCCGTCAACTTGGGTAGTTTCGGAGTCAGTTGCTGTGGGTTCAGCACTCGCAGCCCCTCCGGATCCCTCGGCCGGGAGTGGAGATAAAGGTTTCTCTGGCTCATTTAGTGAGAATGAAGCCAGCTTCTCCTCGAACGAGCGATCCGTGGGTTCCTCCACGTCCATCATCTCGCTCTCTTCCTGTGTAACAGGTGACAAAGCTTCCGGAAAAGCTTCTGCGGACGGAGTCAGCTTATCTGGGTCACCGGATAGCTTGGCTGCAGCTACGGATTCCTCAGCCATGACCGGGGAATCACCTACGGGAGTAAAATACTCCTTTTTCCGGCTTTTACGGCGCCGGGGCCGACACAGACGGAGTCTGCCTACCAGGAGACAGACTCTGGAGGAGCGAGGAGGGCTTTGCTAACCGGTAAAATCCAAGAAGGGAGCGCGCTCGACCGTCTTGAACGTTACCGAAAACAAATATGGCGACAGGCCAGCTTTCGTGACGTCATTTCCCCGCATCCCGCGAGGTCACGAGAGGTCAGCCGAGACTGGACACGGTGACGTCATGCGGAAACGCACGTGCTACAAGCGGAACATAAACAAACTGAATGTTTTTAGGTAATTATCGCTCATGCCGATGACTCGTCTGGGGATTTAAGTGGAGATTATGGAAAGCTTAAGCAAATCCACCGGATTATCCGTCCACTACCCATTGGTACATCATGCGACGGCGACAAATAAGCCTTTCGGGTCAGTTGTTATCCGTTCCTCTAAATGTAAACATTACACTCGTTGTGTATACAGGTTAGGTCACTGCAGTCCTCTGGGCAATTCGAGGGCTGCGACGAACGTATCTCCCCTTATCGGATAGTTCTCTATCGGACCTGACAGTCTGAAGAGCTTTTTCTAGGTGTTTCTTAGCCTTAGAGACACTTTTCCTCTTCTTCTTGTCTTCACCTGCCGAGACTTTTTTAACTCCCCCACGCTTAATCGGTGTTGGCGTGGGTGTCACTGATTCGGAACACTTTTTAGGCCTACCACGGCCTTGCTTCACTGTAGTGTTCTTTACCTGGTCTATTATGCGATTCTGGTTCAGGATCTTTCCGGAACCTTCACCATACATTTCTGTGGAGGTCTCCCTCCCAGACCATTTCCTCAGTCTGGCCACATTTGACTTATACAGTCGACCAAGGTCAGATTTAATTATTACGGTACAGTCACTGATAACTTGGGTTACCGTGAAGGGACCATCCCAATTAGACGCTAATTTTATGTGCCTAAGTGGTTCATGTAGCCTGAGAACTCTATCTCCGGATTGGAATTTCCAATGCTTTAGATCGGTATCATATCCAACTTTCTGCCATTTGGCACTTTTCTCCAAATCGATCCGGACAGACTCATATGCTTTTTTAAATCTGTCTTTTAAACATTCCACAAATACTACATGGCAAGGTAGTTCCGGGTCCATCCCTACGACTCCAAATACTAAGTCGGCAGGCATTATTAGATCTTCTCCGAATACCAAAAGGTTCGGAGTACAATTTGTACTTGAATGTACCATACTGTTATAAGCATGTGTCACAAAATGACATTGCTCATCCCAGTCATCCATATGTTCATTGACAAGCGACTTTAGAACTTGGATAAGGGTTCTGTTGAACCTTTCTACCAATCCGTCGCTTTGTGGCCTATACGGATTGGTTCTAGTCTTGCAAATAGCTAAGTATTCGCACATACCCTGCCAGAGATTTGATTCGAATTCTCTGCCTTGGTCACTGTGTAACATTAATGGTACACCGAAACTTAGTACCCAACCTTTTACGAAGGCAAGTAACTGCCTTGTGGTCCGGTAGTGGAAATACTTTAGTGTATTTTGTGTAATAATCACACACTACCATCATACAGGTGTTATCATTAGCGGTTGTGTTCAATCCACTAATGATGTCTACCCCGATTCTTGCGAATCTAACTCCGAAAAGTTCTTGGGATAAGGGAAGTTTGCCCATCCCGGGTCCGGGTTTGTTTTTACAACAAACCGGACAGGTGATTACCCATCTTTGCAAGTCTCTGGTCATGCCAGGCCAGTAGTATCTTTTGGAAAGTCGTGCCAACGAACGTTTCCTTCCAAAATTACCACTTGTCCGATGTCCATGACAGAAGTACATAATGTCATGTCTCATGGCATGTGGTATTACCACTTGCATGATTTTCTCACCATTTTTACATGGCTTCCAACGGTATAACAAGCCTTTCCGGACTTCAAGCTCGGTCCATTGAGCAAGAAACCTTCTCATTTCTCGGTTTTCCAGAGAGACCTCAGGTCTAACTGGACGTATACCCTTTGGTACTAATTGCAATAGCTGCGCAGTTATCGAGTCAGCTTCTTGGAAACGTCGTATGTGATCCATAGACCAATCCAGTACACTGGCAACTAGGGGTTCGAATGGTCTTCGAATCCCTGCTAGCACTGCCCTATGAGCTCCACAATCAGTACAATCCGGATTATCACATTTCCGGATTGGTATTCGAGACAAGGCATCAGCATTCAAATGCTTCACTCCAGGTCTATGCTGAATCTGGTGATGTTCAAGCCCATATTCTGATAGATGGGCTAACCATCGGCCTAACATTCCTTCAGCATCTCGGAAGTTCAGTAGCCATCTCAAAGAGGAATGATCTGTACGCAATGTAAAGTTCGTTCCCCATAGGAAATGTTTGAACTTCTTGGTATATACAACTACTGCTAACAGCTCTCTTTTGGTTGTGCAGTAATTGCGCTGAGTCTTACTCAGTATATTGCTGGCAAAGGCAATTGGTACTTCTCTCCCATTTTGGACTTGCGAGAGAGCTGCACCAATGCTATCATTACTAGCGTCCGTATCCAGTATGAAATGATCCGTTTCATTCGGATATTGTAATACTGGAGTACTCGTGAACAGTTCCTTTAGCTTTTGAAAAGCAGATTCCTGTTCATGCCCCCAAGGAAATTTTTCCTTGGTACTTCCTGGAGTCCAGTTAGCTATTGCTTGCAATGGATAACTGATTCTAGAATAATTCGGAATAAATTCCCTATAATAGGAACAGAATCCTAAAAAGGACCTCACTTCTTTGGGTGTTTTAGGTCTATTCCAATTCGTAACTGATTCGATTTTCTCCGGATCAGCTTTGATTCCTTCATCACTAATGATGCGGCCCAAATAATTTATGGACTTTCTAAACATATGACATTTCTTAGGTTTCAATTTGAGACCATTAGAAATAATACGTTCCAATACCATTTTTAGGTTATTAGAACACTCTTCGAATGTTTTTCCGAAGACTATGACATCGTCAAGATATACAAGACATCTTTTCCACAATAAGTCACTTAGAATTGTTTCCATCATTGCTTCAAATGTTGCTGGTGCATTGCACAAACCAAACGGCATTACGTTATATTGGAATAGTCCAATATGACTCGAAAATGCAGTTTTTTCCATATCTGAAGGGTTCATTCCCACTTGCCAATAACCTGATTGCAAGTCTAGGGTACAAAACCAACTGTTTCCTCCTAAGGAGTCAATGGTTTCGTCTATTCTCGGTAGTGGATACGAATTCTTTTTCCGTTATTCCATTCAACTTCCTGTAGTCTATGCAAAAACAGATAGTGCCGTCTTTCTTTGTTACCATACACACAGGACTACTCCATGGACTATTGGAAGGGACTATTACATCCTGTTCCAACATCTTGTTTATTTCTTCTTCAGCTACTCTCTTTTTCGCCTATACGGTATCTTAAAGGGTTCTGCATCTCCAGTATCTATTTTATGTACTACCTTATTTGTCGTACCTAGTTTTTCACCAGGTTTGGCAAAGGCAGTCCTATACTGACAGAGCAATTCATAGAACACTTTCCGGTATTCCGGATCTTCTAATGAAGTTTCTTCATACAACTTGAGTAAGTCTTCCGAAATTTCATCATCTCCTGTACCCTTTTGTAACTTCCTCTTACTATCCGTTACAGTTTCCGAAAGGGTCACATTTCCGAAAACTTGTCCCTTTTTCAAGTAGATAGTACTTTTCCGGTATTGGAGACAGGTACTACCGACCATGATGCATTTGCTACAATAGTGTCTGCGGATACTAATCCGATACTTGACAGAGTAGCTACATCCGGTTCTATTACTGCAGGCTTATTGCGCATTGCAGGATCACTTCTTACAAGCACATCACAGGCTACTCCCGGAGGGATTCGCACAGTGTGTGCTACACTAGCCATACTGCTCACTTGTCTCAGTACACACCTAACCTTTACGGGATATGGGTATTTCACACTCAACACTCCTGATTGAGGTTCCAACACAGCACCATACAGGGATGCGAAATCCAACCCAAGTATCCCCTCATCTGCTATATCCGCAACGGTGGCGCTCATGACATAGTCATGTATACCATCCAACTGTAGTTTCACACAAGTTCTACCATATGTCTGCAAGGTACTGCCATCGGCCGTCTGAGCACTTCCTCCCAATTTGAGAGTATCATGTTCATCCGGTATAAGATCATAGAATCCCCTGGAGATACAAGAGTGGCTAGCTCCCGTATCTACAAGGAATTCGGCAGATCTTCCGTTAACAGTGAGGCAAACATACCACCGCCTTCCGTTTAGAACAGAGGGCCTGTCCGTGAGGATCGGAACGTCATTTTTCACACCAGGAGTCGATCCACATCCTTTCAGGAATTCCAGACAAGGATGACCCGGGGGCAGGTGGGCACCACAGACCTTGGCTAACTCGTAGCCGCCTGCCTCGTTACTGATATTGGGTTTCCCCTGTGCTCCCGTGGCACCTGCTATATCAGCTTCCCTAGCCTTCCGGGTGTCTACAACCACCTCGGTGCTAGGCGAGTTTGTTACTACATGCGAACTATCATCACGGATGGTGATATCATGGCAAGATTTGTCACTGGGATCCCCTTCTTTGCCCCTCGGGAGACCCCTTCCTAGTTTTCCTCTGTACTTATTCCAGAGACACCTTCCTGTTTACGCGGGACAGGTTTCTCAGCCATACATTCCGGAGCATAATGCCCCAGTTTCTGGCATCTGAAACATCTCCTCTGAGATTTATCAACTCTCGGCCTCTTTAGAGCTTCTGTTAGTCCGGCTATTAAGGTTTCCATCACATTAGTCGGAGTAGAAGTGGCCGCCACAGTTGGCTTCGCCGCAGAGACTACATTGCTAGATTGGTTTGATCCGGAAGCTGTGTTACCAGCCTTTCCTCTCGAATGTACTTTCCTATACCGTTTTTGTCGGTAATACTTTCCAGCTACTTGAACTGAACCAATATATTCTCCATTTTCATCGGAGACATATTCATCCTCCTCATCAGCATCATGCGAATCAACCGCGGCTAATTGGGAAGTATCATATATCGGAGCAGGTGTACCTCCATATTGAAAAGGTGCTGCTCTTACCGGATTAGGTCCTAGACCTACCAATCGTTTCTTCATGTCATGTCCATCGATTGCTATGAACAGGTCACTGAAGGAAGTGTCATCTTTCCAAGAATCCCAAACAACTTGTTTGTGATCCAGATCCCGCAATCCATTATAGAATTGTATGAACAATTCCTGTAGATAACAGTCATCGTCATGAGCCCAATTTGGACGTGCTTTTGATAGCAAGTCCTGTAGCTCCAAACCAAAGACCTTGTGAGATTCTTTCGGTTTCTGTGTTCTTTTCTTGAAGCTTACCCATGGATCTTCTCTAACGATTGATCCGAATAGGTATGCGGCACATTCGACCAATTGATCATAGGTGCCGTATAATCCGTAAGCTGCTCTCCATTGGTTGAGGGCTACTTTTCCACCTTTATTCAACCAACAGATCAAATACGGCAGAGCTTCTTCTTTTGTCCAGCCACTGCAATTGACTTTGTCGACAAAAGCTTGATACCTATCCTTCCATGGGTCATTAGAATCGTATGGAGGGGGTATCCGTGCCTGTCTACGTGCCGGATTATTACATCCGCGTAGTCTATCTGCTTCTCGCATGCTCCAGTTCATGACTTCCATGCCATCCGCTCCCTTTCGGTAGCAGTCAATGCCAAGGTTTTGGATACATTGGCTCCTATCAAAGATGGTTTGCATCCCTGCAGGCATGGAAGTTCTTCTATTTGGCTTCCTGCCATCTCCTCCTGATCCTGATCCTCCCGATCCGGATCCACCTGGGCCACCTGGGGGGTTCCCTCCTGGTGGACCCTTATTGTGATGATTTCCGGATGAGCCGCCAGGGCATCCACCATTATAACTGGCGTTTCCAGAAGACGCATACCTAGGGTAAGAATTATTTTGATTCCATCCCTGGTTATAGTTATTACCATTTTGATAATTACCACTTCCTGATGGATTATAATTATATCTATATCCATAAGAAGATGCTCTCGGTTGATACATTCCGCCATTAACGTTGTTTTGTGGCGCGTTTGGTCTTGGAAAACGTCCATCAGTAGGACCATTACCTGGACCCGAAGATGGGTTCGGTAATCTTGGACCTGCTGGTGTACTATGGCCAGGTTGGGGGAAATATGAAGGTGGTGTCAACATACTTGGTTGTGCTACGGGTGTATTATTGTTGGTTCCGGCAGCACTATCGCGAGTCGTTTTAGTTTTGTGACTCAGGTCTGGTATTGGTGGTGCCGGACCTATTGTATCCAGCGCTGGAGTTGCTGGTGTAGGTGCGGTTCCACTATCTGCGGCATTATCCGGTTTCGTATAGACTCCGGATACTACATTCTTAGTAGCCCCATCGTTAACGAAAGGGTTGTATCCAGTTGGAGTTGTCTTCCCCAACATTTTAGACACCACAGCTGGATCTATATTACCTATAGTCAACTGGGCGGCTTCTACGTACTTATCTAAGGTTATTGCAGTAGTCTGCATCTCCTGAAGCTCATTCGTGAGTTTCTGTCTATCTTCTTCCAGTTGTTTATTGTAAGCTATAATGCCTACCCGGATAGCTTCATTGTCTTCAGCTTGTTTAGTACACTGAAGTTTCAATTCCTCCAACTCGTTTTGATAGTGGCATATTTCGGATTCGAATTTTGCCTTATCATGACTTAGTTGGTCGTTCGTATCTATGTATGTTTGGATACTAATGTGTCTATTGTCATACTCCTTATTGAATGACTCTCTCATTTCTTGGAGTTTTCGTTCTTCATTCTCGAGTTCTTTCATGTACTCACTCCTTCTGGCTTCGAATTCCTTCCGCATGCCAGTTAGGTCCTCTTCTAGCTGAAGTTTTTCATGGAATACTTCATCTTTAGCTTTGACCAAGGTATTTAGATTCTCGTTCAAAGTTACGTAAGTTTCATTTAACAACTGGACATCCAGTTGTTTAAATTCTTCACCTTCCGGTACCGCATAGGTTAAGTCGCCATCTATAGCGCTATAATCTAATATTGGTAGTCCGGGTCTGGGTAATCTATAAGGTAGCTCTCCGAATGTTACCCTTTTTGGCATTGGCGCCGGATGTTCTGGGTTGGTACTACCACCAACTTCGAACATCGAATTAGTTAGCTCGTCGACAAGTGATTGTTGGCTCATTAACTTATCCTGTCTCTGTATGGACTGTTCACGTCGTACAGAGTCTGGTAGATTCTCCTCACTATCATTATAGTGGGGTTCGGGATCTCTCCAAGATGTAGGTTCCGCATCTTGGGAGTTCGAATGGTTTTGGAGCATTAATGATCCATTGCCATTCTCCTGGGCAATCAGTTGCCCTACTGGGTTAGCTTCCCTAAGGTTATCTAACCCATGTACCAGCCGTTCGGACGTTATGACGTCCGGGCTATACACCAGAATTAACTGGTCACGGCACCAGTGTAAGGGTTTGTGGCCTTACGGATCTGGGGGGTTCGGGTCTTACGATTCGAAAGAAAGAGTAAGACGGTAATTCAAGTGTATGCCAACGGTTAGTTTATTTCTTAGTGTACACTCACGGCTGCCGGATGGTACAGAATAAGCAGCTAAGATGGATGGAGAACTGATCTACATGGTGCGGAGGCCTGGAGGGCCTCTGACGTAGCGACTGAGCCCTGGGCTTTATATAAGGACCCAGGTGTTCGTCTTCAGATGTCCCCACAGACCCGGATCGGTGCTGCCACCTATCCGGAACCTGAGGAACGTCCGACGACTCGACTCACCCGCCACGTCAGACGATACCCAACTATATGGTTAGATAATACGAGTAGTAGTGTATGAGACACAATGACATAGTTTGGTTAAGGGCAAGTTTTGAGGTGAAGGATTGGGAGTTTGGATTTGATTCAGCTATGTATGTGTAGGGAAAATGTTGAGCTATCAGAATGTGCAATAATATTTGGGGGAATATTAAAATGAATAGTGAATTTAGTGGTCCAAAGTCGGGTAATTTTTGGGTGTTTTGGTGAGATATCAGAATGTTAAAACCATCTGTGGGAACGCATTGACTGCATGGAATTACCTATAGTTTTGTGGTATGATGCAATCTATGTGTATACATGTGCATGTATGTTTTCAAGTTGATTAGTTCATAATCAATCGAGTAATGAACAAATGAGTGTAGACTGTAAATGTATGGAGTTGGAAATCCAAGATGGCCGTGGCTGGAGGCAGGTGCTGGCTTGTCCTGGGGTAGGTGGCCTACATTCACGCGTGGGGTAGCCTCGAATGCTGCTAGCTGATTGGATGGTTGTGCTCACGTGATCACTCATGTGTTCATCGGATAACACAAAGAGAATTGTGCCAGGAGTATTGCACCACCATTGCAGGTCCAGCGGCTACAGGGAAGGGTGGTTATTCCTGTTCTCAAAATAACCGGCACAAGCCAGTTCCTTTTCAGTTGCGTTCCCACCTCTGAGTCAAACATGGCTGCTACGATGGATGACTTTCCTTTCAATATTAAGCCTGTCTATGACAGGGAGCTTACTCCGGAGGAAGTGGAGCTCTTGAGGACCGTGGATTCACAACCAATGCCTTGCATTTACCTTCAAACTGTAAGTGTACATTACATTACTCGATAAGATAAGCTGTTTGTTAAGTTGTGTTTATCTCTTAGGGATCCCAAGTTACTATTATGCTGAAATTCAAGGAAGAATATAAGCTACAATATTTCTGTTTCCATCTAATCTTCAGACTGATGAGGAGGCCGAAATGAATGAGCCGGTTAGTTCTACCCAAGATGAACCTACACCTACTCCTGCTAAGAAGAAGAAAAAGGATATCACAACCCCTGTCAGGAAGAGAGCAAAGCTTCTGCCTGAAGTGAAAAAGAAGACAACTAAGACAGCCAAGCGGGGTAATTTATCCTTGCAGATACCTAAGCTAATGAACTTTGATGATGATACTGTCATGCCTGAGACACCACAGCCGGGAGCACTACCTAATTCACCTTTCACTTCTGATAAAGCCGGTGAGGGTGATAACAAGAAGACAAGCAGAGTCTGCTACCTAGATGATGCTGTGAAGCTACCATCTGTCTCATCCTTTCGGAAGGGTACAACCTATTTGTGCTCCAGTGAGTGGAGACAGAACTTAGGAGTGACAGATGCTGGGAAGCAGGAAAAGGAACAAAGCAAGCTGTGGTATGATCTGGGAAGGGGACTTTACATAGACCGCCCTCCCACCACTGCAGGGAGCACAGAAAAAGAGGAACTAAGGATCGGTCTGTGGTATACAGACTCAATAAGGAAACACCAACGTGCTGGATCCAGGTACAGTGTCACTTTGGACTTTGATGCCCTCTATCTGCTAAAGACCAATGCTAAGGATATCGAAAATGCAATGAAAATCTCGGAACGGGAGTATTTTCTAGGATACTCATGCCATCTTGGAGGACAGTATTTCATTACGGTGGAGCACGACAACTGCAGTGTTTCCATCAGGTATTGGTTTGCCTTGAAGGCCAACGAGGGAGATCCAGAGGCAGAATTATTACCTGGTCGTAAAGGATTGAAGCTGACTTATGATCAATT
This sequence comes from Acholoe squamosa, assembly GCA_949317995.1. NCBI lineage: Eukaryota > Metazoa > Annelida > Polychaeta > Phyllodocida > Polynoidae > Acholoe > Acholoe squamosa. The sequence continues at coordinate 69,273,095 of OX439039.1, read as the reverse complement.
TGGAAAGCTCAGAGTCTTCTTGGAGAAGCACCTGGATGAATATCTCCCTAACTTTAAGAATCACATCTTTAGATGTCACAGGGAAGGTCATGATCCTGCTGAGTGTACCCTATGCTATGTCTGTGGTAGACTTCCTATGGAGAGAAATATACAGAGACTGCTTGGTGAGTATCATCCTTTCTTCATGAAATCTGTGTGCCTAATATAGTTAATGTTGACCATAGGAAAATATATGTTAAAGATTTCTAGTATGGTTAAGATATACATATTTCATTGGAGATAGTGTGTATTGCTTATCATGCACCCGACTGAACTTGAAAAATTTGATCATGCTGAATGATAGTAGGTCTCATGTGTCATTCCAGGGCTGGAGATGGGACTACCTTGAATGAGCCAGACACCAGTGTACTTGATGATGACTCCGAGAGGGGCTATAAAGCAGCAGAGCATAGGTATCCATGGAGGAAATTTGAAGAAATAGACTGTTATAGAATTGCTTCACATTTTGCGCCGGCCTGGAAAAGTGTTGCCCCTTTGTTAGGTTTCACATACTGGGAAATAGAAGCCATAGCTATGGAAAATGAAGACAGTAGTTGTGTGATGCAAGCTACTGCTATGCTTATCAAGTGGTGTCAGCTTGAGGTTGATGATGCCAATCTGAATACACTGACATATGTACTGGATCGACTTTCAATTAAAACATTTCACTGAACTGTCTATAGATGTGTAGAGTAGTTGTCAACATGGTTATTGTCATATATGTGTGTCAACCGATTTCAGTGTAAACCTTTGTGTTGAAGTGTTGAGATGAATCATTTTATATAGCATGTACCTGCTAGTGATGACATATCAATTCATAAATGACCTTGTAAACTGATTTGTAATAAAATAGATATAGCTAATATTGTCTTTGTTTCAATTTTTGTGATTATTCAATAGGAATCAGGAGAGAATACAAAACACTTGAGTTCAATGATGAATCATTTTAATATCTACAAATATAATTGCTAAAATACTAGAATTTCTACAGTGATATCAATGTCTATTTCATCTTATTATACATCTTCATCAACTTCAGGTAAGGGTATATTTTGGATTATAAAGTTTAGAATCGACATAAGATTTTCATTGACGAAATCACCATCCATGTCAGAGAATGATAGTTCCCCCTCCTCATTATAGCATGAGGGTGAGGGAGTTGAGTCAGAGAGTGGATTAGAGGAATCAAATGGGAAGGAGAAGGAGGGGCTGAAACCAAAGAAGGAGGATCCATCAGAGGGTGATGATCCCGACTCAGAGGAGGGGGACTTGACCCCTGATGATGGGGATGGGGTCCCAGAAGCAATTGGGTATGCTATAGTACTGTGGTCATTGCTTGATTCAGGTTGTGGAGCCTCAGCCTGGGAGGGGTCAGGCTGGGGTTCCTCGGCCTGGGAGCAGTCAGACTGGGGTTCCTCAGCCTGGGAGGGGTCAGGCTGGGGCTCCTCAGCCTGGGAGGTGTCAGACTGGGGCTCCTCAGCCTGGGAGGTGGAGGGCTGGGGCTCCTCAGCCTGGGAGGTGTCAGGCTGGGGTTCCGCAGCACTGGAGGTGGAGGGCTGGGGTTCCTCAGCACTGGAGGTGGAGGGCTGGGGTTCCGCAGCACTGGAGGTGGAGGGCTGGGGTTCTGCACCACTGGAGGTGGAGGGCTGGGGCTCCTCAACCTGGGAAGGGTCAGACTGGGACTCCTCAACCTGGGAGGGGACAGACTGGGGCTCTTCAGCCTCGGAGGTGGAGGGCTGGGGCTCCTCAGGGCGCAAGGGGCATTTAAGCTCATGACGTTTCACCATTGATTCTGTGACCCTCTCTGTACCACAATATTTACACTCGTATGTCTGGAATAGATCAGGGGATGAGGGCTCAATGTCAGCAGGGGTTGGATGGTAGGAAGAAGTAGCAGTTTGAGGCGGGAGACGTGTCAGGGCAACAGAGCAGGGTCTTATCAGGGGTCGAGGGGGAGGGGACGCTTCATGGACTCTTTTTGTTTTCTTTCCTTTTCCCTTTGTGCTAAGGTCTTTTCTTTTTTTCGAGTGTTTTGTGGAGGGTTCATCTATGATTTTGGGGGAGTTTGGGCGGGTCTGGTCCATGACTCTTGTCATGGTGCGGGGGGTTAAATCTAATAAGTTGTCTACATCAACCCCCTGGGGTGGGGTGGGTTCCAAAGTGCATACCGCATTTTCAGGGGAGTGTATAGATGGAGGGGAAGGCCTAATCAGTGGTGATTGGTAGGGGGATCTGGTTTTGGGTTTTGTGGAGTAGGGGCGATGCCTGAGGGTGCCAATGGGTCGGGAAGGATTTGATGGGGGATAGTCAGAGTCAGAGTCAGAGTCAGAGGAGGAAGAAGAAGATGGTGCAGTTGATGGGGATGATATAATGGATGAAGTACGCCGATTGATCCTCATCACCAGCCTTCCCCTCATGGTGTTTCTGTAATTAAGCAAAAACAAGAAAAATTGTAGAGAATTTTCTTTTTAACCTATGTTTTACAATAGATAGTCCTGAATATTTAAAGGGGAATGCACTCTGTTTACCTTTTAATATCATGTATTATTATTCCAAGAGACATATGCTTCTTCAGGAGGTGTTATATCATCATAGTTCATTGATCATCTTTGAGACACCCTTCAAAATAGTTCAGAAAAGTACAGGTTCAAATTCTAGACCATGCTGCATTTATATGAGGTGACACATGTGGGGAAAAATGCTTTCAGTGATTCAATTATAAACCAATAGTTTCACTAATCAACTGGAAAAAGTAAAGGAGAATGAAGTATAACATTTCTTACCTGTCTGTTTCCTGTGTAGGGGGTATGATGTCAGGGGACATCCCTCCATCAGATGACTGCTGGGTGTTCACACTGGATTGGGTTCTGTCAAAAAGCACATAAATAAAAATCATCAGTTATGGATTTTTTTTTTATTTATTTATTTATTTTATCATGTAATGTATCAATGTATATAAATGCAAATGCACACTACACTACCCATAGCAAATCATTCTATGTCATTTATGGGGGGAGGGGTTCATATTTAATTCTGATATTCTTACCTGTCGGAGGGTTGGTCATCGGAGATTGTGGCAACTTCAGGGTCGGCAGGGTTGGAGGCAGCAGGATGTGGGTGCTCTCGATTGCGCAACACTTTGCCGGCTTTCTCCATGAAGTTGTCGAACATGGGTAAGTACACCTCGGTGTGCCTCCTGAAATCATCCAGCACAGACACACCGGGGTAGACTGTTGCCTTGTTGGTGGCATATGCCTGCAAGGTACCCCTGAGCATTGATGCTCCTCCTACCAAGCGTTTAAAGACTTGGTGCATCATTTCGACTCCCTCCTCTAAGAGGGAGGCTTCCTCCTGGGGGAAGATCTTCACACATAGAAGGGTCATCAAGCTCATCAAAGACTTGAAGTCCCTGATGGCATGGCTGTTGAAAGAAAAAAAGAAAAGAATAAGGGTCCATGTATTTTTTCCCCTCCTACCATCATACTGGAACATGGAACTAGTGAGTAGGGGAAAGTTGCCTAATTTGGACCCCCTAAGAACTTTTTCCTGTCCAGTGATTATTTCTATGAATTTGAATGTAAAATTTATACATTTTGTGATGGTACCTTATAGCTTTATGGTCATAGCATAGAAATCTAGGAATTTGAATTTCTCTAGTCAGGGTGTGCAATTAAAAATCAAAGCCTAATGGTCCAATTTAGGCACCTGGTTGCCTAAATTGAACCAGTTGGTATCCTAATTTGGACCAATATGCACTATTGTTCTGTATTTCCTTATACTTTCATTATTTTGAAAAATATATAAAACTAAGGAACTTTTGATATATGATATCAGATGTCCTCTTAGTGTTTCTATCAATATCCTGTGAATTTGCTCTGTACTGGAGTAAGAAAAAGGTTACACATTGATCCAATTTAGAAAACTAGGCATAGGCCCCACCGGGTGGTCCAATTTAGGCAACTAAATTGGATCCAATATCACAACTATGGTCCAATTTAGGCAACTCAAGCTGGTCCAATTTAGGCAACTTTTCATCTTTCTCATTGATAATTTGTTTTCTAAAACATGACAATGGTTTTTATCAAATTTCATTTCAGTCTAAAAGTATAATTTGACATCTAAAAATTTTAAAGGATTTTGAACAAAAAAAAAAATGTTGCCTAGCAACCAGGAGGGCTTAAGTAAGTGGTGACGCAAATAAGATCAAGAGGTTCAAAAACCATTTTCCACGAAAAATGTGTATAAAATTTCAGAAAAATTACATTTTTGGAAGTTATTAGGAACTTTAGAGATATTGACTAAATAATGGCAGCATTGGAACCTAGTTCCTTTTACTGCCACTAGGGGAAACAAGGGTGGTCCAATTTAGGAGCCGGTCCTAATTAGGCAACCTTCCCCTAATTCAACAGGGGCATACCAACCCTGAAGGTCGTATACTGCATTTATTACAATAAGGGAGTGGTCATTATTTATCAACAGGGGTGGGGGGGGTGTAAAATTTTTAGCCCCCCCCCCTCACGAGGGGTCAAATTATTTTACACCCCCCCTCAAACCCACTCCCTGTTGATAAATAATGACCACTTCCTAAACATGTATTTCACGCGTAATAAATGCGGTGAAACGGCCTCCTGATGGGTTACTCACTATTACTCTATTGACATTTCATACATTTATTGATTGACAGCTTGGAACATTATCTCAGAAGAAATAGGAAAAGACTGCATCATAAAACCTATGTTACATTGGTGAATCATGCTGACCTTATACATAATACACCAAACCAATAGCATACACTGAGAGTGTTACAGTACATAGATCCATGCTGTGTTTTATTCAGTCTTGATATAGGTCTAGATAGTCACACTGTTTAGAGTAGAACACATGTCTTAGACAGATGGTATACAGATAGTTGTAAACATGGAACCTAATGTCCTCATAAAATGACATTCCTGATCCACCCCTCCCTTGGAGATTCACTCATTAAGAGGATACACCAGCATCAGAACAGACTACTCCCTCAGGATACACACCAAGGATAAAAAGAAGAGGTTGGTTTTAATATCATTTCTCATACCACCTTTCCTATATCAAACCTGAGACAGACACAATGTCAGGGAATATGTGGAGGGACAGGGACAGTAGGAGAGGAGGAGAGGAGAGATACCCCCCCCCCATGGTTTGGTCCCACTTTGCCTACAGTAGAGGCAGGGAGGGAGGTGACAGACTCCCGACAAGTTCCCAACCCTGTGTGCAACAGCCCCTCCCCCTTTTCTATTAATACACGACAGTAGATGCACGCTGACAATAGGGGACGTGTGGGGGACACGGCAGATGCTGCCCTAGGGATGCGGACGCGGTTAGACGGACACCAGCCAGAGGAGGGGGGGGGGGGTGTATGTATTGGAACCCACCCCATGGTGGTGGGTGGGGGTGATGCCTAGCAGAGTTCACAGGGTGAAGATGCAGGTCATGGGTTTTGCATATCTGCCAGTGGAGTATACCCCTTTGTGTTATCTCAGGGCCATGTACAGGGTATAAGAGTATGATGCTTTGTGAAAATTTTGGTAAAATTGGAATAAATTCCTGTTATGATAGAATTGATGTATGTTTTGGTAGTGGATGTATGTGTCAATGAATCATGTGGTATTGAGATAATTTTGCTCTGATGTGCCTTTGTATCAATTCATTGATATTATTGTTACTCTCCTAAAAGGGTGGCATGATGCACTTATGCAGCACCATAGCTCATTAACCCTTTAAGGGCCGATGATGCATTAATGCATCATGCTAACTGGTCGTCATGATGCACCAATGAAGTGCTGCCGAGACTACTCACCAGCACTTCATTGGAGCATCATTGCAACCCTTTGGGAGTATATGTATCAACCCGGGAGGGTCGGCATGATGCTACAATGAAGTGCTGGCGAGTAGTCTCGCCAGCACTTCATTGGTGCATCATGACGACCAATGGGCATGATGCACTCCTGCAACAGCGGCCTTTAAAGGGTTAAGTAAGATATTGGTTTCATTTGTCTGGTAGGTTATCCAACAAAAGATAGTAAAAACAAAGAATCACTCACTCTTCAGCGCATCATGGGAACTTTATGATGGTTAATCACTGTGGGTTATATCATGTTGATACTCTCACTCAGGGAATTACTCATCATTTACCATTGGGGGGGGGGTAAAATTTTTTACCCCCCCCCCACCTGATAAGTGATGAACACCCTTAATAGTACCATGATACATGAATGCAGCTGAATGAGAATCACTCAATAGTAGTGCATATGTGCATCATGCTAAGTGCAATTTCTGTTGAACCTTTCATTTTGATACTCACACAAAGGGTCGGCATGATGCACTTATGCAGCACCATAGCTCATTAAGTAAGATATTTTGGAACCCACCCCATGGTGGGGGGTGGGGGTGGTACTTAGCATATACAGAGTTCACAGGGTGAAGATGCAGGTCATGGGTTTTGCATCTGTCTGCCAGTGGAATATACCCCTTTGTGGTATCTCAGGGCTCTGTACAGGGTACATGAGTATGATGCTTTGTGAGAATCTTGGTAAAATTGTAATTAATTCATGTTACAATAGAATTGATGTATATATTGGTAGTGAGTGTACATGTATATGTGAAAGAATCATGTGGAATTGAGTCAATTTTGTCCTGATGTGCTTTTGCATCAATTCATTTATGTTATTGTTACTCTCCTAAAAGTTTGGCATGTTGCATCAAATCAATAAATGAGAATCACTTACATATGTGAACAATATCATGGTATAAGGGGTGATGCATACAGTACACTACTAAAGGGTTGCCATGATGTACCAATGCAGCAAATGTCAGTCAGCCACCAGTGCATCATGGGAACTTTATGATTATTAATCACTGTGGGTTATATCATGTTGATACACTCACTGAGGGAATGATCATCATTTATCATTGGGGGGTGGTGGGGGGGGGGTTGATAACAATTTTTACCACCCCCCCCCACCACCTCCTATTGATAAGTGATGGATACCCCCAACATTGATATGATACATGAATACGGCTGAATGAGAATCACTCACTAGTGATGCATATGTGCATCATGCTAAGTACAATTTCTGTTGACCCTTTCATTTTGATACTCACACAAAGGGTCGGCATGATGCACTCATGCAGCACCATAGCACATTAACTATGATATTACTTTCAGTTGACTGGTAGGTTATCCAATAATAAGATAGTAAAAACAAAACATCACACACTGTTCAATATGTTTATTTCTGTCATGGATTTATCTGATGGTACATTCATGAATCATGCTCCAAACACAGCCTCTACACTACCTGAAAATGATATCTTTAAAGTCACATGCAGCACATGATTCACACTTTCCATATCTTGCAATGACCCCTGTTGAGATGGTAAAATCTGACAGATTTGGCAATGTCACTCCTTCTGCATGCGCCCTGACATGGAATGAATCTATTTTATATATCTTTAGATTTTCTGTATATTCCAAAATCCAATCACCCAAAAGGCAACCAGGGTTGTAGCGCAATATTTTGGTAAAGTAAATTGTCTGAACTTCTCCCTCTGTGTTCATGAGATCAATAGACACATGCATTCTGAATGGTTTGATGCCACAAAGATCTTCCTCAGTGTGTCCCACAATGGAGAAATGACTGAGGGCCAGTTCCCAATTCAGTTCAGGATTGAAAGTTACAGTCTTGTATAGATCTCTCCCATAGTTCTGCCAGTCATCCCCTGCATGGACACTACCAATGGGAATGCTCACATCCATGTCATGTTGTATCCTTGATTGGTTTTCTCTAAGAGGCATGGAGTCTGGTATCTCCTCTGGTATTTCATCCAATCCTTGAATCTCCCCTAGTGTGGCATTTTAGTGCAAGACTCAGAAATATTGAGAAGGGTGTATCTTCCCTTTTTATGCAGCCTGGGGTCCTTGGGGGCATTCGGGGTAACCACAGATCTGGTCCCTTCAGCAACACATGTATCATCAGTCACCTTAAAGAAAAGAAGAAAAAATGCTGCTTACTTGCTCATGTCTCTTTCACATGATTCAACACTGTCAAAGTGAACTAAGAGTATAATCAGGGGTAATAAATGTACAACTCATGTGCCTGCAGTGGTAGACACTGGTAGAGGATTGTGAGGAGAGAATTTTAAACATGTTTACTTACCACCTTGTGGGGGAGAGTGTCCATGAGCTCTACCTCTTCTTGTAATACCTTTGTGATTGACAATTCTGACATGGTTTCATTCATGTTATCTTGAGCCATGGTTTGATAATAGAGATCACACTATGCGACTGCTCCCTGTAAACTCCAGCTCTCGAGTGTGCTCTGCAGGCATTAAAATGTACCTTTTCAAAAAGTTCTTATGTGCCAACAGCCAATCACAGTATGATTTTCGAGACCAATCACCCAATCAGAGAGCAGTGTGCATGTCATTGTAGTTATGATATATCAAAAGTGAGTCCTTCCCTGAGTGTGAATTGGTATGCCCTCATGGTTGAGAAACAGTTAAAACACTATAGATAATCAACAGATAAGGCGAGCAGTGACTTTGTATGAATTACTGATATTCATGGTGTTAATTATGCTTTTATAATTTTCAGGAAGGATGGAGATCGTGAGACTCCTGTTGGTATTCGCTGCAGTGTGGATGGTCTGTGCAGCCGATAGATGCCCAGACGCTCCCAACTGTAGTTGCCTGCCACGTATCGTGATCTGTCGCAAGACGACGGTGCTTCCAGGGTGGCTTTCTAAGGGGTCTTCACCTCTCCGAATTAGCCCGCCAGAGTCTGCAGACCTCCAGGAGTCTGTATTGAGTGTGACCAACTTATGGGAATTCATAGGATTATTCCCTACGCTGACAAAGGTCGACATAAGAAAGGGCCGCGTATCGATGCCCTGTGATCTTGTCAGCGCACTTAAGCAAATAAGATCGAACATTCTCATCCTGTCTGATTGCCCATCCACTGATGACAACACTGCCATGCCTTCCACAGTTCAACCCTCCACAGTCCAACCCTCCACTGACACACACACTTGGACTGGTGAGAACAGATTTATTGCGGACAGTTTTAAAAATGTATCAGTGTTGCTGGTATTACAGTATATATACAGTGAGGGAACTCATAATCATTGTCAGACTTGTATTTTTTTTTTTTATTTTATTTTTTTTTAAATTAATCATATTGAATTTTCCCTTACAGAGGTACCTGTGACTACTGGTGGTCCTGAACTGAACACCACAGACCCTACACGCCTGAGGTATGAGGACACTGCACTCCTCAAGTTCGGATGGGTGTTGGCCGGGATCCTCTTTTTGGTGGTGGTGGTCATTGGATTTTACACCTGCTGCCCCTGCCGGTATTTATTGCATGGCCGTGCATCTTGTAAGTGTCTTGATGCTGCCTGAAAGCTTTTGGTCCCCTCTTTTATTGTCAATAGTGCATTTGTCCTAACTGTAGTTCTCCCTGCCTTGTCGCTTGCCTTGATTGTGTGTGTGTGGTATAGAATGTAGGTTTAAAAGCTGAAATGCATGGTGGTTATGACCCAGCTTGAAGTCTAATATCCACTTTATGCCTGAAGCTTAAGTATGTTATTTAAATCTGTAATGTCTCATTGTAATCCAGACCTAATTCATTCATAATTTTATTTACAGCACGTGTCAGCCCCGAGGATGTTACACCAGATGCGGAGAAGGGATTGCAGCGGGTCGGTCAGGTTTTGAGATGGAAAGCGTTGAGAACAGTTCCCAGGCGAGTGGCCGTATGCATTCGTGGCAGACGATTTGGACGGAGGAGGCAGGGTGTCTTTGCCTGCCTCCTCCGTCCAAATCGTCTGCCACGAATGCATACGGCCACTCGCCTGGGAACTGTTCTCAACGCTTTCCATCTCAAAACCTGACCGACCCGCTGCAATCCCTTCTCCGCATCTGGTGTAACATCCTCGGGGCTGACACGTGCTGTAAATAAAATTATGAATGAATTAGGTCTGGATTACAATGAGACATTACAGATTTAAATAACATACTTAAGCTTCAGGCATAAAGTGGATATTAGACTTCAAGCTGGGTTATAACCACCATGCATTTCAGCTTTTAAACCTACATTCTATACCACACACACACAATCAAGGCAAGCGACAAGGCAGGGAGAACTACAGTTAGGACAAATGCACTATTGACAATAAAAGAGGGGACCAAAAGCTTTCAGGCAGCATCAAGACACTTACAAGATGCACGGCCATGCAATAAATACCGGCAGGGGCAGCAGGTGTAAAATCCAATGACCACCACCACCAAAAAGAGGATCCCGGCCAACACCCATCCGAACGTGAGGAGTGCAGTGTCCTCATACCTCAGGCGTGTAGGGTCTGTGGTGTTCAGTTCAGGACCACCAGTAGTCACAGGTACCTCTGTAAGGGAAAATTCAATATGATTAATTTAAAAAAAAATAAAATAAAAAAAAAAAATACAAGTCTGACAATGATTATGAGTTCCCTCACTGTATATATACTGTAATACCAGCAACACTGATACATTTTTAAAACTGTCCGCAATAAATCTGTTCTCACCAGTCCAAGTGTGTGTGTCAGTGGAGGGTTGGACTGTGGAGGGTTGAACTGTGGAAGGCATGGCAGTGTTGTCATCAGTGGATGGGTAATCAGACAGGATGAGAATGTTCGATCTTATTTGCTTAAGTGCGCTGACAAGATCACAGGGCATCGATACGCGGCCCTTTCTTATGTCGACCTTTGTCAGCGTAGGGAATAATCCTATGAATTCCCATAAGTTGGTCACACTCAATACAGACTCCTGGAGGTCTGCAGACTCTGGCGGGCTAATTCGGAGAGGTGAAGACCCCTTAGAAAGCCACCCTGGAAGCACCGTCGTCTTGCGACAGATCACGATACGTGGCAGGCAACTACAGTTGGGAGCGTCTGGGCATCTATCGGCTGCACAGACCATCCACACTGCAGCGAATACCAACAGGAGTCTCACGATCTCCATCCTTCCTGAAAATTATAAAAGCATAATTAACACCATGAATATCAGTAATTCATACAAAGTCACTGCTCGCCTTATCTGTTGATTATCTATAGTGTTTTAACTGTTTCTCAACCATGAGGGCATACCAATTCACACTCAGGGAAGGACTCACTTTTGATATATCATAACTACAATGACATGCACACTGCTCTCTGATTGGGTGATTGGTCTCGAAAATCATACTGTGATTGGCTGTTGGCACATAAGAACTTTTTGAAAAGGTACATTTTAATGCCTGCAGAGCACACTCGAGAGCTGGAGTTTACAGGGAGCAGTCGCATAGTGTGATCTCTATTATCAAACCATGGCTCAAGATAACATGAATGAAACCATGTCAGAATTGTCAATCACAAAGGTATTACAAGAAGAGGTAGAGCTCATGGACACTCTCCCCCACAAGGTGGTAAGTAAACATGTTTAAAATTCTCTCCTCACAATCCTCTACCAGTGTCTACCACTGCAGGCACATGAGTTGTACATTTATTACCCCTGATTATACTCTTAGTTCACTTTGACAGTGTTGAATCATGTGAAAGAGACATGAGCAAGTAAGCAGCATTTTTTCTTCTTTTCTTTAAGGTGACTGATGATACATGTGTTGCTGAAGGGACCAGATCTGTGGTTACCCCGAATGCCCCCAAGGACCCCAGGCTGCATAAAAAGGGAAGATACACCCTTCTCAATATTTCTGAGTCTTGCACTAAAATGCCACACTAGGGGAGATTCAAGGATTGGATGAAATACCAGAGGAGATACCAGACTCCATGCCTCTTAGAGAAAACCAATCAAGGATACAACATGACATGGATGTGAGCATTCCCATTGGTAGTGTCCATGCAGGGGATGACTGGCAGAACTATGGGAGAGATCTATACAAGACTGTAACTTTCAATCCTGAACTGAATTGGGAACTGGCCCTCAGTCATTTCTCCATTGTGGGACACACTGAGGAAGATCTTTGTGGCATCAAACCATTCAGAATGCATGTGTCTATTGATCTCATGAACACAGAGGGAGAAGTTCAGACAATTTACTTTACCAAAATATTGCGCTACAACCCTGGTTGCCTTTTGGGTGATTGGATTTTGGAATATACAGAAAATCTAAAGATATATAAAATAGATTCATTCCATGTCAGGGCGCATGCAGAAGGAGTGACATTGCCAAATCTGTCAGATTTTACCATCTCAACAGGGGTCATTGCAAGATATGGAAAGTGTGAATCATGTGCTGCATGTGACTTTAAAGATATCATTTTCAGGTAGTGTAGAGGCTGTGTTTGGAGCATGATTCATGAATGTACCATCAGATAAATCCATGACAGAAATAAACATATTGAACAGTGTGTGATGTTTTGTTTTTACTATCTTATTATTGGATAACCTACCAGTCAACTGAAAGTAATATCATAGTTAATGTGCTATGGTGCTGCATGAGTGCATCATGCCGACCCTTTGTGTGAGTATCAAAATGAAAGGGTCAACAGAAATTGTACTTAGCATGATGCACATATGCATCACTAGTGAGTGATTCTCATTCAGCGGTATTCATGTATCATATCAATGTTGGGGGTATCCATCACTTATCAATAGGAGGTGGTGGGGGGGGGGTGGTAAAAATTGTTATCAACCCCCCCCCCCCACCACCCCCCAATGATAAATGATGATCATTCCCTCAGTGAGTGTATCAACATGATATAACCCACAGTGATTAATAATCATAAAGTTCCCATGATGCACTGGTGGCTGACTGACATTTGCTGCATTGGTACATCATGGCAACCCTTTAGTAGTGTACTGTATGCATCACCCCTTATACCATGATATTGTTCACATATGTAAGTGATTCTCATTTATTGATTTGATGCAACATGCCAAACTTTTAGGAGAGTAACAATAACATAAATGAATTGATGCAAAAGCACATCAGGACAAAATTGACTCAATTCCACATGATTCTTTCACATATACATGTACACTCACTACCAATATATACATCAATTCTATTGTAACATGAATTAATTACAATTTTACCAAGATTCTCACAAAGCATCATACTCATGTACCCTGTACAGAGCCCTGAGATACCACAAAGGGGTATATTCCACTGGCAGACAGATGCAAAACCCATGACCTGCATCTTCACCCTGTGAACTCTGTATATGCTAAGTACCACCCCCACCCCCCACCATGGGGTGGGTTCCAAAATATCTTACTTAATGAGCTATGGTGCTGCATAAGTGCATCATGCCGACCCTTTGTGTGAGTATCAAAATGAAAGGTTCAACAGAAATTGCACTTAGCATGATGCACATATGCACTACTATTGAGTGATTCTCATTCAGCTGCATTCATGTATCATGGTACTATTAAGGGTGTTCATCACTTATCAGGTGGGGGGGGGTAAAAAATTTTACCCCCCCCCCAATGGTAAATGATGAGTAATTCCCTGAGTGAGAGTATCAACATGATATAACCCACAGTGATTAACCATCATAAAGTTCCCATGATGCGCTGAAGAGTGAGTGATTCTTTGTTTTTACTATCTTTTGTTGGATAACCTACCAGACAAATGAAACCAATATCTTACTTAACCCTTTAAAGGCCGCTGTTGCAGGAGTGCATCATGCCCATTGGTCGTCATGATGCACCAATGAAGTGCTGGCGAGACTACTCGCCAGCACTTCATTGTAGCATCATGCCGACCCTCCCGGGTTGATACATATACTCCCAAAGGGTTGCAATGATGCTCCAATGAAGTGCTGGTGAGTAGTCTCGGCAGCACTTCATTGGTGCATCATGACGACCAGTTAGCATGATGCATTAATGCATCATCGGCCCTTAAAGGGTTAATGAGCTATGGTGCTGCATAAGTGCATCATGCCACCCTTTTAGGAGAGTAACAATAATATCAATGAATTGATACAAAGGCACATCAGAGCAAAATTATCTCAATACCACATGATTCATTGACACATACATCCACTACCAAAACATACATCAATTCTATCATAACAGGAATTTATTCCAATTTTACCAAAATTTTCACAAAGCATCATACTCTTATACCCTGTACATGGCCCTGAGATAACACAAAGGGGTATACTCCACTGGCAGATATGCAAAACCCATGACCTGCATCTTCACCCTGTGAACTCTGCTAGGCATCACCCCCACCCACCACCATGGGGTGGGTTCCAATACATACACCCCCCCCCCTCCTCTGGCTGGTGTCCGTCTAACCGCGTCCGCATCCCTAGGGCAGCATCTGCCGTGTCCCCCACACGTCCCCTATTGTCAGCGTGCATCTACTGTCGTGTATTAATAGAAAAGGGGGAGGGGCTGTTGCACACAGGGTTGGGAACTTGTCGGGAGTCTGTCACCTCCCTCCCTGCCTCTACTGTAGGCAAAGTGGGACCAAACCATGGGGGGGGGGTATCTCTCCTCTCCTCCTCTCCTACTGTCCCTGTCCCTCCACATATTCCCTGACATTGTGTCTGTCTCAGGTTTGATATAGGAAAGGTGGTATGAGAAATGATATTAAAACCAACCTCTTCTTTTTATCCTTGGTGTGTATCCTGAGGGAGTAGTCTGTTCTGATGCTGGTGTATCCTCTTAATGAGTGAATCTCCAAGGGAGGGGTGGATCAGGAATGTCATTTTATGAGGACATTAGGTTCCATGTTTACAACTATCTGTATACCATCTGTCTAAGACATGTGTTCTACTCTAAACAGTGTGACTATCTAGACCTATATCAAGACTGAATAAAACACAGCATGGATCTATGTACTGTAACACTCTCAGTGTATGCTATTGGTTTGGTGTATTATGTATAAGGTCAGCATGATTCACCAATGTAACATAGGTTTTATGATGCAGTCTTTTCCTATTTCTTCTGAGATAATGTTCCAAGCTGTCAATCAATAAATGTATGAAATGTCAATAGAGTAATAGTGAGTAACCCATCAGGAGGCCGTTTCACCGCATTTATTACGCGTGAAATACATGTTTAGGAAGTGGTCATTATTTATCAACAGGGAGTGGGTTTGAGGGGGGGGTGTAAAATAATTTGACCCCTCGTGAGGGGGGGGGGCTAAAAATTTTACACCCCCCCCACCCCTGTTGATAAATAATGACCACTCCCTTATTGTAATAAATGCAGTATACGACCTTCAGGGTTGGTATGCCCCTGTTGAATTAGGGGAAGGTTGCCTAATTAGGACCGGCTCCTAAATTGGACCACCCTTGTTTCCCCTAGTGGCAGTAAAAGGAACTAGGTTCCAATGCTGCCATTATTTAGTCAATATCTCTAAAGTTCCTAATAACTTCCAAAAATGTAATTTTTCTGAAATTTTATACACATTTTTCGTGGAAAATGGTTTTTGAACCTCTTGATCTTATTTGCGTCACCACTTACTTAAGCCCTCCTGGTTGCTAGGCAACATTTTTTTTTTTGTTCAAAATCCTTTAAAATTTTTAGATGTCAAATTATACTTTTAGACTGAAATGAAATTTGATAAAAACCATTGTCATGTTTTAGAAAACAAATTATCAATGAGAAAGATGAAAAGTTGCCTAAATTGGACCAGCTTGAGTTGCCTAAATTGGACCATAGTTGTGATATTGGATCCAATTTAGTTGCCTAAATTGGACCACCCGGTGGGGCCTATGCCTAGTTTTCTAAATTGGATCAATGTGTAACCTTTTTCTTACTCCAGTACAGAGCAAATTCACAGGATATTGATAGAAACACTAAGAGGACATCTGATATCATATATCAAAAGTTCCTTAGTTTTATATATTTTTCAAAATAATGAAAGTATAAGGAAATACAGAACAATAGTGCATATTGGTCCAAATTAGGATACCAACTGGTTCAATTTAGGCAACCAGGTGCCTAAATTGGACCATTAGGCTTTGATTTTTAATTGCACACCCTGACTAGAGAAATTCAAATTCCTAGATTTCTATGCTATGACCATAAAGCTATAAGGTACCATCACAAAATGTATAAATTTTACATTCAAATTCATAGAAATAATCACTGGACAGGAAAAAGTTCTTAGGGGGTCCAAATTAGGCAACTTTCCCCTACTCACTAGTTCCATGTTCCAGTATGATGGTAGGAGGGGAAAAAATACATGGACCCTTATTCTTTTCTTTTTTTCTTTCAACAGCCATGCCATCAGGGACTTCAAGTCTTTGATGAGCTTGATGACCCTTCTATGTGTGAAGATCTTCCCCCAGGAGGAAGCCTCCCTCTTAGAGGAGGGAGTCGAAATGATGCACCAAGTCTTTAAACGCTTGGTAGGAGGAGCATCAATGCTCAGGGGTACCTTGCAGGCATATGCCACCAACAAGGCAACAGTCTACCCCGGTGTGTCTGTGCTGGATGATTTCAGGAGGCACACCGAGGTGTACTTACCCATGTTCGACAACTTCATGGAGAAAGCCGGCAAAGTGTTGCGCAATCGAGAGCACCCACATCCTGCTGCCTCCAACCCTGCCGACCCTGAAGTTGCCACAATCTCCGATGACCAACCCTCCGACAGGTAAGAATATCAGAATTAAATATGAACCCCTCCCCCCATAAATGACATAGAATGATTTGCTATGGGTAGTGTAGTGTGCATTTGCATTTATATACATTGATACATTACATGATAAAATAAATAAATAAATAAAAAAAAAATCCATAACTGATGATTTTTATTTATGTGCTTTTTGACAGAACCCAATCCAGTGTGAACACCCAGCAGTCATCTGATGGAGGGATGTCCCCTGACATCATACCCCCTACACAGGAAACAGACAGGTAAGAAATGTTATACTTCATTCTCCTTTACTTTTTCCAGTTGATTAGTGAAACTATTGGTTTATAATTGAATCACTGAAAGCATTTTTCCCTACATGTGTCACCTCATATAAATGCAGCATGGTCTAGAATTTGAACCTGTACTTTTCTGAACTATTTTGAAGGGTGTCTCAAAGATGATCAATGAACTATGATGATATAACACCTCCTGAAGAAGCATATGTCTCTTGGAATAATAATACATGATATTAAAAGGTAAACAGAGTGCATTCCCCTTTAAATATTCAGGACTATCTATTGTAAAACATAGGTTAAAAAGAAAATTCTCTACAATTTTTCTTGTTTTTGCTTAATTACAGAAACACCATGAGGGGAAGGCTGGTGATGAGGATCAATCGGCGTACTTCATCCATTATATCATCCCCATCAACTGCACCATCTTCTTCTTCCTCCTCTGACTCTGACTCTGACTCTGACTATCCCCCATCAAATCCTTCCCGACCCATTGGCACCCTCAGGCATCGCCCCTACTCCACAAAACCCAAAACCAGATCCCCCTACCAATCACCACTGATTAGGCCTTCCCCTCCATCTATACACTCCCCTGAAAATGCGGTATGCACTTTGGAACCCACCCCACCCCAGGGGGTTGATGTAGACAACTTATTAGATTTAACCCCCCGCACCATGACAAGAGTCATGGACCAGACCCGCCCAAACTCCCCCAAAATCATAGATGAACCCTCCACAAAACACTCGAAAAAAAGAAAAGACCTTAGCACAAAGGGAAAAGGAAAGAAAACAAAAAGAGTCCATGAAGCGTCCCCTCCCCCTCGACCCCTGATAAGACCCTGCTCTGTTGCCCTGACACGTCTCCCGCCTCAAACTGCTACTTCTTCCTACCATCCAACCCCTGCTGACATTGAGCCCTCATCCCCTGATCTATTCCAGACATACGAGTGTAAATATTGTGGTACAGAGAGGGTCACAGAATCAATGGTGAAACGTCATGAGCTTAAATGCCCCTTGCGCCCTGAGGAGCCCCAGCCCTCCACCTCCGAGGCTGAAGAGCCCCAGTCTGTCCCCTCCCAGGTTGAGGAGTCCCAGTCTGACCCTTCCCAGGTTGAGGAGCCCCAGCCCTCCACCTCCAGTGGTGCAGAACCCCAGCCCTCCACCTCCAGTGCTGCGGAACCCCAGCCCTCCACCTCCAGTGCTGAGGAACCCCAGCCCTCCACCTCCAGTGCTGCGGAACCCCAGCCTGACACCTCCCAGGCTGAGGAGCCCCAGCCCTCCACCTCCCAGGCTGAGGAGCCCCAGTCTGACACCTCCCAGGCTGAGGAGCCCCAGCCTGACCCCTCCCAGGCTGAGGAACCCCAGTCTGACTGCTCCCAGGCCGAGGAACCCCAGCCTGACCCCTCCCAGGCTGAGGCTCCACAACCTGAATCAAGCAATGACCACAGTACTATAGCATACCCAATTGCTTCTGGGACCCCATCCCCATCATCAGGGGTCAAGTCCCCCTCCTCTGAGTCGGGATCATCACCCTCTGATGGATCCTCCTTCTTTGGTTTCAGCCCCTCCTTCTCCTTCCCATTTGATTCCTCTAATCCACTCTCTGACTCAACTCCCTCACCCTCATGCTATAATGAGGAGGGGGAACTATCATTCTCTGACATGGATGGTGATTTCGTCAATGAAAATCTTATGTCGATTCTAAACTTTATAATCCAAAATATACCCTTACCTGAAGTTGATGAAGATGTATAATAAGATGAAATAGACATTGATATCACTGTAGAAATTCTAGTATTTTAGCAATTATATTTGTAGATATTAAAATGATTCATCATTGAACTCAAGTGTTTTGTATTCTCTCCTGATTCCTATTGAATAATCACAAAAATTGAAACAAAGACAATATTAGCTATATCTATTTTATTACAAATCAGTTTACAAGGTCATTTATGAATTGATATGTCATCACTAGCAGGTACATGCTATATAAAATGATTCATCTCAACACTTCAACACAAAGGTTTACACTGAAATCGGTTGACACACATATATGACAATAACCATGTTGACAACTACTCTACACATCTATAGACAGTTCAGTGAAATGTTTTAATTGAAAGTCGATCCAGTACATATGTCAGTGTATTCAGATTGGCATCATCAACCTCAAGCTGACACCACTTGATAAGCATAGCAGTAGCTTGCATCACACAACTACTGTCTTCATTTTCCATAGCTATGGCTTCTATTTCCCAGTATGTGAAACCTAACAAAGGGGCAACACTTTTCCAGGCCGGCGCAAAATGTGAAGCAATTCTATAACAGTCTATTTCTTCAAATTTCCTCCATGGATACCTATGCTCTGCTGCTTTATAGCCCCTCTCGGAGTCATCATCAAGTACACTGGTGTCTGGCTCATTCAAGGTAGTCCCATCTCCAGCCCTGGAATGACACATGAGACCTACTATCATTCAGCATGATCAAATTTTTCAAGTTCAGTCGGGTGCATGATAAGCAATACACACTATCTCCAATGAAATATGTATATCTTAACCATACTAGAAATCTTTAACATATATTTTCCTATGGTCAACATTAACTATATTAGGCACACAGATTTCATGAAGAAAGGATGATACTCACCAAGCAGTCTCTGTATATTTCTCTCCATAGGAAGTCTACCACAGACATAGCATAGGGTACACTCAGCAGGATCATGACCTTCCCTGTGACATCTAAAGATGTGATTCTTAAAGTTAGGGAGATATTCATCCAGGTGCTTCTCCAAGAAGACTCTGAGCTTTCCAAATTGATCATAAGTCAGCTTCAATCCTTTACGACCAGGTAATAATTCTGCCTCTGGATCTCCCTCGTTGGCCTTCAAGGCAAACCAATACCTGATGGAAACACTGCAGTTGTCGTGCTCCACCGTAATGAAATACTGTCCTCCAAGATGGCATGAGTATCCTAGAAAATACTCCCGTTCCGAGATTTTCATTGCATTTTCGATATCCTTAGCATTGGTCTTTAGCAGATAGAGGGCATCAAAGTCCAAAGTGACACTGTACCTGGATCCAGCACGTTGGTGTTTCCTTATTGAGTCTGTATACCACAGACCGATCCTTAGTTCCTCTTTTTCTGTGCTCCCTGCAGTGGTGGGAGGGCGGTCTATGTAAAGTCCCCTTCCCAGATCATACCACAGCTTGCTTTGTTCCTTTTCCTGCTTCCCAGCATCTGTCACTCCTAAGTTCTGTCTCCACTCACTGGAGCACAAATAGGTTGTACCCTTCCGAAAGGATGAGACAGATGGTAGCTTCACAGCATCATCTAGGTAGCAGACTCTGCTTGTCTTCTTGTTATCACCCTCACCGGCTTTATCAGAAGTGAAAGGTGAATTAGGTAGTGCTCCCGGCTGTGGTGTCTCAGGCATGACAGTATCATCATCAAAGTTCATTAGCTTAGGTATCTGCAAGGATAAATTACCCCGCTTGGCTGTCTTAGTTGTCTTCTTTTTCACTTCAGGCAGAAGCTTTGCTCTCTTCCTGACAGGGGTTGTGATATCCTTTTTCTTCTTCTTAGCAGGAGTAGGTGTAGGTTCATCTTGGGTAGAACTAACCGGCTCATTCATTTCGGCCTCCTCATCAGTCTGAAGATTAGATGGAAACAGAAATATTGTAGCTTATATTCTTCCTTGAATTTCAGCATAATAGTAACTTGGGATCCCTAAGAGATAAACACAACTTAACAAACAGCTTATCTTATCGAGTAATGTAATGTACACTTACAGTTTGAAGGTAAATGCAAGGCATTGGTTGTGAATCCACGGTCCTCAAGAGCTCCACTTCCTCCGGAGTAAGCTCCCTGTCATAGACAGGCTTAATATTGAAAGGAAAGTCATCCATCGTAGCAGCCATGTTTGACTCAGAGGTGGGAACGCAACTGAAAAGGAACTGGCTTGTGCCGGTTATTTTGAGAACAGGAATAACCACCCTTCCCTGTAGCCGCTGGACCTGCAATGGTGGTGCAATACTCCTGGCACAATTCTCTTTGTGTTATCCGATGAACACATGAGTGATCACGTGAGCACAACCATCCAATCAGCTAGCAGCATTCGAGGCTACCCCACGCGTGAATGTAGGCCACCTACCCCAGGACAAGCCAGCACCTGCCTCCAGCCACGGCCATCTTGGATTTCCAACTCCATACATTTACAGTCTACACTCATTTGTTCATTACTCGATTGATTATGAACTAATCAACTTGAAAACATACATGCACATGTATACACATAGATTGCATCATACCACAAAACTATAGGTAATTCCATGCAGTCAATGCGTTCCCACAGATGGTTTTAACATTCTGATATCTCACCAAAACACCCAAAAATTACCCGACTTTGGACCACTAAATTCACTATTCATTTTAATATTCCCCCAAATATTATTGCACATTCTGATAGCTCAACATTTTCCCTACACATACATAGCTGAATCAAATCCAAACTCCCAATCCTTCACCTCAAAACTTGCCCTTAACCAAACTATGTCATTGTGTCTCATACACTACTACTAATACGTACCTCTACAGACTTGTTTGAACATGGAATGCCAATAATACCTGGATCTGATTGCTGCATATGTTTTAGTGGGACCAAGGTGTCCTCCTAGTGGTGAGCAGTGTGTGGCCTCAATTAGTGACTCTGCCCATTTTTCTGGCATCACTATTTGTAGTGTAGGCTCTAAACTGTTGCCATAGGTTGATTTGGTGATCCTGAATAAAACTTTGTCTAAAATCATGAACTGGTCATGATTTAGCAGTACCTGTTTGCTAAGGCTGGGGTCTTCTGGTAATTCACCCTTATTGATGTATGACAACATGGAGTTTGAGAAAACATCCTCCTGCTGTGCCTGTATCAGTGTCTCCCTAGATGGGGTCAGGGAGTGGTCTTTACATAGCTGGCTTATCGCTCGCTCAGCCATGGGTAGTACTTTGTGTGATAGCTTAGCCCTCCTGGCGTTAGCTAATTTCAAAGATACTCTGGGTGACCTGGATTTGGGTGGGCGGCCCCTGGGCTTGGGCTTGGTGGCCTTGACCTTAGGGGGGTGGGTCTGTCTACTTCTGGTTGATTTGCTGGGCTGAGTGGGTGTGGCTGGGTCTGGTAACTTGGCTTTAGATGGAGTTAAAATACACAGCTCGGGTTCAACTTGAATGGAGCTGAGCTTTTCTCTGTCAGAGCTACCTTTCTTGGCAATCACACCCTTTGGCTTCTTTGAGGTGCTACCCCAAATCTGTCCTCCTTTTAGTATGGACCTAGGTGGTCCCATGAGGACTGGATTTTTGGGAACTGGGTCATTTGATTTGAAGACTTTGGTCATGGTAATGTCAGAGAATTTAACTGATTTAGGGGGGAGTATTATTTTACCTTGAGACCTGATGGGAATTGGGTCATCAGAGCCAGGCAAGTATTTCCTTCTGGAAAGAAAATCTGCCACAATATCTCAAACTTCAAAATCATAGGACATGACTGTGTCAACCCACCTGGCTAACCTTCCATTGGTTATATTTTCCTTTTTATTAAAAAGGGAAACCAGGGCGGTGTGGTCTGAGTATACCTTGAAGTGAGTTCCATCCACATAGTGGTGGAACTTTTTGACTGCAAAAACTATTCCTAACAGTTCTTTATCAGTTATCCCATACCTAGATTCTTGAGGTGTCAAACCTCTCCCTGCAAATTCAATTGGTCTATAGAAACCATAGTCATCTACCTGAGTGATTACAGCTCCTAAGCTGTAGTTGCTAGAGTCAGTAAAAATGACAAAAGGTCTGTTGTAGTCCGGGAATTTTAGCACAGCTTCAGTACAGATTGCAGCTTTAATTTTCTCAAAGGCTCTCTGACATTCAGTGGTCCATTTAAAGGTGCTTTTTGTCGCCTCATAAAGGGGCTTCATGACATGAGCAAAACCTCTGATGAACCTCTTGTAAAACTGCGCCATACCATTGAAACATCTAAGATTATGGATGTTTTTAGGTGGGGGGAAAGTTTTGACTGGTCCTATTTTGTCTGGGGATGGAGACAGTCCATGCTGGTCTACATTGAAACCCAAAAAATCCATTTTGGTAGTCCCAAATTTTTCTGATTTCAATTTGATATTTCCCTTGATAAAAAGTTTCAAAACCTCGTCTAGATCTTGTAAGTGCCTTTCCCACGTGGAGCTGTAAATGGCTACATCGTCCACATATGCTACAGCATTTTATACTTGCATTTCATGAGGAGTTGTTCCATTACATTCATGAAGGATAGGCCTGAAGTTTTGATTCCCATAGGGAGAACTTTGGCCATGTATCTCGTGCCATTGGCAGAGAAGGTGGTAAGTGGCCTAGATTCTTCTGCTAGGGGAATCTGGTGATAGGCGCTGTAGACGTCCAATTTAGAAAAATATTTGGCGCCTGTCCTGCCTAACTGCTGCATGAGATCGTCAGCTCTGGGGAATGAGTAGGAGAAGGTTTTTAAATTCTCATTTACCCATCTGTAGTCAACTACAATCCTCCAACCAGAGGCTACTGATCTGTCACCTTGTGGTTTTGGCACTAAAAAGGCAGGTGAGTTCCACTCACAGGGTTTGGTACACTCTTCAATTACTCCTTGTTCTAGGTGTTTCTTTAGAAGTTCCCTTTGAAAAATTTCTTTGTGAGGGGACATTCTATAGGACGGTCTGTTGCATGGTTTGAAGTCTGGTTTTAATTCAAATTTGACTTCATTTTCTACATTGAGACCTATAGCGCTCTCATTTAGGACAAAAGCCTGCCTGTTGGACTCAACAATGTTTTTAATCTGTTGTTTTTGAGCTTCAGAGAGCTTGTCACAGATTTTATACTTCAAAGGTTCATCTCCTTTGGGGAGTTGGTCCATGGGGTCCTCTCCACAATTAATGGGAAATAAATCCTTTTCTGTTGTTACACTGTTGAGTGAGTGGGCGCTATTGAGTGTGCCAATGGGTACAGCTTTTTTAATGTTAAAAAGTTTAAATACACCAAGGTTCATGTGCCTTTTTATCTTGATGGGGAAATCATTCGGGTTGGCTACTGTTACTGGTACTATTTTAAGGTTAGACCTAGGTTTAACTATGGCATGCTTAATAAGTACCGGTAGAGTAGAACCTGAGTTCTCAGTCAATCCAGTTTTACCCACAATGTTGCTATTCCCTACCACAACAGCATTGAAGGTGGCTTCAGTGTTTGGTGGAATATCAACATTTTTGTTTGCCCTGATGTAATTGGGTGATGGGGGAGTGGGTCCAAAGGAAATTTTTGCCTTATATTTGGTCATGAAATTTACTCCTAAAATTAGGGGGTGATTCAGTTCAGGTACCACTTGGAATCTGGATCTGAATTCATGGCCATTAATGAGGAAAGCTACGGTTATAGAGTGATTTACTTGGATGGGGGTTTTATCAGCTAATAAAACTGTCAGTCGCGCGCGTCTACCATGTCTAAAATTTGGTGTGTTGGCGATTCTGTCAGCCATTTTTTGGCTAATAAAAGAGAGTGAGGCCCAGAATCAACAAGAGCTCTATACAAGTGGTTATTTATGTCAACAGAAACTGCACCTTTGGTTAATTCTGTATCAACGTAAATGGCCTTACCTTGCTGCCCATATTGCTCAGATTTGATCCTCAGTTTCAGGATTGAAGTCCTCTGGCTCTGGTCCTCGTACTCATCCTCATTATCACTGGAGTCTGAGTCCTTGTTGGTGTTCAGGAAATTGGTATAACTGGAGCTGGATGATTGAGAGTCTACTGAATTCATTTCTGCGTCAGCATTTCGAGAAGTGTCCTTGGATAATCCATGTTGTTGAGACTGTCATTGTCGGCGTCAGACTGAGATCCTGATCGGCTCCTTGAGTAATTCCTGCCTGGGGTTGGATCTCTGGACTTCTTTAATGACTGTTGTACCCAATTGTCTGGGATGGTGAAGTCAGCTGGGACCATGAAGGGGACATTTTTGTTGTTGTTTGGCTGCCCAGCAACTGGTATGAAGACAAAACTCTTGTTGCTCTCAGAGGATTTTGATCTTTGTTCTGACCTGTCACCTGACCTGTCTCTTCCTGGGGACTTATGGTCAGATCTATTTTTGGAGTTGGATCTGTACTCCTTGGGATTTGACCTGTCTGAAGACTTGGACCTTTCTCTGTAGCTGTTCTTGAATTTATTTTCATACTGCTTGCTGTAATTACTACTGGGCAGTCTGTCTTCTTTCTTGTGGTCGCGCTGATATTTATCCTTTCTGGATCTGTCATCGTCCTTGTTGTAGCCTACTGCGCATAACTCAGCAGAGCTGTTGTTCTGAGCAATTTTTATTGCTTTAAGGTTCAGTTCCTGATTTATGGCTAACTGCTCAGCTTCCAGCAAGGTCTTGGGAGATTTAGCTACGACGACATTCTTCAGCTTGGGTCTGAGGCCATTTACAAGGTAGTCCACCTGTGAGGCCTCATCCAGGCTGCTGTTGGACAGCAACATGGTCATGTCTGCAAGGTAGTCCTCAGTGGTTTCATTTGGCTTCTGTTTCCTGGCTCTGTACCCTTTGAGGATGGTACTGAGGTCGGGGGTGCCAAATCTTGCCAAGAAGGCCTCGTAGACTGCCTCCTTGTTCTGCATGACTGGCTTGTCCATTATGTTGCTGAAGAACCACTGGGCTGCCCTCCCTTTGAGAAAAGTGTACAGGCATGTTGCATGTAGGTCGACCTCTTGGCATGCACATTTCTTATGAAAAATTTGAATTCAGTCAGAAATTTTGCTGCAGACCTGTAGGGTGTCTGTTTGTCGAAGGGTTCAGGCTTGTTGAATGAGCCTAACTGGGCAGATGTGAGCTTGTCGCTGTCTAATCCACTAGGGGAAAGTCTGGTGTACTCAGGGCCATGATATCCTCCCTGGTGCACTACCGGTGTGGAGTGAGCTATGTGGAGATACCTAGGAGGATATGGTAGCCCAGAGCGGTTGCCTGTCTGTCCCTGGGGACTGTAAACACCATTAACCACATGGCCACAATGTTGGTTTAGATTAGGCGCTGTGTTATATGATGCTGTCGCCCCCTGGTGGGTGTTTGGTGCACTAGCTGCTGGAGACTGGTGTAGTGCATGGGAGGTGGGAGGGGCGGCGGCTGTGTTCTGGTTACTGCTGTCCATGAAGGCATGTGGTGGACTCAGCCTTGTCCCTGTCATGTCATTATGGCTGGGGCTGTAGCTAGGTACCATGGGGTAGGGAGGGGTGGACTGCATGGGTCCTGAATCGCCCTCGCCGCTGGTGGCAGTTTGGCTGGAGCTGGTGGCGTTGGCATTGGTAGATTGGCTCTGAATAGCTCTCATGAGGTCAAGCCTGATTGAGTCCATGTTTCTGCTAAGCTGGTCAGTCATCTGGTAGTGAAATCTTCAGATCTTCTGAGAACATCCATATTACCTTGTTCTGCCTGCTTGAAGTTGTGAGCGGTGTTACTCTCCATATGCTCCTTCCAGCGTTCCATGTCATCCAACCTGAGGTGTACCCTAGCTAATTGACCTGAGTGTTCCTGTCCATGATGTTTAATTTCAGTGGATAGGGCGCTCACATGTTTGGCTAGCAGCTCAGAGAAGGATTCACTGACAGCATTGGTGCAGTCCCTGACGAGACTTCTCCTCATGTCTTCATGGTCATACTGAGGGGGCTGACCTCGGGACATTGCCATATTGGGTCGGTGGGGAAAGGTTACTTCAGTATCTTCCACAGGTGAACTGATAAGGTGAGGTGAGTTGTAAGGCGTTCTATTGCCTCTATTGAGTAGTGGAGTTGTAGCTACGAGGTGAGATCTACTG
This sequence comes from Acholoe squamosa, assembly GCA_949317995.1. Taxonomy (NCBI): domain Eukaryota; kingdom Metazoa; phylum Annelida; class Polychaeta; order Phyllodocida; family Polynoidae; genus Acholoe; species Acholoe squamosa. The sequence continues at coordinate 69,246,305 of OX439039.1, read as the reverse complement.
GTAGCTCCGTCTACACTTCTCAGTAGTCTGTAACCAGTGGGGGTCCTTCTTCTAAGAGGTGAACTTGATTGGGCCCTCCTTCTAAATCTAGAACCTTGTCTGGATGGTGAGTCCACTGACCTGGTCCTAAGTGGCTGTGTGGGTGTGTACACAGGTGGGGGGTACAGGTCCTCCTCTTCAGAAGTGGATTGGTATTGGTTAGGCTGGGTAACAGTAGGGTCAAGCCACTCATCCAATAGTCTGTTGATGTTGAGTGAGAAGTTTGGATTGTCTCCTACCTGGTGTCCAGAAACCCTGCCTATACCGTTTTCATAGGCTGCTCTCCACCTAGAAACTGCTGATCCAATTCTGTCTCTCCAGTAATCAGCGTCTAGGTAAGCGTCAGAGTCTGTGTCCACAACCACTGGCTCTTCACAAACCAAGGGTTTATGTGATGTCACACCTGAGTTGATCGGGTCTGTAGATACAGACGCACTAGGTGTGGTGGGTTGTGGAGGGGTGATATCCTGGAGGGTGGCTTGAAGCTCTGGTGGTCTGTCCTCCAGGTGTGGGTCGAGGTACAAGTGGTTCTGTGTGTTGTCCACTGGTACTTCAGAGGCTGGGCTAGTTATACCAGAAAGTCTTAGTGGCGGCGAATTTACTTGTGAATACCCAGGTAAGGTGAGGTCTAATCCTGGTGCAGGTAGTGATACTGGTGTACTTGTGTGTGCTCCAGTATTGTGGTCCACTATTGTAGAGGAAAATTGCTCAATGCTGGTACTCACAGGTTGTAATACGTGGGCCTGTAGTGCTATAGGTAAAACTGGATCCAATGTCAGTGCGTCTGGAGATGAAGTCTGCCTCTGGAAGTGATGTGTAGTAGCACTTGTGGGGTGATTGGGCACGTCTAGCCCAGGTGATGTAAAGGTGCATTGTTCTGAAGCTGGTTCCTTGGGTGATGTCTCACTATTGCTCATGGTTAATGAGAGGTTGGTAGTGGGATATTCTTGGAGGGTTCATCCACCATCGTGTCAACGGACCGTTACAAGTGGTGAAGTGAATATACACGGAAGTTCATTTGATCCTTTTATGAGTGTTTCATAAAGATGGTAACAATGATAACACTCACCAATATCCAAGCTCTGCCTCTGATCCTATAGCTCAACCTGTCGTAGGTTCTAGGTATAGGTGTAAGGTGTAAGTTGGGAGAGATGATTGGGAGCTGCTCAAGCTGCCTTTTATATTAAGGGCTTGAGCAGCTCAGAGTATTGCGAAATATTCTATACACGTGGTTCAATAAAATAGTGACACGTGTCATAAAGAGAGAGTGCCACCTGTGGGTAAATCATGTTAATGAGAATTGAGAGGAGATTGTGAAATATCCTCTCATTCCAAATATGGCACCACAGGTAGGTCGCACTTCCTCCAGTGGGACTGTGTGGGTGTAGATATGATTGGAATGTTATTACATCCGTATACCTTATGTCAGAGTCCCATGGGGGAAGTAGGGTTCGTAATAGCTTATGGATCCTGGTTCCTGTTGGGGACACAGGAGATTATTGAGTGTGGATCGTGAGCAGAGCTTAGGTTTTATATGGCGAAGAATTTAGTAAATATGAAAAATATTAATAATACCCAGAATGGTCCATTGACAGTTGAAGCAATTTGGACCGGTCCGACCTTTTTTGGTAAGTTTTGGGGTTATTTCCCTTTTTAAACTTCCAAAATGATTGTTAATTATTGTGACCTTTACTTCCTTCCCTCCCAGGTGTAGGTTTTTTGGTCTGTTTAGACAAATTTATTCTGTTTTGACCATTCTAGAGCGACCCGCCGTGTGGCGGCGGGCGTTTGGTCTTGAATGGCGGCGATGAGCTTCACCAGGAGCCTTTAATTGTGTTTTACAGAGATTTTTTCTATAAAACTCGGGTAAAACATATTATGGGTATTTGTGCCCTCAATCTGTCATTTCCCGAAGTTTCGGGAAGTTTGGAGAGATTTTGATTTTTTGCAACTTTCGTTTTTTCAGTTGACCTAATTCCCGGAGTCTGGTTTTGGTTTAATTTGTCATTGGGAACGAGATCTTTCCTCTTTTTGAGAGATGTTGCCGCCCTGTGGCTATCTGACAGCCTTTTTTGGGTATACATGTTTAATTGTTTTTTCTGTTTCTCTTTTAGAGATGTCGTCAAGAGATTTGGACAAGTTATCAGAAATTTATGAGAAGGGTAAAAGTTCTTCGAGACACAGGCCTAAGAACCCTTATAAGCCTAAGGATAAGAAGTTGGAAGAAAAACGACCTGAGAAGTCTGTCGGGTAGTTCGGAGGAGCCAGGATCTTCGGATTCAGGGAGCATTCCTACTCCACCTCAGGGGCCAACCACCTCTACGAATGTTTCGGTTCCTACCCCTACCCTGGCTCAAAATCCTTGGCTCCAGTATCAGTGGCCTCAATCGGTTTTTCCTCCAGGTGTTTCGATGCAATATCCTTCAGGCCCGTCAGTTGGTCAAGCTTGGCCATCTCTTCATGTACCAATGTATCCCACAGTGGCGGTAATGGAGGATCCAGCTTTCCTCCAGTGCCCCTATGCACAGGACTTTGCCTGTTATGGTTTTGATCAACCTGTGGAGGCGGATGAGCCACTTGAGAGTCCGGCAGGTCCTAGGCCTACTCATGACATTTCAGAGGATAGTGAGGATGAGGTTGCAGCCGTGGGCACTAAGGATAAGTCTGGAAATAAGGATCAGCCCAAGGAGTCTAAGGACTTGTATAAGAACCTGAAGCAGGGCAAGTTAGCTGACAAGTTGAGGGAATATTATCAGGCAAAGGTTGATGCAGTCAAGGAGGGTGAGCCTTTTGATGAGACTTTGGCGGACTTTGTTAATACCCTATTTGAAGAGCCTTTCTCACTGCAGGAGTCAATCAAGGATTATCCAAGAAGACCAAGGTTGCTGCTCAGGTATGGCAGAGGCTCCCTCTCAGGGATGATCAGCTGGATTGGGAGGATGGTCAGGCAATTTTTCGCCTGTCCAAGCTCCTGAAACACAATCGTCTTGGAGACCCTCTAGATTCTCTTGTCCTCAGACCTTATCCTGAGAACACCAGACTCTGTGTGTGTAGCGCTTTAGGTCTGTATCTGAAAAGAATGAGGAAGTTTAAGGTTCCTCCAGGTCAACTCTTGAGGAGCTACATAGCTCCTCATGGGCCGATCTCAAGGGATTCGCTGGCAAGGTGGACAGTCAAGGTTTTGGCCTTAGCTGGTATTGACACGTTGAAGTACCGTTCTCACTCCACTAGGGGAGCTTCAGCTTTGGCTGGAACTCTTCTAGGGACTAATGTGAATGCCATTATGAAGATGGCAAAGTGGAAATCTGTGGAGTCATTCACAAAATTCTATCACAAAAGGATAGAAGTTGAAGATGATGTAGCTAACAATCTTCTCAAGAGGATGTAAAAGACTCTCTGTTACAGTTGAGGTTAGAAATCTCAGGGTATTCTTGTTAATGTTTTTTTTAGCATGCTATGACACTCTAAGTGCCAATTTTGCCTGTACAAAATTGTTGAGAATTTTCAGTCAAACAATGTATCGCCTTGATATGATGTCTTGTGACAAGTTTGATTGGTTGATGATGATGAGATCCATAAAGGGTATAACAAAGTTATTTTGTTAAGCTGTTTTAAACCCATAAAGGGTTTTTGGAATGTAATTGTTATGACTATGCCTATGGCGAATAAAGTCTGTTGGTTTTTTGTAATAAATTTCTTGTGTGGTGTTGATTGGATCATGAATGATACGGCAACATATACAGGGGTAAGAGAAAATTTTATTTTAATTCAGCTTTCAAGTCTCGCATGGTCCCGAAAATACACAAAGTATTTCTGAGACAAATTATTGGAATTTTCGGAGACTTACCTGGAAGTTGAACTAAAATATCTTATTTTGTCGAGGAAATACGGTGTATTTTAGGGATCAGGCGCCCTCCCTGATACACCAGTTTTTTTCCTCGACAGGGTTTTTTCTCAGGTATTCAGACTTTGTTCATCTTCTTCCTAGTTTGGGGTATAGTAAATAATAATTTAATAAAATTTGGTATATGTTGCCAGTTCAATGCTAAGGTCAAGTGACGCTTTCCTGCCTCATCTCGCCTGATCCCTAAAATACACCGTATTTCCTCGACAAAATAAGATATTTTAGTTCAACTTCCAGGTAAGTCTCCCAAAATTCCAATATATTGTGCCAATTAATCACAGCGATTCTAATGCAGGAGGATTAATTTGTTATGTCGAAAATAACTTTGCCCTGGACACCCGCTTTAGACAGGATCTTACCCAGTAGCTTTATTACTGATCTCGCTGAAATTTTGACTGTCACTACTCATAAACCCGCAATTGATTCAGAACCATTATTACATGCTATAAAGTCCTTAATGCCAATATCGATGATCTCATCACTGCTCTTGAGGATGTAATCTCACATAGACCCATTAGGAAACATGAAATCCATGTGCCGGGAGATTGCAACATAGACGTGGTTAACACGGAGAGCAGAAAATGCTCCAACGTGTATAGGATCAGTGTATAGAATTCTATGAGATCATAATCTTTGTTAAATATGGGCATCTCAAGGTTTAATACATGAACTTGGAGCTTTTTTTGAACATGCATAGAAACAGTCATGTCGCCCTAGTCTGGGCACCGATATTCCGGTCTCTACATGATCCAGCCACAGCTCCTCTTGCAACCTCTGGAGTAAAACAGGGATGTAATCTACAGGAGTGTGAAATTTTCGCGGAAACGCGGAAATCCGTGTTTTTTATGCTCAGAAAGACCTTTCTTGAGATCTATACAAATCCACTGAGAAAAGAATATACCATTTGTAGGGGGGGCCTGACTTAGAATTTCTGCCAATACCAATTCCAGATTGAAAAATGTGGGCATCCCAATGGTACCGTAATCTCCCGCGTAGAAGACGCGCTGCGCGTATAAGACGCACCCCAAACTCAGCAAATGCATTTTCGCGTATAAGACGCACATTTTAAGGCTGAAAATTGTAAGATTAGTACATTTCTATAGTAAAATTACCCCTCGTATAAGACGCACCCCCTTCTTTGGGAAAACCTATAAGACGCACCGGGCATTTGTTTGGCCTAGAAGACGCCTCTTATACGCGAGAGATTACGGTAGTTCCAAACATACTTGTACAACAGAGTGTGTTATATTCTGCCCAAAGAACATTTAGATCACTTTTATCCAACATTAAAACATTAACTAGCAAGCCGTATATTACGCTTCAAAGGAAATAGGTTTTGGGATTTCACACCCCTAAATCTAAGTCCCACCCTATCAAATCTATTTAAAAATGACCTACCGGTACATAGGGTATTCAATGAAGAGTGACCCTGTTAAACTGGGGGGGGCTAAATTGAACTCCTTGTCATGGGCAGACGACTTGGTAATAATCTCGCGCTCAGAGGCTGGACAACAAAACTGTCTAAACAAGTTGTCTGACTACTGTAATAAATGGGAACTATCTGTCAATACATGATGATGATGATTTTATTCTCAGAAACTCACAAAGAGATACATGAGACACATAATTTTATGTAGTGAGTGAGTAATAGATGTTTAACGCCATTTCGACAGTTAAGGTCATATTCATGGCGAGAACTATATTACACAATTCCACAGAGGAATATGTCAGTGCCCGCGCATATGTGCACCACACATTCTGAAAGATAGAAAAGAGGAGAAATAAACCCTTTTAAGTGGGCTAGAGAAGCCCTATAATTTTATGTAGAGATAATACATAGGCAAATCTACTTCTACAGTACTGTAGGGGCCGGCATCGTTATGTATATATTAGTGCGCTTCATCCGAGAGATGTGTTTGTGTGGTGCTTGTTCCTTCTATGCTAACCAGGTGTTGCTTTGCGATACCCATTTGGTACAAGAGGGGGCAGCACCACGCCTCACATCCAGCTCCTACTAAGGAGCCGGATGAACCGCAGAAGAGTACTGGACCTAGTCCAGTCCAGACATGTTATACCTTCTCAATAAAGGCCTACCCGAGCTGGTAGGAAGTTCTGGGGCTTTGCCCAACCCGAAATACTCGTGTTGTGTTGGTATCTCTAGTGTTAAGCGAGCCAAAGAGCCACCCAACATATAAGTCGATACGAACCGTTACACTGGTGCCGTGACCAGGATACATGATATCCCTTCTCATCGAGGTGGGTATCACTATTTGCAACAGCTTACCGCCTGTGGAAGTGGTCTTCCATCGGCACAATACGCCGTCTCGGATCTCTAGCTCGGTCCACTGAGCTATCAATCGTCTCGTTTCTCTGTCTTCCAGAGATAACATTAGCCTTACCGGCTTAATACCTTTCCGTAAGTATTCCAAGATGCGTGCAGTGGTGGGATCCGACTGTTGGAACTTCTTGACAGTCTCCGGGGACCAATCGAGATAGCTACATACAGCCTCCTCCCAGGGGATACGGTGGTATAGTTATATACCAACCCGGCGACCACAGCATTGTGGGCCCCGCAATCATCACATTTTGGCACTTTCGGACTGGTCGTCTCGATAAGGCATCCGCATTTATATGCTTTTCAATCGGGCGGTGCTCAATCTGCTGGTGCTCTAATCCGAACTCGGATAAGTGAGCCAACCATCTTCCATCATCCCCTCGGCATCTTTAAAATTAAGAAGCCACCTTAGAGACGAATGGTCAGTATGCAAAGTGAAGTCAGTTCCCCAAAGGAAATGCTTAAACTTTGTATACACCACTACCGCGAGAAGTTCTCTTTTAGTGGTACAATAATTACTCTGTGTTTTGCTCAGCGTGTTGCTAGCAAATGCTAATGGGACTTTGACTCCATTCTGGACCTGAGAGAGTGCCGCCCCTATAGCATCATTGCTCGCATCGGTGTCTAGTATGAAATGTCTTTCGGGAGTGGGATATTTCAATATTTTATTTTGTTAAAAGATTCTTCCTGCTCGCTGGTCCATGGGAAGGGTTCCCGAGCCCTACCCGGTGTCCAATGAGCTAAGCATTGCATGGGAAAGCCCACACGAGAGTAATTCAGTATAAAATCACGGTAATAGGAACAAAATCCTAAAAATGATCTAACCTCCTTAGCACTCGTGGGTCTTTCCTCCTTGGGGTTACACCCAATGCCGTGGATACAACCCCCTCTAATTTCCCACTATGTCAGGAGTATCAGCTTCCTGCTGATCTGCCTCCGGTTCGGCTTCGGCTTCATAGTAAGCCGCCATTACTGGCTTTGCAGCAGTACATTCTGACGAATAGTGCCCCATCTTCTGGCACCTGAAACATTTTACAGTTCGGTGATCCACTCTGGGTCTTGACCGACTGGCTTGTAGTGCATCAGTAATCTTTTTGCACATCTCTCCCATTATTTTTGTCATGTCCGGAGACTGACCACTCACTTTGTTAGTGCTATCGGTGGGCTTATAAGCCTTGCCATTGGGTCTAGATTCGCCCCTAGCCTTGGGTGCTGGTTTAGCATCCTTAGGTTTGTTAAAAACCTTCCTCGGAATATATTTCCTACCGGAAGTGTTTTTCCTAAGTTGCATAGAGCAAAAGGTTCCATCCTCTTGTTCAATGTCTATCAACTCAAAATCGTCCGAGGTGTTAGTTTCCTCGGAACGGTGCATGGCAGCTGCTACAGGGGTCGGTCCAGCTACGTTCGGAACATCCCCGGCTAGAGTCGTACGCTTCTTCACGGCCATATCTATTCCATTGAATATGCCGTGCAATGTAGACCCTTCTTTCCAGGCGTCTCTTGCAGCAATCTGCTCGTCTCGGTCCCTTAAGCCCTTGACGAATTGAGTTATCAAGTCATCCATGTACCAGTCCTGGTTTTCTGTCCCGGGTCTGGCCTTACTCAATAGGGCATGGAGTTCCATCCCATATGCCCTAAAAGCTTCATTTGGCTTCTGGGTGCGTTTTCTAAAACGTACCATCAGATTCTCCTTGACCATATTACAGAATAGTCCACTAGCAGATTCAACAAGCTGCTCAAAACTGCCAGCGAGGCCATACCAGGTCTGCCACTGCTCTAAAGCCATGCGACCCGGACTACCTTTTAGACACCTAACCAGATGTGGTTTGGCCTCGTATGGGGTCCACCCGTTACAATTCATCACATCGATGAAATCTTCAAACCATTCCATGGCCGAGTACCGTCGTATTCCTTAAGGGTGACGGCTACCCTCCGGGCTGAGTTATGAGCATACAACAGTCTGCTGCACTGCCGTTTGCTCAATTCAATCACCTTGGTTTCGTTCAAGGTTCGATTGCCTCCCAGCCCTCCAAAACTGTTGTTGTTTGGAGGTGGTGGTGGTGGTTGGGTATAATTCCACTGTGACCCATTGTATCCAGCATAACCCCCACCAACAGCATTAGGGTTGGTACCCGAAGTACCACTACCCCCCTGGCCGCTCGCATTGGCAGACCCGCCCTGACCACCAGCATTAGGTGCATGGCCAGCCTGTCCTTGCTGATTACCACTACCCTGCGCATTCTGTTGGTTGCCCGGATTACCGGCGTCCAATCCAACATTATCTGTCTGATCCACATTTATGTGGAATCTGCTTGTTTCGGCACTTGTGTCGGAACAATCCCTCTGGACGAAGTCCGGGTCCAAATTATGGACTATCGGGACTTCACTAATGTGAACTCTACTAGTCCAACCATTCTGATCTTGGGTTCTAACGCAGACACCACCTTGATCAACATTCCGAGATGCGTTGTCATTCACGAACGGGCTATACGCACCTGTCTGCTGCTTGGGTGTCGAGCAGGAGACAAAGTCACCCTGTTTGACAAAAGTAGAGTCGGGATTAGGATCCAAGCTCTTTGGAGGTGCATTGGTATGCTCCTTCTCTTGCAAGTAGTTTTCCATAGCGAACTTGTTTAGAGTCAGGGTCGCCACGTCTGTGGTCAGTTTCCTTTGTTCCTCTCTTAACTGAGCATTCTTGGACAAGATCTCGGACCGGATCTTTTCATTGTCCGCGACAGCTCGGTTACGTTCTGCCTGTGCGGCTTGCGCCTCCTTCTTCAAAGTATCTTTCAATAAGCGATACTTCTCACTTTTTTCTTTCTGAGACCTTTGGTACTCAGTAGTTTCCTTACGGATCTCATCCTGTTCCGAGACCAGTCTGGATTCCGTTTCGAAAGGGGGCTCCATCTTCCCATCCTCACCAGGGCACTACACACAGCAATGTGGCTTGCCACCACTCGTACGTCGCCGAATGGAGCTGCAGAAACCAGTCATTCCAGGTTCGCCGGACACCACCTTGATCAACATTCCGAGATGCGTTGTCATTCACGAACGGGCTATACGCACCTGTCTGCTGCTTGGGTGTCGAGCAGGAGACAAAGTCACCCTGTTTGACAAAAGTAGAGTCGGGATTAGGATCCAAGCTCTTTGGAGGTGCATTGGTATGCTCCTTCTCTTGCAAGTAGTTTTCCATAGCGAACTTGTTTAGAGTCAGGGTCGCCACGTCTGTGGTCAGTTTCCTTTGTTCCTCTCTTAACTGAGCATTCTTGGACAAGATCTCGGACCGGATCTTTTCATTGTCCGCGACAGCTCGGTTACGTTCTGCCTGTGCGGCTTGCGCCTCCTTCTTCAAAGTATCTTTCAATAAGCGATACTTCTCACTTTTTTCTTTCTGAGACCTTTGGTACTCAGTAGTTTCCTTACGGATCTCATCCTGTTCCGAGACCAGTCTGGATTCTGTTTCGAAAGGGGGCTCCATCTTCCCATCCTCACCAGGGCACTACACACAGCAATGTGGCTTGCCACCACTCGTACGTCGCCGAATGGAGCTGCAGAAACCAGTCATTCCAGGTTCGCCGGAAGTTTAGTTTTATTGTAAGGGTGATCCTGCTACCCCGGTAGGACACCTCTTAAAGTCATATTGCTAAGGGTTCATTACATTCATATTGTATATAGTACGTTTGTACCACACCATGTTATATCCTTAATAATATATCATTAATCACGTCTTAACTATAATAACTTTGTAACATTGTTACTTTGATATTCCATCATAGGTTGATGGTGCATAAGGCACCACCTATTTATGTTATTATTTAGTTACTTCGGGTTATATATGACGATGCCTATTATTATGTACATATTATTTATAATGCCCCTTAATGTCATATACTCTGTATAACATTTAATAATAGACTTAGCTATGTATATACTGTCATATAACTTTAAACAATAGGTATTTGTAACACCTACCCTAGGTAAAGTCTAGGGGGGGTGGTGTAGGGGCCGGCATCGTTATGTATATATTAGTGCGCTTCATCCGAGAGATGTGTTCATGTGGTGCTCGTTCCTTCTATGCCAACCAGGTGTCGCTTTGCGATACCCATTTGGTACAAGAGGGGGCAGCACCACGCCTCGCATCCAGCTCCTACTAAGGAGCCGGATGAACCGCAGAAGAGGACTGGACCTAGTCCAGTCCAGACGTGTTATACCTTCTCAATAAAGGCCTACCCGAGCTGGTAGGAAGTTCAAGGGCTTTGCCCAACCCGAAATACTCGTGTTGTGTTGGTATCTCTAGTGTTAAGCGAGCCAAAGAGCCACCCAACATATAAGTCGATACGAACCGTTACAGTACTAACATAGAACTAATATTCCTATAAAGCTGTGTACGATTATACATGTTGACTATCTTGGTACAAATCATCAAGAATTGAAAATTAAAGCAGCACTGTGCTTAATCATCAGATGACTAGGGATAAAAAGCAGTTTCTACATAGTGTTTTGCGTTACTCTTCTGATGTAATAATATGACTTAGATTGGCAAATTTAAAGACATAAGTTATATAATACATTTTGTACAGTGATAACAAGATTTTTTCCTTAGGAGTCTGACTCGTACCATACAATTGTGGACATTAAAAACGTTTACTGGTTTGCCACTTAGTTGGTACTAGCAAATTCAGACATGGTACATTGTACAAATTTGGATAATTTTTGGAGTTCTTTACGATTGGTGCCTTCAAATAGTTTAAGGAGCCTCTCAGACATCTCACCTTGTAGGTGTAGGGGCTCGTGGAGCGGTATATATAGTGTTAGCTCCCTATTCGAGAGGGCAGGTCGATCGGTGTGGTTACCACCGGTAGGATCAGAGGTCACTTCGATCTCTGGCCACTATGGGGTGGTGGCAGCACTAGTCTTCGCTAGTCTTCATAGCACCACTTTGAACATATGTAAATACGAAATAAACATGTGCCGGTTGCACTAACCCGAGCTGACTTGTCTGGTTTTACTTGATATTGATATATCTCGAACTGAACCAAAGTTATATAAGAACTCGAACCATTACATTGGTGCCGTGACCAGTCTTGGTTTTAGTGCGCGACCCTGGAGGTCGAACCGAATCATGATAGATCGACCCAAGGAGACTTGGGGTTTGACAGTGCTGAGTCCGCTGAATCCGACTTCAGGACGAATTCAAAGGGGAGGAAGGGTTTAAACCTCGTGCAAGAGACAACACAGTGGGTATGGACGCCGACATAAAAGAAAGAATACCCGCAACTTACAGAACGACTGCTAAAAATCTCTACAGAGAATTATCTCGTCACGGAAGTCAAATATTGAATTGGAACAGAGACGGAGAAATATATGTTAACGGGGAACGTGTGCCTGGAACTGACATAACAGATTTGTTAGCTTTTGCTGCCTGACCAAAGTCTTTAAAAAAGGACCAACCTAAAGGAAGCCAGGTTTTCATGAGAGCAGTTAAAAGGCTGAACCCCACCTTAAAATTTGTCAAAAACAAGTCGGCTTTTGCAGGGCACAGTCCTTCCTTTGCTGCCAGTCCCTTAAAAAGAGCTTCCCCTATCAAGAAGAGGAAAGTAAGTCAAAAAGGAACTGGACGTAAGTTTATATGGCGCACAAGGCTTTGAAAAAAGATGTCCTCAGGTTTTACACAGATCCTGAACAACCTGGGAGTTTCACCAGTGTATCTAAACTTCAACGTCATCACTTCAAGAAAACAAAGAAAAAAAACATAGAACAAGCTTTGGAAGATGTAGACGCTTACACCAGACACAAACCTTACAAGAGAAGATTTCCTAGAAGAAAAACACAAACATGGGGCATAGACAAACAGTGGCAACTTGATCTCATAGACATGCGAGAATTTTCAAAGGAAAACAAAGGATACCAGTACATTCTAGCGGGAATAGACGTTTTTTCAAGGTATGGTTTTGGACAACCTGTGAAAAGTAAGAGAGCTGATGACGTGACAGAGGCTTTCAAAAAAATGAGCAAAGAAAGAAAACCTCAACAAATTCAAACTGACAAGGGCAAAGAACAGTTTGGGAACGGAGCTTTACCAGCGTACGGTGGCAGGGGCAGACAAAGAGGGCACGGACTTGGCTCGTTAATAGGTGGTTTACTGAGAGGAGCTGTTCCCCTCTTAAGTAAAATAGGACGCTCAGCTGCCAAATCTGCAGGCAAAGCCTTGCTTACTACAGGAGCTGGAGTCTTGTCCGACGTGGTATCAGGAAAAGGCTTCAAGAAAAGTGTAGTAAGAAGAAGTAAAGCAACAGGCAAGAACTTACTCAAAAGGGCTGCTTCTTCTGCTCAAGGATACATAAGAGGTACATCTGGACCTCCTCCAGTCAAACGACGAGCAACCGGCAAGCGCGGAGGACGTAAGGGGCAACGCGGCAGAGGAAGAGGTCAAGCTAGAGGAAGGACCTTGTTCTAGTCATGAGTCTCCTTCATCCCAAGGGTCAGGTATGTGCAGTAGGTGAACTAGACCTACACGCCTTGCCTGTCACTCAAAAGGACATATTAAAGTGTCAAAAAATAACCAAAACTACCAACAATGCCCTCACTCCACACACTGAATCATTTGACTTCACCTTCGAACCAAGCAACCTGTACACAGACCTCTCAGAAACTGAGTTGTACATGGAACTGGAAGCCGTGGCGGCAGACGGAACAACTCACCTTGCCGTCGGCATAGAAGCTGCTCCAGTCAACAACTTGGCACACGCTCTCTTTGCTTCCTGTCAGTTGCTGATAAATGGGGAGAAAGTCACCGGCAACAATGAAGACTATGGTCTCAAGGCCTACATTTTGGACACAATTTGTTGCAACAAAGAAGACAAAGAGACTCGGCTGAAAGGGTGTCAAAAGTACATGAAAGACACCTGTGGTCACATGGAAGCCAGAGCGGGCGACAATGCAGGATGGACGGCACGGAGAGCAGAGTTCAGTGCCCGCAACAAACATGCCTTAGTAATGAAGCCGCACCTGGATTTAATTAAACAGTGCAAGGTGCTGCCTCCGAACTGTGAAATCAAGTTCATATTCGAAAAAAATCAGCCCAATTACTACATGATGCAAGCAGCCGATCAAAACTACTGGGTCAAAATCACCAAAGCTGAAATGACACTTCTCCAAAAATGTGTCGACGATGAGGTGGTAAAAACTCACGTCAGCAGTGTCAGGAATCCACATTGGGGCCCTTTCAACTATCACATAGCCAGGTGTAAAGTAACTAAACACACTTTGGATGGCGGCTCACAAGACTACAGTTGGACTCAACCTGACACTACTCAGATCCCCACCAGGATAGACAGAGCAACTGAAGACAGTCGTATAAATCTCATCAAGCAAGGAAAGCTGGGCATTTCCCTTAGGTTTGCCGCCCCGACTACTCATACCATATCTGCCGTTTTGTGTTCCTTCTACGACAACAACATCCAACTGACGGCTGACTGTCTTCCTGTCACAGACTACCACATGAACTGAGAAAAAAATGAGAACTTCAGACATAACAGGTGCACTGGGAAACCACCCACACACAAGGCGTTTCTACCTGGGAACTTTTGCCAGTAATCAATGTCCTAAAAAACCAATTCCCTCTACATGTTTCGTCAGTAACACAGATCCAAGCTCTAAACCTGGTCAGCACTGGGTGGCATTTTACGTTTCTCATGACGGGAATGTGTTCTACTTTGATCCCTATGGCTTACCTCCATTAACTATATATCACCAGAGGTTCATGCAGAAGTCGTCAGATGGTCACGGGTCGTTCAGCAGAAAACAAGTGCAAAACTTTTACGCTAAAACGTGTGGAGCCTACTGCATTAACTTCTTCATACAGACATGTCGGACCAAGGACCCACACTGTGAAAAGGTTTTCTCAGGTCCCCTTCAACTTAATGGACAAAATAGTCAGGCCCTTGCTGAGGAAAAGAGAGAAGAGGCAATGAATTTCGAGATGAGTCCAGAAGAAGTAGCAGTCAAAGCAGACGTGAGCAATCTTTTGGTGAAAGGGAAAGTTAAACGTGAATTGGACGTGATAGACGGGCTTCAGAGCACAGCGGAAGTGATAGACAAGATTCTCATGATTATGGCCGAGTTAATGGACAAAGTGGTAGCCCTGGAGGAGAACGACATAGGAAGAAAGGCCTTGAAGGATTTAATGGAGAGAATGCGGGCCTTAGAGGACCGTAGTCAAAGTCCTACTCCAGCTAAGACCGGGTGCAGTTGGTACTGCAACAAGAATTCATTTTCCATATAATATCCATGTACTCTGCTTGCAAGCATATCTGATTATAATGATTTATACCTAGCATGTACTCTGATAGGAAGAAATAATAAAAAGATTGAATTAAAAAACAACCCAGTTGTGTCTTTCTTGCATTTAATCTCATATCAAAATAATGAGTCATAAGTATTGCGTAAATCCATAGGAACATTGCATCAGAACATGAGTCATGGTTATTGTGTAATTTCTTTCAAGGATTGCACAATACACCTTCATACGTAGGTCATACGTTTTTGCAAGTAGGTTAGTAGGTCACTTCCGGTTTGCAAGTAGGTCAACCCTAGGTATTGCGCAATTCTTTTAATTTATGCAACTAGGTCAGGTTACTAGGTCAAATGAAATCCAGCTCTCTGATTGGTCGAAAAAACTAGGTCATGACCTTATGACATCACTTCCTGTCAAATCCAGCCCTCTGATTGGTTAAAACTAGGTCACTTCCGGTCTACCAGTAGGTCATGACCTAGTTAGTAGCTAATCCATTGCGCTGACTTTGCATGTATATACTACTAAGAGAGTATCGCGCACATCCGGTATAAAATCCGCTATCTTCCGCGAGACACAGGAATGACTAGCTCCCGTATCAACTAGGAATTCAATGGGTCTTCCATTGATATTAAGCGAAACATACCACCGCCTTCCATGCAACATGGAAGGTATATCAGTAATTACAGAATCCTCATTATTCGCACCCGGGTCCCGTCCACATCCTTTTAAGTATTCCAGACAAGGATGCCCCGGGGGTAGGTGAGCACTTCCAACTCTGGCCAACAAACGACCTCCTACCTCTAATCCGGTACTGGGTTTCCCCTGTGCTCCCTGGGCACTTGTTATACCGGATTCCCCAATCTTCTGAGTGGGCTCCCTTACCACCTCAGTATTGGGCGAATGTGTTACTCCATTCGGTTCTGCACCACTGCTGGTGATATCATGTCAAGTGACTTTTCTGGGACCCTGTTGCTTGCCTGTAACAGAATCCCTTTCTAGTTTTCCTTATCCTCTACAGTAGAAAAACTCATCCTCGTCCTATACACCGCTTTCTCTGCTACACATTCAGCAGCGAAATGTCCTAGCTCCTGGCACCGGTAGCACCGCCTCTGGGATTTATCTACCCTTGGGCATCGCAGAGCATCCGTTAGCCGGGTAACCAGATTCTCCATAAAATCACCCTGAGCAGTCGACACTGCTACCTGAGGAGTAGAGAATGTGGGTACCTGCGGTACCGGTAGTTGTGTTACCGGTTTCTGCGGCACCGGTAGCTGAGGTGCTGCTGGTAATGCGTCTCCAATAGGTTTCTGGAAGTTTGTTTTCTTCTTTAAACCTCCCTTTCGGTACCTTTTCTGCCGATAATATTTATCGGCAATTTTTACAGATCCGATATATTCTCCATTGTCATCAGAGATATATTCATAATCGGAGTTCATTGGACTGGACTCAACCGCAGCAGTATATTCCCGTATGGGCGGATCACTTTTAACTGCCGAAGCTCTTGCAAAGGGTGCGTTTGCACCTAGCAACCGCTTCTTTCTATCATAATTCTCGATAGCCATGAACAGATCGTTGAAAGAAGTATCGTCCTTACATTCATCCCAGGCCACTGTCTTATGTTCCGAATCACGGAGTCCGGCAATGAATTGAGTGAATAACTCCTGTATCCAGTATTCATCGTCGTATTCCCAATTAGGCCTAGCCTTACTAAGCAGGTCCTGTAATTCTAGCCCAAAGACCTTATGTGATTCTCTGGGTTTCTGTGTCCGTCTTTTAAATGTGATCCAAGGATCTTCTCGGACAATAGAACCGAATAGGTAGCAGGCACACTCTAACAATTCGTCATAGGTACCTTCAATTCCATATGCTTTTCTCCACCTGTTCAGGGCCACTTTACCTCCCTTACTAAGCCAGCAGACTAAATATGGTAATGCTTCGTCTTTAGTCCATCCGCTACAATTTACGTCGTCTACGAAGATCTGGTAATTGTCTTTCCAAGGTTTATTTGGATCGTATGGTGGAGGTATCCGAGCCATACGACGGGCAGGATTGGGACAGCCTTTAAGCTGATTGGCTTCTTTCAAACTCCAGTCTATTACTTCGATACCATCGGCTCCTTTACGATAGCAATCGATTCCTAATCCCTGAATGCATTTACTATTATCAAAAATTTCCTGCATTCCGGGAGACATAGAAGAACGCCTGTTCAATTTCTTAGGCCTTCTTCCGTCTCCTTGATTCACACCATCTGGGGTATTACCTCTACCCCCTGGTCCTCCCGGTGGATATCCTCCGGATCCTCCTGATGGATAACCTCCACCTCCGGATCCTCCTGATGGATAACCCCCACCTCCGGATCCTCCTGATGGATAACCTCCACCTCCGGATCCTCCTGATGGATAACCCCCACCTCCGGATCCTCCTGATGGATATCTACCACCTCCGGATCCTCCTGATGGATAACCTCCACCTCCGGATCCTCCTGATGGATATCTACCACCTCCGCTATAGCCTTGGCTAGCTCCTTGCCCAAAATAATTTGAATGTTGGGTATAGGTATAGCCGGTATTAATACTGTCATAGCCGTAGCTATTCGCTTGGTTTCCTTGGAAACCATGTGAGTCATTTGATGGAGGTTGACCACCATCGGCATACATCACTGGATGTGGGCTGTGTACATTTTGTACTTGAGGATTACTTACATAAGTTGGACGAGATGGGGCATTCTGAGAATACGTATCCGGCATTGTGTTCCTTGTTGGGGGACGTGGAGTACTTGCTCCGGGACCAGAATTTGAAGGTCCCGGGACGGATTTGGGTGGGTCTGGTTGTTTCGGGTTCTTCTGCCGATGTCTATCCTGTCTACCCGAACCATCGTTATTTGGATCTGAAGGATCCCCTGCTCCACCAGCGGCTGACGTTATATTCATCAAAAAGGGCAATTGGGGTACGGGTGGGGCTTTTACATTGTTTACGGGTGGAGTTATATGGGAACTACCTGTGGTAGGTGGTGTTGTTCCATTAGTTGCGGAACCTACTCCATTCGGGGGCACATTAGGCTTATAAATACCTCCTGCCACGTGTTTATCAGCCCCATTGGTTACGAAAGGATTATACCTTGTGGGGCCAGCCACAGGTGTCGCATTCTGCAATCCTATGGCAATATTATCATCTACTGCAGATCCTGCTTGTAAACGACTAGCCAATTGTGCCAATTGCTTGTTGGGTCTGTTCTACATAGTCACCCAATGCAGCTGCAGTATTCTGTAAATCCTGCAGTTCGAGTAGGTAATCATCCCGATCATTCATTAATTGCTCGTTATATCGGAGGATACCTATTCGGACAGTTTCATTATCTTCAGCCTGCTTAACACAACATTGTTTCAGGTGCTCGTATTCTGTCTGTAGCGATTGCTTTGCACTTTGGAATTGGATTTCCTCTTCATGCAACCGCTGCTTCAGAGTTTGTCTCTCATTTTCAAACTCATTTCTCATATCTCGGATATTTTCTAAAATATCCTCTTTCTCCTCAAATGCTTCATCTTTAGCTCTTGCTATCAGGTTTAGCGTTTCATTCATAGCCAGGTATTGCTGGTTTATTTCATCCATTTCCCGATTATATTTATCATGATCTGGAACGGTGAAAGTTACATTCCCAGTGGTTATCGCACTACAGTCAAGTGGTGGTAATTGCCCTGGGACATCGTAAGGAAGTTCACCAAAGGTTACCTTCCTCGGCATAGGAGCAGGATGATTCGGATCATGGCTTCCTCCTGTTTCGAACAAAGAATCTGCTAATTCCAAATTAACAGAATAATGTTGATTGACACGTTCAACCCTGTGTTTCACCAGGATTGAATCCGGGGCATTCTCCTCACTATCCGCATAGTGAGGTATCGTATCCCTCCATTGCTGGTCCCCGGAGGGCGCATGTATTTGCGCCGAATCCTCCCGGGACTCATTCGGATTGGCAACATACGCCAATCTTGGATTCGCCTGTTCGGACACTATGTGTCCGGGCTATATATGTTGCCGAACCCACTGGTCATGGCACCAGTGTAATGGTTCTTCTCTCTACTTTAGTGACAAACGAGCCAACAAGAAGAGGATTCAGGTGTATGCGAACAGGTTTTATTTTGTTTCGTATGACACAAGCACAGCTACCCGGAGGTAGCTTGGGTAGTTCTCAACAGATACCGGATTCTCTGGTTAGCCTCTAGAGATCTCTATACGGAGGTGGTCTTACCACGCGGCGACTGAGCCCTGTCCTCCTTTTATAGGTAAGGACAGTGGCGCCACACTGTGCCTCTCTCACCTCCCGAACAGATGCTGCCACCTATCCGGCAAGTGGAGAGCGAAGCCTGGGTGGCTGACTCACCCACCGCGCCAAAGGACCATAACGTTGTTAACATGCATATGTACATACCTCTACACTGTTTTAAGAAGCATTCCCATAACATCTTACTAACACCTTCAGCACCCCCCCCCCCCCAATGTATAGGACTCCAACCCACCCACCACTTGTCAAACACACAACCACCTCACACAAGCCAAGCACACCCCTCCCACCCACCCCCACACCACACCCCCCCAAACATCACTCAATTTACCACATCAAATCTCACAGATATCCTTAATTATTTTTTTGGGGGCAGCAGCCCCTTTGGCGACAATAATCATCATCTTCATAGTGCAAATCCATGGATCAGGCACACAAGATTTCATGAAAAATCCAGGAACCATTTTTAGACCATACTACCGTGTTCTGTTCACAGAACTACCACAAACCCTACTCGCTGGATATGTGGATTACCCCCTAGTGTTCACACTAGACCTATCATTCAACCACACTCTGCAGCATCCAGAAAAATTGACCCCCCTAATCAAAGGTAACGCCCCATCCTTTATCACAGAAACAGCCCAATCTTTAGACCTAATCTTGGAAAAACTTTTCTAAAAATCCCAAAAATTGTTCCTGTTATTAATCAACCTTTTATCACACCCAAAAACCCGCAACCCCAGGGGAGCTCCAGGACAGATAATTGGCGACATTTTAAGAGCTTCTATAGGCCTTGGCACCCAGCCAGAAATAGACATTCTCAACTCTGAGATGACTGAGTTAGAGCAGAAATTGGACACTAAAATGCATGTGGTAGAATTAGCCACACATTTCTTGTTAAACATCTCTGAATTCAACTACAAATCCTTGAGCGTTTTCTCCAGTATTCAAAATGACACTAATGATGCACTGTCTCTGATTGGCCACAAACTCCAGCATTTAAACAGCAATATCTCAAATATACTGCTCAACCTGGTACTACAAACCAAACAGGACACCTTCTATTCAATGCTATTTTCAGCAGCAAACTCACAAATTGAATCCCTCATAAATTTACAATCAGATTTAGACACCCTACTAGACTCACTTAACTCCTTAGTAGATGGTGATCTACCTCCAAATTTAATTCCCCATGAGACTATGGAAATGGGTCTTAATAACCTATCAGAAGCGCTCCATGGTGCCCACAAGGGAGCTATGATTCTAAGCGTACCAATAGGGTTCAATTACAAAAGGAGAGTGCATGTGCACTGGGGGAAAACACCTACTCTATTTATAGAACAGAGGCATTCCCAGTCCCGTTTGATACTACCAATGTCAACTCCACAGGGTATACATTAGTACAAGCCCTACCTACCTACATAGCCATGTCTACATCCCACTCACATTACATGGAGATGGACCACACAGATATGGACATGTGTGAAATCGGTGTTTTTATAAGTTGCGACCTGCCCCTGCCCATGTTATCACCTCACCACCCTACCTGCGCATTGTCTCTATTTTTAGACCTACCTGAAGCTGTTCATCACACCTGTAATATCCAGGCTCACATGACTGCTCAAGTCCCCAACATTATCAAGCCTATTTCCCACAACTCCTACATGCTAATTACCAACAGGTCACCCTCCATCCTTCAATGCTCTAACTCAGGCCAAGTAGAAATTAAAAATGCAGTCTATTCTATAGTTTCCGTGCCATGCCTGTGCTCTCTAAAAAACCACGGCATGATTATGGTTAACTCAAACCTATCCTGTATTCACAGCATTGTCAATGGACCATTCTGGGTATTATTCATTATTTTACACATTTATCAAATACTTCGCCACACATGCTCAGGACCTGCTCACAAGCTCACAGCTCATTCCCCTCCCAGTGTGTACAGTGAGCTGCTCTTACATCACCCATACCAGGATGTTGTGAGAGCCGGACCCATCCTATTTCTGGGCACTGACTCACTGGGAATATCACAACATACCGACATACCTGTGGACGCATTTCTAGGATGCAGGGAAATTCCACGATCTCCCTTCATCCTGATTGGTCCAACCAAAGATGAATGCTGGGGGCTGCTCACCTAGGTATATAAGACTGGTGAGCAGCCCCCAGCATTCATCTTTTCTACTTACATTATCCCACGCACAACTTCCCTAGTATCTAGGACCTACGACAGGTTGAGCTACGAGCTTAGGGGCAGAGCCTGCATGCTGGCAAGTGTATCATTGTTACCACCTATATGTACACTCTGTCATCATGCAATAAACAAGGATCAAAGAACTTCTCTGGATTCAGTCTTCATTACAACATCGACTTGTAACGGTTGACAATGGTGGAGAACTCCTTAGAATATCCCACTACTAACCTCTCATAGCCATGAGTGATAGTGAGACCACACCCAAGGAGCCAGTTTCTGAACGTACCTTTGCATCACCTGGGCTAGATGCGCCCAACCCACCTGCAGCTGAAGCACACCATTTCCAGAGAGAAAATTCGTCACCTGACGCCTCCAAAATGATCCAGTTATACCCACCTATCACACCAAGGGACCCCACCCCTGGTAGAGAAGATAGCAGAAGCTATAAAGCGTCTCAGTCTGACGCTGACAGCGACAGCCCCAGGAGCAGTCGCGATGATTAGGATTCAGGGGACGGAACTACAGCACCTATAGTCGCCGACCCCACCCTAAAGGACCCGACCACACAACCGCCCCCCACTACTCCTGATCCTATTACTGAAGCAGAAGTTAACTCAATTGGCTCTCACACCTCCAGTAACTATTACACAGAATGTATGGAATATAAGGAGGACCAGGACTCTTGCACTGACGATGATGAGGACAAATACGAGGACTACAGCCGGAGGACATCAATTCTGACACTGCAAAGCAAGTCTAATCAATATGGACAGCAAGGTAAGGCCGTTTTTGTTGACACAGAATTGACTAATGGTGCAGTATCTGTTGACATAGACAACCATTTGTATGGAGCTCTTGTTGATTCTGGCGCCTCCCTTTTATTTGCAAAAGAAATGGCTAATAGATTATCAAACACACCCAACTTCAGATATGGTAGACACTCTAGACTCACAGTGTTACTGGCTGATAAGACCCCAGTCCAGATAAGTCACTCAATGACCATGAGCTCCCTCATCGACGGCCATGAATTAAGAACCAGGTTCCATGTGGTTCCTGATTTAAATCACCCGCCCATCCTAGGTGTAAATTTCATGACTAAACACAGAGCAAAAATCTCCTTTGGTCCTAAACCAAAAACACCCAACCACATCAGGGCTGTAAAAAATATTCCCATACCATCCAACACTAAAAGAAAATAAGGATCCTTTTTCCTGCAAAATTATCTTACAACGTCTATATTCAGAGTATAGACCCCCCCAACCCCCACCCCAGCCCCACTCTATTATTTTCTAACAATCTCACCCATGATAACCTTTTTTACCACCCTTAAAACACACATACAAATACTACCCAGACACCATAGGCATCTTTTCTTCATGTGATAGATGTTTCCTCTCCATTTCCCATATATTATCTCAATGGAGAGTATTCATTTAAAACCCCCAAATTCACAATTTTTTAAATTTTTTTTCCCTTCATAAATTCCAATTATTATACCAAAACATTAAACTCTACTACAACAATTTAAAGAGTGACATTGCCAAAAATTTTATTTAATTTCCTAGAGGCTCAGGCAGCCGTAAACTGGATGATCTGGTTGGCATGCCACATAAATTACCCATGGTCACAGCGTACGCTCGGTTTGTGATCCCATTCAATTGGGACATGCATGTGCCGGTTTGTTACAAGCTCAGGGCTCCTCAATACCCTAAGGTATTACCAAATGACGGCCTACTGTAGGAGAGCAGCTCTCTTGCATCCTGATCCGCATTTATACCTCTGTTTACCAGTGGTACCGGAATGTTTGGTGAGACACATACTTACATTAACATCCTTAATTCCTGCACCACAGGTGGCCAGGATAGGGATCCCACAAGACCTGATTTCATCATCAGTATTTCACATACCACCCACCTATAACCACAACAATATTGTGTCATAACTGACCACTCCATCCTGATAGCTAAAGGATCATAATTTGCATAGGACCGACGGGTCCACTAGCATCCATCCAATAGAAAGACCCCATGCCATTTTAGGGAGAGACATACCTTTAAGGGATGCCTGTGATTGAGAAATAGCCACCTCATAATCAGCATATAAGCCTCCTCCCAACCCAATCTTATCCACTTCACAACGATACACCAAACTTACCAAACCCAGTCACCACATGGAGCAAGTATTCGGAGACCACAGGGCCAAAATGCCGAGGCTGCCATGCAACCAGCCCAGGTAGGACTTGTCTTATTTAGTAGCGTCATCAATCGTTCTATGGATTATGCCATCATGTTACCCAGATACCCATTACATGCCAATGGTAGTGTGCGCCCAGAGTGCTTTGTAAAATGCAATAGTTGAATTTGCAGTCCACTTCATGCCTTTCTACGACGGCCTGACCACTTTAGGTCTTACTTATCAACCTTTTGGCAACACCCCACCCACCCCACACACAACCTATCTTACCCTAGACTAACTATTTAATTAACACTGTTTAATAAGCCTTAAGGCCCCAGAGATTAAACATGGGCTCAACTCAGGGTGGACCATCCATAGTCTTCCAAGCCCACATGGCAATAAAAGCAAGGCCATGGATCTGTTTGGGATCAGACTGGCTATCATAAAGCACTAACATTTATTTATTGACATAGGCTGCTAAGATCTGAAATTTTTGCCTGTCTAGTACAGCGCACAAGGAGATGAACTCCAGGACCGCACAGTGTCCTCAGCTATCAAAGGCATCACTTGAGCCGTTCGTAGCGACTACCCTACTGTCCCATTGTGGGACAGACTCAGCATATAACTTGCAGTCATTTTGCCTCAGAGCAACCTTTATGTGAACTACCACGTCACTACACATGTGTCAGCAGACATTACATTTTGTTGACAAGGTCAACCTTCAGGCACAGCTAGCAATCTTTAAAATGTTTGAATTTGCTCCAAATATCAGGCCAGCCGCCCCCACCACTGAATTGAACCATCTCAGCTCACTAGTCACTAAACCTCTTACAAAAAGTCAGGGTAAAATACATCAATTACCAGTCACAGATTAGCCAAACAAACTAGCCTGTTTAAGAATTATGCCTACAAGTGTCCTATAAAAAAAAAATACCACCCCAAAACAAGCAAAACCCCCCAAAATTTGTATGATTTGTTCTTTTTCCCAACCCCAAATTCACCAAACAACTATACCTTACACACCTCTCCCTCACACAAAAGCCAAGCAACCCCCCCCCCCAAATTCGTATAGATTTTTTTTTCCCAACCCAGACTCATTAAACGACCGCGCCTCACATACCTTTCCCTCCCACCAAGCCAAGCAACCCCCCCGCACCCCCCCAAGCACATGACACGGGTTACTATTACAAAAGAAAAACATGTGCACCAGCAGAATCAAAACAAACTCCATGTCACTATACCCGTAGCCACAACACTCGTGGGAACACCTAGTCTATTTATAGAACGAGGCGCTCCCACGCCGTGATGGTGAATCCTCGGCGAGTCTCGCTCCGATATCGCCCTCGACCCAGGAGAACATAACAGGTCAGGAAGCTTGGGCCCAAGCCGTCGGCAAGCAAGGACAACAACGCTGAGTTGACCCTGCTAAACCCTAGGGAGACCCAGCATTCCCACCAACCCATATATGTTTAACCCCGACCTGGTTGAGAGGGCCACAGATATTGTCAATAGTAGGTAAAATATCGACTCACCGATCCAACATGGCCACAGATTCTCTTGATGGTAGGTTTTTCCTTCGCCACAACTACTAAAAATATTTGGTTTCAATTCATGTGGGGATCGTCCAGGGTCCCCGACCATCTTTCCCCGGAAGATACTACCGGCCACCCCTAACCCAAAGGTTAATCTAAATGTCACCTAGGAATGGACCGTACCATCTGCCTTATGTGGGGATGACAGCTAATCCTACGCAGCAGCACTGGATAAAGCACCATATAAATCGTTGAGACGCTGATGTGGGGATCCCCCTCCCATCTCCCTCAGTACCCCACGGCCCCCACCGAGAACCCCACCTCCCCCAACACCCGCCAAACATATCAGTCATTGCCCCCACTTAACTAATCACTCACAACAACTAACATTTTACATCGAGCTAGATTAGTGTTTGCTCAACAGGCGCCGGCCGCAGCGTCTGGCTGGCCCCCCCTTTCCTGCCACTCGCTGCACCTCGTTGCCATCTTAGTTCAGCAACCCCAACGTCAAAATAACCGCCGTCACCATGACAACAATCAGTCATGGACGCCCACACCTAATGTGTGCATCAAAACAACAGTGACACAGGAGGAGAATGATCTGATGGAGGTGGACGAAAGCGCCAATCAGTCATTTGAGAACAAGCTGGCCTCATTCTCTTTGAATGAAGCGAGGCCAAACCTATTCCCATCAGAGAATTGTTAGGTACGACCTCCATCTTCTGAAGGATTCCCGTGATGCCGCTACTGGTTTCGAGAAGTGGGATGATGGCTACTACATTGTAGAAGCCGAAATTACCCAGGTTAGGAACTCTTCTATCCTACCGCTGGACTGACATGCAGCCATTCATATGATCCACATATGATTCATATGATACACAGACGTATGAAGGCTGAGGATGAGGCTCAACATAAGTTGAACATTATCAAGATGGACAGGAAGATGAGAGAGAGAAGTGCTCCTCCCATACCCGACCTGAAGCTGGATAGCAGGGGCTCAGATACCTCCTAGCCCGGTGCTAGTTCTGCTGCCGACACACCTCTGAATCTGGATACCCCTAGTCCCTCAGGTAAGGGTTCTTCCACTAGGAAGCCAAAACGTGAAACTAAGGCCACGGAACTGGATAAGTCTAGTGAAGATGAGGATTGGCAGGTCTCCAAGAATAGGAGATCAGCATCAACTAGTAGTCAACCAGATGACACCATGGAGATGGATACATCTGGTGAAGAGTTTCTAGACGAGTCTTCTGTCGAGTATAATGAGAATAGCACCCCATCTACTCAGACGGAAGCTGAACGTTGGAAGAACACGAAGTCTGGTTTTAAGACCCAGGTGCCTATGTGTTTCCAGGACTGTGCATAAGGGGTAAAGAAGGACGGCTCTACCTTGTATGCTTGTCCCGAACCCGTTAATAAAAAAAACGAGTCGGATGATGAGGATTGGATGCGCCTCTCAGATGTGGATCCTAATCTCAGTAAAGCCTACAGAAAAATGTGGCTTTTGTTTAACCATGCAGATGGGTATTATACTTATACCCAGAAGCAAAAACTTAGATGGGCACTTGAGAAGTGGTATGGCGACATACAAGCCTGGGGCTGCCAGCTACTCAAAAGCAGCAGCAAAGCCTGGGAAGCTTGATAAGCAGAGCTTCCCGACAATGTCTCAGGCTCCTGGACCCGGGAGTCAGACATTAATTGTCAGTAAGGGAGGTTGTCTTGTGCCCAGGAAGACCTCCGCACCTGCTGCTGCTGGATCCTCCCACAGCACGTTGGTGACCCTTAAACAGATACAAATGTATCTGAACATGGTTCTGAAAGAGAATCTGCCACCCGGCTACTGTGTACCTATGGTACCAACAAAGCAGGGTACGGTAGTAGCAACGACCCCTCAGGAAGTTGCAAAACCTGTTAAACCAGCTGATGCCATTACCCTTGAAACCAGTAGGTCTGAAATCTGGAGGATTAAGGGTAGCTGCCCTGTTTCAACATCCGTGTTATATAAATAAAAACCTAGAGACTAGCACTTCCACCCCATGGTTAGCTGACCACATTCGAATTACATTTGCCAGTGCAGGACAGCACCTGGACACCATAAGAAGACTTATCTTTGTAAAACATTGTATAATATATTCATATGATTGAGTTAAATTAGGTTAGCATATCACTATATTAATAACTGTCTTTCATATAGAACCAGTTTGTATCTGTATAAGGTTTACTCATTAAGTCTTACAGGTTTATAAAAGTAATCGGATCCACACTGTTTGTCTAAAGTCTTATGACACTATAAGTGTTTCGGTGTTAAAAGCTATAAGTTGAATGGATCTGATAATATGTGGTTCTAATTCATTTACACCAGAATGTCATATTTTTTTTTTCATATTATGACATAGTTTTGTATAAAGGTATTAACCTGGTGCTAATGATAGTTAATCTCAATATATGGTGGTATAGCATGTTATATTTTTCAAAAAAGAAAAAAAAAAGAATTTATCGAGTGTATTGGTTCATTGTTATGGTTTCAAATCAAAT
Organism: Acholoe squamosa; assembly: GCA_949317995.1. NCBI lineage: Eukaryota > Metazoa > Annelida > Polychaeta > Phyllodocida > Polynoidae > Acholoe > Acholoe squamosa. Next base: position 69,219,019 of record OX439039.1, on the reverse strand, counting down.
TGTTCTACTAAAGGTTACAAAAGTATCATTATATAGTGGTGTTACGTTTAGAGTCTTTCTCAAGACTTGTTCATGTCATAAATCAAAGTTTGTTAATTAATGACAACGCGGTAGTCCTTTTGTTTGGATTTTATGTCAATCAGATCTGTTACACATATCTGGTTAATAACAACTTATGTCAAATTGTATCTACCTACATATCATAACTATTCATAACTAAATACTATCAAATGTGGTCAAATGTTTCATATATGATACTTTAACGTAATACAGTTGATTCCTGTCGTAGTTATACCTCTATTATTCGGGTAGACATGATGTATATGTTATCCCTATATAATATCTAATAGTTATAACTCCTACCTATTGTCTGGGGGAGTATTGGGAGGTATACCGGTATGTGTATTGTTATAAGGTGGCGTCTGGTGTGGGGGGTGAGTCCTGTCGCTGGGTGTGCTTCGGATAGGTGGCAGCACTGATCCGGACCTATGGGACATCTGGCGACAACCACTGGGGTACCTATACAAGGCCCTGGGCTCAGTCGCTACATCAGAGGCCCTTCAGGCCTCCGTATAGAACACTTCTTAAAGTATAGATTAGCTGCCCCCTACACCTTCCGGGTAGCGGCTTGTGTTAATAAACCGTTGGCATACACTCGAATCACTGTCTTGCCTTTTTCTTCCTGATAGTGAGACTCGAACCACCAAACTGGTAAAACAAACCATTACACCTGTATCATACCCAACCTTCTGCCAACTTGCAGTTTTCTGCAACTCATCCCTTACCCTTACGTTGGCTTGTTTGAAGTTATCCCTCAAGGATTCTACAAACATTACCTGACAAGGTGCTTCCGGATTCATCCTTACTATGCCAAAGTCTAAGACTGCAGGCATAATTAAATCCTCTCCAAATACAAGGAGATTAGGGGAACAGTTAGTACTTGAGTGTACAGTGCTATTGTAAGCATGTACAACAAATTCACACTGATCATCCCAATCATCCATTTGCTCGTTTACTAGAGATTTCAACACCTGGATCAGAGTCCTATTGAATCTCTCGACCTGTCCATCACTCTGTGGCCTATAGGGATTAGTTCTTGTCTTGCAGATTGCAAGGCAATTACGCATCTCTTGCACAAACTAGACTCAAATTCCCTGCCTTGGTCACTATGCAACATGAGTGGTACACCTAGGTGTAATACCCACCCTTTTACAAAGGCCATAGCACAAGTAGCAGCTTTGTGACCTGGTAACAGATACACTCAGGTATAATAATCTGACACGACCATCATATACGTGTTTCCATTAGGAGTGGTCTTTATACCACTAATAATGTCAACAGCCACTCTAGCAAATCTTACTCCAGTTTCTGGGATAAGGGCAATTTTCCCAACCCGGGTCCTGGTTTATTCCTACAGCATTCTGGAGATCTGTACTCATACCAGATCAGAAGTAATGCCTGGCTAAGCGCTAATGACCTTTTCTTTCCAAAGTGTCCACTAGTTCTATATCCATGACAGAAATAGATAATATCCCGTTGCATAGCACTAGGTATAACAACTTGCAAAGATTTCTTTCTATAAGAGTAGTTCTTCCATCGAAACAGAATACCATCCTGGACTTGTAGCTCAGCCCATTGAGCTAGGAACCTTCTCATTTCCCCGTTCTCCAATGACACCTCTGGTCTTGAAAGACAGATACCCTGATTAAGAAACTTAATCAAACGTGATGTGACCATATCAGCTTTCTGGAACTGTTGAATAGTCTCCATGAACCAATTCAAAACATGGGCTCCACAATCAGTGCACTCAGCATTTGCACATTTCCTCACTGGGATTCTAGACAAAGCATCCGCATGTTTTGACCCGGCTCAGTGTTCAATCTGGCTGTGATTTAGACCGAATTCAGATAGGTGCACTAACCAGCTTGGCTTTAATCCCCTCACTTCTTTGAGCTTTGCTGAATGTGTTACTAGCGAAAGCAATAGGAACTTCCACCCCACCCTGGACCTGGGATAAGGCAGCTCCTATGCTATTGTTACTAGCAGCAGCATCTAGAATGAAATGATCATTCTCTGTCGGATATTTCAATACAGGTGTATTGGCAAACAATTCCTTTATTTGCATAAAGGCTTCATCTTGCTCGGATCCCCAGGGAAAGTGCTCTTTCCTAACTCCAGGTGTCCAATGAGAGAAACTCTGTATAGGAAAGGCGACCCTGGAATATCTTGGTATAAAGTCCCTAAAGTAGGAACAAAAATCAAGGAAGGACTTCTTTAGCATTCGTGCCTGCCAATTTGACACATCATTCAGTTTCTCCGGATCAGCTTTAATCCCCTCATTCGAGATTATCTTACCTAAGTAGTTAATGGATCTCATAGAGATCACATTTCTTAGGCTTCAGCTTAAGACCATTAGACATGATTCTTTCTAGAACCATACCTCAGTTTTCTAAGCATTCTTCAAACATCTTACCAAAGACTATCACATCATCCAAATAGACCAGACATTTCTTCCTTAACAGATCACTTAATAAAGTTTCCATCATGGCTTCAAATGTCGCGGGTGCATTACTTACGCAAACGGCATCACATTTTATTGGAATAGTCCAACATGACTGGAAAATTCTGTCTTTTCCATATCTTTCAGATGCATACCCACTTGCCAGTACCTGGATTGTAAGTCTAAAGAGCGATACCATTGATTGCCTCCAAGGGAGTCTATAGTCTCATCAATCCGTGGCAATGGATATGAATTCTTCTTGGTCATACCATTCAACTTTCGGTAATCTATGCAAAAACGGATGGTACCATCTTTCTTGCTCACCATGCACACAGGGCAAAAACCAAGGACTGGAGGACGGTATTATAACATCCTGTTCAAGCATTTCAGCTATCTCTAGAGGTAGTCTCCTAAAGGGAATCTTAAAAGGTTCATTCTCACCGGTGTCAATTGTATGAAGCACTTTATCAGTATGTCCCAATTTTTCACCTGGTGCTGCAAAAGCTTTTCTGTACTTGTCTAGCAAGTCAGTTAAGGCTTCACGTTGCACATCCGTTTCGACATGACTTTTAGCTATTAGATTATCTAATTCCTTTCGGATAATGAAGGGAATTCTGTTGCTAAAGCATGCTTACAGCTTTTTACTACTTCAGATAGGATAATCCACCGAGTGTGGTATCCTTCTGGAGATAGATGGTCTTATTAACCGGATTGGATACAGAAACTACCATCCAAGCAGCATCTGCTACTAGAACATCAGCAGATTTAAGTCCAATACTTGACAGCATGACTAGGTCAGGCTCAACAACTCCAGTTTTTCCAGTAAACTCACGGTCTGCTTGACATAATACATCACAGGCAGTACCTTGTCTTAAGTACACATTGTACTTCGAGATGGTATGGGTCTCTAACCTCCAATATTCCCCTCTGGGAATCTAACCTTGCTCCATACAATGCAGCAAAATCCAGACCTAATATACCATCATCTGCAATATTTGCCATAGTTGGAGTAAGAATAAAATCCTTATCCTCCTGTAGACTAAATCTCAAGCATGTTCTACCAAATGCTTGCATCTTGCTACCGTCGGCCGTACGAGCATTTCCTTCCATTGTTAAAGTTTCATGACTCGTAGGCAAAAGATCATAGTCGCTTGGCAATACAGGAGTGGCTAGCACCCGTATCAACCAAGAACTCAGCAGATCTACCACTCACAGATACAACTGCGTACCACCGCCTACCTTTCAAGTAGGTAGGACAACTTGCGTACTTAGCAAGTTCCGTCTTAGTGCCAAGGTCAAATCCACATCCTTTCAAATACTCGAGACAAGGATGACCTAGGGGAAGCTGGAGACACCCCACCCTGGCCAACCCATTGGCCACTCCCTCTTGACTGATATCGGGTTTCCCCACTGTATTCTTCTAACAGTTCTTGACACCTGTTGTACTATAAGTCTCCCCAGCCTCATGAGTAATGAACTGATCAGGTTCCTTAACTTCACTGCTGGGTGAAATCGCTAGAGGATTCTCACTTATACCACAAGTGGTGATAGGCTGCCAGTCATGGCAATCACTCACTCTGGGGGCTATCCAGTTGCTGCCATGGACATCCCTGCTCAGTTTTCCTTCTTAACTGAGTCCTCACTACCTAGATTATTCCGGTATCGTGAATTTCTGTACACTGGTCTTTCTGCCTCGCATTCCACGGCAAAATGAGATTTTCAGAAATCTTCTGTACCAAGGTAGTAACCAGGTCCTCTGATAAAGGAGGACCGGTATTGGGAGTCTTGGTATCCGGCCTTGTCTCAGGAGTTTTTGTGATAATCACTTGCTCCTTGACATAGCCCGGTTTCTTTTCCCAGGTCCGGTTGTGCCGGGGTTGCCTCGGCCTACTGCTCCAATGTTCTCATCGTCCTCAGTGTTACCTGATTCTGATGTCATCTTCGGGTATCCCCTCAGGAACTATCATTGCTGACATCCGTTGGGGTACGTTTTCGGCAAATATCCAGCTTTTCCAATCATAATGATCCAGAGCTTGGAACAAGTCTATTAAGGAAGAATCATTCTTCCAGGCATCACATGCTACAGTCCTATGTTCCTGATCACGCATTCCATCGATGAATTGTCTAAACATTTTATCAAGGAAGTACTCATCATCCATCTTCCACTGAGGTCTGGCCTTATACAGCAACCGCTGGCATTCCAGGCTGAAAACTTTGACAGACTCCTTGGGTTTCTGGGTTCTTGTGGTGAACCTTAACCAAGGGTCTTCTCCAACAATGTTCCCATATAAATATGAGGCTATTTCAATTAACTCATTATATTCTTCATGGGCAGAGGTTCCATAAGTTTGGGAATGCTATTGTTCTATGGCCCCTTTACTGTCACCTTCCTTTAACCAGCATACTAGATAGGATAGAGCTTCCTCTTTTCCCCATCCATTGTAGTTAAACACATCTGTGCAGCCTTGATACTCCTTCCAATGATTCTTTGCATTGAATGGAGTATGTGTCTTAGCTACTCAATGAGCCGGATTCTGGGATCCTGTAAGGGTCAATCCCTTACTCCATTCCATCATTTCCGTATCGTCAAGACCCTGATTGTAACAATCAACACCTAAGTTAGCAATCGCTGCACTAGAATCATGCAGAGCTTGCAACCCTAGAGAAAGAGATACTCGTCGAGTCAGTCTTTTTCAGTGGAGGATTTACTGGTGTGTTACCATTTCCTCCAGGACCACCTGGGGGTGGGCCTCCACCTCCTCCTGCTCCAGACGAGGGCATCTGGGGTGATGTGCCTCCTCCTGAACCAGGAGAACCTGATCCTGAATTGCCAGTGGGATGGTAACTCCCACTAAATCCAGAGGACTGATTTCTACCACTGAAACCACCTCCACCCACGAAGGGTTACCTCGGGAACCATAACTTGACAATCCAGATCCTCGAGAAGATCCGTATGTGCTTCCGGTTGTACCTCCAGTTGTGCCTCGGTTACCACTGGTCTGTGAGTTCGTCCCGTTTTGAGACTGTCTCCACCCTAATTGGGAAAAATGGCCATTAGGTCCTCCTAAAGGTGCTTGTTGTGGCCATCCGCTGTTAAAGTTCCTGTAAAGTGAGTCGGTTGAGATCCACTTGAAGAAGCACCACCGAAACTTCCGGATGTACCGGGTTGGCCCGTATTTCCGGTTCCCAAACCTATAGGGTTTGTAGTGTTCTCTGTAAATCTGACCTGATAACTTTTGACTTTCTCACGACAAGGCATAGTCTCTTTAGGTTCTAAAGCTTAGCTTTAGGTTTCAACATGGCTGTTATGAGTTCATGTGTGTTCTTAGCTTAGGTTTCAATTAGAAACCTAGAGATGATGTCTGTTTATATCTTGGTTTTTTTTGCAAATGGAACCTAAAGATAGGCCAAAACAAAATAAATTGTTTGTTTCAGGTAACCCGACCCTACCTAGCAAAACAGGGCCGACCCTAACTTTTTTCTCTATTTTAGAAGAAAATATAATTTTTTTCATAGTGAAAGTCAAAAAAAGAAGGGCTGACTTATTACCTTTCCCCCCATAGGCTGCAATGTATTTCTGATAGATGCCTTCCTGAGTGATAAGGTTGCTGTACAAAAAGCCTTCCTGAGTGATAAGGTTGCTGTACAAAAAAGCAAATAACTTCTTTTCACATGCTGGAAAATTTTCTTTTCACATGCTATTAAAACTTAAGTGTTTAAGGTATTGAATGGTTTCTGGTTTTTTTTCAGAAAAACCTATAAGACATTGAGAAAGACTGCTGAAAATGGAGAAAAAACGTCTTAATTTAGGGGAAAGTGGCACCTAAGACCACTAGATCAATAAAACCACTCCTCTGTAGGCTCAGGGAATAACCTGAGGCAATAAACCCAGCGTTAAGGCCCCCCCCCCAATCTCTCAATGGTAAAAGAAATTTTTGATATTCGTGTACCGGTACATTGATAGGACAAGAGACTAATGTTTCATTAGTACATGTTTATTGCATGCAAAAAACTAAACAATCAACTTCAATGTACTTCGTGAAATCAGCCTTTGTAGAGTAGCATTGCCCTTTTAGGCTTTGGATATCAACAAGCCGTGATGAGTGGCCTAGTGAAATATGCGATGTAATCATTTGAACTAAATTGTAATTTCGTCACTTACTTTGCCAAATGAAGGGTAAGTATTATAACATCTGCTGACATGCTTGGGAAATAACAAGGATTATAATGGTGGGTATGATAATACTACAGGTAGAACTTCACTGAGATGATAAAATTATATTGTTCTCATACCTTGATAAGAAAAAAAAATTCACAATTGTAACCATTTTATTTCTTTTCAGTAAAACCATGTATAAATAAACCTCAACGCATAATCTGAATGGTGTTTATGGTAAAGTGAAAAATGAACTTTTCAGAGTGGTCAAATTTTTGTCATCACATTTTGGGAATATGATGCGCCATACCGGTGACGTCACTGCGATGATTGGGACATCATGGTTGCCATGGAGACTGGTTGGCAATAAGGCAGCATCGGAAGCAGACTCACTGCCAGCTTCCCACAATATCTATGTTATTCCACACTGTACAAAAAACTAAGGACCTCGCACAGAGTTGTTTAAATCCTCATAAAGTCATTTGCTAAATCTGGTGCCAGGGTTAAATAAAGTCGTCGAAACCATCGTAAGATGCTGCATTGTAATCATCCAGGCCATCTCCACGAGACATCGTCAGTGCTACGCCCTTTTTCTTCTTTTTGCCTTTATTTGCCTGCAAAGAAAAAAAAGCAATACTTTTACAATATTGCCTCAAAATGTGCCTCATACATGAGGTATTCATGTAAAAATGAGAAGCACTTATTCATTTGCCAGGGCCCTTATCAAGTGTTCCTTAAATGAGGGTGGGCCTTACTTATATGGAGCCAATACCGACATACTAGAGTGAATGAGAAATAGATCTTAACGCCATTTCGACAGCTAAGGTCATATCCATGGCGAGAACGATATTACACAATTTCTCAGAGGAGTGTTTTGGGTACCACACACACCCAAGGGGATAGGAAAGAGGAGATTTACTTTTTTTTGTTGTTGGTCAGATATAGACCTTTTTAAGTTGGCTAGGGAAGCCTTGCCGACATACAAGAACTTATGGTAAGAGATCTTTCTAGAAGCAAGGGACAGATGTTAGGGACGGTCAAATGGGACATGTGCACTGCAACACAGTAACCAAGATTAACATGCAAGGTCACATTGTATACTTCCTTCATGGCACGGGCCATGTTTGGGTTTTAGAATGCACAAGAACAGCATAGACCTAAAATCTAAGGGCAACAAAAATGCAGCGTCAAAACATGTGAATTGCAACTCTAAGCCCCATTTCAAGGCTTTTGAAGTTTAATTACCTTTATCATTATCTAGTCAGATGGAACTCCCAACACCATCTTGAAGATGTAGTATGTACATGTATGAAGAAATAAGCACAACAAAGCACACATAAAATATATACACTGGAGCGAAAGAAGTAACTCCCACCAATAAGCTCTTACCTTTTGTTGCTTGATTTTCTCATTGGCAAGTGCACTTAGTGTTCCTCCTATTTTTTTCAAGTCTTCTGGCTCCACTGGAAATAAAACAAGAGGAATACAATATGAAATGCTTAAAACTCCAAAAGAGTTTATTTTCTCATCCCCATCCCTTTCAGTTTTACTTTACCATTGTAGCAAAGACCCTAAGGGAGCGTTCAACAATTATGTCACCAGTATTTAGGCATTTTTCAGGACCAACCCACCCCCTTGTCACTGTTTTTGTATGGAACATATAGAGGAACCCAAAGACCCCCCCCCACCCCCTAAGCAGTGACGTAATTATTGAACACTCCCAAAGATATCCAGAGGAAATAGTACAAGAGTGAGTGAGTGAGTAATAGATGTTTAACGCCATTTCGACAGCTAAGGTCATATTCATGGCGAGAACTACATTACACAATTTCACAGAAGAATGTGTCAGTGCCCACGCATATGTGCAACACACACATCCTGAGGGGATAGGAAAGATGAGAAATAGACCCTTTTAAGTGGGCTAGGGAAGCCCGCAATAGTACAAGAACAAGCTCTAAAGCTCAGTTAGATCCTGATTTAAAATACGACTACTTACATGTTAGGCAGAGGCTATTGAATAACGTGTCAAGGAATCCTACATAATGTGTTGACTTCTGAAACAGAATACGTACACAAAATTTTATCTTTAAAGAAACTAAACAGCATTAGATGTAAATATAGGACAGCATTTTGCAATGCAAGTAACTCGAAAGAGCACTTAATCTCTTCTTTTAGGCCCCTTCTGATACTAACCTCATGTTTTCTTCGAGCATTATCACTGTCAATGGTTAAGCCTATGGAGAATGCATCCATTATCGCTCGTATGTTTCATTGGTGAATAACTCCTCTCTTGTCGAGTTAAGCATTGCACAATACCAGCAGGTCTTGAATAATGATACATATTAACCATAAAAACGCATGAGACAGTGTAACTCTCCCCCATTTTGTTATAATCCAGCAGTTTCGATGGCACTGTGACTCGATCGTCTCGCTGTCCGCCATTTTGGATTTTGATGTTCTGTGCACATGAGCAACCCCTTCTTGCCGGAAGTAGTATTTTTGACGGAGAAATGATATATTCTATCAATTTAACTTGAAATTAATGGCTTTTTGAATATAATCCAAGCATCTTCGGCAATATCAATCGGATTGAATCGAATAAATCCTAGGTATTTACTGTTATAGCCAGACAAATCGATCGTCTCGCTGTCCGCCATGTTGGATTTGGGTTCTATCTGTGCATGCCCCACCCAATTTCCATGGTTATTTGGGTCAATTTGCACGACCACGGCTTTGTGATGCGAATTAACGACAGGGCGAACATGTAATTTTTTACATTTTTAATCAAACATATCGATTCAAATGATATGCTTTTGCCATTCTGTATCATAGTTCTATAACAGAGAATAATTGAAAATAAAAAATAACGAGGTCTTTTACGACAATAGAGACGCGCGGACGGATCAAATTACGGCAAATTCATCAATTATTTGCACCACTCCATACCAAAAGCGTGCGAATGTTTGGTTTTTTGCACCACCTATGGGATTTAACATAGGGCTAAAAGAGTCTTATTTTTTTCTCTCTGTTAGTCTACTGTTAGGAGGCACTGAATTAGGGTGCGTTTTTACCCGACTCTTATAACTCGTCTCGAGTTAATAAAGATGAGAAGAATATGTAACAAAGTAATACTTGTATGGGGATGGGGGACGGATGACAGAATTTGTGAATTTGTACGAGGCGTTCGGGTAGCTGTTTTCTGACAACATGCAGTGCATTGTGGGATAGGGTGACCTTGAACGCTAACTACACCACCTCAGCTTGTTCCCTCCACCCTAGCCAGGTCTGGCTAGGTACCAGTCCCTAACTATGCTTGGGAGGGTAGTAAGTTGACTCAGGGATCAACATTGACCTACATGGGGGGGACCAATAGGGGGTGGCCTTACGAACCAGCATTGATCCCTCGGCCGTACTCCGAACGCCTCGACGGTAGTCTGTACAGGCAGATATATCCTTTGCCATGGTAAGTGGTCTAGACAAAGCTATGATTACTCACTTGCCAATTTCGTCCTAGTCAATCATGACTCAACAGCTAGTCATAGCCTGTAGTGATTGGTCTAGACATAGCTGTTACACCCCCGCCCCCCACCCTGAGAAAGATCCTACAGCTGATGCAATGTCTCTGCAATGCACGGGGGGGGGGATGCACTATGTGTGAACATGATTTCAAAGGAAAGGGAGGCCTTTTTTGGGCATAGGTTGATGGATTCTAGGCAATTCTGATGGAAAAGGGGGTACCATATCGTCGCGTTTTGGCACCCAGGCGCTTATCTTTTTGGATACCTTCATAATCAAGGGAGGCACTTATTCAAGGCCCGGCGCTGATTGATTTGGGTTTCCTGGTCCTGGAAACAGAGATGCCACTCACTGCCCAAAAAAAAACCCAGGAAAACCAGAATTTAAGACACATTTTCCCAGGAATTTAACATAATTTGATACAGAAATCTTGGAATCAAAACCAGGAATTGCTGGTAAACCAGGAAAAGTGGCATCTCTGTGGGAATGTGGCTGGGAGGTTGGCTTTCAGAGTGTGAGTAAACCTGTCAGAGGTTGGGGGGGGGGTGGGGAGGAGGAGGCAGTAGGTGTTGTATAAGGGTGAAGTTTGTCCTCAAATAACAGGAAAAGCTGTTTTTCAAGATGCTGTTTGGATACTATACCCAAAATGTGCATATTATGGCCCTTTTGCAGAGTATGTCCTAGGATCCCTTCAGAATGTTACTGTATAGCTGTTTCCAAGGTCTTGTTCGGATAGCATACCCAAAATATGCACCACCTGATCTACTGGTAGTGGTGCCTTTGCGCAAAACGACCTAGGGACCAATTACAATGTTATGTATAGAGACAGGTCAAAGGGTGCAGGGAATAAATGACCAATATAGTTACATGGTGAAATCATAACGCGCAGAAAAGCGGTATACTATCCGACACTCTTCTTGCATAGGAACTATAGTTTGCTGCTAAGACTACCCTGAAGAGTGGAACAAACACCAATAAAGAGGGTAAAGTTTTCAAGGAAAAACTTGAGAATCCTTGAAAACCTTGAACTAAAAACTGGCATACTGCCACTGTATACAGTGTTGTGGGACCTGACTGTGTGCATGTATGCAACCTCTGGAGGTAATTTGTGACTCCTTTATCCTGTTTTCAGAGGATTTTCAAGAAAACTTATTTTTCTTAAGTGAGTGAAAAAAACCTTGAAATCAAGGAAAACCTTGAACTCTTTCATCCCTGAATACAGAGGTTACATATAGTTTGCATTACAAGGCCGTTTTACAGAGTAGCGGTTGAATACATAAGGCCGTATTACATGCTGTTGAGCATGTCTGTGTTCTGGGATAAATGTACATACGTTAGGGTGTTATCTGATTACCTTGTCTCCAGTACCACCAATGTAGTGGGCAGTGATATCACCAGAATCAGAATCTAGTGCCTGTAGCTAATTGACCAATACGCGCTCATCTGTACTAGTCACAGAGCACTCGTGAGAGGTTAAGTGTTAATCATATCTTTATTACCACAACCACAAATACCAACCAGATGATTCTGAACATAATATGACTACCAAATAGTCTGTAATGTCCATGGGGAATGCACAGTTACTATACTCTCATCCCAATAAAAGCCAAGTCCAAACACAGAGTCCACACTAGTCTCCATAATCATATAGAGTGTCCAATGCCGTTGAGTCACAGAGTGGCAATCTCACAATCACTATCTCCATATAGTTCCTAGTGAGCATATGTGAGAATAATCCAAGTTCCTCTCCTGTCATGGTGTCAGTGCTGCCTCCAGTCCCACAGAGCAAATGACTACATCCTTCCTCTGAGCAGCAGTCTGCCCTAAGCTTATAAAGCAGAAGGTCAAACCACCAAGTCATGAACCCACAGGTCAAAGTTAGTAGTTCATACTTGGGTCATACCTGTGTCATTCAGGGTTCATACATAAGCAGGATGAGCTCACCAGGAGCAGAAGGTCAAAGCTCCCACTCATGAACTCATAGGTCAAAGTTAGTAGTTCGTACTTGTGTCATCCCTTGGTCATCTAGGGTTCATACACGATCAGTATGATCTCTCTGCTCATCACTCAGTCCCGCTGCTGGGGAGCAGTTCATCGGGTGCAGTTGGTGCCATTGTCATCAGCATAAATTAAGTTCTCATGTACTGTGTACTCTCTGTGCATTCCCATATCAGTGTTTCTTAGTATATAACACAATTATATACATGTATGTAATTAAGCATTAGTGTGAATTGCTCTACCTTAATAAGCTCAATCCAAGTTGTGTGTGAGTGAGTATTCCTGCTTCTCACACGTCAACAATGCCCTGGTTATGTGACTTGTTGATTATGTCATAGCTTCAGAATGGCGATGTAAACAAGCTTTATGGCGAGTTATCCACGTCTATAATGTAAATTCTTTTATATTTCCCTGAAAAACCATGAGATAAATGCAACAGGGCACTCATGGGTTATCTGACGCGCATATTAAGTGCGGTATTGCATGATGCCCGTACGGCAGAGTGCAATGTGACATTTTAAAATAAAACCAGTGTTGTAGATTTTAATACAATAGTAGAGAATAGTCCTGTGAGACATGGCGCGGCGACTTGTAATCTTGTGTCTAGTTTCAGTTGGTGAGACAGATAGGGCATACTATCATCTGGGCTTTTGGTAGTATATAGCACACATTCAACCTGAACTACCCACTGCAGCTAAGTACTAATAGTCTGTAGACTGTCCATTCTGCATGCACCTCACTCAGCTGCCACAGGGACCTGTCTTATTCAATGTTCAATGCCATAGTCAACAGGTGTGTCATTATGAGTGTACACTGTCTCAGATTGCCAGGAGCCTGCTCTGTCCCCCCCCCCCCCCGCCCCCCACACACACACCCAACTGCCAATCACTTGTAATAGTCTGTACCTCGTCATGGGCCAGTGGTCAGCAAACCGGCCAGATCACTCCACCTCTCTGTAGAGGGGGAGCACAGTGTAAGTACCCAGGTGTACATACATGTTTTCAGTGTTCCACAAAATCGTTTATACAATGAAAGCAGTAATCAAATTGATCTTTCATCACCAATAGTAGATACATATTCTGAGATAGCATTATTTCAATGTAAACTAAAAATTTTACACAGAAAAGAATGTAGCAGTTCCACAAGGTGGTCTTACACTTTAACCTCCTCCGATTTACAAAAATGCACATATGGCAACACACACTTTAGCACTGATTTCTCCATAGAGATCTTTGACAGTGAATACTTTGTTCAAATACAGAAAATATGATCCAATTGTACCATAACCCACTGAGATAAAACCTGTACTACATATATATAGTAGTTTCAAAACGAACAATTCTAAAACAAAGGCTACAGGGATGCATTTCTGAATCTTAAAATGCTCTAATGCTAATCTGCCATAGGGCTCCAAATGATGAAATGTCTTATCTGCGAATAAAATCAAAAGTATGAGATATATTCTGAAAATTCCTTCACTGATAAGTAAAGTACACACACTGTTGTTATTACATTAGAATAGTGAGCAGGAATAGTCCATAGCAGAGGAGCCACAAACAAAAATAGATTGCAAGGCCTCCCTATCCCTTACACCGTGGCGACTGTGACCCATACACTAGTCTACTCATCTCACGAGTAGTACTCACTAGTCGCCGCGCTAATAAACCTTTCCTTAATATAGACTGAACACCCTAACAACACCTGTGTCAGGATATACCCCAGGTGGTACACAACCAGGATGGAGAGACAAAGAAACACCTTAATCCTTGGTCATTTGGACATGAAAATCCTAATAATCCTCATTTCAGGAACCTTCCCGAGGTCTTTCATCACTGAATTGGTGGGAAATTATGACAACCCAAATGACACCCCCGTAGTGAAAGCATTGGGATAACAAAAGGGTCTTTTAATATTAATCTCTCCTAAATAACTTGACTCCCGTTAAAAAAGACTAGCCCAGCCTGTGCTAGAACTTGTATTATAACATTTATATTATGATTTCTTTTCCGTTTTAACATCAGAAAAGAACTGTGAAGACAAGTTAAAAGTAAGAAAGATGTATGGAGAACTTACTTCAAATTGTGTGATTTTCTCTTTTAAAGATTCTGAGAATTTGTCAAATTCTTCTTTTAAGACTGGATTGGCGCCATCTATGCTGTCACCTGAATACTCTTCAATGCCTAGAAAATTCATGACAAAAAGTTTAATTTCAGCGTAAAGATGTGAAAAATTCATGACACAGCAGATACTGCTAAATAACGAAGTAAAGGAACCCCAATGAAATGACAAATTGAAAACTACTTGTCTGGTTTCATGTGATTTTTTGTATGCGATCACTTAAATTTAGGGTAGGTTGTGTGCTTGCTGCAGTCAATCTCCTTAAAATATACACATGAGATCATGGTAATCCTTCACTCACCAAAAGCTTCCTTGGCCAGTTTCAGGTCAGACTCCTCCTGCTGTCTCCGACTTCGCTCCTTTGCCTCCGCAATACCCGCCGGTGTACTTTGTCTAGCTAACGCCTCAGTTTCCTCTTGCTACAAAAGAGCATTATCAATATTTATTATACTCTATTCAACATAGTTAGCACAAGCGGCCTCAAAAAGTATCTAAAACATGTCTTATACCTTGAGTATAAGGCGCAGCTTATACTCCGCAATGCAATGATGAACCCCTGCGGCTTTTAGAGGCAATCTGACTCAGGTTGCACCCAACAGACTGTCCCTGAAGTCAGGCAGCCTTTTACATGCAGTAGAGGTTCTCATTAATCTTTCGCCAGTTTCATTATTTTAAAAAGTGCTAAAGTCACGATGCAGTGCAGAGTATGAGGGCTTGTGCAAACAAACTTACCATTGCCTTTTCTTCTTCTAAACGCTTAGCTTCCTTTTCTGCCAAAATCACTGCTAATGGTTTCTTTTTCTTCTTTTGCACAGCTTTATCTACAAGTGCATGATATCAAAGTTAAGATAGACACAGTAGTCAAGGTAACACATTGTGGCGATCATTTGAATGATGCATTTGAGGGGGTGGGGGCAATGCCTAGAAACCATCTCGATGTACAAAACTAGACAGCAATTAAAAGATAGAGGAAAAGAAAATGACACAAAGTAGTACTTGTATGGCCCTTGGGGACTTTAGTTAGATTCAATAGGGCACTACTACTATGACAGGTATGACAGCTATACTCCTAGTGGCTCACAGCGGAGAGGTGTCTAACAGTTTTTACCCTTAACTACATAATTATATCCTTTGCTGTGCTTGTAGAACCAGTTAATTGGTCTAGAAATAGCTATAATTATTGATATCAATTTCGTCCCAGCCACTCAAAACTCAACAGCCAATCATGGCCTGTAGTGATTGGTCTAGAGATAGGGTCTACATCTGATGCAATTACTCTACCTGGAGGGGGGCAAACACCCTACTAC
This sequence comes from Acholoe squamosa, assembly GCA_949317995.1. Classification (NCBI taxonomy): domain Eukaryota; kingdom Metazoa; phylum Annelida; class Polychaeta; order Phyllodocida; family Polynoidae; genus Acholoe; species Acholoe squamosa. The sequence continues at coordinate 69,203,424 of OX439039.1, read as the reverse complement.
CCTTATCTCCCGCGTATAAGGCGCGTCTTATACGCCAAACAAAATGCTGCTGAGTCTTATACGTGGGAGGGACATTGCATTGAGTTTGGGGTGCGCCTTATAGGGTGGGTATTTTTACTATAGAACAGTACTAAATTAACAAAAATCTGCCCTTAGGGGTGCACCTTATACGTGGGACAGGCCTCCCTGAGTTGGGGGTGCGCCTTATACGCGGGAGATTACGGTATATGTTGTATAGTAACCATGCTACTGTATGCATATGACTTTTCATATATCCTCAAGTTCCTCCCCCAATGTCTCTACAACTCTCTGTTTGCCCTTACTTCTACATTTTTCAGATGTAGTTTGTCTTTTAACAATCATCTAACCATAGAATCTTGTTCATATTCTCGGTTTTTACCTCTTTATCTACATCCTACTGCCACACAGACTTAGAGTTTAAAAAGCTTCATTAGCTTTAGAGATCATTTTACAATTAGAAGTCTATGGGAAAAAGACAAATTTTTACATTGACTTACTATTGCCAAAATTTGAACCACAAGATTTTTCCTAAAAATCGAACAAACCATTGAGCCAACATTTACACATCCAGTCACTGGTTTTCATTTATTTCTGTAGAGTCATTCACTCGCAAATACCAATAGAGTGATTACTCCTCCCTCAGAGCCGGCTTGTCTCAAAGAATGGGGTACCTGAGTCATACCTATATGTTTCTTCAACAAGGGGTCAAGCTACTTCAGGGCCGTATCCAGACCTTCTCATGGGGGTAGACCTAGCCCGGAAAGTGGACCTTTTTGAGCATAGACCTATTAACCCCCGCCCCCCTAATATTGCAAGTGCATTTAACCTCCCATGCATGTCTTAATTCAGAGTATGAATACCACCCACCCACCCTCCAGACGGAAGTTTTGAAGTTTGGACCTGAAGGACCAGATGTCCCATCTACCACTCCCAGAGCCTCTGGTCCTTAAAGTCTTATCTACCGCTCCCTCAGGTTGTTCAGGTCCCATCTAGACTTCCCCGAGACCTCTGGTCCTTCCAGCCCTGCAGATTTTTAATTCTGTAGGCCTGGTTCGATTTTTGAAAGACCGAAACACGAATATTAGTACCACAGGACAAAAAGAAATAATAAAATGGTTAAGGCCACAGGCTAAGCCTGAGGCTTTCAGTGACATTCTATGTTCAATGTGCCAAATACAATGGTTATAAGGGGTTACGGTATGATACAACCAATAAAACACCATGTTCCCTGTAAAAGGTTATGGTATTGGTAGTACAGCCCAGACACAGCGAGGTCGTTGATCATATATATATATAATTCAATGTGCTGGCTACTGACACTGTTGAGGTATGAGAAGGCAGTACACACAGCCCAGACACAGCCAGGTCGTTGTTCATGTACACAATTCAATGTGCTGACTGCCTGACACTGTTGAGGCATGACCAGGCAGTACACGGAGGGTAGCCTAGCCTACAATTACTACCTTATTACGAGATCACGCTTGGTTGAGGACACTATTAAGAGTGAATTGTACATCACAGATGTAATGGCCGAGAGATCGTAGTAGAGATGTGTAATTATGAAGTGATTGAACAAACACCCAGAGACTCTAGGGGACAGAGCTGCGGCGCTGTTAGATGACCTGGGACAATAGCAATTGACTACAGGTACTTAGAGGCCCATAGAGTGGGTGTGGAAGTTATCAGCTTGTCCCAGAACGACCTGGAATAATAGCAATTCACTGGTACACTGGTACTGGTACACTGGTACACCACACTCTTCGTCATGGTTGACTGATTTCAGTAGCTGATCTATAGCAGAGGACTTTTGGCTGTTTTTGACATGACCTGCTGTCCCCCTGCTACATGATGTATATATGGCCGAGGAGACAAGTCTCTCGGCCAATAACCTGGTCCATCCAGATGTCTGCGCATGCACATAACTATTACTCTTAAGGCAGAATTAACCTAAGACATTCTGTGTACTTTACTTTTACATCAAAATACATTTATAGATTACATTTAGCACATAGGAATTATGTCACCACAACAATTAATGACTTAACAGATTATGACAATTCAAAACCCTCTTGTAACACTAAGAATAAGCCAATTAGATTTGAAATGTTTAACTGGGTTTTTACTTTAAAACTTTGAACGAAGCACCCTGAATCCCTGGATCTAGGGGTCTTGGACTTGCTAAGACTGTCTATTAATATTTATGGTCTGAGTGCAATGGTTAAGCCTATGGGCTACAAAAACAAAATAATTCTAGGACCCAGAAGCACATCGTAGAAATTTGTTAAGCCACCATACAATCAACTATTCAGTGACTAAGGTCACTGAATAATAAAGGAATTATGTACATTCTGTCTTTATCTATATATGGTTGGGAGAAAAAATCTACAAAATGTTAATGATTGTTTTGTGCTGGGGCCAAAGGGGCTTAGTACCGCTCTAGCAGCCTTTTTGCTGGATATAGCCGGCGTCCAGTGTGTTTTTACCTTCAACCTTACTAAGGCCTCAGGTCATTTAGGTCCCATCGAGCACTCTCATGCAGGACCTCAGGTCCTTCAGGTGGCATCTACCCCTCCCAGGGCCTCAGATCTCGTCTACCTTGTCCGGCGGGCGCTGACTCTTACCTGACGGGAGAGTCAGGCTTCCTGCATAGGGCTCATTTGTCAGGTGGATGAAATTGTAGGACATAAATTTTTTATGTCGATTTCCTCTTAAAGATGGCTTCCTAAGACATGTTTGTTGCCATTTTGTGAGAAACCTTTAATACGGGGGCCCAGATTATTTGGTTCTCGCAAATCTGTTAGCCTTCATAGCAAGTTTAGCTGCCACGGTCGGCCATGTTGGATGTGGTTTCAGGTCTCACAACAGAGGTGTTATTCATGAAATAATGTTATTCATGAGAATTTGCTTGGAGAGTGGAGATTTACTTCCTGTCTGACAGAAAATGCACCTGCTGATAGCTACCTGTGCAACCCACATGGCATGTGCCAAATCTTGGAAAAGGGTGCGATCTAAAAGTTTCCAACAAAAGACGCTCTTCCCACTCACAGACAGCAAAACTAAGTTGGTACTCTTGTCAATACCATAAGCTGATTGTTGGGGATTTATTTCTGTCAAATGTTATTCTTAGAAACGTGCCGTTTCTAGAGCACCTGAAAGTTTTAGGTATGCCAGTCCCAGCGACTCAGTCCTTAACTGAATCGCGCCCAGTGACTATGTCTACCCCACCCAGGGCCTCTGGTCCTAATGTCTCTTCTACCCCACCTAGGGCCTCAGGCCCTTGAAAATGTTTTTGTCTGTAGAATTCTTAATAATTATCCGATTGAAAAAACCATAAAAGATGCAAGATAAGTAGGGATGTCATTGACATCCCGTTTTTGTTGATTTCAATTATCACGATTTTTGGTCTCGATATTGCAATTTTTTGTAACTAAACAGCCTTTGTTTGATTGAGCAGAAACTCATGAATGTATATACAGGTAACAAGAGTACTTGGTATACTGAAAAAACCTGTGTATAAGGCGCACCCCTAACTCCGGGGGTCTGGTCCGCGTACAAGGCGCACCTTGTGCATGGCCTGCCTACAAAGGTCTCCTTGTAGTTGGGGATAGCCTTAGGTAGGGTTAAGATCAGGGTGTGTATGATGCTGATCATATATTTTTTTTGAATGCCACAAATGAGGTGTGACCTGAAGTAGAACTTATCTCTAACATTGTATCATCAGTTCTTTTGATTTCTTTTCCTACATTCATGCATTCTATCAATGTTGTAGCATGTTAGGGAATGAATTTAAATCATAACATTATCTTAACATAGTTGGAACATCTCTTCTAAAGTCAAACATATAGCAAGTGTATATAAATGGTATACTGGCTCCATCTGGTGGCACTTCTAGGAACCATTCCTATTGAATAAATGATTATAAATGATCATGACCAAGGTACAGTTTGAGGTAAATTTCAATTGTATACTATCTTCTGACACAGTTTTGACAAATCAACCACATGATGATGACCTATTGACATGATAACATGGGATGTATCATATAAAATCCATTTACAAGTACAGTACTTGGAATACAATCTAACACATAATAATAATGCAAACATTGCCTCGGTAAATGTGTAGGGGCGTGCTTTCTATCTTCCCATAGATTCGGTCACCATCATCCCCCCTCCCCATTAGACTAGGGTCCGGGCACAACGCCACAAGGGTAATCTCACTTCGGTGTGGATACAACCCATGGGACCTCTCACCCTTGAGTGTCAACCTTAAGGAAGGCAGGAGGTGAGATAAAATTCGAGCAGAGCAGCAACCTGATCTCAATTGGGTTATCGGTTAAACCAACATATAAGGCGCACCCCCAACTCAAGGCAGCCTGCCTCCTGCGTATGAGACCCATCCACGATCTAAATCGCGTATAAGACGTGCCTTATACGCGGGAGATTATGGTATGACATAACACTCTCCCTTCTAAATGCCAATGGGAATGTCCAAAACCATGGTAACAGACATGTTGCCCTCCTATCTCTTAATATAGGGTTTATCTATCGCTACTCTGTAAGTTCTAAACTAATATATGACATATACAAGTATATTCTACAGTAAAATGTATACATTTTCAACTTCTATTTTTTTTGTATTTATCTAACCGAAAAACACCCAGATTTTCACCTATATATCACATAAACTAGTCTATAGAAATGCCTTTCATATACACCAGGTGTGCAAAAATTTGCCTATGGTTAACACATAATCAACATGGGTATATTTCACTCACTTAACCTCTTAAAAGAATTGAAATAGAAAAAGAATCCTCAATTTAATAGCAATGTGTTTATCAATTCATCAGAAAATGAGATTGCATAACTACAATTAACTTCAAATTTTTTGTAGGCTGTCTTAGTCCAAATTTTATGATGCTATTTTGATGGTATAGCTTTGCATCTCATTGAACAGTTGCCCCCCCCCCCCCAAATCCTCCGTTACCTGTATATACATCCATGAGTTTCTGCTCAAACAAACAAAGGCTGTTTAGCAACATAAAATCGGGAAAGAATCGCAATATCGAGACCAAAATTCGTGATAATTGAAATTGACAAAAACGGGATGTCAATGACATCCCTACTACCAGGACAAAATCTATACTCTAATGCCGTGCCTCAAGAGTTTTGAGGAAATGCAGGCTACACCTATTCTATTGCATTCTGACACTATAGGCTTTAATTTGATACCAAATATGCCTATAGAGGAATCACCAGATGTCTGAGGATCCTGTAAAATCTTCCCTTTTTTAATGTAAGATGATTATGTATCGATATAATAGTAATGTCGATACGATATTCACTATTTTAATAAAGACAATATTCCGATATTGTGGATATCGATGACATCCCTAAAGATAAGTTGTCCTGGACTCTTCACACCTGTGGGATTTTGGGGGGTCAACCTAGCCACTATTTTCACTGTGACAACACTGTAGCAACAGATCTGGGCTATCAGAGTACTCATTCTCCAAACAATGAGTATGTGGGATCTGTTTGATTGATGGATATTTCAAGATCTTAATGTACTTTTAACTACCCTGTATGTAAGGAGTTCTTACCCGTATTCGGTTCAGCTTTTTTCTCATCATCTTCGTCATCCCAGTTGTCCTGAAATGAAAACAGGCATATGTTCAAAGATTGACAAGTCAGCCGGATCTGGACACCCACTCCCCATATTTGTCATGGTGGTGAATAGGTTTTGGCAAAGTTTTGATTGTGTGGGTTCTACTGGTCAGAATGACTTCAAATTATTACCAAATTAAAGGAAAACGTGTATCTCTCTCACTGGCATGGTATTACGTTGCCTCCACATAATTTTCTGCCAAAGCAGAAAGTGAACATCTGGGTGAATTAATAGATTGTCAGACCACACTGTATGAGCTGTCAGAATGGCCATGCACAGAAATGCATGAATCTGGCTCTTTATAAGGCCACACCAAATTAAAATATTGGTCTATGGATTTCCCGCACCTTATTTTCCAAAATACAAATTTAAGTTTTTTAAGAAAATTCATTGGTCAATGGATTCCGCCCTCATCTTTTTCTGGAAAATTGCAGATTTTTTTTTTTTTTTTTTGCAAGGAGCTTACAGGATCAATCAATAAAAGTACAGAAATGGCAGGCCACTCATTGGATCGGTAAAGACATCATCGGTTTCATTAGATAGGCCTATTCTGCATTTAGGGAAAAAATTAACACTGTGAGCAAGGAACACCACCATCAACAAAAAAAAAGCCCTCTCCACATCTTTGACATGCAGAATCCATAGACAGACACATTTTCTTAGAAAATTATAATAAAAATTTCGCCCTCTCGCTCCATTTTCTAAAAATGAAAATCCATAGACCGACTTTTTTATTTGGTGTGGCCTAAATCAAAGCAAGGTGAGATACAATATCATGTACCTGTAACCAACACATAGACCGTCATTTGAGGGGTTTGGCTCAAATATTAATCCCGAAGTAAGGGCAGGGTACCCTTCCACACATTAACAACTTTAATCTATCTGATTTTCCATAACCTTGGCCTACACCTTGCTCAAAAACGAACATGTGACATCAATTAATCAATGAAATGGCCAGAAATATGATTCAGGTCAGGTCGCACCTAGTCCCAGCTAATGCTTACGAGCTCCAGTTCATCTCAACTCAAGGGCCGCCCTTCGAGATGTACCGTACTTGCTCATCTAGAACATACAGGCTTATTCAACAGCATTTATTTACCCAGAATATCATCAGTTTTTACATCCAGAGTGCTGTGATTTTCTGCGATTCTGGTAATTAAATACCTCAGATACATATATATGTTTATCTCAGTAAGTATGTCCAGTGGTGCCCAATTAGGCTTTTTAGCACATACCCAGGACATTGTTTAATGGGCAGTTCAAACACTCGAGTGCAGTTTGGTCGCCTTTCGTCTCAAGCATTCTGATTCTTAGAGAGCCAGTGCTGGGTCAGGGGACCCAGCACATATGGGAAAAGCACTTCCAACTAGTGGCTTTTCCGTTTTACATTGGATTATTTCAAAGAAAATCAAAGTTATTTCTTGTGTCAGAACTTAAACAAAGGGCTGCAGTCCTTGGTTTGGGCTGATCGCCTTGGCAATCTGGCACTGCAATTGGACCTCTGGTCAACTTGGGCCTCCAGACAGAGGCACACCGTCACCCTTTGTTATTATGTCTTATCTGAATATTTGAGCAAATGTATAGGGTAGGGTATGACAGAATACTTTTTACATATCCGAATTATAAAGTGGTATCAAACTGCTTCTAGTCCGCACATCAACTTCAAGGTTCCCACCATTTACAGGTCATGGTTTTAACTGACTTTTACCTGACATTTCTCGGCTTTTACCTGACTTTTACCTGACATTTCTTGGCTTTTACCTGACCAAATATTGGATAATTCACGGGGTTCATGAAAAAATTCATCGGCCCTGAAGGGAGGATGTTAAAAGAAATTTTGCAAATTCACGTGAAATCTTGACAATCACCCCCTTAAAATAGTCAAAATAACATTTTCAACTGACTTTAAACTGATTTTCCCCCCAAATTAACTGACTTTAAAAGAAAAATGGGTTTAACTGACTTTTAACTGACCAGTGGGAACCCTGCAACTCGTACTTTTGTTCAGGGCCAGTTTTTGGGCTGTTTTCGCTAACCCAGGCTCCACTGCTACGGCACTGGTGGTTACTTTTAGTATACAATCAGGCCCCGGTATTCCGCCAGGTGGCGTCCCAGGCACTTGCTGGTCAGAGTGTGGGTGTGGCAGAGTATCGGGATGAGGGGGTGTGTGGGATGGGGGTGTGGGTAGGGGTAGGGGTAGGGGTAGGGGTAGAGGTAATTAATAAAAATAGAATACAGTTTAAAAGCTAATTTATTCAGAACCACTCATAATTTCATACAAACACTCTGACATATCACACATATTACATTATTTATCTCTTATCATACATGTGTTTTACCCACATGAGTTATATGTCTATTGGCCCTATCAGTGTTGAAAGTGATAACAGACATGTCACAGATAACACAACGTTCATTTAGGCATTCTCATCATATATCTACATGAGTTAAATGACTGTTGACCCTGGCAGTGTTACAAACGGGTATTGACATGTCACACATAACTCAGTGTCCATTTTGGCATCTCTCATCATATACCTATGTGAGTTACTGGCTGACATTGACCAATTTGAACATCTTTAAGATTTTCTATTCCAGAGAGAGGTGAACTGCTTTACTGTAGCCTGGCGTTTAATGTCCACTTTTGCCTGAAATCTCTGCAGATAATTGATCACATTAAGGGCATCTGGAATCCCACTTGTCTCAAAGTAGGTAATGGCATCTTGTAGGGCCATGGAAGCCTGCCTTGGAGTGATGGTGGGCGTGGTGGAATCAGTGCTGGGTTCATCTGCACACAGGGGTGGATCAGAGCTGGCCTCAGATGTCACAATTTCCAGAATGTTCTCATCTGTCATCTCCCCTGTGGTTGGTTCTGCATTGTCAACATCCACATAGCCCTTCACATCACGAACCTCTGGGTCCAATGTTTGCAGCAGATCCCTTAGGGCAGGTAGTTCTTCATCATCCTCTTCAATCACCTCCTGGTCGCTGGATTCTGGTTGGGAGGAGGCAGGGGTGTTGAGTATGGCAGTGTGATCCCAACACCTGGAGATCGTAGTGGGGGTCACCTCAGACCAAGAATACACATTGCATGTAGGGCCTATAGGTATTATATTTCCCTACCTTTAAAATTTTTCTTTTCTTGCTAAAACCAAAACAAATTTTGATTTCTTGATGACATGATGTCATGCAGCCCATGACCCCCCCTCCCCCCTTGTCATGCTTGGTCATGGGAAGTGGGACCCCCTCCCCCCCTCCTGCATGACGTCATTTGTACACAGCCCCTTGGCAGAGTATTGAGTAAGATTTAATGCACTAAATTCCGTTCCCTTTGCCCTTTGTCAACCTGGCGGTATGTGTGACTGCCGGAGTTTGTTTGTTTGTTTGTTTAGTTTTACGTCCGGGGGCCATCGAGGAACTCAGACATTCAAGACTGCCGGAGTATCTGCTGAGGAATACCGGGGCCTGACTGTACTGGTAGGTATGTGAACGTCAGTGCCACTATTAGCGTGGACACGGTCCCTCCCTACTGTCACAGTTTTGGAAGCTTGTGCTGAAGTACCACTCAGTTATTTCGCTGCAAATCGGGTTAAAATTGAGATATTACCTTGCTTGTCAGGGACACAGCCCCTTCAGCCCTACAAACCAGGACATAAACAAATGGAGAAGGAGGCAGGTGGTAGAATGGCTATCCTGTGTGAGTTTACATGCAAAATCGATCTATTTAACCCGACCTAGGGCCCTATATGTAATGTGGCAATGTAATATTGTTATCACAGTGTATATTATGCTGTGTTTTGGTGCTTGGCTTAGTTCAAAAGGATCAGAATCCTGCATTTGTTTGGTTGGTTCTGGGGCCAGCCCCACCTTCCCCAGTCAGTGTGTGAGTGAGTGAGTGAGTAATAGATGTTTAACGCCATTTCGACAGCTAAGATCATATTCATGGCGAGAACTACATTACACAATTTCACAGAGGAATGTGTCAGTGCCCATGCATATGTGCACCACACACATCCGAGGGGATAGGAAAGAGGAGATATAGACCCTTTTAAGTGGGCTAGGGATGCCCGTCCCCAGTCAGGACTGGCACTTTGACAGTCAGCATGGGGGAGGGGCCAGTATGTATATGTACATGCACATGTGTGTGTGTGTGTGGGGGGGGGGGCTAATATGTATGTAAATGTTAAAGGGTGGCCTTTTTTTTTTGGCTGGGGGGGGATGCATGTTCATTTATGTATATGTGTGTGTTAGGGGTGGGGTCCATACATCTATGTACACACAAATGGGGGTGGTGATTTTTATCCTTTTTGGTGTATGTGTGGGAGGGGGAGGGGCTAATATGTATGTCAATGTACATGTACGGGGGTGGTCATTTTTTTTTTTTTTGTGGGGGGGGGGGGTGGTGTTCCATACATGTACATGTACACACACATACTGGGATTACGCTAGGCCTTTTTTCTATTAGCCAATTTGGTTATTTTCCTTTGCCAAACCCAGTAATAAAAATGTCTAAGGCTAGGGCACAGCCCTAAGTTTTATTGGCTTCTTTGTTCAAAGAGCTATAGTCTATACAAAATGATCATACTAAGTGATGCTATAGTGACAAAATATATTGAGTAACGCTATCTAAGAAGGCATGGCACAGCTGTGATGTCAGTTGGTGTTGATAGTTTAAACCTAAGATTATATTTTATTTGAACATTGTAGACGTCTGACAGAAATGTCAACAGCACCAATGGAATCCCCAATGTCTAATTAGGGGGGGTAGGCATGGTCAAATACCTCCTATACCTGTAGCTAGTGTAGGGGCCGGCATCGTTGTATATATATTAGTGCCGTTCATCCGAGAGACGTGTTCGTGTGGTGCTTGTTCCTTCTATGCCAGCTAGGTGTCGCTTTGCGATACCCCGTTGGTACAAGAGGGGGCAGCACCATGCCTCGCGTCCAGCTTCTACTAAGAAGCCGGACGAGCGGCAGAAGGGGACTGGACCTGGTCCAGTCAAGACGCTCAATATAACCTATTGAATAAAGTCCTACCCGAGAGGTAGGGGTATCCGGGGCTTTGCCCAACCCGAACTACTCGTGTTGTGTTGGTATCTCTAGTGATAAGCGAGCCAACGAGCCACCCAACATATAAGTCGAAACGAACCATTACACTGGTGCCGTGACCAGTTGGTTCGGGGGTGGAGCGCGGCCACATTGGCCGAAAGCCTGGGGAAACCCGAAGCGGATCCCCCCAGCCCTGGGCTAGAGGGATTCGAAGAGGATGACTATACATCCCAGCATCTGTTGTTAGACTGGAAACTCGGTCAACAACAAATGTTCAATTCAGAGGGTGTCCGAAGTGTTTTCTCGCCACCCGGTCTGATGGACGGTGCCACCACTGATGGAAGTGGCATCGTAAAGTTGTATCCGGGCACGCCCCAGGCGACGGCACCGGATACAGGATTGTTTAGGGGGGTATTAAGACCCCCAACTTTGGACTTAAGCGATTGGTCCCAAGTGATAACTAGCAGGCGCCAGCTGGGTCCTATGGTACCAGCAGGCTCGACTAGTAACTTGGGTACTCCAATGGCACAAAGCCCAATGCAGCGTACCGCGACCCCCCCCCCCCCCCCCCGGTAACGGTACCTGAAGGAGCAAACGGAGTAGCCCCATTAATGACATCGTCGGACCATGACAGCGACGATGGTGAAGCCATAAAGGACCCAGTGGTCCCGAAAGTAAATCCGAAGTCTAAGCCTCGGGATGCCGAACCGAGAAGCTCGGAAAAGCATTTCCTGGGCCTATCTTTGGACGAAGGCTTGTCTGACTCCATGTTCAACCCTGGAGGCAGCCGCAAGTCAATTTACGGACGTCGAATGGGCCCCGGGTATAAAACTATCTCGGCCTATTTGAAAGCCAAAGAACAGGTAGAGTTACAGGCTAAGAGGCAACATGAACAATTCATGGCAGCCCAATTAAAAATAGAAGAGGAAACTAAGTCTCGGATCGGCAAATTACGATCCGTTGAGCAGGAGGCGATTCTAAAAGAATCCGACCTGAAATATCGTCTAACTTCCGTAGCCCATGAATTGGAGCGGAAGGAGAAAGACGGACGAGAAAGGGAGAAAAGACTGGCTGAATTAGAACTCGAAGAGGCCAGTAAGCTTAGAGCAATCGAAAAGGCTAGGGCCGATGAGGTTGCTAAGGCCCGGGATGTAAACAGACTACAATCCGAGTTACATGCCATGGAGGAGAAGTTAAAGAAACTTCAACTCCGAAAGGCAGAAACAGAGGCCAAGCTGGTCGCGGAACAATCCGAGATCAGGAAGGAGACCAATGAGTACCAGAGGTCTCAAAAAGAGAAGGGTGAAAAGTATCTTCTACTAAAGGATACTTTTAAGCGAGAGGCATTGGCCGCTCAAGAGGAGCGGAACCGTGCTGTTGCAGAAAATGAGAAGATTCGATCCGAGATCTTATCAGAAAAGGCACAGCTAAGGGAGGAACAGCGAAACCTGACTACAGATGTAGCGACCCTCACAATAAAAAAGGCTGCTATGGAGAGTTATTTACAGGAGCAAGAGCAAGCGAATGCTCCTCCTGCGAGTAAGGACCCAAACCCGAACATGACGTTCATTAAACAGGGTGACCCAGTCTCCTGTTCTACACCTAAGCATCCGCAGTACAGTCCTTTTGTCAATGACAATGCGACGCGGAATGTAGATCAAGGGGGAGTCTATATCAGAACCCAAGATAAGCACGGCCGAACTAGTAGAGTCCGGATAAGTGAAGTCCCCATAGTCCATAACTTAGATCCGGACTATACACCCCGGGATGCTTCCGACAGTAGCGCGGAGACTAGTGGTTTCCATATACATGTGGATCAGCCGGAAAGTGTTGGGTTGGGAGCTGGTAATGACAGCGGCCAACAAACTCCATCGAACGATGGTAGTCAACCAACGGGGAACCCGCCATCCGATGGCGGCCACCAAGGGGCACAAGGAGGGGGCGGTGCTACGGGTACCACAGGTAACAGTAGTACCTCGGGTACCGGCCCTAACCAGGGGGGTGCAGGCTATACGAACTACAGTGGTTCACAGTGGACGTATACACAGCCTCCGCCACCACCTCCACCGGGCAACACGAGCTTCGGTGGTATAGGGGGCAATCGAACCTTGAATGAGACCAAGGCGATTGAATGGAGTAAGCAGCAATGCACTAGATTGATGTATGCTCACAATTCTGCCCGAAGGGTAGCCGTGATTCCTAAGGAATATGACGGTACTCGACCATGGAAAGAGTGGTTTGAAGATTTCATCGATGTGATGAATTGTAATGGGTGGACCCCATACGAGGCCAAGCCGCATCTAGTAAGATGTTTGAAAGGCGGACCGGGTCGCATGGCTGTAGAGCAATGGCGGACCTGGTACGGCCTCGTAGGGAGTTTCGAGCAGTTAGTGGAATCTGCTAGCGGACTGTTATGTAACATGGTCAAGGAGGATCCGATGGTCCGCTTTAAAAAAACGTACGCAGAAGCCTAACGAAGCTTTCAGAGCATACGGTATGGAACTCCATGCCCTGCTAAGCAAGGCCAGACCCGAGACAGAAAGCCAGGACTGGTATATGGACGATTTGATTACACAATTCGTCAAGGGTTTAAGAGACCGAGACGAGCAGATTGCTGCAAGAGATGCCTGGAAAGAAGGCATAACATTGCATGGCATATTTAATGGTATAGATATGGCCGTGAAGAAGCGAACCATGTTAGCTGGTGACATTCCGAACGCCACTGGCTCGGCTCCCCTAGCATCAGTAATCCAGCAGTCCGAGGCAAATAGTACCTCGGACGACTTTGAGCTGATTGAAATCGAACAGGAGGACGGCACTTTCTGTTCGATGCAGCTAAGGAAAAATGCTTCAGGTAGGAAGTACATTCCGAGGAAGGCGTTTAATAAGCCAAGGGACTCTAGACCATCATCCGAGGTCAAGAGTGACCCGAAAGTTGGTGAGAAGGCCGCCAGGCCTCCTGTAAGCACTGATAAAGTGAAGGGTCAGTCTCCGGACATGACCAAACTTATGGAGGATATGTGTAAGAAGATTACAGATGCCCTCCAGGCCAGTCGGCAAAGACCCAGAGTGGATCGCCGAACGGTTAAGTGTTTCAGGTGCCAGCGCATGGGACACTATTCTTCCGATGTACCGCTGCTAAGCCGGTAATGGCTGCCTTCCAAGAAGCCGATGACAACGGCGAAGGAAGGGAGAACGCTACGGATTCCTTTGTGGCGGATCAATGGCCCAAAGGAATGAAACTGGAGTCTATGAACCCGACACGGTGTATTTGTCGAGTATCGGGTTGGACTCAGTGGACACATTGGTGGCTAATGCAGCTTGGACTGTATTACCCATGACTAACCGAAGTGGTTCGGTGGTCTACTTGAAGCGAGGGGACTGTGGGTAGGATGAGTTCGGTTGAACACGTCGCCGAGGCTAAGTTCAATAAACCACTAAACCCCGTTAGTAAGCATCCTTTAGATGAAGAATTCCAAAAGCTGATTGATCAGTCAGATTTACAGAATACGGAGGATAAGGATTGCCTAGCGAAACTACTACAAAAGTATGAGAGTGCTTTTGGTAGGGAAGGAGGGCCGGTGGGTAGATCCGACAAGGTGTTGCACACCATAAATGTGGGCAACGAGAAACCTTTTAAAATCCCGTATCGTAGACTTCCTCTCAAGAAGAAGTTTATTTGTGAAGAGGAGATACGAAAACAGTTGGACCTAGGGGTCATCGTGCCGAGCTCGAGTCCCTGGTCCAGCCCTGTGTGTATGACCACTAAGAAAGACGGTACAATCCGCTTTTGTGTCGACTACCGAAAACTGAACGGTATGACAAAGAAGAACTCGTATCCCCTACCAAGGATAGACGAGACGTTAGATAGCTTGGGCGGAAACCAATGGTTCTGTACCTTGGACTTACAATCCGGATACTGGCAGATACCGATGCACCCTGATGACATGGAGAAAACAGCGTTCTCTAGTCATATGGGGCTATTCGAGTATAATGTCTTACCCTTCGGATTGTGTAACGCCCCCGCTACATTCGAGGCCATGATGGAATCCTTGTTGAGTGATCTTTTGTGGAAGAAATGTTTGGTCTACTTGGACGACGTGGTCGTGTTCGGCAAGTCGTTCAAGGAATGCCATGCAAATCTACAAGTGGTCCTCGACCGGATATTATCAAACGGTCTTAAACTCAAACCCAAGAAATGTAACTTGTTTAAGAAAACAATCACATACTTGGGAAGGATCATCACTCCCAACGGAGTGAGCGCAGATCCGGAGAAATTAGAAGCTGTGGAGAATTGGGAAAGACCCACGAGTGCCAAGGAGGTGAGATCATTTCTAGGATTTTGTTCCTATTACCATGATTTCATACCCAATTACTCTCGTGTCAGCTTTCCCATGCAGTGCTTAGCTCACTGGACCCCGGGTAGGGCACGGGACCCATTCCCATGGACCAGCGAGCAAGAAGAATCTTTTAATAAAATAAAAGATTTGTTTAGGAACACACCCGTGTTGAAATATCCCACTCCCGAGGGACATTTCATCTTAGACACCGACGCGAGCAATGATGCAATTGGGGCAGCTCTCTCTCAGGTCCAGGAGGGAGTCGAAGTCCCAATAGCATTCGCTAGCAACACGCTAAGCAAGACCCAGCGTAATTACTGTACCACCAAGCGGGAACTCCTCGCGGTGTTGGTGTATACGAAGAAGTTTAAGCATTTCCTCTGGGGAAGTGACTTCACTTTAAGAACAGACCATTCGTCTCTTATGTGGCTCCTTAACTTTAAGGACGCCGAGGGGATGATTGGACGATGGTTAGCTCATCTATCCGAGTTTGGATTGGAGCATAAACAAATAGAGCACCGACCCGGTGCTAAACACATCAATGCGGATGCCTTGTCGAGGCGACCTATCCGAAGGTGCCAAAATGCCACTTGTGAAGACTGCGGAGCCCACAATGCTGTGGTAGCCGGGTTGGTATTTAATTATACCACCCCCCGTATCCCCTGGGAGGAGGCTGTATGTAGCTATCTCGATTGGTCCCCGGAGACCATCAAGAAGTTCCAACAGTCGGATCCCACCACTGCGCGCATAATGGAATACCTACGGTCAGGTATTAAACCGGCAAGGCCGCTAGTATCCCTAGAAGATAGGGAAGTGAGGCGATTGCTAGCCCAATGGACCGAGCTAGAGATCCGAGATGGCATACTATGTAGGTGGAAGACAACTCCCACTAACAGTAGGCTGTTGCAAATAGTGATACCCGCGCCGATGAGGAGGGATATCATGTATTATTGCCATGGTAACCAAACAAGCGGCCATTTCGGTAAGAAGAGGTCAATAGAGCGCCTACAAAGGCGTTACTACTGGCCTGGAATGAGAGGCGACCTGCTCCGGTGGATCGCCACTTGCCCGGATTGTTGTAAGAACAAGCCGGGACCCGGCCTGGGGAAGCAACCCTTATCCCAGGAATTGTTTGGTGTCAGATTCGCTCGAGTGGCGATAGACATCATCAGCGGAATCAAGACAACGCCCCGAGACAATACTTGCATGATGGTCGTAACCGACTATTATACCAAGTACACTTGGGTGTTCCCTCTTCCTAATCACAAAGCCGCCACATGCGCGGAGGCGTTTGTGAAAGGCTGGGTGCTGCATTTGGGTGTTCCCCTTATGATGCACAGCGACCAAGGAAGAGAGTTCGAGTCGGAGCTTTGGCAGGAAATGTGCCATTACCTAGCCATTTGTAAGACCCGAACAAACCCATACCGACCACAGTCGGATGGGCAGGTAGAGCGGTTCAACAGAACCCTGATACAAGTGCTAAAGCCCCTGGTCAATACCCACCAGGACGACTGGGATGAACAGTGCGAGTTTGTAGTACATGCCTACAACAACACTGTTCATTCATCTACTAATTGCACTCCAAACATGCTAGTGTTCGGCGAGGACATCATAATGCCCGCCGACTTAGTGTATGGAGTGGTTGGGATAGACCCGGAGGCGCCCTGCACCGTGTTGTTTGTGGAGTCGTTAAGGGATAGGTTCAAACAGGCATACGAGGCCGTTCGGAAAGAGCTGCTGAAGAGTGCGAAGTGGCAGAAGGTGGGTTATGACACCAATGCCAAACGAATTCGTTTTAATGTTGGGGACAAAGTACTAAGGTACTACGAGCCGCTAGAACGGCTGAAGCTCGTAACGCCTTGGGAAGGTCCGTTTAAAATTATTCGCGTCATCTCCGAGTCTACGGTGATGATGGAAGACTGCCTAACTGGTAGGAAATGGAAGACAAATGTCGGAAAACTTCGGCCCTGGAAGGGACGCGAAGAGGCAGAGAGGGAGTTCGGTTACAAACCACCTGAATCTGTCCCTAGCGGACCGAGCGTGGTAGTACCATTGAAGCGCCCTAGAGGCCGGCCGAGAAAAATGCTGGAAGACGAGGTAATGGTGAAAAAGAAGACAAAGGCCAGGAAATGACCTAATCGTAAGAAAAGGAAAAATGTCTCGCTGAGTGAAGGCATTACGTATGGGAAAGGTGCCGCAGTGGCTAAGCGGGACCCAGAAAAGGCCGTACGTAAAGCCGGGAAAAATAAGAGGCTAACCGAAGGCGTTAGACGCAGTCCCCGGTTGAGGTCTGCCGTAACCTAACTCAGTACACAACGAGCTGCTGCGTGTTGTCCGCCGTAGGCGGTTAACATACGTTCCACGGCTGGAGATGCCGAACGCGCCCTCCCCGGGTAGCTGTATCCTGTGAGTGGCGGTCGGATTAACCGGTACATTCGCTTTGAAGCGTTGTATACACCGCCAAGCTCCAGATGACAGCACTCGGGTAGTAGGCCGCGTCTCGCATATCGAGTCGAATGTTAGTTCGGATCTAGTTCCCTAGGTGGCGCCGCAGGTGCGACGGGAAAGCGCAGAACTAGGTCACCGGATAGCCATGGCGGGATCTCGCGAGACCAGAGGTCTGACGTCATATTGTTCATAACTAGAGCGGACTCGTGGTGGTAGAACGCCACCCGTTTTCGCTCTGGTTAGTGTTGGCGGTTTACAACCTCTAGCTGCCGTGTTAGCTTGCCCTAACAAGAAAACCTTTGTTGGACGAATCCTTCGGGAGGAGTCCAACACATTTGCCAATTTAATTGGAAGTTGCCCTCAGTGCCATGGCACAGGGGACGATTGACGCCGCGCGTCAAACTGCCAACGTTCAGTTGGAGCAAGACGAGGACCCGAAGGTCCCGTCTCGGGTCGAGGAGTCTATGGACTCTTCGACTGAGGAGGCAGCCCGGACACTCTCGGCAATGGCCGAGGCCACCGACCGGGAGAGGATGCCACCTCCACCACCACCGCGCCCGGAGCCCGCGTCTACGGCAGCAGCTTCGGGTGGCAGAATTGATGTCTTGGACATTCCTTTGTATCCTCCGGGATTCAAGACTCGCATCGAGCGTATGGCACACGTCGATTGCGAGGCCGGTGTTGTATACACCTCCTGGGGGACTTATATCCCCATGCACGCCTCCATGTTCGGATACGGACCGTTGGCAGTGAAACCAGGCGTGCCCGAGGCCATACCAGACGACTTCAAGACTCTGGTTATGGACTCGTGCAGCGACGCGTTGGCTGACAATATGCCAGTCTCTTGGCTCCGCAACTACCAAAAGTTGGCGGAGAAGATGGCGGTCAACGAGAGCTTGGCCCGAGCAGTGCTGATCTCTGAAGGCATCACCCGAAAGGCCGCAGAGTTAAGAGAGTCTGAGTCCGACATGGACACAGACTCTACAGTCACGCTCTCCTCGGTGGAAACCGACCGGGTCAAGCGATTGACCCACAAGCCTGCGCCAAGGGATCCTCTCACCGAGAGTGATCTGGAGGCTGAAGATGTAAGGATCGCCGTCGAGAGGTCCACAACCGAGACCGAACCGGGTGCCGACATTCCGGAGGCGCCTGGCGAGATCTCGGAAGAGGACATCTCGCGTCAGCAGGCTGCTGTTGAAGCCAAGCGAGCCGAGCTCGCCAAACAGCAGAAGCAGCTCACCGCAGCTCGTCGGGCCCAACGGAAACAACAGGCCCAAAGAAAGGCGAAGGCTTCCTCCGACTCTGACTCCCCGGTCAGTAGTAGGAGAAGCCCTCGTTCGAAGGACAGGGATCCACGAGTCGGATTCCAGTCCTGAGGTGCCTGCGCAGCCACCCAAGGTTGTGCGCCGGAAGAAGAAAAATGGAGCGAAAGCGTCTCCGGCAGAGCCCACACCCCCCACCAAGCCGAGGGGTAAGGGCGACCCGTAGACGCCCGCCTCCAAGACGCCAACAACCACAGTAGCCACCTCGGTTACTGCAGCTTCCACTGCCAGCACCAGCGGGGCAAGCGCCAAGTCCTCTACCAAGGCTTCGTCTGGTACTACTACCACCAGCCGAGCCAGCCGTAGGGGAGCAGGCATTTACACGGACAGCGAGGGAAGCGAAAGCGACCCAGAGCTGCCCGAGTCAGCCAAATCTGATTTGGAGTCCTTGACTTCGTGGGAAGAAATGACCACGGATGTCCCAAAGGATGACAATCAGAAGTGGATGTGGAAGAATGCAGCCGAGGGGTTCAAGGAACGGACTCCCCGCTGCTTCGCGGACTGTGCCTATGACACGGTCCACTACATGTGTCCGGGCGCCGTCAATAAAGACGGTGATAGCGATGACGAGGAGTGGATGAAATCCGGCCCCTCGGATACGCCAGTGGGTAAATTTTACCTCATTTGGATTGACCAGCTCAAATCCAAATTGGGGTCAATTTACAGTTATGAAGCCCGGACGAAAGTCCAGTGGGCGATGACCCAATGGGGGCCATCCGGCAACCGCCGGAGGTGCCCATTCGAGTCGTGCCAGCTGGCTCTCACGGGAGAGGTGTTCAAGACGAAGCCCCGCTTTGCTCGGCACATAGTAGAGAATCACATGCACCACAAGCCTGTGATGATGTGTGTGCTCGGAGACCGTCCGAGCAAACTATGTGATGGTTCGTTTAACACTCACCGGCGTCGGGACATGGCTCTGCACTTGCAGAAGGCCCATGGCACCGGCCTGGAGAAAACGAGGAAACGGGCCATCAAGTGCTTCAACGAGCTCCTGGCTAACTGGGCCTCGTTGAGTGTGAAGGAAATCAAGGAGCAGGCATTCGAGACTGGATTCTGCTCGTGGAAGAGTGGCAACTTGTTGGCCTTCTTCCAAATCAACTTCTACTCCACAAAGTTCGGGATGCCCAGTGAGGTGCACCTGAAATTGAAGAAGTGGAGGGGAGATGATAAGCGGGAGAAGGCCAAAGCCCGCTCGAAGGGTCCTAAGGGAGGCACAGCCACGGCTACCGGTGCTTCCAAAAGGACCCGAGCAGACCGGTCCGTAAGCCCTTCGGGTAACAAGGACCAGCACAGACCAGCCAACCCAGCTGATCGTCGTGAGTCGGGACAACAGGTCTCGGCTCTGGATATGCCAAGCAACCATATAGGGTGGTTAGCCAGGCGGCCACCCCGGCCACTTCCTCCACACCTGCACCCGCGGAACAACGCCCGGGCGAAGCCTCTGGCAGCCAGGATGATGGGGGCGAACTCTTCGCTCCCCCATCCGGGTATACATCTTGGTGGGCTGGAGAGAGATCTTCCGGCAAGCGCCCCACATATAGTGAGTACGCGGCGAAGTTCCCTTCTATGGGACAAGCGGGACCCGAATCTCAGGTCCTAACCTCCCTAGGCCGGTCTAAACCCCGTGGTAGAGGCCGTGGTGGAATGGAGTCCACCCGAGCTTCGCCGGGCGGTGGCCGAGGTCGGGGAGGTATCACGGTTGAGGGCCCATCTGTCCCTCCAGTAGGCGCTCCGCCTACCTCAGTGGAGGCCGCCGCGCCCCCACCAGTTATAGACCCACCAAAGGCCCCTCGGGTGCCCGTTATGGAGCTTATCTCCGAAACTCTGTCAGGTCTTCAGGATCCGAACACGTTTGTTGACCACCGCGATGTCCAAACGGCTCAGATCCAGAACGACCTGATGGCGAAATGGCAGGGATTGCATCGCCAGTAGTCGACTGACTTCTGGCGATGCAATCCCTGCCATCAGTGCGATGACTGAAGCCACCTTCAACCTGGTCTACGAGATCCAGAAGAGGGAGGAAGAAAAAATTCCACTGCAGGAAAGGAAGAATGTCGAGGAGGCACTCGAATCCTGCCGGTGCCAGCAGATGGAAGCTGAAAAGCTTAAGGAGTTCCACCGTGCTGAGAACGCCGGGTACATCCACAAGTACAAGGAGGCTGACCTCAAGTTCTTCCTCGCATTCGGGAAGCACTTAGCAGAGTGGGACGGCTTGCCGTCGTCCCTTATCTTCATCCCGGATGCTCCACCGGTCCCTGCTGCTCCACCGGTCCCGGCTGCTCCGCCGGTTCCGGCGGCTCCACCAGTTCCGGCTGCTCCTCCCGCCATGGCTGCTCCAGCCGCCCCGGTTGCTCTACCTGCATCCGAGGCAATGGACAGTCCGTCTGCGGTGATGAGCGCCCTGAGCTTGGGGAGCGACACGCCCAGCGAGGCTTCCGCGCTGCTCTCCATAAGCAGTTGCAGCAGCTCGGCTCCGTCTGCGGAGTCGGCTGAGAAGATGGACACGGATCCGGAAGATCTTTAAGTGTCCATCTGACGGTATCTTTTGTACCCGAGGGTAAAAGCATTTATCATGCCAGAGGTACTGATCCTTACACCGGACTCGCTGATCTGGGACGGAATCTGCAGCGAAGATGGACGCTAACCCGAAACACCAAAAGGATTACTACACCTAACCGGGGCTCCATCTTCCCATCTTCATCAGGGCACAACATAACAGCAACGTGGCTTGCCACCACATACATGTCGCCGGGTGGAGCTGCAGAAACCAGTCGTTCCAGATTCGCCGGAAGTCCGGTATTTTGTAAGGGCGATCCTGCTACCCTGGTAGGACGCCTATAATTATCAGTATTAATATTCTTGTGTAAAATTATTTTTATATAATATCTATATTCTTATAATTAAAACAAACAAAATTTTTCTCGGGTTATTTACCCCACCTCGGGTCGGTTAGTTACTACTGTAAAATATTATTCATACCATTTCACTACATGTTAACAACTTTTTATTGCGTCTCTTATACTATAATAACATTGTAACATTGTTACTATCTACCACCCTAGGTTGATGGTGCATAAGGCGCCACTTCCTAGTTGTTATTATCAGTTACTTTGGGTTATATGCGACGATGCCTCATCATGTACATACTATTTATAATGCCCCTTAATGTTCTATTTTTCTATACGAACACTTCTGTATAGACATACCTATTCCTATATTATTTATTATTGTATAAAGTTAACAATAGGTATTTGTTAATTACACCAAACCCTAGGTATAGTCTAGTGGGGGTGGTGTAGGGGCCGGCATCGTTGTATATATATTAGTGCCGTTCATCCGAGAGACGTGTTCGTGTGGTGCTTGTTCCTTCTATGCCAGCTAGGTGTCGCTTTGCGATACCCCGTTGGTACAAGAGGGGGCAGCACCATGCCTCGCGTCCAGCTTCTACTAAGAAGCCGGACGAGCGGCAGAAGGGGACTGGACCTGGTCCAGTCAAGACGCTCAATATAACCTATTGACAAATTGAATAAAGTCCTACCCGAGAGGTAGGGGTATCCAGGGCTTTGCCCAACCCGAACTACTCGTGTTGTGTTGGTATCTCTAGTGATAAGCGAGCCAGCGAGCCACCCAACATATAAGTCGAAACGAACCATTACACTAGGTAATAAAGAGGTCTGACAGAAATGTCAATCCCCAGGGTCTAGTTAGGAGGGGTAGGCATGGTCAAATACCTCCTAGACCTGTTGCTAGGCAATGTAGATGTCAGACAGAAATGTTAACGGCACCAATGTAATCCACAGGGTCTAATTAGGGGGAGTAGGCATGGTCAAATACCTCCTAGACCTGTTGCTAGGCAACGTAGACATCAAACAGAAATGTCAACGGCACCAATGGAATCCCCAGGGTCTAATTAGGGGGTAGGCATGGTCAAATAACTCCTACACCTGTTGCTAGGCAATGTAGACATCTAACAGAAATGTCAATGACACCAATGGAATCCCCAGGGTCTAATTAGGGGGGTAGGCATGGTCAAATACCTCCTATACTTTTTGCTAGGCAATGTAGACATCGTACAGAAATGTCAACAGCATCAATGGAATCCCCAATGTCTAATTAGGGGGGGTAGTCATGTTCAAATAACTCTTATACCTGTTGCTAGGCAATGTAGATGTCAGACAGAAATGTCAACGGCACCAATGGAATCCCCAATGTCTAATTAGGGGAGGTAGGCATGGTCAAATACCTCCTAGACCTGTTGCTAGGCAACTTAGACATCGAACAGAAATGTCAACGGCACCAATGGAATCCCCAGGGTCTAATTAGGGGGGTAGGCATGGTCAAATACCTCCTACACCTGTTGCTAGGCAATGTAGACATCGAACAGAAATGTCAATGACACCAATGGAATCCCCAATGTCTAATTAGGGGAGGTAGGCATGGTCAAATACCTCCTACACCTGTTGCTAGGCAATGTAGACGTCAAACAGAAATGTCAACGGCACCAATGGAATCCCCAGGGTCTAATTAGGGGGAGTAGGCATGGTCAAATACCTCCTAGACATGTTGCTAGGCAACATAGACATCGAACAGAAATGTCAAAGGCACCAATGGAATCCCCAGGGTCTAATTAGGGGGAGTAGGCATGGTCAAATACCTCCTAGACCTGTTGCTCGGCAATGTAGTCTTCAAACAGAAATGTCAACGGCACCAATGGAATCCCCAGGGTCTAGTTAGGGGGGGTAGGCATGGTCAAATACCTCCTAGACCTGTTGCTAGACAATGTAGACGTTGAACAGAAATGTCAACGGCACCAATGGAATCCACAGGGTCCAATTAGGGGGGCTAGGCATGGTCTAATACCTCCTAGACCTGTTGCTAGGCAATGTAGACGTCGGACAGAAATGTCAATGGCACCAATGGAAACCCCAGGGTCTAATTAGGAGGGGTAGGCATGGTCAAATACCTCCTATACCTGGTGCTCGGCAATGTAGACGTTGAACGGAAAGCAACACAGACGTCGGACAGAAACGTCAACGACACCAATAGAACCTCCAGGGTCTAATTGTAGGGGGAGGGTTGATTGATTGATTTGTGTTTTACAGCACTTTAGCGGCACTAAGTGGCTATCCCGTGCTTCACAGGTTGATAATTTAAGAGAGGAATGTGTCAGTGCCCTCGCATATGTGCACAACACATCCTGAGGGGATAGGAAAGAGGAGATATAGACCCTTTTAAGTGGGCTAGGGAAGCCCGTGTAGGGGGAGGGGGTAACTCCTCGACTTGTCCGTTATCATTCTATAGCTACAGTTCTATGGTTACAGTTCTAATACAGTTTCCACGGCGGTCGCTGTAAGAATGATAACATGCAGGCAAGGCTCTAATATAGCATAGCTATCCCTATGGCTTAATGCCATTGCTCTTAGGAATAATTCCTATTAAAGTACACAATTTAGGTTTAGTGTTCAATGGGTCTTAGGGGAAGCTCCTACCTCCACGGCGGTTGCTGTAAGAATGATAATATGCAAGCAAGATCCTAATATATCATAGCTACCCCTATGGCTTAATGCCATTGTTCTTAGGAATAATTCATATTAAACTTCACAAGTTAGGTTTAGTATTCAATTGCACTGAACAGTCCATCCAGGTGTTTGTGCATGCACATGGCAAAACTCACCTTGAGACAATCTGTGTATTTTACCTTAACACTCAAATACATGTACAGCTTCCCCCTAACAAATGGGAGTTGTCTCATTGTATTGAATAATGATTTTAACACACCCTGGCATTTAAAAAACTCTTGTAACATGAGAAATATGTCAGTTACATTTGAAATATGAAACTGGGTTTTCTTCTTAAAACTTTTAACGAAGCAACCTCAAACCCTAGATCCAGGTACTTTAGACTTGCCCAAGCTTTTGGTCTCAGTCTAATCCTATGTGCATGCTAAGGACTTTTATGTGGACAAGTCTACCCATTTTGCCACATTCCATTGCATCTACTCCCCTTATATGACTATTTTATTGGCCGAGCCAATAAAATAATAACCAAATTATTTTGAAAATATACATCTATTTTGTCTCCCGTATTATGACCATTCCAATTTCATTTTTGATGTTCATATTTTTAGGATTGATTGTGATTCTAGACACAGTTACTATATGTTTTTCAAGTAAAACAAATTGTGATGAATAGGCATGATTGAAATTGGCGCCTTTACTATGTGAAAAGTAGACAGGAATATTATCATTTATTTCTATATGCCCAGGAACAGAAAAACACAAAGAGTGCCATTTCAACGAGTCTTTTCAAAGGAAGGAAGGTGCTGTATAACAACAAAGATTGCATAAGAGGATATGATGTCCATCCGAACCTTAATTGTAATCAATTCTTCAGTCATTGCAGCAACTCCCCCCCCCTCTCCCAACACCACACACACACCCAACCTATCTAGGTAAAGAGCTGTCACCACGTTACATGCATTACCAGTATATTTGTGCTCTGCTGCATACCTGTAGGATGATAACATGGGAGGGGGGACGGGCCTTCCATGGTAGTCCCACAATCAAAATTAGCCAAATTGACGAATTTTCAGTATCTACAGGGGCGTGGGAAGCAGTTTCAGAGTGGATGGGACCAGGGGGGATTTCTGCAATTTTTGACCTCCCTTTGCTTGACCTTTTAGTTTTGACCTTTTGAGGAGTTGGCCAAAAGTGTGGGGGGGGGGGGACATGTCCCCCCTGCTTTCCACGCCCATGATCTAGCTTTAAATAGCCAAAATGATCTTGGATTCGGCATTGGCAATTTCGTGAATGGCTAGCAGAAACCCAGCACATATTATATATGTGTATAAGGGGTTGGTCATTTTTGGCTGTTTGGGTGTGTGTGTGGGAGGGGGGGGGGCAGAGGAGGTAAGGGGCGGGGGCTAATATGTATGTCAATATACATTTTTTGTTGAGGGGAGGGGGTCCATGTATGCCAGGGAATGTTCATACCATTAGGGGATGTGGTCATTTTTTGGTGGGTGGTTGAGGGTCCCATGTTTGACTAAAATCACCCATGTTTGTATGAAGTGAGGTACTGTGATGGCCTGTACAGGCCAGTAGAGTTCACAACACTCCATTTGTGCATCATGCTACCCATCTAGGGGAGCAATTTTCACCCTATATAAACCTCGTAGGGTTTTGTTATAAGATGCACCAGAGAGCTGAAATGGTCCTTCATCTTTCTTTGTCTATATAAGTAAAATCCCTGGTACAAGCCACACCCTGAGTTCCTGGAGCCGCACCAGAGGGCTAAAACTGTCTTTAAGACATGGCTCATATGCAGGGTTTTATGGTATGTAAGGGAGGTGGTGTAGGCTAATATGAACCATTTGACATCTACTTTGTGGGTCTCTTTCATGCCATGGTGTAATTTGCACCTGATACATGAGGATTCAGGGTGAATGACTTTCACTGTGATGATGTGTGTGCATGGTAGAAGCAATGAGACTAGTTTAGCTTGCAGGTGTGATACCACTGAAACATTCATATCTGCCATTTAAGTCCAGAGGACATCCATTCAGATAGATTTAAAGGGTCCACGAGACTCCTATGATTCTGAGTCAACTGTCAACATACATTTGGTGTATCATGCTAACCCGCATAGATCCCACTGTTGACATATATTGTAATGAATTGGTTCAGGCTACACACAGAGAACACAACAGCTGACCAAGTATGGTTTAGGCAACTTGTATTCAATAAATCAATCTTAGTACATTAGTATCAGGCTTCATCAACAACGTCATTCCTAGAGTCAGGCTCTGCCAGGGAGGTTGGCACGATCCGCACAGCTCGGATCTCAGAGACTGACTGGCGAGCAGCTGCTCCGCAGTGCAATATATAGGCACTGCGGACAGCGCACCTCCTAGCAGTGCAGGGACGTACCTACCTTCCCCGCCCAATCCCCGCAACAGCATAGCGCTGTCGCTACAATATAATACAGCACTTGCGAGCTGTACTTTTTAGTGCTCCATTCATGTAACATAACAGCAAAAGAGTATATCGGTACGGTACATCTTACAACATAGATTATTGAACAAAAGGGTTATGGTTAATCATACTCAGATAATAATGTATGGTGTACTTTGTTTCAGGTCTGTGGGCATGGCTCCCATGGTTGAGGGGCATCAGACTTTTAGAGGTGCTACCGTATACTTTTTTTTTGTTTGTTTGGATATACATCAAGGACGAGTGGAGGGCAACCGAGTTGGCCAGGGCTCGTGGATAAGCACAGTGGATGGCTAGCCTACTTGCCAACTCTGCATTGGTGCACCTTGCCAATCTTGAGTGAGCTTCTAGCCCATAGGGTCAGGGTGCATTTCTGTATCAAGTTAACCAATGGGCATAATGTGGGAATACAGACCTTCTTTGAGTTACTCATCTCTACGGGGTTGATCCCTGGGTAACACATTACCCACAGGGTCAGCATGATGCACCGATGAAACGTTCACGAGCAGACTTGCCAGCACTTCATTGGTGCATCATACTGATCAAGAAGTTTGATGTACTAATGCATTATAGCTGTCAAGGGGGGTATATGGATTGGGATACATTAAAGAATCTAGAATGTGTGCTAGTTTAGCCCACCAGGTTTATGTAGAAGGGGCCGAGTATTTGTCGATATCCTGGGGGGAGGGGGTGGGGGGTTGGAGGGGTTGGTATTAACCTCATGATATTATTGTTGAACATCATTGTAAAGCAACATGTTGATGGTATTATGGATCTCTCAAACTATCCTTGTAATGAGTTTGTTATGGGAGAATCAAGGGCCAGAGGAGATTGCGGGTCAGGTACCGTAATCTCCCGGGTATAAGGCATGTCATATACGCCAAACAAAATACTGCTGGGTCTTATATGTGGGAGGTAAATTGCCTTGAGTTTGGGGTGTGCCTTATAGGGGGGGGGGGGTATTTTTACTATAGAACAGTACTAAATTGACAAAAATCTCTCCTCAGATGTCAGCCCAAAATCTGAACTACGATAGAAAAACATAATTCATATATAAAATGAAAGGGCTTGTAAATTGCAATTCAGAGCTTTTTAAATCAAGTTGATACACCTACTAGAAGCATTTTTATTTGGATTGAAAGTTTAGAAATGTAAAAAATGTTTCTGTCAGTCCCTGCCCTCTACTTTTACCTAAATATACAGATAAGACCGCCCATTAAACTTGCACTGCACACAGAAGATTTAGGCATTGTTCCACATAACTACTGTAAACTCCCGCGTATAAGACGCATCCTCTACGCCAAACAAAATGCTGGGGAGTCTTATAGGATTTTTTCAAGTTGGGGGGGCGTCTTATACGAGGGGTAATTTTTCTATAGAAATGTACTAATCTTACAAATTTCAGCATTAAAATGTGCGTCTTGCATGTGCTAAGTTTGGGGTGCGTCTTATACGCGCAGCGCATCTTCTACGCGGGAGATTACGGTACTGATAGATTTTGATTGAAAAGGCTGATCTGCTAACCAATTGCACCAACTTAAATTAAAGCTAAGAACTAGGAGATTAACATACTCCAGTGTCATTTAATTCCTAGAGGTCTAAATATTTTAGATTTCAAGTTGAAGTCAGAGATTAAAATGATCTATTATTGAATAAATTGATATTATGCATTAACTAGACTAAAAATCGCAGAAAATCGCAGCACTGCTGGTGAATAAACTGACTTTATTTTGAGTAAAAAGATATTGTAGAATAACCCTGTTGGTTCAGTTATCTTCCTTAACAAATAATTTTTAAGTAAAATTGATCCAAAGTTGTACAAGTTTGTGAGAAGGCCTACTCCGTAGACGCTCTGAGGGAACATCAGAGACCAAGTGTGTCTGTTGTAGTCTGTTTGGTCAGCCAGATTGGCTGAGTGCCCAGTTCTCACAGAAGTACTTACTGTCAGGTCCAATGCTTCCACCAACACTTCCCTCAATGTATATCCAAAGATTCACAATACACAAAGCACTTGAAATACTTGTAATAATTAATAATCCAGGTGATTTTCAAATCTCCCTCCCTAACTCCAAATCATTGTCGGCCATCTTGAAGCCAGGTGTAGCCACCTAGTGCCAAAAAGACTACACTATTCTTGGTTGGTTAGCCCTATGTTTCAAAAGGAGGCTAACACCAGGTGGCATCCCCAGCATGTTGACAATGGAGGCCATTGAGGTAGTGATATCTAAGCTCAAGATAAACATGTCAGATTTATTGGATATATCTCATGTTTCAGTCGATATAAGCTGATGTACATGAAAACTACATGTTTGTGAATAGGAGGGACAATTTCCAGGAACTGACAGTGATTACTTAGTTCAGACTAGCCATGTGTTTGTGCCACTATAGGCTTGTATACATCTTGGATCCTGCCTGTGAGCAGGCAGGTATTTCGGCCTAAGAAGGCCCTGCGCTTAATAATGACTGGAAAATTAACAAAATCCTGTCGAAATGTAGGTCAAAATGTTGGTTACAATTGTATAATATTGTATTTCATGTAACTTTTACTATAAAGGGTAATATATATGTATTTTTGCAATAAGTGAATGTCCACTCATGTGACTCAAACAGGGTGGTCTGACAGAATCACCTAATTCACCCAAACGTTTACTCTCTGAAGCAGTAGATAGAATAGGAAAGGAAGCAAAACATTGTGCCAGGGAGGTAGAGCTATATTTCACCTTCCATTTGATACCAATTTGAAGTGATTCTGACCAGTCGAACCCTCAGAATCAATATTTTACAAACACTACCTGGGGTAGTTTATCATAGTGACAGATATAGGGAGCAGGCAGACAGATTAGCCTGACTTCGCTACCAAACTTCCAAAGTCTGGCAAAGAGATCACAGATGGCAAGTATTGAAGTAAAATGACAATATTTTATACAATTAATAATAAATAAACGATAACATGAACTTCGCAATGTCTAATGAAGCAATCTCAAACAATAGTTTCTTGTGGTTTATGTCTTACTCTTCTCTAACCACACCATTTAATAGCCTGTCCTGTTTTTCTGGTTGTTGTTTTTATGTTCATGGCGGCACTGGCAGACAACTGTTTTCCACATGTCCATACTGTCACAGTGCTGACCTACCTTTATATCGTCGTCTTCATCCTCGCCGTCCCACTTGTCGCTTATCACTCGCGGCTTCTCAGTTGTCACCGCGGCGGGCTCAAAATCATCGGCATCTGAGAGATAAAGTTTACAGGGGTATATTTACCTCCAGCTGAGACTGATAGTATTGAAACAGTATATAAATCGGTTCATTTTATGAGTCTACTCACCCCACTCCGCATCCGACATGCTTGCAGTTTTCCACCAAGTTCTCCAACCAACAACGTCAGTTCTCGTGTGTAGCGAGAAAATTCGAAGCCGTAGAGGTACACTGGCACCCTACGCGTGCATGAGGGCGACACCTGAGGGGTATTCAATAGGCGGCACGCCCAGCCATCGGCGCGCGCCCGGACCTGAACGTGCTCGCACTCAAGCTAGAGAGGAGGTGCGCCTGTGGCGCCCACCGCGTGGCTGGCGTGCGGCTAATGAATACCGCTCAGTCTACCGTAGAGGATGGATGGGAAGGTCAAGGTCGTATACACATAAGGTGTCACCACCCCAAATACCTTGTGAACATCCGAAAAATCACAGGTCTTCCACCGTTGATCTGATATTAAATAAACTTAACATTCTGACAATAAGATAACTATGGAAGGCCGGTGCGACATCCCAGTTGCCATTTGTTATTTGTCATTTGCCAATTGCCAATTGATACTTACATCTTGCCAGTTCCCGATTGTTATTCAAAGTTATTGGCATTTGCCAGTTGCCAGTTGTCAATTGATACTTACGTCTTGCCAGTTGCTGATTGTTATTTAAAGTTATTGTCATTTGCCAGTTGCCATTTGCCAATTGCCACTTATGTCTTGCCACTTGCCGATTGTTATTTTCATTTGCCATTTGCCAATTGCCAGTTGCCACTTACGTCTTGCCATTTGCCAATTGTTATTCTCATTTGCCATTTGCCAATTGCCAATTGTCACTTGTAGCTTGCCAATTGCCATTTGCCAATAACCATTCATCAATTGTGGGTTAACAACTGTTTACAACTGGCATAGTGTACGCATAGTCAGCCAGTCGGCGCCACCTTACAATACCAAGATACGGACATAATGACTATTCCAGTTTACTCCTGACTAAGACACAATTAAAGGGGGGCTAGCACGGAAAAGTTGCGACGATCTGATTGGTCGAGGGGTGGTCACGTGATTTTTTAATGCGGGCGTGCATTAGCATGCTAGTCGCCCTGTAACAATTGGCAAATGGCAAATGACATCAAGCTAACAATTATTAACAATTATTTACAATTATTAATATTTTTTTACAATTACTAATAATTATTTACAATTAATATTTTTTAACAATTATTAACAATTCTTTTCAATTATTAATATTTTTTAACAATTATTAACAATTATTATAATTAAGATGTAAGTGGCAATTGGCAAACGGAAAATGATATTAACAATTGGCAAATGGCAAGACATAAGTAGCAATTGGCAAATGACAAATAACAAAAGGCAACTGGGATGTCGCACCGGCCTTCCATAGATAGCCTAGCTTAGAATCCTAAGGGAGTGGTCATTATTTATCAAATGGGGGGGAAGGTGGGTTTGAGGGGGGGGGTCGTAAAATTTTCAGACCCCTCCCGAGGTCTCAGAGAAGGAATTGGTTCCGCACTATAATTTAATGTAGCGCGAAATGCGATAGCACCCATTGGAACATGTTCATTTTCTAAAAATCACCCCAGAATTAATAGATACATCCTTCCTTCATAATATAGGCTGACTTAAAATATGAATTGACCACGAAAATTTTGAGCACTGGACTATAGCGTAAAAACACCCTGATTCTGCCTAAATCTGCACTGAATAAAATGTAGATTCACTTTTTCCAATTTAACCTTTGAAAAAATAGGTAAGCACTTTGAGAAATGCCCTCCTGGTATTTTATTCAAAGCAGCAAATGTTCAACAACATGTGTAGTGGTTTTATATTTATTGGCATTATTTTCAACATGGTTATTGACCATTCAGTGTGCCTGCAGTATTCACTTCTGACCACAATCGTATATGACTTCCGGTTTTCTGCGGGATTTCCTTCACTGAGACCTACTATTAATGGGCTGTGTGCATGTCTTGTCTATAATTGAGATTTTTATAATCCAATAGATGTTTTTACACAGGCCCCTAGGTTTTATGCTCCTTGGACCGCTCTATCTCATGATATAGGGTGCCTTTCAGGCCAAGTAATACCCAAAATCAGCCTGATTTCTATGTCTCTGTCCGAGGACACCGCCCTCTTCATCTTTGAGTCATTTTCATGACAAGCAGTGCCTCTAGGATTATCAAATTTGGCATGGATATTCTTTTGATTTTTCTCTATATTGTGTAAGTGTCCTTGATGCAGTTTACTGTGGATATAATTGACAAATTATGAAAAATTGTAGAAAAATACATAAAAATCACTGCAAAAAGTACACAATATTCACATGCCATGCCTGGGAAGATTTATGAGAGTATGTAACATGGATACTGGGTAATACAATCCTACATTTCTAGATGATTTCAAGGAAATGTCCCAAAATATTATACCCTGGATAGTTTTCTTGAAGCGGTAGATATACCATTTGCGGTGTCAGTGCCTAACTTAACTAATACAGATGATATGTCAAAGCGCAAAAATAACCCCTCTCTGTACTACCTAGACTAGCTGCAAGTGGCCAATACTACACAGATATGAAATGCCTACACTGTTAAGAATAAGGTAAAAATAAATCGGGCCTATCAAAATAATCTGCACTATGCCAGTGGCCCTAGACTGAAATGAACCTGCAGCGCGGCCTGCGGACCACTCCGACATCAATATAAACATGATTTTTCCTTGATTTTGGACACATTTTAGAGACCTATGAACACATTTTCCATAGAATTTGGCAAAAACAATCCTTCTTTAAATAATTAATATAGAAAAAAACTGATTTGAGGGGTATTTTCCTTTTTCATGCTAATCCCCCATATGCTTTAGGTCTCAGAGAAGGAATTGGTTCCGAACTATAATTTAATGTAGCGCGAAATGCGATAGCACCCATTGGAACATGTTCATTTTCTAAAAATCACCCCAGAATTAATAGATACATCCTTCCTTCATAATATAGGCTGACTTAAAATATGAATTGACCACGAAAATTTTGAGCACTGGACTATAGCGTAAAAACACCCTGATTCTGCCTAAATCTGCACTGAATAAAATGTAGATTCACTTTTTCCAATTAAACCTTTGAAAAAATAGGTAAGCACTTTGAGAAATGCCCTCCTGGTATTTTATTCAAAGCAGCAAATGTTCAACAACATGTGTAGTGGTTTTATATTTATTGGCATTATTTTCAACATGGTTATTGACCATTCAGTGTGCCTGCAGTATTCACTTCTGACCACAATCGTATATGACTTCCGGTTTTCTGCGGGATTTCCTTCACTGAGACCCCGAGGCGAGGGCATAAAAGCATGGCTCGAGCTCGAGTATACACTCTGAGGTGTACACTTTCAGGTGTACACTTTGGAGGGGATGTGTACATATGCAAGTTGGGATTCCCCGGCGGGATTGGCGTAGTGCAAACTCGCAATCGTTCTTTAAAAGAAAAGCAAATAGCCTCAATGCAAAGACATTTTTAGCAAAAATAGTTCTAGGGCGTAGGGACAGTATCCTTAGCCCTTTAATTGTCTCCAATTCTATTAGAGCTTGAAGTGATTATTTGGTTCACTATTAATCCCAAATGCCAATGTTTTCATTGTCCCAGCTGGCATCCAAACAGTTGCACGGAAATTTTTTAGAGCCCCCCCTAGATGGCAGTCAAAAATTTGTGTGCCACCCCCCCTTTTTTTCTTTTTTTTTTTTTTTATAAAAAATGACCACTCCCTATATTAAACTACTCTAACCCTGAAAGTGTACACTTCAGAGTGTACACCTCAGAGTGTACACTCAATCTTTTTTTTAGCCCTCTTGAGGGGGGGGGGCTAAAAAAATTCACCCTCTTTTTAGCAAAAAAGCCCACGCGCTACTATAGATCAAAGAGGGGCGCAAAAACTCTCTGCGCCTCTGGCGCGGGGGGGGCGCTAAAAATTTTGACTGCCGTCCCACCACCCCCCCCTGTTGATAAATAATGACCACTCCCTAAACTCTCATCTCTGGACAGACAGAGTTTAGGATTCTAAGCTATTGTCAATGGACCATTCTGGGTATTATTCATTATTTTACAAATTTATCGAATACTTCGCCACACGCGCTCAGGACCTGCTCACAAGCTCACAGCTCAATCCCCCCCCCCAGTGTGTACAGTGAGCTCCTCTTACATTACCCATACCAGGATGCTGGGAGAGCAGGACCCATCCTATTTCTGGGCAATGACTCACTGGGAGTATCACGACACACTGACATACCCGTGGGCGCATTTCTAGGATGCAGGGAAATTCCACGATCTCCCTTCATCCTGATTGGCCCATCTATAAATAGAATCATTACCAGGTATGGCGACGCGTCAGATCTGATCAGACCCAACCAGATCTGACCTGTTCCTACCAGGACATTTCATCACCCTGTGAGCTGCTCACCTTAGTATATAAGACTGGTGAGCAGCTCCCAATATCATCTTTTCCTACTTACATTATACCACGTACAACCTCCCTAGTATCTAGGACCTACGACAGGTTGAGCTAGGAGCTTAGGGGCAGAGCCTGCACGCTGGCAAGTGTATCATTGTTACCACCTATATGTACACTCTGTCATCATGCAATAAACAAGGATCAAAGAACTTCTCTGGATTCAGTGTTCATTACAACATCGACTTGTAACGGTTCGTTGACAATGGTGGAGAACTCCTCAGAATATCACACTACTAACCTCCCATGAGTAATGTTTCTTTATAAACCTAATAGGAATATTTTGAAACGTTAATTTGTTGTTCACTGATACCTTAGGGAGTGATCATTTTTTAACAACAGGGGGGGCCGGTGGGTTTGAGGGGGGGTCAGAATTTTTTCAACCCCTTGACCGGGGGGGGTCAGAATTTTTTCAATACCTCTGATGGGGGGGTCAAAATAATTTCACCTGTTTTCAGTGGAAAACCCCGCGCGTTACCTTAGGCTAAAAGGGGACGTTCGCGCGCGATTTTTGTCCCTTATGGGAGGGGGTCGAAAAAATTCTATTCCCTCGAGAGGGGGGGGCGAAATTCTTTTCGCGCGACCGCGCGCAAACCCACCAGCCCCCCCTGTTGTTAAAAAATGATCACTCCCTTAGTGACAGTGACACTGTGACTCCTACATGACCATCACCTACTGATACCTGAGTGAGGGGTGACACTGTGACTCCTACATGACCAACACCCACTGATACCTGAGTGACAGTGACACTGTGACTCCTACATGACCATCACCTACTGATACCTGAGTGAGGGGTGACACTGTGACTCCTACATGACCAACACCCACTGATACCTGAGTGACAGTGACACTGTGACTCCTACATGACCAACACCCACTGATACCTGAGTGACAGTGACACTGTGACTCCTACATGACCAACACCCACTGATATCTGAGTGACAGTGACACTGTGACTCCTACACGACCATCACCTACTGATATCTGAGTGACAGTGGCTCCACACCAGAGAAAATTGTACAGCCAGAGGTGGGATCCTCTAGGTTCTCATTGAAAAGGGTTTGAGATATGGGCCTGCATTATATAGCTTTAGCAGTTATACATGCTGGCCGATATCTAAAAAAAAAAAAGGTTCATGAATGGGTGTTGTGCTCAGGGTATCCACGTGAATTGACATTGTGCTACTGTAATATGTGTGGTAGTCTAGGTAAATGAAGGGACAAAGATCCACACATCATGCTCCATCATGCATCTGGGTCTCTTCTTGGGATTTTGACCTGGCCGGAAGTAGAATGACGTCACACTGGAGACAAACATTCATGCCGCCTTAGTTCCTCAGGGATGTGGTGGGACCATGCTGTCACACACTTCTGACTGTTTTCAGATGAGATCTCATCTGAATAATAATCTTCCATTTAAGTTTCAGATGATCTCATCTGAATGTAATTCAAATTCAGATGAGTTCTGGCATATTTCCTTGATCGGGGGCTCTGCCCCTGAACCCCTGTTAGGCCGGGCACCCAGGGAAGCGCGGCGGCATCAACATTCGTCTCCATGGAGGGCCAGGTCAATTCTGCAAGAAGTGACCCCAAAGACTGACGGATGAATATTGGGGTTAGTAAGACGGAGTACTCCCGCTGCCTGCCATAGGTTTAACATTGTGATGGGGTTCCTGGCGCGCCAAGGGACCCAGTGTGCAGCCAGGGTGTAGCAGCTCAAGCTCTCATAGAGCGCAATGTTAAACAACACATTTTGAAAACCTATTTAAAAATACTAATCCTTGGAATATGTAAATAATTCTACCATCATGGGAAAGGTTATGACTTGGATCTTATGATTCTTAAGATTATAAATAGCTGACATACATCAGGTCTTCATGGGAGACTCTGATAGCCTACGAAACTTCTGCATTTTTGCCCATATTCAATAAAAAAATGTGAAGACAACCTATGTTCACCCCATCAAAATAACTATTTCTTTATCATCCACTGCTTTTTATATCCTAGTA
The DNA here is from genome assembly GCA_949317995.1 of Acholoe squamosa. Lineage (NCBI taxonomy): Eukaryota > Metazoa > Annelida > Polychaeta > Phyllodocida > Polynoidae > Acholoe > Acholoe squamosa. The sequence goes on along the minus strand of OX439039.1, from coordinate 69,166,826 downwards.
ATATCCTAGTAGTATGTGACAGAGATAGATGTAAATATAAATCGTATGTACTTTGATTTTTGTTTTATTGCCCAGTTTTTCCATCTTAATAGTGGAAAGTGAAGTAAGGAATTCGCCACTGCATGCACAATGCAGGGGGAGACAAGTGCCTGCTGGGGTGAAAATTATCAAAACTCTCTGCCATTTCTAGGATTCTGGTGGCCATAAATTTAAGTTTTGACTCAAACAACTTATATAATGATTAATTTGGATTTTGAATTTGGATATGGGCCAAATTGTATTGATAAATCAATTGAATCTCTCCTTGACTCCCCAATTACTATGAATGAACTTGAATCTGCCCTTAAAGCCTTAAAAATTAAAAAAGCAACCAGAACTGATGGCATACCATCTGAGTTCCTTAAAGAAGGAGGGAAAACTCTCACAGAGGTGTTATATGTTGTATTCAGCTGTGTGTGGGAGACAGGGACATTCCCCATGAAATGGGTAGAAGGCATTATTAGTCCTCTACACAAGAAAGGTGACACAGGCAATCCTGATAATTATAGGAAAATTACTATTAGGAACAGCACCTGTAAATTGTTTGAAATCGTCATCAATAATAGACTTAAGGTCAATAATGCTATGCTAAACCAGAATGATCCACTACAAAATGGATTTGTTGAAGACAGGCAGACATCTGATAATGTATTTATACTCTACACAGCTGTCAAGACAGTGCAAGCTGAGTGTAAGCCCTTATATTGTTGCTTTATCGATTTCACTAAAGCTTTCGACTATATAAATAGAAGAGCTCTTTTCTACAAGCTGATGTGTAACAAGGTCAAAGGGAAGTTATTACAAATCCTTATGAATCTGTATGAGAAATCCCATTCTAAAGTGAGAGTAAACTCTATCTTAAGTGAGGACATAGATAGTACATATGGTGTACTATAGGGAGGAGTTCTGAGCCCAAAGTTGTTCAACACCTTCTTAGCAGATATAAATGAATACCTGGATGCTGAGAGTGGAGTAAACATAAATGGTTCAGCCGTTGCATATCTCTTGTATGCAGACGACTTGGTTTTACTTGCCACCTCATCAGAGGAACTTCAAAAATTGGGAAACCAAATCCTAGACTATCCCTTAAGCTCTTTGACACCCAAATACGACCATGCCTTGAATATGGATGCGAGCTATGGGGCCTGAACAAAGGTAGGAAACTATATAATTTTGAACTGATCCATCTTAAATACCTGAAGTCTATGCTTGTTGTAAGGAAGCAGACAACTTCAGCTGCAGTATATGCGGATACGGGTAGAGTGCCTCTGAAGGCTCAATGGGAAGTAAGAGCACTAAAATATTGGGAAAGGATTGTTAACTTTGAGGAATCGCATATTCTCCATAGATGTTGCATGAAACTGCACCATTTTGACCAGCAAGGACAGGATAACTGGTGTACAAATGTTAAAGGTTTGCTATATTCGCTTGATAGAAAATATAGTCAGCTTTGGGAAAACCAGTCAACTTCTAATAACTCTAACATCATAGCTAGTGCAACTGAACCAATTTTCAGTAAATATTCTGAAAAGATTATGAATGAGATTGCACTTGCTGGGGAGGGTAAAAAGTTAAGAACATTCAAAAAATTCAAGAGGGAGTTCAGGCTCGAACATTATCTACTTAAAATTAGCAATCAAAATCTCTCTGGCTTCCTTTTTGAATGCATACAGGCCATGGAATAAAGGCTCCACATAATCCTTATTACTATACCACACTTGAAATACATTATAATGGCGACGTAGGAACCTAAGAATCCACTGGAGTAACTTTTTGAAAAGTTTTGACAAGTTTTAGTGTGTGGTATTTAGATTGGCATTTTGGCATTGGAACCATGCTGGTTTGGTATTGTGCTATACACTGGGAGCTCAAGCCTTTCTGCAGAGAGCATCTAAACACTCATTCTGTTCTTTAATTCCTACTACAGTGATCTGGAAACCCCTAATTACGACATTAGAGGGCACTGTTAGTGAGGTTTGATGAACTTTTATTCAGTTTGTGTGTTTTTGTTGCACTGGACATCACAAGGTAGGCCAGTTACACATATTGAACTTTGTTGCCCCACTGGTAATATCTTGTATAGACAGTCAGCCGTACGAACATTTGCTACCATGGATGGTACTTTCCCCACATTTCCTTCTTTTGACTATGAAACTGATAAGGCCAGTGCAGGCCCCAGGTGGAAGAAATGGCTGGCTAGACTTGAGAATCTGTTTGTGGCTATGGACATTTGTGAGGTGGAGGAGGACAACCGCCGCCGTGCTCTCCTTCTGCATTACGCAGGAGAAAGAGTGTATGACATTTATGATGCTGAAAAAGGGGGTGGAGAAAAGTCATACAAAGAAACTAGTGAAGTCCTAACAAAATACTTTGAGCCGAAAACCAATGTCCAAATGGAGATATTCTCATTCAGAAGTTGTGTCCAAAAACCAGGTCAGTCCCTGGATGACTTTGTCACTGAACTCCGTACACTATCTAAAAATTGTGAATTTGCCACCGTTGATCACGAAATTCTGTGCCAGCTGACCCAGCATTGTCGCTCGAATAGGCTTCGGCGACGCGCGCTGCGTGAGCCCGGCAGGTCCCTCGCTGACATACTTGAGCTTGGGCGTACCCTGGAATTAGCTGATACCCAGGCGTCGCTCATGGAGAAGGATTCTCGACAGGAGACTCCGGTAAATGCTGTCAGACACCGAAACCCCCTGCTAACCGGTCTGGTCCACATAAGACTAGCCGTTCCGACAACAAAACTGACAGTAAATACTCATGTGACCGGTGTGGTAGCGACCGACCCCACCCTAAAGACCAAAAGTGTCCTGCCATTGGTAAAACTTGCAACTACTGCAAGCTCGATGGGCACTTCAGATCAGTCTGCTTTAAGCTAAAACGCAAGGATCAGCGTAACAATGGCAAAGTGAACACCGTTGCTGAGACGTTAACCATATCTGCACAGAAGACTGTGTTTGTGTAAACTTTGTGAACTCAGGCCTCCCAATTGCTTCAGTGGAAATTGACAATACCCCTTGTAAGGTTATGGTAGATACTGGAAGTGTTGCAAATATTTTAGATGAAACTCTGTACAATAAGCTAGGTAGGCCCCAGTTGAAGCCAGGTAAAGCCCGGTTATGTCCCTACGGTGGTGGAAAACCGCTGAAGGTACACGGTACATGTAATCTCACAATGGAGACTAGAAAACAAATCCAGGTTCACAACTTCCAGGTGGTATCAGGTAATTACGGTACTCTACAAATCTGCAACAGAACTTGGTTTGGTTAAAGTAAATCTGAACTCTATACAGAAAACTACAGAGCCTGAAAAACTCAAAAATGACTTTCCCAACCTGTTCAAGGGTATTGGATGTATGAAAGATACACAGGTAAAATTGCATATTGACAGTTCTGTACAACCTGTGGCCCAGCGGCACTGCCGCACACCCTTTCACCTTCGCGAGAAGGTTGAGAAGGAACTCGAACAATTGTTAAGTCAGGATGTCATCGAAAAGGTAGAGGGAGAACCTACTCCATGGGTCAGCCCTATTGTGGTTGTGCCAAAGCGCAACAAAGATGAAATCCGTATTTGTGTAGACATGCGCGAGGCTAACAGAGCCATTCTGAGAGAAAGACATTTGTTGCCTACAACTGAGGAACTGATTAGTGACCTAAACGGTGCATCTGTGTTTAGTAGGATTGACTTGAAGGCTGGTTATCCCCAGTTAGAACTGCACCCAGAGTCTAGGTATATTACAACATTCAGTACACACAAAGGTCTTTTCAGGTATAAGAGACTCTTTTTCGGTATTTCCTCAGCTTCTGAAATCTTTAAGAAATGTGAACCAGGACATTCCGCATGCTAAGAATGTGAGTGACGATATATTCGTTTTCGGTAAAGGCGAAAACGCCCACAAGATGCATGAAAAAGCTCTTAGAGAAACTCTAGCAGCCCTCGAAAAGGCTGGTCTAACCGTGAACAGTGCCAAGAACGAGTATTACAAAGAAGAGGTTAAGTTCTATGGTTTGAAATTCGGTCCGAGTGGTATCACCTCTGACCCCAAAAAGGTCAGCGCCGTTCGAAGCATACCCTCTCCTACAAATGTTTCGGAGGTTCGAAGCCTCATTGGTATGTTGACATATTGTGCACGGTTTATTCCTGATTACGCGACATTAAGTGAACCGATCCGTCGACTACTACGCAGTGATTGCGAGTTTGTTTGGACAAACGAGCAAGAAAACGCTCTGAAGACAGTATTGTCTGATGAGACAGTCCTACAGTATTTCGACACGAGTAAAGACACAGAGCCAATCGTAGGTGCTAGTCCTGTTGGTCTAGGCGCCATGCTCTGCCAAGACAACCGAGTTGTGGAATTCGCTAGCCGTTCGTTAACACCAACCCAGTCTCGCTACAGCCAGACCGAGCGTGAAGCTCTGGCGATTGTATGGGCGTGCGAACATTTCGATATGTACCTCCGTGGTGCCCCCAGGTTCATAGTGTGGTCTGACCACAAGCCCCTCGAGACTATCTGGAAGAAAACGAACGCGCCGTCATTGAGAATTGAAAGATGGGGACTCCGCTTACAGTCTTACGACCTAGGCATTAAACATCTCCCCGGGGCCGAAAACCCCGCAGATTGGATGTCCCGGCATCCCGCGCCCCATCGACAAAGCTCTTACAAGGAGCAGATAGCGGAACTTTACGTTAATTTTGTAGCTGAAAATTGCACCCCCGTTTGCGATATAGCCTCTACCGATAAAACTTATTGTAAGGCTTTGGAGTTTGGCCTGTCAAGCAAGTGGCATTTGGTTAAAGACTTAAATGTAAATGATTTCGATGTAACTGAACTCAAAGAGTTAAGCACGGTTAGAGATGAGCTTACTACACATCCATCAGGTGTACTTCTAAAAGGTCACAAGATAGTTCTACCGAAAGGTTTGTGTGACCAAGCCATCTCTATTGCCCATGAAGGTCACCAGGGCATGAATAGGACCAAATCGTTTATAAGATCCAAGGTTTGGTTCCCAGGCATTAATGAAAAGGTAGAGAAGGTAATCAAAAACTGTACCGCATGCCAGCTCATATATTCAAATCCTGTTCGTTTAGAACCGTTACGCATGTCCGATCTACCTGACAGACCATGGGAAAATCTGAGTGCCGATTTTTGTGGCCCATTACCATCTGGCACCTATCTGTTCGTGATGACAGATGAGTACTCTAGGTACCCCTTTGTGGAAATAGTTAAATCTGTTTCCGCCAATACAGTAATTCCGGTTCTGGACAAAGTCCTATCAGATTGGGGGGGGGGGAGTAAAACAAATCAAAACAGATAATGGTAGCCCATTCAACTCTCATGCATTTGCTGAGTTTGCAAAGCACTCCGGTTTCACCATCGCAAGATAACACCCAAGTGGCCAAGAGCCAACGCTCAAGCAGAAGCGTTTAATAAGCCTCTCATGAAAGCTGTACGCGCGGCATCCATTGAACGTAAAAACTGGAAACAGGAACTCTATAGATTCCTCCGCCAATACCGCGCTACCCCACACCCGTCTACCGGTTTCACACTATACCGCCTCCTTTTAGGCTGTGAACCTCTCACGAAATTACCAGAGTGTAAACCGAAGTTGGATGACCTCATTCATCTGACCGCGAAACGAAACGACGAACACACAAAAACGAAAATGAAAGCGTATGCTGACGCTCGAAAACCATGCAGAGAGGTCGAACATTCAGATTGGCGATAAAGTTCTAATAAGAACCGAGGTAAAACACAATAAGGTAACACCTTTGTATGTCCCAAAACAGTATGTGGTGACTAACAAAAAGGGTAGTATGGTCACCGCCAAATCAGATGGCCATGCAGTAACTCGCAATAGCTCCAGGTTCAAAACCACCACGGTATCTCCCGAAGTGGTAGATGATATTGATGAAGAACTGTACGAAGCGCCAAAAATTAATGTTGAAACCGCAACTCCTATAGCTGCACCAGTACTGCCTAGCCCCAATCGCAATGTAACACCCTCACCCCAGAAGCGTGTATCGCCAAGTCGTGCTAGACGACCTCAGAGTCATTTAGAAGACTATGTGTATAAATAGTTTGTATTCTATAAGTGTGTTCGTATATCATGGTATAGTTTTCATTCAAGAAGGAAAGAGATGTAGTGTCTTAGTGTTATCCACCCTACACACTGTTGTTTATATGTTGCTATATACTTGTGCTGCCACCAGTGGTGAGTCAATGAACTGCATGACCTACATGTTGAGTTGACCTAGATCTCTCTCTCTCTGGCTTCCTTTTTGAATGCATACAGACCATGGAATAAAGGCTCCACATAATCCAACAGCATCTGCCTGCCTTATTACTATACCACACTTGAAATACATTATACTGTTCGCCTCGTCCCAGCTCCTACCTGGGACCGGGGAAGGCATTAGTCTGGCTCTGACTGTCAACAAGTCGGACCACCTTAGTGACATGAAAAATAGGGCCTAGAGATGGTCTCAGTTATACTCAGAAAGCTTCAGAATGCACCTTTTGGTCTTCAAAATTTTGTCCCCAGACCACCTATTTTCATAGATCACTTGTTCCAATGAAAGATACTTTCTTTCAACAAGTCATTTCACATGTCTCGACTTTGCACGTATAATATTTGCCAATTTCAAGGTTCGATAAGCTACCCCAACCCAGTCCTCGAATCATTTTTCTGTACTTTAATAATAATCAGATTAGCTCTGTTAGTGACACGGGTTTTTGCTTAGTGACATGGCCATTTTTTAGTGAGTGAGTGGGTAATAGATGTTTAATGCCATTTCGACAGCTAAGGTCATATTCATGGTGAGAACTACATTACACAATTTCACAAAGGAATGTGTCAGTGCCTGCGCATATGTGCACCACACACATTCGTGTGGATAGGAAAGAGGAGATATAGACCCTTTTCAGTGGGCTAGGGAAGCCCCCCATTTTTTTAAAATCCACATGTGACATGGGGACACCCCTATCAAGGGCCCCATACAACCCTAGTCTCCTAAACCCTAAATCTCTGATATCAAACATTGTTGATATTTTCAGAACTGAGGAGGATGGTGTTAGCACCTGTACACTACCTTGATGCTACTGGCATCGTTTAAAAAAATTGATATTTTCAGAATGCACATTGTCTGAGAGAGGCTGTGCTGTGGGGCAGTCTGTGATGTATTTTGGGGTCGCAACTTGACTCAGATGGGACTAGAACTGCCCAGTTCTTGCTGATGTCACATGATGTCCAGTCTGCTATGACAATTGTTTGTGCCGATATCAGACTTGACTTATCTGTTAAAAGGGGGTGGTAGACTACATGAACACCACAGCTGTCTTTTGGTTGCACCCTGTCTGCGTCTGGTTTGACTGCTTGCGCTGGCCTTTATTACTAACACCTTCAAGTATGGTGACACGCAGCTAGTAAGAGTAGAAAATTATAAGTACTTAGGGTTTATACTAACAACTAATCATAAAGACATCTTCTTTGATGCATACAATCAGCTTTATGACAAGGGTAGAAAAGCTGCCTATCAATCATATTCATGTTGCTATCAACATATTGGAAAACCAGATCCCAGGATGGCGCTCAAGTTATTTGATAGCCAGATAAGACCCTGCCTTGACTATGGCTGTGAGGTATGGGGCCTGACTAAGGGAAATAAGGTGGAGAAACTAGAGTCCATACACCTAAGGTACTTAAAATCAATGTTGAGTGTTAGAAAGCAGACAACAACAGCTGCAGTATATGCAGATACAGGGAGGGTACCTCTAAAAGCGCAATGGGAAATTCAAGCACTCAGGTACTGGGAAAGAATTGTAAACCTCCCAGAGTCACACATACTACGTAAGTGTTACAAGAAGCTAACTTTGCTTGAAGTTTCTAGTCAGATAAATTGGTGCAGTAATATTAAATGCTTGTTGCACTCACTAGGTGAGCGTTATATTCAACTCTGGATTAACCAGACAACTTCCGACGACCCTAAAGCTATCACTGCTGTAACTGGACCGATAAATAGGAAATATATAGAACAAACAATGAATGAAATAACATCAGCTGGTGAAGGAAAAAAACTAAGAACATACAAAATATTCAAAACTGAGTTTAGGCTTGAAAGTTACCTATTCTGTATCCCTAACCAAGCCCATCGTACAGCATTAGCTCATTTTAGACTCAGCTCTCATAACCTGGGTATAGAAACAGGAAGGCATTGCTGGCCCCCAAAACCTGTGTGTGATCGGATTTGTCTATATTGTTCTAGTGGCCTTGTAGATGATGAAATACATTTTCTTATCCGATGTGACTCTCATATTGTATCAAGACAGTTGTTTGACAATGTTATGAATGAAAAAAAATCAAAACTATCATGAATTGAATGATGTAGAGAAATTCATTTCTGCTATGAACAATACTGATACTGACGTCATCAAAGCTCTCGCCAAGTTTATATACAATGCATTTAGACAGAGACAGGAACTCTAATTGCTAGCCTATGTAACAGATGTGTATACTATGATATTCATGTAATCACCACTGTAACAAAGAGTGGGTATGTGTGCCAGGAGAGAGAGGGATGGAGAAAGAGAGAGAATTAGTGTGCGTATGTGTGTGTGAGAGGGAGAGAGAGCGAAAGAGAGTGATAGTAAGACTTAGACTTAGTCATAGAGTAGAGTAGTGGACATATTATATATATATATATATATATATATATATATATATATATATATATATATATATATACATGCTATATATGTAAAGAACCATTTATGTATGACACATAGGTCAGTAATGACCTCTTTTTTGCTGTCAATAAAATATATTATTAATTTTATTATTAATTATATATATGTGTGTCCTGGTAATTCTTTTTTTGAATTGCCTCTAAACCTCCCTTTTGGTCACTATCATTCTACAACTAAAAATACTGCATTTATATGCCCACTGTTGCATTTATACCTACCCTACACCGCCCATTCAATGGATGTTTCTCAACTGATCGGGGCACATCACATGGATTGAGTCATATTGTCTCTTATAACACGACTTCTGCGATTTTGGTGCTTTTTCTGGATATTCCCATGCACATACCTGTCAATATTCCACACCATGATGCATGCATCATGAATTTTGTAAGGTGTGCGGTTATCCAAGGATAACAGGCACACGGTGCTGTTATCCATGGATAACAAGCCTCCTTACATGTCATATGTTAAATGTTAAAACCTACGAAATTTTTCATTGCCAGGGTAGGGGTCGGCTCGGTGGTTTAGTGGTCAGCGCATTGCGCTCAGCTGCTAGAGGTAGGCGGGACGAGTCCCGGTCCAGGTGTATATTTTTTTTTCGCATCCAAACCAAACCAATGGCTGCCAGGCGCCAAGGTGTGTGTCGACTGGTCTATTGGTTAGAATGCCACCAGAAGCTGTCCGCATTTTTCATGTCCAAAATAGACTATCGATACACACGGACAGCTTCTGGTGGCAATGTAACCAATAGACCAGTCGACACACATCTCGGCACCCGGCAGCCGTTGGGTTGGTTTGGGCGTGTCCCGCAGTGTACCGATCGTGTACACACACTATGGCTGGCTTGGAGTACCGGGGAGGGAAAGATTTTTGTATTCAACTTGAATTTATTGATTTTTTATTGATTACCGTGTAATAAAATAAGTAGTCAATGGATATGTCATGACTTGTGACTGTTATTCAACAATAACATGTTACTCAGGGGGCTTCGCCCCCCTCGTTGCATGTTATTGTTGGATAACAGTCACGCGTCATAACATATCCATTAGTTACTTGTTCAATACAAATATCTAATTGGGAAAACATTATAATTTAGACTCTAATACATACCAGGAAAGTGTCTACATGCCCTACTTCTGTATTATTTTTGTCTACAGTTTTTTGTCACTTGAATGGCACGATACACTGAAATGCTAATTAAATCACTGATTGGTTCATAATTGAAAAATGTGTCACTGTTATTGATGTATTGTAATTTTTGATCTATTCTATTTGTAGGTAAGAACATTACTACTGGTGGCGGTGGAATGATTACAGTGGGTGCACTGTGGTGTCTCAGAGAGCTACGAATACATAGATAAGATCTATGATCAAACTAGTACAAGGTCCGGTAACACTGGGTGAGCTAACTAACCCTTCATTAGTAGTAACTTATTAATTAATTTATCAATATTTATCCCTAACTTTTCATGTGATTCTACATCACTAAGAAAATATTCTATACAAGAATCAAATATTAAACCAAGGGCTTAAAACCTTTTTGAACCTCTAACTGTAACTTTATTCCCCTCCTCCTTTAGGTGCTTATTTGTAATTTATTTAACTAATTTACTGATTTGATAAGATGCAATAATATATAGAAATTTAAGTTAAAAGCCCAGAGTTTACTTACTCATTGACATAACACAATATTGCATATGCATGGTTTTTTATCTTTTGTCACGGAGCTGAGATTATCTTATAATTAACTTGGTATTAGCTCCCGCGCTCTTGTTGTATTCCACCCACAGAACATTAAGTTGGTTATTTCTGTTGGTGGATATCTGAGCCTCTGGCTAGAATTTAGCCAGGGGCTCCTTTATTTTAATTTATAATTCTTTATTTTTTGTATATAAATTATTGTCTACTTGTATTTGTTTATGTAATGGCAACAACTACACGATTAAATGATTTTCTAAATATGAAGGGCTTGAAAATGGTACATCTAAATACGCGAAGCATGTTTAACAAAAGGCAGGAAATATTTGCCCATTTAGATGGTGCTGATATAGTCGTAATGACTGAAACTTGGTTACATGAAGACTATGATGATGACTTAATAAACTGGGAAGGCATGAATTTGTTCAGGCTGGACCGAAAAAGAAAGAAAGGCGGAGGTTTAGCAGTTTACATTCGAGATGACATTAATCTTGATGTTAAGATACCCAATGACATTAGTTGTAGTAACAAGGATATTGAATGTCTAGTATTAGATCTAGTCTTAAAGACACATACTTTACAATTGGTCACTCTATATAGACCTCCTTCTGGCAAGATAGATCAGTTTTTTTTTACATTTGTCTCGTGTTATGGAAATTGCAGATAAAGAAGGGCTTGATTATGGGGGACATAAATATAAATACCTTGTGTGAAAAACTACCTAGTACTGTAAAGCTAAATGATGCTTGCCGATTTAACGGCTATCATAAACTCATTAATCAGTGCACTAGACCCTATAAGATTATTGTATCATGTTTAGATAATATATTGAATAATTACAATGAGTCTATTACATCTGGTGTCTTGAATTTTTTAGTAAGTGATCATCTGCCTGTGTTTGCTGTAAAAACAAGAGAGAAGGTTGACTATATCAAAAAGAAAGTTTGGGTGAGAAAGTACAAAGGTTATGATGAAGAAACGATGGTGCTTGGTCATTCATTGAAAACTTGATATTTGAATACTTAGATGAGTACTGTTCTTGGTCTGAAATTGAGATTGTGGACAGAAGAAATAAATGGATGACACAAGACATCTTGTCAATGATAAATGAGCGTGAGGACAATGTGGAAATGTTTTCGAAAACTAAAGATGATTATTATCTCAATAAAGCCAGGCAGCTACGTTGTAGAATTAATAAGGCTATCAGGTACTCAAAGGCCAACCAGGTCAAGTCTGCACTGGAGGAGGCTAAGTCTGACCCAAAGCGATTCTGGAGAGTTTTAAATGGAGCTTTGAAACCAGAGGTGCAAATTGCCCCTCCAGAATTGTTAGGTGATGATGGTTTTATCAAGTCAGAGCACGAATCTGTAATTTATTTGAATGATTATTTCTCAAATATTGGTGCTAAACTATCTTCAGTTTTCACAGATAATGGTTATCCTGAGCGTGTATTAATGACTGAACCTACTGATCCAGCTGAAATTCCTGTGCAAGTTGAAAAAGGCTTTGTTGAGATGCTCATAAAAGAAATAAATGTTAACAAAACTTCCGGAATTGATGGTATTAGATGTGATATTTTGAAAACAGCACTGTTATTTTTGTTAGATCCTGTTACTAGGTTGTACCATCTGAGCTTCACCAGTGGCATATTTCCTGAAAAATGGAAAAGGGCAAGGGTGAATCCAATACCCAAGTCCGGTAATAAAAAGTTAATCACCAATTGGCGGCCGATATCACTATTACCTGTACCTTCCAAAATTGCGGAAAAAATAATATATTGCCATTTAAATGAAATTCTAAATAAGAAAAATGTTAATTCTGCAAAACAATTTGGTTATCGATCAGGACTGGGGACTGCAGATGCAGTCTTCAGACTCCTGAGTGATATCTATGAAAATAGAGATAGAGGCCATTTGACTGGAGTTTGTTATCTTGACCTACGTAAGGCATTCGATTGTGTTCATCACGCCTATCTTGTTGAAATTTTAGGACAACTTGGTTTACATGACACAACACTCAATTGGCTTATGAGTTACTTAACTGGGAGAAGCCAGTATACTAAAATCGGTTCCTTTGTTTCTAATGAAGCCCCAGTACGATTTGGTGTCCCGCAAGGGTCTGTATTGGGACCGCTCTTGTTCATACTATATATAAATGATGTCAGTGATGTTCTTGCTGATTGCAAACATTATCTTTATGCAGACGACTTGGTAATATATAGCTCAAACAACAAAATTGAAACTATAACCAACAGGTTACAAACGGCATTAAATTGATTACAATCCTGGTTTGTAACCAAGAGGCTTACTGCTAACATGGATAAATCCAAAGTTGTGTGGTATGGTTCATGCAAAAAATTACCAAAGTCCAGGGGCCAAAAACTATATTTGTATAACAAAGAACTTGAAACCCTGAATAACTACTGCTACTTAGGACTAAAGTTAGACAGTCTATTGAGTTTTGAACCTGCGCTAAAGGACTTAAATAGTAAAATTAATCACCCTCTTTTTAGATTCAGTAAATTCAGAAACATGTTATCTGAAAAAGTTGCTGTAACAGTCTATAAAACCACCATAATGTCTGTTTTTGATTACGCTTGTTTTGCCTACGAGGGGGCTAATGAAGGCCTGCTAAAAAAGTTAGACAGAATGCAGAAGAGAGGCCTTAAAATTTGTTTCAGAGGTTTGGATCTTAATGAAGAAGAGCTCCATGAACGGGCTAATTGAATTGTTGCTTAGCTTCATGTACAAATTATCAAGAAATTCAGATTGGGCCGATGAGGAAATCAGAAGGCCAGGTATGAGGTTCGAATCAAAGATCAAGATAGTCATTCCCAGAGCACATAACATGGGATTCAACAACTCGCCGCTATATAGAGGAGTTGAGTTATGGAACAATCTCCGAGCTGATGTCCAACACAGTGAAAGTAAACTTAAATTTAAAGCAAGAATTAGGCAGATACAAGACTTGTCCAAGATGATGTTAATGGGTGATGAGCTGAATGAGCTGGATGATTAATATGAAAAAGATACAGGTTAGGGAGCTGTTGAAAGACTACACCTTATCCTGATTAAGTAGAGGGAGCTGTTGTATGCTGACTACACCCTCTACTAGACTTTATTCATGTGGAGCTGTTGAAAGACTACACTGCATGAATTTCATCCATGAGCTCACAGTGACTATACTCTCATGCTGTATATGTGCTGATCATCTGTTTAATATATGTTTTGTTCCTACTCATCTGTCCATATATATCCTGTTGGTATAGTGTAATACATGCTAGTATAAAACTTGTTGATAGTAACAAACTGGTGTACCATGCCTGCTTCCCTTCTTTTTGAGATTTTATTGTAAGATTATAGAGGTTGCTATTTGTGTACATAGTATATACTGTTTGTTATATAGATTTTATTTCTTCTGTTTATATTATTGTTCTCATCCTTCATTGTATAAATTCCCATCTTAATTCATTGAACTATGTGCAAACAACCACTTAATGTAATAACTGAATGAGGATTCACATTATTGTCTAATTTTACCACTTTCTGTATGAATAGTGACTTGACAACAAGAAAGCGTTTAGTTTAAAACAGTTAAGTCTAGAGTATGTCTTGGAGAGACAGAAAGGAAACGAGGCAAGGGTACAGAGCCTAGGCTAGATGACTTGCCCATGACTATGTCATAAGGACACATGTACCTGCTTGATTGTCTTTCTCCCCCTCCCACCCACAACTACCAGCACAGCTCTGATCGAGTAGTGAGACATGACTGAGTACCCCCCAACCCACCTAGTGGTGTGCCTACCTACCATCCCCTCTGCCTCCCACACCCACTGGTGATTGTCTGGTGGTGTCACCACCTACCCTGCCTGCCCCTGCCTTTAGACCCAACTACCTTAATTTGTGTGTTACTAGTATTAAGTAGGTAATTATAGCTTTGTCTAGACCAATCAAACATCAGTCATAGCTTTCCCTGGTCTTCAGAGCCAACCCAACTAGCCATGTTTCAGCTCATGTCTACCTTTAACAATAATAACTACATGATTCTGAATTCCATATTACCTACAAACGCATCCATAATGACTCTTCCACATACAAAACACTACAAACAAAATGAGACAAGGTGTGGTTTCCTCAACCATTATCTTAGTTGTTTGCCTGTATTACAAAAAGAAATGTGTCCAGTACCATGTCCTTCCCAGGGGTGGACAATGGGTGGACAAGGTCCCAAAGACCCAAAAAGGTCCCTAGTTGAAAAAAGGTCCAAAAGTCATGAAAGGTCCTATAAAGGTCCAAAGTCCCAAAAAGGTCTTAATGTCCCGAAAAGGTGCAAAAGTCCTGAAAAAGTTCTGAAAAGGACCCAAAGTCTTCAGAAAGTCCCAAAGTCTTAAAAAAGTCCCAAGGTACTAAAACGGTCCCAAGGTACCAAAACGGTCCCAAGGTACCAAAACGGTCCCAAGATACCATAAAGTTCCATAAAATTCAATAAAGTTCAATAAAGATCCATAAAGTTCAACAAAGATCTGTAAAGTTCTACAAAGAACATAAACTCAACAAGGTGGCATTTGCTTAAACTTTTATCTTAGCTGTTTGTCTCTATCCAAAAAGTAACAAGTCCAGTTACAAAGTAAATTGCCCATGATTCCCAGCACCATGGACACAAAACATTTAAGGGCAGCAGTTTGTAAGTGTCTGTACATTATATCCCCTGTGTGGTAGGTCCTGGTGGCTACATCCTGATGGCTACATCATCCCTCCCAAGTGATCACCCCAAATCCCCAAATGATCACCTAATGTCATCACTGCATGTCATCATCCCGTCATCACCCCATGTCATCATCACATGTCATCAATGTCATCACCTCATGTCATTTTCCTATACCATCACCTCATGTAATCACCTCATGTCACACATGCCATCACCTAATGTCATCGACATCACCTCATGTCATCACCCCATGTCATCCATGTCATCACCCCATGTCATCCATGCCATAACCTCATGTCATCATCTCATGTTATTACCTTGTCATCACCCCATGTCATCACCTCATGTCATTAATATCATCACCTCATGTCATCAATCAATGTCATCACCTCATGTCATTACCTTGTCATCACCCCATGTCATCAATCAATGTCATCACCTCATGTCATTCTCATGTCATCAATCAATGTCATCACCTCATGTCATTACCTTGTCATCACCTCATGTCATCATCCCATATCACCTCATGTCATCATCTCTAGTCATCAATGTCATCATCTCTAGTCATCAATGTCATCACCTCATGTCATCCATGTCAGCACCTCATGTCATCCATGTCAGCACCTCATGTCATCATCTCTAGTCATCCATGTCATCATCTCATATCATCCATGTCATCACCATCACATGTCATCACCTCATGTCATCATCTCTAGTCATCCATGTCATCACCCCATGTCATTCATGTCATCCTCTCATATCATTATCCAATACAATTACCTCATGTCATCACCTCATTTCACCATCCCATGTCATCACCTCATGTCATCCAATCATTTCATCATCTCATGTCATTATATTGTCATCACCTCCATGTCATTATCCCATACCATCACCTCATGTTGTCAATGTCATCACCTTATGTTGTCAATGTCATCACCTCATGTCGTCCATGTCATCACCCCCTGTCATCATCCCATATCATCATCTCTAGTCATCCATGTCATCATCCCATGTCACACTTCCTGGTAACATCCTTCCATCTGCCAGGTGTTCATGGGAAAGATCAGAAGGACCTTGAGCTTTCCCACGGTGCTATTTCTCTTAAAGGGACTGCTGATACTTGTGATTGATGTGTGAGCCTGCTACAGTATGTGTCTGTATGGGGCCTAATGCTTTCTCTATGAGAGAATCTTGGAAATAAACCTATCAATAAACCAAATTGGAAGGCCTTCAAAATCAACTATATCAAAAGATGTTTGCCCAGATAACCATGGCGCACACTGCCCCCATTCCTACTCTATGCCCTCCTCTTCTAAAAAAATCTGAAATCTGTCTATAAGTGGGGTTAAAGACAGTTTGATTACCCTTTTATTTAGGGTAAAAAGAGCCCTAAATCCCATGCATTTCTCCATAGGAAAAAAAGACAACAGTAATTACCATGTCACAGCCATCAAAGTACACCTTAAATGTAAATTCTATTACATGGATAGCTTTGTCTTACTTTTTGTCTCACTATATCACTAATTTTTGGGGGTTCAGTTGTAACCGAAATATTGCTAAATGACAGGTTTTGATGGTCTATGCAAATTCTTGGAATCTCAATATAAGAAAATCATACCCCATGAAATGTTTTTTTCATCATTTATCATAAGATTTTCATGTAAATAGAAATATGACTCATGGGGTCTTTGAAGGGTGTGATAGGGCATATGCTGTGTAATGGAATATTTTTTGGTGGTGCATGTAATCTGCTAGAAGCCAAAATAGCAATTGAAACTTGGTAGTCATAAGAAACTCGGCTAAGGGCTAGTAAACAAGAGGTCAGAAAGGTGGTGTCAAAGGCCCTTGCCTCGTTTAATAAAACATTTTCAAACCTCAAAAAAAAATCTAATTTCTCCTGTCTTTTACATAAGCCTTGCTGTATTTATTGAAGTGTATTGCCTTGCTTTTCTTATGTATCCCTCTTAAGCCTTCAAAATTTCCCTGACCAGAGTATATTTCCCTGACAGGAATTTTTGATTTGCCTGACAGGTGGCAACCATGCCTAGCCCACTTGAAAGGGTCTATATCTCCTCTTTTTTATCCCCTCGGATGTGTGTGGTGCACATATGCACAGGCACCACATTCCTGTGTGGTATTGTGTAATGTAGTTCTCGCCATGAATATGACCTTAGCTGCCGAAATGGCGCTAAACATCTATTACTTACTTACTCTATCCCTGAGCTCTCGAGTCATGCTTGACAGGTCAGTATATTTGCCCTGCTCGGAATTGTCAGTAAAAATTGATATGTAACTCTATTCTTTACTTCTACTGCTATCTTATCATCATCACTCTCGGATATTATTTTGTTCATCGAAAATTGCGGTGCATAACTATGCGCCTTTTTTTGTTAGCAATTTGCTGATTACAAAGATATTTACCATGATTGATAAAAGAAATATTTGTTCAGTCATGTTACCACATAGTGCTAATGAAACATTTGGTTCATGTAATGGAAAACCCCGCACCTGTATACTGACTGGTTGAAACTCTGGGAAAGGATAAACAGTCGCCACTGCCGTTTAGCCAACTGTCACAAGTGACCGGCACTTTATTAAGAGAAAAAAAAAATAAAGTTCTGGTCCTGCCTGCCATGTGCTGCTGCTGCTGCTTGCTGAACTGCTGTCACCCCTGCTGTGGGGGGGGGGGGGGGAAGAGTGTGAGGGGGTAACTGTTCTAAACTACACCAGGTGGAGGTGGTGCAGTGTCTCAAAGTCAACAGGCCAATAGATCCGGGTGATCTATTTGGACCATATTTTTAGTTTAAAAAATGAGTACTTAATTTTGCTCACTGAACCAAATTAAGTTTAAGATCATGATGGGTGGCAAAGAAATCTTTGGAATTTCCATGAACATGTCATTTTCCATGATTTAGAGGAACCTAACAATCAAAATACACAACACATCCTGTTTACATTTTCTTTATGTATGTGCATGCTTCTGCACTATCTTTTATTTATTCATTTCTTTTTTTTATTCCATTTACTTTCTTTTTTTGTAAAAGGAGTACCTTGGACTGTCTAGCCTAGATTTAATGAATTTCATAATTCAGAGGGTTCTCCCATTGTATTGGCCGACACGCTCTAGAAATCCTGAGAGCCCAAAACCCTACTAAGAAGTTACCCAGCTTAATTTAAGTCAGTAAATACATAACCTTTGTTTTACGTACAGTAGTGCAAACTCTTTACAATCCGCTTCATCAAATTAACCGTTAGATGTACAAGGAAATCAAATATAGGTGACGGAAAACAATCTAGCAAACAGAGAAATGCTTGTAATGTGGTATATTTGAGGGGCTGGGAGGTGTCATCCTAATACGTTTAGAAAAAAAATTGATTAAAGAACCAATTTGGAAGACTTTTCAACCAGTCATTTGAAATTGAGATCCCAGTGTTGGTGATAAAATACTCAATCCCCACACACCTGCAAAGGTGTTGGGGAAATATAACCCAGGCCTCCCTCCCCCCTCCGCACGATACAAACTGTTTGCAAACTAGCTGAAATGATTATGTCATAGGCCGTGGTAACTGAAGTGGATTGTACAGTTTATATTACAATTCAATATTTTGGCTTATGATATCACTAGCTAAATAGCAAGCAGATTAACATGCAATTTTACTTGGGAACTAATACCCAGCATGATGGCTAGCATAAAGCTGGAAACCTAAGTTTTCTTGTTTCTAATCTGCATGGTTTATTGATTCTATCGAACCCCATTGATCAATGCAATTTACAGTCAGACTATTATGCCAAAGGGCATGCTATGTGCTGAAAACAGATCATAACACTTAAATTATCTCTTCTTAATGTATTCGACAGTGACCTGTTCTGATATAAAACAAATTCTATCATATATAAACCATAGATTTTATAGGTATTGCAGTGATCCAGCACGAAATTTTGTGATTTGCACTTGCATTCACTCTGCAAATGCTGCCATTCACTCTCCAAATGCTGCCGAACCTTTCATCTACAGGATGTGACTATCACAGTAGTATTCTAATACCTCATCTAAGGTTCTCAATGTGTTTGTTTTGTGTATAAGCCATGGCAAACACGCAAGGCTTTAGATGTTTTTTGTCCGTGTAGCTATATCCAATGAATGTACTGTTGTCAAGTCCACATATACAATAAATGCACATTTCTGGCAATAACCATAACGCTCATGTATAAGCCGCATCCTTGTATTAGCTACACCTGGACTTGTGGATAAGCTAGAAGTCGTCAAATACCCTTAGGTAAGCCGCACCCTGACTGGAAGCCAAGTTACAAAACGCCTCTGGGCCACATGTAAGCCATGACACGATATGTTCTGTACATAGAGAATGTGTTTTCATATGTACGTGTCATGTAGGATTTTATGCAATACAAGTCAAATTATCAATTCCATTATCAGCATAAGGAATAGATGACAAATATCAGCGAGAATTTCTATTTTTAGATGAGGAGATGACATTCAGGACAAAGTAACCCGAAACAGTTATAAAAAGTCATTCTCTCCTTGCAAGTCACTGTGTTCATATCTGGTTATAGCAACTTTCAGTCCATATTGCTTTATAAATATTAACAAGATCAATCACGCTCATGCAAAATGAAAAACTGATATTCTGGTTCCTTTGAATCGACAGCTTATTTCTTTTATATGCGTATTAAACAAGAATGTCCCTACACAGTGTTCTTTACACTCAACATGGTTAATAAAGTTGGCTGGGATTTTGATGGGGGAGGAGGTACAAACTCTTCTTCCACAATCATACAGTCATCATCGTCAACTGCATTGCTTTTTGTGGCCAAGGAGTCAGCCTTAACCACAGGAGTTCCTGCAAGGGGGTTGTCTGCTTCGATATTTATTGCCGATGGTTTAAGTGGAGCTTCTGAACCTGGCGTCTTAGCGCAGAACAGGGTGATAGGGGTGATTCTCTTAGCTTGCTTCTTAGCAGGTACACCTGAAGGTGAGGTTATGGGTGAGCTGAATACAGGCTTTGCAACTTGGACTGCTTCATATGTGTGGACGAGTCCAGGCACAGCAAACTGCTTAATGGAGTGATTGTTTGGTGTTGAATGACTTGGGGGTTCCTTAGCTGTTTTTTTTGAGGATGGTGTCCCTGTATTGTCTGGCAAGTCCTTCTTGGCGGGAGCTTTCTTGCTAGGCCCTGGGGTGATCCAGTTCCACTCTGTAGGCACTGGAAGGTCTGAAAGGCCATACCTCTCTAAGACATCTTGGTTAACATACCAACATTTCTTGTGGTAACCTTTCCGTTTTTCATACACGGCAATCGATCGCAGCTTTATATCCATTTGTCTTTTGGAAATTACACTGGAACTGTCACGATCTTCCAAATCAACGTCTTGGTCCTTTTCATTTATATCACCCATTTCCATTGCACTCTCTCTCCTCTCAGTGTTTTTAACGTAGCTCTCACTTTTCTCTTCACTTGCGGCTGGACTCTTACTTTTCTCTCCATTATCTTCACTAATTTCCATGCTGGTCTCTACAGCAAGCGGAGTACCAGATGGGTTTTCCTTATGTTGTTGTTGCGTCCTGCTCCAAAACACGCGGAACTCCCTCACTAATTTCTTTAGGCCTGCCATGTTGCCATGGACAAGACGGATTAGCTGTTCCATAGCTGCAAAAGAAGAAAAGTTCCCGTTTATAGCCTTATATATATGCTGTCACACGTGTTAAACCTTAGATGGACGAAAGCGTAAAAATGTTTGAGTTGACATCAAATATAGCATGTTGCATTAGAACAATGTAGTAACCCACGGAGGCTAAGGCTGCCCATATACCGCCCGCTGTTCTTTCACTCAGCAGATAGCACTGCAAGGAGATCCCATCAACACTATGCCACTAGGCTGGTCTTCCAGCCCCAGTCCCTAATGGTCTCTCAGCTCAAACCCCATATTAGTACTTCTCAGAACTGGTATGTACAATGCCTGCAGGTCTTTTAACTAGCACCTAGAGTCAGCTCAAATCACTTTTATGAAACGTTTTTCTATGATATCGCTACCTGTAGCCTCACCAGCCGTGTCTTGGTTTCTATTAACAATCTCTACAGCAAAGTAAGAGAACTACAGCTATGGGAGGGTGGAGCTAGCTTGGGCTACCTCTTGCGGATTCTCGTCTTCTTGGACATAAATATAATGGAGTTATTACAGCAAACCTATGCATCTTAACTTTTGATAATGATCATGATGATGCCCATCATTTGCCCCCCTCCCCCCCCCAAAAAAAAAGAAACAAACAAACACAGACACCCTACTATGGGATACAGGCGCATGGTGGTGGTAGCTAAGAATAGATAAATTTGATGCAATGTTTTATCACATTTCTTAGAGGATTTACTAACACATTTTCTGTGGCACATAAATTGAACTAAAGTAACGTCTATCGTGGCCTGGTTAAGCTTACCCTCTTCTGGTACTTGTTGAGGCTTTGCTCCCTTTGCTTCTTTAGAAACCTTGGGTAGCTTCTCACTGCCTTTGTTTTTTCTCTGCTTGGTCGAAGCCTCAGTGGCGTGTTCAATCATGATAGGAGATTCGTCAACCAGGAAGCTTGCCTGCAACAGTAAGCCAGTATTAGTCTGGGACATGTATATTGAAATTCACTGAGTCAGCTGCACCTTATCTGCAGGTCACTAATACATATTGTACTAAGTAACACAAAATCTGCCTTTCCAGTCTAACACATTACAACAAATTGGATTTTTTTCATATCAATCAGATATGCCTCATGTGCTATAGTATCATAAATATCAAACAAAACATTGGCTTCATCCTAAAATTTGATTATACTTGTTATTGCTTACCCTGTATTGTTCCAAGCTTGAGTCTGTTTGAGCATCCCCCTGGCACCACAAACAGCCAATGACCATCTTATGTAGAACCTCTGTACGCTTCTTTAGTTCTGCTTCAAATGCCTTGGCTTTGATAATTTGTCGCATCTTCATCTTTTCAGGGTTACCATCCTACAATGGAAATAGGCCTACAAATGTAGTAAATTTACCCTAGGATACAATGGATCGTGTTGCTGAAATGTATCATAATACAAAAAGGAGTCACAACATCCCTGCTTTAAGATGACATTGTATGAAATCAATCAGTTCCCAACCCAACGACCAAACAAAGAAAGCAACAAAGATGCATCAATTTCTCATTTTCCCAAGAGCGGATTAAAAAAAAAAAACAAACACGGAAGATATATCCATGGGGTATTTATAACCAGGAAAAAGGTCCATCACTAAGCACCTAGTGTCATAAGAAATTGAAAAAAGAAAAACACAAAAAAAAAAAACACACACACACACACACTCACAACGAAAAACATGGAGGTTAAGGCTAGGCCATTGGCCTAGTGGCGTTAATGGTGTCATTAACGCCTATGTTCTATGGCATTCACTGTGTAGTTTCAATTCCTATACAAATCCTATATAATGGGTGTCAGCTATAGTCGACGCTAGGCCTACCATGCATGGTGTCGACTATAGTCGACACTAGCCCCCAATGGGTTGTTAACCCGTTCATTATCATCAAATGTAAATAATTTCATCCCTGTTCATATTGTTTATAGAAATGTTCTTAAAGTGGCAGGCAGGTAAATTGAAATGACTATATATGTGATTAGAATTATATTGTACTAGAGATTTCTTGAAATCATACACAAACACAAGCTTTGTAAACCCATAGAAACACCATTGGATATGCTATATATTAATTTACTGGAAATACCGACATACCCACATGATGCCAATATGCTTTTTGTGAATCTGTTTTTATATCTATTCCAGGAAACTAATGTATCCAATCTTGTATATCCTGTCTTCATATTGTAAAGAAAATCGCCCTGTGCTTGTTTGTTTGTTTAGTTTTACATCCAGGGGCCATTGAGGAACTCAGACATTCAGCGCCCTGTGCAGTTACAATAAATGCCTATTTTATAGGACAAAAAAAAAAGGATACTGATTGACCAGGAGTTCTGTTGACACTGTAGACAACATATGAACCTCATGCAGTGTATAAAGTTAATCATTAGTCATAGTCCGCACACCCAGATCTGTACTCTTGCATCATGAAGACATAGCCCAAATGGCAATGCAATGATATAAAAATGTAACACTTGAGTATGTGTCCAGGGATGAAAGTTACAGAACACGAAAATCCCTGAAATGGTCGAATATTCGCCCCAAAAACCTGGGTTTCTATATGAATGTACAGGGCCCTTAAATTCAAAATCCCTGAAATCAGGGAATTCCCTGAAGACTTTCATCCCTGGACATAGTACTGGCAGATGTTGACTAAATGACTGACAAGAAAAGGAGAATAGTAAATTACCTGAGGAACTTACCTGGGTAATGTTATGAAGGGGAATTAAGGTTCTAACGAGCCAAAGAAGCACTACGTTGAGTGCTGCTTTGGGGATTAGGGGAGGGGACATCCGGTGTGACGTCACAGTGATAAGAGCAAGCCATTTTGAAAGAAAAGTTAAAAGGAAAATGAACTAATTTATAAAATTTATTTTTTATATATATTTTTTTGCTTTAGGGGTAGGAGGCTTGCTCTTATCACTGTGACGTCACACCGGATGTCCCCTCCCCTAATCCCCAAAGCAGCACTCAACGTAGTGCTTCTTTGGCTCGTTAGAACCTTAATTCCCCTTCATAACATTACCCAGGTAAGTTCCTCAGGTAATTTACTATTCTAACTCCCCGAAGCACTACTCTGAGTGCTGCAGGCGATTATGGGAGATTTTTAAAGCCTTTTAACTTTTCTTTCTCGAGACAATTAAGACAAGAAAGTTTTCTTGAAAATAGTCGCTTTTATTTATAACACAACAAGTATTAATTTAATTGTTCAGAATATTTAGAAAGTTGTTCCACAACCATCTTAAACAATAGCTCAACAGGAGCTTTATCAAAAGTTGAGTTAAACACAATTATCCAAAAGAATTGTTCCAAGATTCCTCTTTTCTTTTGATTCCACAGGCTTTTGATAATGTCTAGCCATGGTTTTCTGCCCTTTCCAGGACCCGTACTCCATGAGTATGTCTGTTGGCACTCCTAGTTTAGTGCCAGTTGACACTCCAGCACCTCTTAGGGAATGTGCTGAGAAACTGGTTCTAATTCCACTCCTTCGTAATACAAACTTTATCCATCTTGATACAGAATCTCGTGAGAGATTGAGGTGGTACCACCCTAAATTAGGTAAAAGTCCTGCACTAAATACAGTCAATTTTTCACTTCTAGGGCTATAAAATGGGTTCTAAACAGGCTGTCTGTGTATATATTGGCATTAAAATTATCCTGGAGGCTTGGAGAATATTTTTAAAAAAAGATTGGAAAAGAATGAAAATAATTTAGATCATTTACTGCGGACCAAAGGGACCTATGATAGATGTGTAGTGACTCAGGTGGCAGACCACAAAATCACATTGGTGGTTTCCATGGCAATTTGCGAAAAATCTGATTGCACTTTGTTATGACAGACCTAGTGTATGATTTTTGCCATTTCAAAAGCTACAATCTGGTATATTTGGCTTGGTTCTGAGGAAATTTTAAGTATTTGAAATATTTTTCCAAGCGTCAGCGATAGTGGATTTTTTCGGGTCGCAGCGCATATTTAGGGTGGTACCACCTCATGTGGCTTTTTTGTATGACACAAATATTAGACCATTTTTTCTCAATTTCTTAGTCCTGTCCTTGTATTTGAGGAGTGCCCTTACTACACACAACTTTTTGTCCTTATTGTAAGGGACCAGTTTGATTTGCTTCAGCTTTTCTCCAGTCTTGGCTGTTTTCATTGGTTTAGTCAATTGAAAATTAATGGTACCATCATCATTTTTTTACCATTTCTGTGAGGTCAAGAGCCATGGCGGCTTGACCTCTTTGTCCCGACACAAACAATAGCAACACCAACAATTTCTTACCTATGAAATTAAGTGACATTTGTGAATTCATGCCCCAACTCCTAATTGTTTGAAGCACCATGGAAACATCCCAAAATGTACTATATTTTGGCATGGGTGGTCTCAGTAGATAAGCAGCTCTAACTGCTCTGGATACCCAGAAACTTTTCCCCATTGTATCCGCTGTTGTGGTTTTGGGAAGTATTACTGATAAACTACAACGCGCAGCGTTGATAGCTCCGTATGAATACCCTTAGTCTAACATATCTCTAAGAAACATACAAACTTGGAATTCCATTGGATTCAATCTTGGAATTGACATAATAAGACAAAAGGTAAACCATCTTCTTATATACAGCTCGTACACTTTCTGTGTGCCTTGTTGCCAAGTGGATAACAGAAAATCTGCCATTCTCTTGTCACATAATTGATTTGACAATTCATCTCTTAAAGTTTGAAAATAGCCAAAGGGATTCCTGATGGGAACTTCCTCTGGACATCTGGATTTACTTCCAGATTTGACTTCTTTTTGCCTTTGAACAATTTCCTGTTCGTCATTTTTAGAAGTCTGGGATACCATACTGCTGACGGCCAATCTGGAACCACTAGAATGAGAGCTGCTGGATTTTCTGTCATCGCCTTGTTGATTACCCTTTGGATCATTCTGCAAGGTGGAAACGCATATGCATTAATACCTCTCCATGCAAGTGTAAAAGCATCAACATGACATGAATATGGATCAGGTTTGAATGATGCATATCTACTTTGCGTTTAGTCTCGATGCAAAGAGGTCTATATCTGGCATTCTTGTTTGACAGAGACCATTCTAGATTATCTTTAAATTCTCTAGATGCTTTGTCAGCTCTTGTGTTCTCTTTACCTGGCAGATAAGAAATTGTAATCCAATTATCATTTTTCTCTGCCCAATCCCAAATTTGTTTAGCTTGGTCATTACATGGTAAGGATCTAACACCTCCACCTTTCCTGGTGTAAGCTACTGCTGTGGTATTATCTGAGAACACATGAACTTGGACTTTCTTATCAATGAAGCTTTTCAGACCATATTTTATGGCTTTAAGTTCTAAGACATTGATATGTGCTTGTTCATAAGTATTCCATCTACCTCCAGTTGATGTTTTTTTTTTCACAATCTGCACCCCAGCCTTGTAGACTTGCATCAGTGGCTATGAATACATCTAGTGTATCAGATCAAATCTTTCTAGATGCTTTAGGAATATTATTTAGCCACCATTCTACATCTTCTCTACCTTCTTTTGATAGATAAATAGGAACATCAAAGTTTCTTTGTGAACGTGCAAGAGCTAAATTTCTATCTCTTTCTAATGCTTTGTAGTGTGATAGGCCATAGTCTACTCCTTGAGTGTATGATACCATAATTCCTACTACTCTGGCAACTTTCCTAATTGATGGATTTTCTTGAACCAAGATATTATTAGCTTCTTCTTGAAATTTCTCTTTTTTCATCAGTGTTACATTCATTTGTTCATTATTGACATTGAACCCTAAAAATTTCATTGCTCTTGCAGGGATTAATGAAGATTTTTTGGGATGGACTACTAATCCTGCTTTATCTAACAGATTAGCTAGCCATAACACATCTTTCTGACATTGGTCAAAAGTATTTGCTAGAACACAAATATCATCGATATATGGTGAACAAATGATTCCATGCATTCTGGCTGTTTTGAAGAGAGGATTTAAGATTTTGGTAAAATATCTTGGTGCACAAGAGATACCATTTGGGAGTGCTGTGTTTTGATAAATTTGGTCATTCCAATAGAATCTTAGATATTTTCTATCTTCCACTGCCATAGGTAGTGTATAATAGGCGTCTTTGAGATCTACTGAACTTAACCAGGTTTGTGGTGTTACCATTTCTAAGACAGTGTTTAGCGATGTCATTTTGAAATGTTCATATTCTACTAGTTTATTTAACTGAGTTAAATCTAGTATGATTCTGACTTCTCCGTCTGGTTTCGGGACTGGGAATATATTTGATATACATTGCCCTTGTTCAGATTCAGCCAGTTCTATTATGCCTTAATTAAACATAATGTCCAATTGAACGTCAATTGCCATTTTTTCTTCTTTTGAGAATTTATATGGTCTAGGTTCACTTATTTGAACTGGTTCTTCTTCAAAGGGAATTTTGATACCAAGTATATTTTCCAAAACCTAAGGATCATCCGTGATTGAACACCAAAATTTGTAACAACTGGAAATTTGTCCTGCCACAAATTGTTCAGGTATATGAGTAAATTGCTTTGTAATATCAAACATTTTGATCAACTTACATGAATTTTCACACACCTTGTCTACGCTCCTTTTTTCTTGGTGAATGTCTTTTCTTTCGACTCCGGCAAGTTTTCGAGGGGGCTGTGGTGACTCATGTCGTTTTGGTCCCTTCTGCCTCGACCTCTCATCCCCCTTCGTGGAGTTTGAGAGTTGTGGCTCTGCCGAAAATCCTGCTTTGTTCCAGCATTGTTGCATGCTCCTCTGTTAGCAGGTTTTTTGGTGTTTTTACCTCTGGTAGAATCTTTTTTGTCCTTATTTGGGAATAAGTCCTTAACAAATTTCTCTGATTTCTTTGCCTTCTTTAGTTTCTTCAACTTCTTCCCCAAAAGGTGTTTGACCACTAACATCCGCTTAAATCACTGGAGTTGCCACTCTGGTATCCATTCCTGGTCTTAGTGCATATCTCCTCCTCCTGACTACAGACGTATTAGCATAAAATGCTAGACGTTAATAGTCTAAGGCACTCTTCCCTACTTCTGCAAACTCGTTTCCTTTTGAGCTTCGTTGAACCATAAGTTCCAGTGGAGGTAGGATAGCTACTATTTACGCTAGAATAGCTTGTTGCACAAACTGTAATTCCTTGTCTGCACGTTTTGTAGCGTAATCTACAGCATCTGATTTATAAATGCCTTCTTCCATTCTTGGGGCTAGGATGTTAGACACATTTCTTGGTGGTGGATATGATTCTGCCAATTTTTTGGCTTCATTTAGATCCTTTGTGTTTGTGAATAAAGTATTCAATAAAGTCACCACTCCTGAAGAGACTTCTTCTGATAGATTCTGAGTGTTAGCTTCATTTACTAGTTGTTGTGCACCTTCAGCAAAGGGGCAGTTATTCCAAGCGGCAAAAGGATCTTCTTCCTCTCTCCTTCCATTTTGCTCTCATCCTCTCCTTCAGGATTTTCTTGTTGATTAGCCATAACCGAGATAGAATCATTTGGAGTAACTTCATCTTCAACAAGGAAGCTAGTTGCAAAACTAGAAGAAACTGAAGGCGGAGCAGGAGTGAGTTTAGGTGGATTTAATTTTGGAGCTTTTGGCCCATACTCACGACGTACTTTTTCATAATCAATTAATGATCTTGGGGACAAAGAATATGATCTTGGGGGTCTTGGTGATCTTGGACGTCTTGAGCGTCTTGGTGACCGAGATCTAGAACGTCTTGGAGATCTAGAATGCCTTGGAGATCTTGGACGTCTTGGAGATCGTGAGCGTCTTGGAGATCGTGAGCGTCTTGGAGAACTTGGTCTCCTAGTCGGCCTCCTTCTTGGTGGCGAAACTTCTAACTCTCTGATCTCTCTGAGAAGATTCCTTCTACATTCAAGTCTATTCAAAATGACATTGTGTCTGGCATTGGTAAATCTTAGGAATTCTTCATTGGTTAAACCTTGTGGTAGATCTTCAGTGGCTTCAGGCCCCATGAATTCCTCCAAACGCTCCAATGGAGTAAGTCTGGGTGGTCTCCGGCGTGGAGACTTGACTCTGAAGTAAAACAGAGTGAAACTGATAAATCAGTCGTACTAAAAATGGTTCTAGATACTTACTTAGTATTCATGAACACATTTTAGTAGAATCAATATAAAATCAAAGGTAAAACAATTTAAAAATATGCTTACCTAGCGCTCTGCTCAAATCTGCTGCTTCTCGAACCGAAATGCGCGCGCTAACTGTGACGTCACACCGGATGTCCTCTCCCATAATCCCCTGCAGCACTCAGAGTAGTGCTTCCGGGGAGTTAGAACTAATGGCCAAAGGTGCTGAGCTTATAGTGTTTTTAAATAACAGCGGACAACTAAGGCATATGCACAGTATAGACAACTTGGGGCACAGTAATAATGATATATCTAATTTCTGGAAATTAGTTTTTTTAAATCTCTTTTCTTTTCAAAGAGCCTGAAAATCAAGCTAAAGCCTGGTAACTGTGTGGCTTATATGAGGGTATTTAACACTATAGAACAGTACCGTAGTATACGGTTACATACTTACATGCATGGATGTTCTCTCAAATGTCTTACATGCATGGATGTTCTCTCAAATGTCTGAATTAAATAGAATTTTCACATTATAAAGGGATTGAGATCTTAGCTTGCTTCCGATGTCTTCATCAGCTATTCACGCAAGCCAAGATTTCTACAAATAAAAAAGAAAAAGAAAAGAAAATGCCTGTATTTACCTCCTCTTCTTCATCCTCTGCACCCTCGCCATCAGAGAGGTAGCCGTGTGGAACAAAGAAGCCATCATCATCGTCATCATCTTCTTTCTCCGCCTCCCCCTCCTCGCCTTCACCCTATACAGCACAGTTATATATGAACAAACCAAGGCCAATCATCTGTTTTATTCAACAAATAATGAGGAAACAATTACATCTTTCTAGTGGTGACATATGTGCATCGGACACACAGAGCGGGAGGGAAGGGAGACCATCGAAGATGGTCTAGGGAAGGTGTATCAAATTTGATGGTTGAATTTCATCTATTTAAGTGGGTGTATGAACTTAAGCAGAGAAAATTCAACGACGTGCATTGGCACAGGGTCAATTTTCCCGCGTTTTTTTAAAGGCGTCCAAACCGTCTCACTTTTAGACGCTGTTTTTGAAACAAACAGGAACAAAGAGAGGAAAGTCCAGCCCGGAGGTAAACCTATGGAGGACTGGATTGGTGAAAATATTTTTATGAAATGACTTTTTTCTTTCTTTAATTTTGTATGAACTCATGGATGGATTTTTGAAATTTTTTTTTACTGTAAGTAAAGACTGATATATGAACTACTGATGTATGGTAATTTTATTTATTTACATGCTTTATTTCTTGTAGAAAATTGAGATTGAAAATTGTATAACTGACTTTTTGCCAATGCCACCACCTAGCCGGTGGCATAGACTCAGGTTGGTCTCTGAGCCAATTACCTAGAGACCGGGCAATTAATTTATCAAGAAGGAATGAAAGTTTAGGCAGTTTTCTGATTTGCAGGTACTTAAGGACAGAATGCAATTAATTGTATGCAGGGGTGTGATTTCATTTTGGTATTTGTGCAGGAAACTCGATCAGATCAGGTCACGACAGCGCATTTGGTACTTGATCAGCCTCAAAATATCAGTCACTGAGCACCATAAATGGTTGATATCTCACTTGATCTGGGGAAATCACGAGAATGAACTTTTTGGAACAAAAGTATAGGAAATCCAACAGATGTAGAAGTCACATCCCTAGTATATGGATATTTGTCCGTGAAAGATTAAGACTTGTAAAGGTTGATAACTTTTTGATCTGGGTAAGGTTGTAGAGAGAACAAGATCCACCTACCTCACTGTTAGAGAGACTTTCCCCTGGTTCCTCCTCCTCCCACTCATCGTCACTGTCAACTTCGTAGTCAAGGAATTCCTGAAAGTAACAATTCTTCATTTAAGTCGACTATGACAAAAAGAAAAACCATTGAAAAGGAATACTTCAAATTCACTGTTTATGTGTGATTGACTGATTATGGTTATTTAACACCATTTCGAGAGCTAAGGTCATGTTCACGGTGAGCAAACTTCATAACACATCAACCAATGGATGAATGCGTCTGTTTATGTGGCAATGTTCACCAGACACTGAGGGGACAGATAAGATGAGCCCAAAACCCTTTTAAGATGGGTTAGGGAAGCCCACTATTTAGGCCTGAAAAAACAAAGGTTGTGTTCAGGTATCCCGACCGACCCTATTTTTTGGGGCCGACCCTAATTTATTTTTAAAGATTTTTTTTTTACAAAAATTGTAAAATATATCAGATATTTTCCGAAGATAGGCATATTTGGTATCAAATTAAAGCTCATGATGTCAGGAATACAACTGGCATTCAATATTAACCAATAGAACCTCCTATAACACTTGTGAACAATCCGAAATTTGTTTGGCAAATTTTCTCTTAATTATGGCCCTTCAATTACCCCTAATAAAAAAAAAATCAAAAAAAAATCTGACCTACCTACCCTAATTTTTTTTGGCTATGTTACCTAAACACAAGCATTTTTTTTAGGCCTTATATTTCAATTGTTTATAATTTGTATATGTGTGGAATTAAGTACTGTAAAACCTTGTGCGTAACCCATGGCTTTAAAAGGGTTGCTGCATTTCAGCTCCAGGAATGGTTTACTCCAGGGGTTCAACATAAAAGAATACACAAAACACTACCAAGCCTTTCAGATAACAAGTGCAGCTCTAGGACCAGGCATTCAGAGTGTGTCTTGTTGTTACATGTGGCTTATTTGCAGGTTTTACAGTAGTATATCGTTAACAAGTTTGGAGACAAATGGCAGATTGTTGATTTCACTTTGGGCTCTTGTAACAGCCTGCCAGAGGAAAAGATCCAATGGTTTTACAGTTTGCCCAAAAAAATAAATTGTTTGTTTCAGGTAACCCGACCCTACCTAGCAAATCAGGGCCGACCCTAATGTTTTTCTCCATTTTTCAAAGAAAGAAATAATACGTTTTTGGTCAAGTTTTCAGTCAATTTAGTCATTTCTGAGTCGCTGTGACCCTGAAGCAGTTGAATTTTTTTTCTTTTTTACAAAAAAAAAGAAGAAAAAAAATCCGACCTACGCTACCTAATTATTTTCAGCATGTTACCTGAAACACAGATTTTTTTTTTGGCCTTGGTCCACATCACATATTGAGTTTCAGAAATGACCATTTCAGATTTATTTGCCCACAACCCCCTGATGCATTAACTGAATTCTGAGTAGGAACACCAGCCGGATGTCTCGGAGACTTCCCAACCTTGACCTCCTATCTGGAATGTAATTAGGACACTTGTAGTATCGTCACTGATTGAAGGTTGTAGTCATGCTGGTCAGGGATATACTATAGTCATGTTGCGTACAGTTGACAGGACAGGACCATGAGCACAAAGCACTGACTGTGCTTTACTGAAATTTTTTTTTGGCTGAAAATGTTATTCATTGACTGAAAGAAATACTTGTCAGAGGGCATCCCATACCATGCCTTGTTTTTCATACAAGTGCCAATGCCTCTGGGTTTTACCATGTGCCCAAAAACAGAAGAGTTAGCATGCATGATAATAAGGTGCACCACTGCCATTTAAAGGTACTGAAGACTCACCTCATCCTTTCTGAAGGGGTTCCGAGGGCAAATTTTCTTGCTTTGTTTGCGCCAGGTACCAAAGTAGGCAGGTCGATAGTTTTCATGAAACTTAAGCAGCTTGGCCTTCATTTTCCCAGGTGGGGGTACATCCGCCCTATCCTCCATAATGACCAAGTCATCCTCAGCAGGCCAAGTCCGTGCAGACATCCCTGGTGATCGGCTTCCAGCCTGCAGCTCCTGAATATACAGCTCTGTGGCTGACTAAAGTTAAAAGAGAACATTTCAAATACATTATGATAGCATTATTTTCTATAACTGGTAGAAATGCCTATCACTGATCCCTAATAATTCGAAATTTATCCTAATTCTTTTAATCATCAGTAGACAATGCTGTTCAGTACTAGTAGGAAATTAGGATTCTTCAAAAAGTTAAGATAAGTGGCATATTAGAACTGGGAAAAAAAGAGAAAGCCTCCCGCAACCCGTCCCTTAGCGGCAAGAATAATACACTGGGACACTACTGTAAAACCACTCAGACATTGGGAAGATACTGTAAGATCTTCCCAATTTACACTCTCTTTAAACTATTCTAATAAAACCCCAGTCATAAGCCACTTTGGTAAAAAAAAAACGGCTTATGACCATTACATTATCTGCTGTGCAATTAAAAAAATATCACTGGTTTACCTTAATTAACAGAATCATGATTTAATACCTTTATTGCCTAGTATTTTTCCGTTCTCTCGAGGTATTAACGAGATAAGGACTTTGTGGTTCTGATTATTCAAAACTAAGTGTTTCGAGCACGGCAAAAACTATTTGATACAGATTGTATGTTAACTCTACCTGTTGCTCTAGATGGATGTCCAACTGCAGACACTGTACACTCTCTATTGAAACACGAATACGTGGCGCCATCCGCATGTTAGGCAGGACATTGAATGCAGCGAAAGGTCCAACCTTCTCTGTTACCTAGAGGGAATTAAATACAAATACATGTACTATGAATGATGCAACAGTCTTTGGTTAATGGTTCCAATAAGAATCTTGGATGAAATTCCATATACCATAAATTGTCTCCTATGAGCCGTACCCTCGTAAATGCCTCACCCCCTTTGGAGAGTGCCAAATACCCTCCTATAGGTTGCAGTACACCAATTGATGGGAGGTGGCAGCAGGAGACACTTTTTAGCTCCGCACTGAAGGGTGTTGTACAAAGATTATTGGTCTAAAATCTGACAGTGGGTAGGCAAACCAGGCATCAAATTAATCCTTAGGGTGTATATTAATCGATTTGAGTGTTATTCAGTCTGATATTTGATGGTAAGTTGAGGGGGGTGCACTCTATTTAATAAGAGAATTTATTTAAATCATTCACTGCAAAACCCCCAAATCTGGGTATGTCCGCACTCTACGGCCGATAGCGGAAAAGTTAATTACATTGTACCACATCTCATGGCCCTAAATTAATGGGGAAAATGTGTGCCTACAAGAAAATAATAGTGGCCAAGCCCAGAAATGTGCATGAATATTTTATTTTTGCCAATATGCTATATAGGCCAACAGTGGAAAAATAATTAGTGTTTTGCATCCTATAAGCCGCATCTCTTCTTTGGACTGAAACTATAAGCCTCACTTTCACTTCATATATATATATATATATATATATATATATATATATATATATATATATATATATATATATATATATATATATATATATATATATATATATATATCGCATATAGTCCAGGCTTTGCTACATTAGGAAACGATTACAGACAAATACTGACTAGGTTACAGACACATTTTGACCAATTGCTGACAAATGGCGAGTACACTGTCATAAAATGTGAAAGGGTAAGGCTACTCCACAGACCTAAGGGCCAATTTCTATACAAAAATGTCTATGGTTCCCACACGAATCTCAGATGGAAATTCCCTGACGAAAAATGATCATTTTCCCTGGCCAAATTATGGCACCACAGAATATAAAATACCAACAAATAACCGTAAGTCTATACCAATGGTCCAATTTAGAAAAAAACAATCAATTATAAATTCTACTTTAAGTTATCAACAGTAAATCAAAACCTTACTTTCTCAAATGAAATTGCCATCTTTGGAAATAATATTTGAATGACCTCAGGAGAGACTTGTCTAAAATCAAACACAAGTGATGCATTTTGGTTCATTTTCCCTGCCTCACAGCAAAATTTTCTAAAATTTCCTGACTTTCCCTGACCACTTTATTTTCTCTGACCTGTGGGGATCCCTGATATAACCTATCCCTATAGTGCTTGATGGCCCGGGCAGCCCAAAGTCACTACGGCGTCAGTGGAAATGCTTCATAACATCCTTTTCTCACCACTGCAGGCATAGCAATAACGTAATAAATTGATCATACTGACAGGTTGGACATGACTCCCCCCCCCCATCATACATAAACAATAGCAGCATTTTCAAATTCATAGGCTCCACGACCCCACCATGGCCGTCACAGTAGTCTAACACTGCTAAAACACACCCCCTCGCCCCACCTACAACCACTGCATCCAAATTTTCTGCATTATATCCAGAATACCCCATGCCTGCTTATAAAATGTTATCTTGAATGCATAGATAACATACCTTGCCACTGTTATAAGTATTAAACATAATCACAGATACCAGGGTTTCAAATATTCATGGGTTGTGGTTGTAAGCGACTTTTACCTGACATCAACTTTTAAATGACCAAATATTATATTGGATAATTCACAGGGCTCACAAAAGAAATTCATCCCATTGCGAGTGACAGTGTTAAATAATTTTTTCAAGTTCTTCCCAAAATATCTTTTAAACTGACCTTTTAAAAAAAAAAGTTTCAACTGAATTTTAAAGACCAGTGGGAACCCTTCAGATACAAATAAATGCATTAACTCTATACCTCTGAGACCCATATCAGGCCTATCCCAGAATTTATCCAGCATATTTTGGTAAAAGACTGATTACCAGAGAGGGCTGTAAACCCTTAACACACACATCCAACAAAGTGTTATCACTATTCCGACCTAGTGGGATACATTACTGACCAATCTCACAATATTCTCTTCATTCAGTGCAGACTTTTAGGGTGCATTCCATAACACCTGGTACCCACTACCCTGACTGTTATCAGTTCTTATCCCGCTACCTTAGATTCTTAGTCCCTGCCAGGTACATGTAGTCATTTAATAATTTCGGATTTTCCCCATACAGATAAGACCCTGGAGGTAAAAGAAATTACATTTTAACCATCCCAAATCTGAACATTTACACTTACCTTAACTGGCTCAGTAGGCTCCACCTTCTTGAAGAACTTCTTGAAGAGGGTCTGGGAGCCCTGCATTTTACGGATCTGGCAAAAAGTAAAAGATTTAACGTGTGCTATATAGCACTTATGGCCCAGGCTAAATAAAAATATACATTGACTAATAGCTGCCAAATAGTTAGTACTGACATACATTGACTAATTGCTGCCAAAGACTAAGAACCGACATATTTTGACTAATTGCTGACAAATAGTGAGTAAGTACTGACATACATAAAATCCTGACAAAAAGTACATATTTTGACTATACCAGTCAGGCACTAATTAACAATGGCTATGAATCTATGCCAGTTCTATCTTATTTTTAAACTTACAGATCTATTTTCCTGGTGGTTCCTGAGATAGAATGAATCATGCCAGATAAGGCATGATGCACAAATGAATCAGTGACTATTTCTCTGCTGCTTATCAACAGATTTCAACAGGTCATATATCAATTTCAAGGTTTTCCACGATGCCAATTCCATTTTTTTAACTTTTAGATCCATATTCCTGATGGTTGCTGAGATAAAATGCATCATGCAAATCAGGGCATGATGCACCAATGCGTCAATGCCTATTTCTTGGCTCTTTATTGACAGATTTCAACATGTAATATATATATATATATATATATATATATATATATATATATATATATATATATATATATATTATATATATATATATATATATATATATATATATATATATATATATATATTCAAGGTTTTCAACCATTCAGATTCCTTTTCTCACACTTTGAGATCAATATAATTGATGGTTACTGAGGCAGAGTGCACCATGCAAGCTAAAGCATGAAGCGCATATAAATCAAATGCTATTTTTCTTTTAAATATCAATTCTCACTCACCATGTGTCAGTAGTTTATATTTGTAAGCATATGAATTCTACAAAGTAGCAATAGAACATATCTATGTATATTGAAAAGTACCAGGACACTGCACGATTATGCTAATTATACAAATAATATGCGCAGAAATGGAGTATTTGATATCAATCTGGGGTTTTTCATCCCCCTAAAGAACATGCAAAA
Source organism: Acholoe squamosa (assembly GCA_949317995.1). NCBI lineage: Eukaryota > Metazoa > Annelida > Polychaeta > Phyllodocida > Polynoidae > Acholoe > Acholoe squamosa. The sequence goes on along the minus strand of OX439039.1, from coordinate 69,129,904 downwards.
TATTTTTTTTAACTAGAGCGGGGTTTTCACCACAGCTGGTCCACCTGTGCACTGTCTATGGTGTGGATGCGCCCTACCTCCAGCCAAACTTATCTGTTTTAAGCATCACCGGGGAAAAAGGGTAGGCTAGAGGAAGGAATGGATCGAAAAAACAGGTTTTTTGGGACACTGGGGCCCACACCAGTCCAGGCACTGGCAGACAGCTCCATGGACTGGCATGTTTTACAAAAACCACCATATCTCCCTTACTATTGATCGCACAGGAACGTGCAGCACATCAATTCGCATCAGTTTTTTTGAGAGGATTACTCCTTACAGATCAAAATTCAGTTTTGGCTGATATAAAAAATTTGAGACCATGAAAATTGCCCATACAAATTTGAGACCATGAAAAATGCCCATAACTTTCCTCCAAATCGTCATAGGAGAAAAAGAAAAAGAAATTTGGATTCCTCTCAGCCTACCCGCAGGTGACTCGATGTTGGCACTGTATTGACAGTCTGCCCGAGCGTACTCAGTGCATAAGCCTATGTAGGATGCATCCATTATCGCTCGTTCTTGTCACTGGCGAATAACTCTCTTGGTGAGTTAAGCATTCCACAATGTCAGCTGGTCTTGATTAAGGATCCATATTATCAAAACACAGCCTGAGACAGTGTTGTGCAATTCTCCTCCATTTTGCTGTAATTGAGCATTTTCAATAGAACCATAAGCCGAAAGACTCCTTCCTCGTTGCACTGTCTGCCATTTTGGCTTATATTGCGCAAGAGCCGTGTAGAAATATATTAATTTTAAGTCAAAATGCTAGAATATATCAATTAGCCGCCATAGGGAACAATGTGTCATGGGAATAGCTCATGAGCAGTTATGGGTATATAGCTCACGAGCCATACACATTGCCTACTGAAAAAAAGTGTCTTAATCACAAATTCCCATAGGATTTAAGGTGCTAAGTTGATCGCCATATGAAATCACCACAATGGGATCCTATGCTAAAGGACTCGTAGTCAGTATGGCTCCCAAAAACATGACACAAGTACAGCAGCTTTTTTATAGGGAAAGAGACGTGACTGACCATGATGCATGATATTTGTCTGATAGATGAGATTGCCATCTATCCATTGGCTTTTCAAAATTTCAAAACTAATATTACATCACTGAATAATTACACCCTAAAGTTGGTGATTACAATTTCATGATTTTGGCTTCGAACCCGACGCCAATAATGTAGGCTGAGGCCTGGGCCAATAAGGAATCTTCCGATCATTTAAAAATACTGCTTTAGTGTCTAATAGAGATTAAAGTTGTGTTTCAAACCTGGGTCAGGTGGTTCTGTGCTGCCACACCAGGTGGCACTGCACTGAGACTGAACAAAGGAACTGAGTCATGGACTCCATGGACATTGTTTATTTGATAGTTACAGATCTGGGGAGGGGTGTCGTGAATGTTTTATTCAGCTTATTGCAATACCTTTCCCCTTACAGCCATTGGGGCGCCAGCGTCCAGACCAGACCAAGGGGTGTAGATTTGTTATGGCTTTAAATTTTTTTTTTATACAAGGGGGGGGGGGCGTGAGCAATATTACCCTGTGTTCCAAATATTTTTGTATCAGAAAAATAAAAGATTATCTAGATGTACCTTAAAACCCTGTGTATAAGCCGTGATTTATAGACCATTTCAGGCACAGGGAGGGGAGGGAGGTGGGTAGCCAGAGATCCTTGTGTAGACCAAAGAAAATGGTACAGCCTGAGGTGGGATTCGAATCCACGATACCACTGAGCCTACCGACGCCCCCCCCCCCCTCAGGTTCTCACTGAAAAGGGTTTGAGATATGGGCCTGCACTATATAGCTTTATCAGTTATATATGCAGGCCTATATCTAAAAAGAACTTACCTTTTGGGCTTCAGCATTTTGTTTCTCTTCTTCCTTCTTTTTCCGCTCTGCTTCTTTTTCTTCCTCCTTTCGCCTCTTTTCCTCCAGTTTTGCTCTATATAAAGAACAGGGTTAATGTTTTGATTTCTAAATGGTAAATATTACTAATGAACACAAGCAGTTTGGCCAATATTTATATAGGGGAAGTGGTGGAACACCATCAGATCCCCCCCCCCCCCTCTTTTCTGTACTGATCACCATTTAGAATCAACTATATCAACTTTATATTGCAATCTATACTGTATGTACAAAATCATTGTATTAGATTAACTCCAAGACTGTACGTCAAGGATTAAACTTTTGAGGTAATAAAGGTTCTCCTTACTCAACAGCATCTTGTTTCTTTTTCTTTTCTTCCTCTCTCTGTCGAAGCTTTTCTTCTTTCTCCTTTTCTTTTTCAGCCAACTTTTCTTGCCGCTCCTTTTCTCGTTGCAGTCGTTCTTGTTCTTTCTTCTCCTGTATTTAAAAGAGCATGGATCATGTATTTACTGGGTTATCCCGACATCTAACGGAGGCTGCAAAAAAATCTTTCATGTTTGACTTTATGAATGTCATTTGTTGATGGACCCAAAGCTTGCCTCAGATTACCATATTCGACATTATAAGCGCACACCCTTAGGATGTTAAACAAATAAATCAATCAAACCCCCTAATTTTAGACTAGAAAGTACAAAAGATATACCAATGCACCAAATCCAGCTGTTCTCAATCTCAGACCACCAGTCCAACATGGTCATAACAATAACGTTGGCCTAATTATGGATTACTCATGACAAAAATGGCAGTAATCGTTTGAGTGTTTCTACAGCTGCTTGGCTCAGCGCCTTTTAACAGTTGAAAATGAGTGCTGACATCTCGGACGACCATGCGCGAGTGTCGACAACTTGTCTCGACATTCAGTGCACTGTTGGAAATGCTCTTATGTCTGCCCGCCCACTCATGCTATACTGTATTCAACGTAATGGATAACAAGAATTCCTGATGAAGTTATTCTGCTCCTTTGTGCTCTCTCATGAAGGTCCCCACTCCCCAGGGGGATGAAAGGGTCAGGGGAAAAAAAGGGTCGGAAAAAAAGACAAAGGGGAAGAAGACATATGAGAATGAGGAGGACGTCAGGGGACTGGGCAATCGTATTCACAATTATGGGTATTTACAACTTCTTAAATTCTCGTGTCTGCCACCATGTTGGCTTGCTCGATTACATGCTACTGTGCCACCTACTGTATAGAAAGAACAGGGATGTAAGTCAGGAATAGGCAAAAATCAGGAACCATAAATTTACTTTATATAAAAGCCTTCTATTTTTCACAAACAGCCCTCCTTGCCACTCATGTAAGGAAAATAAATGTCATTCAAAAATTTCAGAAATCAGGAAATCCGGATAAATCCTGAAGACTTACATCCCTGAAAGAAGCATGATGAATCAAGGCGCAAGGTACACACTGCCACAATTGCCTTTAGATGCAATGCGAGGTTGGCAATTGTATAGAGCATCCCTGCAAACTCAGGACGCTAAAAAACTGAGCTCAGAAATCTAAACCCTTTTTCTTTGAAAAGGAGGTAGAAGAATATGATGGTCCAAGAAATTTTGTAAATCTAGAGGACAAATGTGTGCATTCTGGGTCTGACACCCTCTGTTTAGAATTCTAAGACCTCCCCACCCCCCCCCCCCAAATAAATGTTAAAATGAGATCTCATTGGATCTGGATGAATCAAAAGATTGACCCTGGTGTATCTGCCCAATAATGGGATAGTGCATGTGCGATGATCACTGAGACCTAAGTCACGTAAATCATACATGAAATCTCATAATTTCCTGCGCGAGATAATGGCCACCCAGCCATAATCTTAGATAATGGTCGGCAAGCCATATGTGGGTGTGGCATAACAAAGCACAGGAGTGCGTCATAAAGGAATGCACAGCAATACATAATGAAAACAACAAAAGAATCACTGCTGAACAGGTATGTTTAAAAGATGAAAAGGATTACAGAATTACAAAGTGCAGCTCGTCACATAACTGCGCCCAGACCAATCAGGGTCTGCGCATGAAGCAAGCATGCAAGCAAGGTGTTACCAGCCCTATCAGCTTGCCCTAGATTATAGTGGGGAGGGCAGATAGTATTGGCGCACATGGAATGCAAATCTAAATGGGACAAAAGGTAAAGTCTATCCATGCCTCAACACTACCTTGATTCAAATGGCGTCATTGCCACCAGCCTACCTCTAGTAACTAAGGTGGTTTCCATAACAAGAATTGTGTAGTACTCAAATTTGTATCACCTGACTACAGAGTTTCACTCTGAGGTCCATCTCAGCATGGAGAGTGAGACTCTCCAGGAGGGATGCATAGAAGCACCAAGCATATATTTGATGCCTAACAAAGATGTTCAATATCAGTTAGGTGATTGAATAAAAGTTTCGATCCTACTAGATCTAATCAGGTGTTGATTTGAGGTACACAAAGTGTGTGGCATTGCCACTCTTTCATCTAGAAATCCAATTTGGAAGTTTCAGGAAAATCAAAATTCAGGATTTGTTAAAATTGGAGGCTGTCAGCATGGATACAAGAAAATTCATTTTCTTTGAGTGCATGCTTAAATTATGGGTCAAACAACCAAGTCAAGACTAGATATTAACCTATGGCGGTAAAAGCTAGTAGTTGAGGTAAAATTCGAGGAGCTGATCATTGATTATATGTATTTGGCAGTTTACCACCCCAGGGGAAGTGAGACTCCATCCTTGATATACTGAGTGACAAGCAATCTTTTTGAATGAGGCCTAAGGTATATCTAGTTTTTGCTAAGTTGCTTATCCTGATCTAAAAATTTGATGCATCAATTGGATTAACACCATAGGGGACTTGGGGTTCGGAGTTTGGACATCCAATTCCTCTCTATCTTATTGCAAAGTTTTTCCGCATACTCAGTGGATTTCTATGTATGAAATCTACAATGTGGACTTAAAACATCTTGGAGGCCTTGATGTCCATTGGTATTGAAGTGGAACCCCATGTCAGTTTCCATCTTCTTTCCTGCTATGTTACCAATGTGTGGGCAGAACCTTTGCAGGAGTGTCTTGGTTTGGTTTGGTTGATTTTACCTCCACTAATAGTAATTAAAAGTTAGCAGAGAGACTATGATTTGAATCTTTCTTATTTTCCCCTACTTATTATAGGGCATTGCCTAACTGGGTATGGCTTCTTTATATTTCATATTTTGCAAAAGAGCTTGGTTTCCCACAGGAAATCAAGAATCTCCTTGTTTCCAGTGCTGTGGAAAACACTTTTCATTGTCGTTGGATTTTTCATGAATTTCTTCCTGCTTCTCTTGGTTGCCTGACAATGTAGTATGAGATGTTCCACACTCAGCTGAGTGTTGCATGCCTGACATACAGGTGCCACTTCACCTTTCAGAAGGTGACTGTGTGTCAGTTTGGTGTGACCAGTCCTTAGACGGGTCAGTTTCACCTGTTATAATCTTGTCAGGTTTTCCTCTGTGAAACTTTTGCCGACTGTTGGTCGGATGGTTTCGCAGCTTGCTGGCATTTGCAGCGTTCCATCTGCGCTGCCATTTTTCCTGAACATGGACATCTGTGTATGGCATCTGGTCGGCCCCTACAGGCCTCCTCAGATCATTTTTTGCAGTAGTCTGCTTGGTTTGTCCTACATATTGCTTACCGCATCTTTTGCACGATTTGCAGTATATCACATTACTACAGCGGTAGGTGATATGTAAATTGTGCCACTTTTGTTGAACAAGGGGCAAAGTTTGCATTTACTGTTCAGACATTCTTTTGAGGCCTTGCCACTTGTTGCAACCTTATGTTTACCAGCAGATTCTGGATGGTAGTTCAATTTTTTACCTCACCAAGGTACTCCTGAGAGAGGGTGGTTTGCGCATACCTACAATCAGCTTTGTTTTATGTAGGTGTCTTGTTCATGCTGAAATGGACAAAATGTCCCAACTGTTTTTCACAATCATCTGTAGGTTGTTAAAGGATGGATGAAAGGTAGTAACAGGGATAGACACATAGCCTATTCTGTAGTCTTTTGGGTCAGGTCAAGGTTGAGTCAACGCTCGTACAAAAGCCTCAGCTACCAGTTGTTTAGGGTAGCCCCGGCAGATAATATGGCCAGCCTTGATCAGGCCCTGTCAGATGAAGTCTTTAATGAATGTGCAGATTCTGTATATCTTTAGAAATTGCCCATATGGTATCCCCTTCTAGCAATTGTATAAGCTGATTGGAAATGGAGATAGTTGTGGGCATCAGTAACCTTATTATCTAGGTCAGTGACTAGTTTGTCTCCTATTATCTCCACATTGGTGTCCAGGAATGGTAATTCTTTCTGGGAGATGCCATGTGTGAATTTGATGGAATCCTGTACCTCATTGAGGTATTTAATAAAGTTGGTTTGTTTGCCTTCAGCAAATTGTTGAATTCCAGGACCATTTTCAAAAGGCTGAGGATGCTAGTTTTGGAAGGTTCCCCCACTTGAACATGTGCATCTGGTAAATACTTTATCAGCTAACTGGTTTGTGGAATATTGGGGAGTAGGTCAAAGTTGGGGGTTCTAAACTCCATAGTAATTACCTTATTAAAGATCTGGGTAGAGAGTTCTCTCATCTGGTGTAGGGAGTATAGAAAATGGTTAATTCTCAAAACATGTTTTTCGGTTAGATCTGTCTAATTTGTGGTAGAGAGTGTGTAATGGATGTCTATTGCTATTTCAACAGCTAAGGTCATATTCATGGCGATAACTACATTACACAATTCACAGAGAAAGGTGTTGGTGCCCGCGCATAAGTGCACCACACACATCTGAGGGGATAGGAAAGAGGAGATATAGACCCTTTTAAGTGGGCTAGGGAAGCCCAATTTGTGGTAGAATTTTGTATCACCCCATTGTCTCAAACCCTCGTTGATGCAGACAGATGTGTTCATCACTACTACAGCAACATGTATTACAGCAAAATACGAAAAAGAAAAAAAAAAAAAAAATGGAATGCAGTTCTGTGCAGCCAGTGGTGGCTCAAAAAAATTCAGAAATATTTTGGGGCATATCTTGCAGGATATACTAAGATACTTTGGCAATCGGGTTTAAGCTGTTATTGAAGTTTTCGGGGAAAACTTTGAAAGCTTATCTCAGTAGGTATCTTCAGGGGACCACTTCAAAGTGAAATGCTGATAGGAGCTGGAGGGTTAGACCTTACTTGAAAAGTTGCATGTATCTACAGTCTCTTAAAGTCAAAGGCTAGGTGCAGCTTATGGTTGAGGTTTTACATAATTTTTCAAATGAACATTTTGTGGATCTACTCACCTTTTCTTCTCGTCTTTGTTTATCCTTTTCTTCTTTTCTTTCCTTCCTCACTTCTTCTCTTCTTTGTTTCTCAGCCTCCCTTTGTCGAAGCTTTTCTGCTTTTACCTTATCCTGCAAAATCAACACATATTGCACCTCATCAGAAGCATCCAACTGGAAATAGCAAAAGACTTCAGAAACATATTTCAAAAGATTTAACGCGTGCAATCATGCACGACTGGCCCAGGTCGCCCACCACCTACCGTAGGGGACTGTCAATATAGTGACTGTGTCGAAGACTCAATGCTTAAGGATATGGAGGATGCACCCATTATCGCTCGCATGTTTCATTGGCGAATAACTCCTCTCCTGGCGACTTAAGCATTGCACAATACCAGCAGGTCTTGAATAAGGATACATATTAACCATACAAACGCATGAGATAATGTAATTCTCCTCCATTTTTTTTATTAACCCTTACGAGGAGAACAGGAACAAGTAACTAAGCATATGGACTCGGACCTGTGAAAACTGAACACCGGTCTATTTATTAACAAAAAACATAGAATGAAGAAAAATAAAGAAAAAATTTTTGTGACAAGCATGGAGCCAGCCTTAGGCCTGCAGCGTGCAGGTGAGGGAGTAACTGGGTCAGCACACCTGAATAGTCTACCTGTAACAGGTGAGGGGGACTAGGCTCCCTCTGGTGATTAATACACGCATCAACTATATTGATGCTTAATATAATCCAGCAGTTTCGATGCAACCGTGAGTCGTTTGTCTCGCTGTCCGCCAGTTTGGATTTTGATGTTCTGTGCGCATGCGCGACCCCTCCTTGCCAGAAGTTGCATTTTCGACGGAGAAATGATAGATTCTATCGATTTAACTTGAAATTAATGGCTTTTTGAATATAATCCATGCATCTTTGGCAATATCAATCGAATTCAATCGAATACACCTCAATTTACTGTTAAACAAAAAATAAAATATGACGACTGGTCACTCAGCGCGCATGCGTCAAATATCCAGACCGGAAGGGAGGCGGTAGACATAACAAAATTATGGTGGTCCGATTTACACACTCATGTATCAACGGTCTTAACCCGTCCTGTCCCGGAAATTCCAGCTTACCTACTGAAAAAAAGCGTCTTAATTGCCCTATTGCCATAGGAGTCAATGTGTTATTTCTACCCCCTGTCTACCGCCGAAATCTACCGCCCGATGCAATGCTATGGAGCCTCGTTTTCGTGAGAAATTTAGTTAAACATGCCAAGTTTTTCCTTCAGCTTTTTATCATAGGTAAAAAAATATTTTTTTCAGGAATTGTTACCATCTACAGAAAGACAAAGATCTAAAGAAAATTTATCAAATTTCCATTAATTTATAGACCCCTTCTTTGTATAAGAAATTCCCACTTAAAGTCGGCCATTTTGATCGACCAAAAATGTTGAAAACCCGCCTCCAATGACCCAGCAGGAGCTGGGCTAAGTAAGTGTGAGTGAGTAATACATGTTTAATGCCATTTTGACAGCTAAATTGGCGACTGTTAAGATATTTCATACGACTTTTAAATTTCCTTTGACCCCGCTCATGTCTGCAGAATGTGTTGGGAATCCAGGGAACAGTAATATTAATGGGTAGGCCGTAAGCCTATGATGTCATTGACGTTTATGCTTTATGTGCAATGGATAACAAGAGAGCGTTTATTTTAAAAAGGTTGAGTCGAGAGTATGTCTTGGAGAGACAGAAAGGAAACGAGGCAAGGGTACAGAGCCTAGGCTAGATGACTTGCCCATGACTTTCCCACTATGTCATTAAGGACACATTTAGCTGCTTGATTGTCTTCCTCCCCCTCCCAACACAACTACCAGCACAGCTCTGAGTATTGAGACATGCCTGAGTACCCCCCACCCGACCAGGTGTCCCGTCCCGACCAGGTGTCCCATCCATCCATCCATCCATCCACATTATTGATCCTACAATTAACATCACAGACAGTGTAGCCAAGGTGATGTGACCTTGTTACAATTACTTGTTACATTTCCTTCCTTTCACATGGGAAATGATTGGAAGCCAATTTTCTTAAAGGGCCCAGCTATCTCACTACTGATACTTACCATAGAGAAGCCTACTAGGCTCCTCTATGTACTCACCTAGATTCACCTCCAATGCAAGACTAATGTTTTGTCTATGAGAAAATCTTGGAATTAAACCTATCAATAAACCAAATTGGAAGGCCTTCAAAATCAACTATATCAAAAGATATTTGCCCAGATAACCATGGCACACACTGCTCCCATACCTACTCTATGCCCTCCTCTTCTAAAAAATTTGAAATCTGTCTATAAGTGGGGTTAAAGACAGTTTGATTACCCTTTTATTTAAGGTAAAAAGAGCCCTAAATCCCATGCATTTCTCCATAGGAATAAAAACCAACAGTAATTACCATGTCACAGCCATCAAAGTTCACCTTAAATGTAAATTCTATTACATGGATAGCTTTGTCTTGCTTTTTGTCTCACTATATGACTAATTTTTGGGGGTTCAGTTGTAACAGAAATAGGGCTAAGTGACAGGTTTTGATGGTCTATGCAAATTCTTGGAATCTAAATATAAGAAAAGCATACCCCATGAAATGTTTTTTTCATCATTTATCAAAAGATTTTCACGTAAATAGAAATATGACTCATGGGATCTTTGAAGGGTGTGATAGGGCATATGCTGTGTAATGGAATAGTTCTTTTGGTGGTGCATGTAATCTGCTAGAGGCCAAAATAGCAATTTAAACTTGGTAATCATAAGAAACTCAGCTAAGATCTAAGAAGACGGTGGGGGCATAAGAAACTCAGCTAAGGGCTAGTAGACAAGAGGTCAGAAAGGTGGTGTCAAAAGCCCTTGCCCCGTTTAATTACTAACATATAATGACTAATTGCTGACAAATTGTGAGTAACGAGATCTCCCATGGTCCATGTCCCTATGATCATTACCTGATCACTTTAAAAGATCAAAATTGACCATATATGACTTGGATCCCCATTTCCGAAAAACAAGATGGCCGACACACATGGAAAACAATAGAATTGGGTAGTTGAGGTGTCCCAATTGCTACTAACATCCATCTGATAACTTTGAAAGATCAAAACTAACCATATATGACCTGGATCCCTGTGTTTCCGAAAACCAAGATGGACGCCACACATGGAAAACAATAGATTTAGGTAGTTGAGGTGTCCCAATGGTCACTAACATCCATCTGATAACTTTTGAATATCAAAAGCTATGTTAGCCCTGTGGTGTATAGAGCCTTAGGAGTGATATTTCGGGGGTGCGCACCGTGCAATACACAGTTAAATGCTAAATGGCACATTTAAATGCTGAATTGTGCGCCCATTGCCCCATACATGGAGCAGTCCTAGAGCGTACCCCTCAAACCCATGTGGGACTTCCATATGTGTAGCGGGCCTCCCTAGCCCACTTAAAAGGGTCTATTTCTCTTCTTTCCTATCCCCTCAGGATGTATGTGGTGCACATATGCGCGGGCACAGACACATCCCTCTGAATTTGTGTAATGTAGTTCTCGCAATGAATATGACCTTAGCTGTCGAAATGGCGTTAAACATCTATTACTCACTCACTCACTCACTCCATATGTGTAGTGTTATATACTGTTGGAAAGCTTAAATCGTCAAGAAGACAGTCATTTACATACTCAGAGATGTCAGTTGGGTATGGGCTCAACCTTTGAGATTTTTGGGTGTTAGCAGAGCACCCATTTCTCTCAATTTATTATACTAAAAGCACCCATCTCATCTTCATTTCAACCTGCTCCCCTCATTAAAAACCTTTGAACCCATCTCTACATTGGATGATGATAGAAAAACGAGATCCTCTGATCTCTGAAAGGTGGTTTGTCTAGAAAAGGCTAGAGGGCAGCACAAGGCATACTTAATTTCACCTGCTGAAGCCTGAACTCTGCTCAGCCTTATGCTCCATAGAAGTAGAAAGGGCATGTTGTAAGGGTATCTATGATTAATGTAATTCCCTCTATCTATATTATGACCACAAGATGGAAGAAGCCTCTGAGATGTCTGACTTTTGGGAAAGTTTGAAAATCTGAAAATAGACGCACCTCTGAAGGTCTGACATCTCTGACATACTAGAATGATTAGTTCAAAATCAAGAGTTTTCCGAAAAATTAGCAGAAAATTTTTTTAAAAAATAGATGAATATCCTTTTTCAAAATCAACATGTTTCTTGGTTGAAAATCTGACGTGAAAGTTTCTTTGATCATCAATTTAGTGATGCAGATCTCACCAAACATTAAGGGCCGCTAATGTAGGAGTGCATCATGCCCATTGGTTGTCATGATGCACCAGGAAAGTGCTGGCGACTCACCAGCACTTCATTTCAGCACCATGCCAATCCCCTGTGAGTATATTGACCCTGCAAGGTCGACATGATTCCAGGGTTCCCACAAAATCCCCAGAATCGAATTCCATGACTTTCCATGACAAAAATCTAAATTTCCCATGACATTTTAAACGAATTTTGGAATTATCAGGGTCGACCTCACAGCAAAATTCCTGCAATCGAGGTGGGAAAAAGGGTCCACTCCAATGGATTTTGCAATAAATATTTAGTTTTTTTTTTCATTTTCCATGACAAAATGAAATTTTCCGAAATTCCATGACTTTCCCTGACAGCTCTTTATTCTATGACATGACAATCTTATTTGTTGAATTTTGAAATAATTGTACATTTTCAAAATTGTTTTCAAAGAAAGTTTTTAATTAAATCTTCATGATCTGCAAAAGTGTTAGTGGAGGGATTGAATTCATTTTGACCAATGTGTAGGAAACGAGATCAGGCAATGTTGAAGTGGCTCGATTGTACTTGATCACCTCAAAATTTCAAAGTTAACCCCCCCCCCCCATAAATGCTGTAACATTTTCTCATCGGATCTGGGGAAATCACGAGGGTCATCTTTTTGGCCCGAAAGTGTAGGAAATCCTACAGATGTAGGAGAAATCACATCCCAGTAGTTTGATGATATCAAGCTATCAGCAATCCTTAGTGTGTGACCCTTTTTGATAGAAGCCAATTTCTTTTCTTTTGGAACATGGTGAGGCATAGTAAAATGACCCATATCTCTGAAATGGTGCATTATTTTCCCCAAGGAGTGCGCCATTGGCCCATTCTAAAAAATCCTAGCAATATCCCTGCCTTAGATAGAGTTCCAGACCAAATACCACACTACCTCTGCGTACTGTGGAGGCATGACAGGTGGGCCAGGTGACCATCGGGGCTAGGGAGGTGGGGCAAAGGCATTCACATGGCCAGTGGCAGCGACTACAGGGCAATAGGAGCAATCATGTCACCGACTACAGGGCCGAGTCTAGCTGTGAGGTAGGGTACTAGTATTGCCACAGTTCTTATAACCTTTAATACAACTGGGTCTAGTAAATAGGATTACATTGAGTTAAATAAAAGAATATTATGAGTTTATGTGACTACAACTGGTAACTTAAGTCTATGTGCCTAGGTCATGGTCTGATGATATCAGTAGACAAGCTATAGTGGTCTAAATTTTATCGAGGACCAACACATGGAAATGATTTGGAATCCAATTCAATAATAGGAAACATAGAGGCATTTTGCCCAATTATGACGTATGCTCAATAGGGATAAAAGTATTCAGCTCTACTAACCTTCTCTTCTTTCCTTTTCTGTTTCTCCTCTTCTTTTTGCATAGCCTTTGTTGCAGAAAATGGTGGCTGAAAAGGGGTTCATGACAATTAGCAGGGACTAATTCACTTTCTTGGAAACAGGTATGGTTCAATATAGGAATAATTACATTAAAAAAAAAAAAAAAAACAACATGAGGAGTGATTTCGTCTCTAACTTAAGTTTATCCCAATAGACAGCCCTCTAGCTGTCCCTATCTGGGTAAACACACTGATACACACATTTGAAACTGCTGTCACTCATGACTGAACTAAGATATCTATGGTCAGAGGACAGGAAATGTGAGACAAAATGCATGTCTATCATAACAAAAAAATCAATTTTACCTTAGTGGGCCAGGAGAATAAAAAAAAAATGTTTTACTCAAATGGTCGGTGCAGTCTTATCCTTTAAGTTGAAGCCATGTGGATTACACCAATGTAAGCATGATATTCAGGGCTTTATTTTGATATATTACAAAGGGGGTATGACAATTAGAAGTTATTTAAATTTTTTTCCCCACTTTTTCATGAATTTTCAGAACCTAATATTATGATTACCGTAAATCCCCGGTCATAAGCCGGCCCCAGTCATAAGCCGGGGGTAGAGTTTCAGGAAATGTTATAAGCCGATTTTGGTGCATAATTTTCCCTAATTCCTCTTTAATCTATTGTAAAAAAAACCCTGTCATAAGCCGGGGGGGGGGACTTTGGGAAAAATTTAGAAGCCGGTTTGGGCCCAAAATAGAAAAAAAAATCCGGCTTATGACCGGGGATTTACGGTAACATATCATGTTTGGTATTGTTAGAATAACAACAGGGTGCACCAGAGCAAAAAGTACCACAAGAAGATTAGTCACCACAGATCTTTTTCAAATATGTTTGACAGAACATATTGAGAGGAAAAAAATTGACAGTACATGTTGACAGGAGTTTTTATTTCATCAACAAGAAATGCGGTTGTGATCGCGTAAAAAAATGCCTCCCGCCGTTGATGTCGGTATACCAGTGTTTGATGACATGTCTCATAAAAGCAGACATAAAGAAGATTTCACAATTATCAATTTCTCTGTTTAGTAATTTTGTATTGTGAGACCTCATCACATGGGGCAAATGCAATCATCATAGCGCACTACCATACCGCTTCGCGGCATGGGAGGCGCTAAAGAATGGTTCACCGGTTTGGATTTGGCAGCCTTTTGAAAATCGTCGTTGAACACTCCCAAAATTAAAATTCATAGAAATGTTACCATTCAACCAAACATTGGTTAAATGGTATATAGAGTCTCCACAGGTTGCAAATCTCGGGCCTTATCTTGTGGATTTGCGCAGCCCAGTCAGGTTTCATCCAATTTTCCCTCTTAGTTATGTTTACTTTAAACTCATATAAAAAGATACATTTCAACATCCTCTGATAAAAATGTACTACAAACAGACATTCTAAATCAAAATATATGCAGATATAAAATGAGAAATAAATTGGTGACTTGTCAGAGGACATTGAAGTGAAATGGTATGGAACCTGACTGTGGGCTGCGTCAATCCACGAGATATGGCCTGAGATTTGCAACCGGTGGAGACTCTATTGGTGAGTGCGGGGGACATATGGGCTCGGCACTGTCACTACACCTGGTGTTATCCCTTGGCACCTCAGGTCACATGTGTTTGTAATGTCACACTGATTCCACTGATTCAAGTATGCTGTGAGCGGTTGGGGCTGTCATACTGTTGGCTTTTCTTTTCTATGTTTCTTTATTTAATAAATAGGCCGCGTCTTAGGACATCGTGCCGTAGTCCATATACTCGTCTGTTACACTCGGCCCTCCTCGAACCAATAACAAAATCCAGATCACAATTTTTCATCTTAACATGGCTGCCAAATCCAAACCGCTGGACCGATTTTGATGAAATGAAAACTGTTTTACTTCTTTTACTATGTTTTATCCATCCAAACTGTTTCCACAACATCTGAAAATCATCTGTGATACCTCAGCTGCGGTTCTGTTGAAGTTTAACAGAACCACCTCTGAGATTTTTGGCAAATTAAAAATAATCTCCCCCCTCTTTGGGCCTTACCTTTGGCCACCCAAAATGTTTAAGTCTTAAATCCAGTTATCAAAGTTATCAGAAGAACATGGCCTTAGCACAGCTTCTTGACATAAGGGAGTGGTCATTATTTATCAACGGGGGGTGGGTGGGTTTTCGTGCGGACGACCGAAATTTTTTTACGCCCCCCCCCTCGACGGCAGTCAAAATTTTTCACGCCCCCTTTTTCACGCCCCCCCCACGCAGGAGGCGCGGAGTTTTCGTGCCCCTCTTTGATCTGTAGTAGCGCGCTGCCTTTTTTTGCTAAAAAGAGGGTGAATTTTTTTAGCCCCCCCCTCAAGCGGGGTAAAAAATTTTTTTAGCGGCCCCCTTGGGAGGGGTCTGAAAATTTTACACCCCCCCTCAAACCCACCCCCCCCCCCCTGTTGATAAATAATGACCACTCCCTAAGGCATGAAAAAAAAAAGTTGTGTTAAAGTATCCTGACCTACCCTAATTTTCTGGCCCGACCCTAATTTTTTTTATTTTTTATTTTTTTTTAAATTTTTGGTAAACATGACTTAAATTTCAAGAAAAATGTAAAAAAGTCAATATATAGTCATGTTTGGTATCAAATTAAAGCCCACGGTCTCACGAATGCTACCCTAATCTTTTGGGCTACCGTAATCTCCGCGTATAAGGCGCAGCCCGCGTATAAGGCTCACCTAGAGTTTTGGAAAATTCTCAAAAAAAAAAAAAGAAAAATTCATAACTTTGGTTCTACTGAATGATTTTTTCAAAATTCAAAGACCTATGTGTAACTTGGGCCCCATGGACCCTCCTGTGCCCCCATATATCCTATTATGGCTAAGGGGGCATGTAACATGTTAAAAGAAAGGTCTTGGGAGTCCTTGTGGATGCAATTAGCACTAAAAAAAACCGTATAAGACGCGCCTTATATGCGGGAGATTACGGTATGTTACCTGAACACAAGAATTTTTTTTTTAGGCCTAAATAAAAACGCATGTTTGATTATGTCTGAACAAAATGATAATGCATATTCTTGGTATTCATATTGATTGGGTGACTTACAGTTAGTATATGTAAAAAAGGGTAGGAATTTTAATTAGTTTATCCCTCTCTGTGCCTTCAACATAGAAACCTTTAGTATAGGCATTTTAACTACCCTGTCACTAACTAACGGGCGGTGGTATGCTGGGTGCTGTATGCTGTATATAGGAGTGTACCTTGAAAAAGGAAACAACTTTAAATGAACTTTATATGCCCTCCAGTCCCATCCATAAGTGTGTTACAGGGTTTGTGTGGTGGGGGGGGGGGTGCAGTAGGGGTTGTATAAGGATGTAGTTTGTCCTCAAGTAACAGGAAAAGCTGTTTTTCAAGATGTTGTTCAGATACTATACCCAAAATGTGGCGCATTATGGCCCTTTTGCAGAGTATGACCTAGGATCCCTTCAGAATGCTACTGTATAGCTGTTTTCTAAGGTCTTGTTCAGATAGCATACCCAAAATATGCACCACCTGGTAGCGGTGCTTTTGCACAACACGACCTATGGTCCAAGTACAATGCAGATAGGTCAAATGGCGCAGGGAATATATGACCAATATAGTTACATGGTCAAAGCATAACGCGCAGAAAAGGGGTATACTATCCGACACTCTTCTAGCATAGGAACTATAGCTTGCTGCAAAGACTACACTGAAGAGTGGAACAAACACCAATATAGAGGGGAAAGTTTTCAAGGAAAAACTTGAGAATCCTTGAAAACCTTGAACTAAATACTGGCATGCTGCCATTGTATGCAGTGTTGTGGGACCTGACTGTGCATGTATGCAACTGCTGGAGGTAATTTGTGACTCCTTTATCCTGATTTTAGAGGATTTGAAAGAAAGAAAGAAAGAAAGAAAGAAAGAAAGAAAGAAAGAAAGAAAGAAAGAAAGAAAGAAAGAAAGAAAGAAAGAAAGAAAGGTGTTCGGTGATCTTGGACTTTTTTTTTACCCAAAAATCCAGTCAGCCAGCAGAAATTGCCAAAAACCTCAAAAGTGGATCCGTAATCCAAGTAATTAGAAAGGAATGGCCTTATGATCTTTCAAAAAGTCTTTGGTTGCCTCGTCTCTTTCACTGACAATGAATCACTCTTAAATTACCAGGTCTGATTCTATGAGGCGCACCATGGCCAGAATTAATATAATGGAAAACCTTATTTAAGACAATCCCCAAACTTCTGTAGAATACCCCCCCCCCTTGTGCCTATTAGAGCAAGTGCGCTCATCCAGGGCTT
This sequence comes from Acholoe squamosa, assembly GCA_949317995.1. Lineage (NCBI taxonomy): Eukaryota > Metazoa > Annelida > Polychaeta > Phyllodocida > Polynoidae > Acholoe > Acholoe squamosa. The sequence continues at coordinate 69,112,624 of OX439039.1, read as the reverse complement.
GTAGCATGAAATATATTAGAGCACTACCGTAATCCCCGCGTATAAGCCGCGTCTTATACGTGGGGTTTTAGTTCTCATTGGATCCACAAGGGGGACATCAAGACCTTTCTTTTGATATGTTACATGCCCCCTTAGTCATAATAAGATATAAGGGGGCCCAGGGGGGTCGGCTCAAGCTACACATAGGTTTTTAAATTTTGAAAATTCATTCAGTAGAACCAAAGTTTTTAATTTTTCATTTTTTTGAGAATTTTCCAAAACTATAGGTGCGTCTTATACGCGGGATATTACGGTAACACTTAAACAGTATAAATGAGGAAAATTGTTGACACTAGTGGAATCATCCTCCATGTTGGATATGTTCCCTGCTGTTACCCTAGTAGTCTTAACCATCTGCACTGCACTAATATTCGGGTGCGATGAATTTTCAAAACTTAGAGTTATGTGTACCTGCACCTGACTCTTATATAGGTGTTGTAGGGCCAGTGAAGCATAACAAATGAAACGTCATGGTCTCCCACTTTGGCTTCAGGGTAACTTAATCCCCATGTATAAGGCCAAAAAAAAGTTTCAGGTAACATACTGAAAGAAATTAGGTAGGGTAGGGTTTTTTTCTCTCCAATTTTGTAAAAAAAAATTTTAACTACTATGCGACGAGTTGCGGTGACTCACAGTGACTCGTAGAAGATTAAATTGACTAAAGAATAGCCCAAAAAAAAAATCATGATTCCTTCAAAAATGCAGAAAAAAAATCTAGGGTCGGTCCTGCTTAGCTAGGTAGGGTCGGGTGACCTGAAACAATTTTTGTTGTTGTCCTAAGTCACACCTTTTACGCTGGGTACAACATACTTACCCTTTTAAGAGTCCCACTTGCTGGTGTGGTAGGTGTAGAAGGGGTTGTGCTACAAATTGAGGTATCTTTTGTATCAATAGAGTCATTATCATCACTGCTCTCGCTTGCCTTATCATCATCTGATGCCCGTGACGTATTTAATGATTGATATACAATATCTGACGTATCCATGGTGGAGTCCAAACCTGAGTTATCACAGTCAGGTTTTTGGTTTTCATTATTCTCTTCTGGTTCCTCTTTTGATTCATTTTGCGTGGTTTCTGGCAAATTCTCTAATACTTTCTCTTTTTGTTTATTTTCAGTGTTATCCGGTGCAGTCCCAGTAATATTATGTTCATCTGCACATTTAGCCGCTTTCAATAGTGCTGCTTCAGAAGCATTATGTGTAGCATCTTTGGTTACTTTTGATATATCCTGACTTGCACTTCCTGAACTGTTTTCTTCTGTTAGATCGACAACTTCTGTACAAGACGTTGAAACCTCAAGCTGTTGAGTGCTTTGCACGAAACGCTCCAGGCCACGAGGTTTTCCAATTCGTTGATCATGACATGCTTGTCCAACTGCATCTGCTTCTGAACTTGAGCTCACTTCATTCTCCGAATCTTCATGTTTTGGTTGCTTTACTCTAGCACCATCATCGTTTTTTTGTAGTTTTGATGCTTTCTGGCTGACCACCGCTGTGTCAGAATACTTTCGCTTCTTTCCTGATGGTGGAGTGGGAATAACTTTGGATTCTACAAAAGGTTTGTGCTCCAAACTCCTAAACGATAGCCGGGCTGAAACGAAAAGCAATAAAGTATAAGATTAACACTTACACATTTATTCTCATTTTAATATCTCTACTGAGTATGGGTCTTTATAATAAACTGAGGTTAGTTGGGTGTAGGGTGCTCAATTATAGGCCAAACATTATCAAAATTATTTGTCGAATAATGTGTGAAAAAATTAGGTAAAGGTACCTATGGACTTAAAGGTCTAATTTTTATTTGCAAATCTACAGTATCGTCATGTTTGAGCACCGGTATTTGAATGAACGCCTGCCTTGTATAAGCGCCGAGGGTAAAGGGTTGCTAAAACATTTCTTAAGCACTAAAACTGGATCTTGTATAAGCGCCTTGCAGTTGAGACTGCCAAATCAAAGACTGCTGGGGCGCTTGAACACAACGATACGGTATCTTAAACAGCTACGACTCCTGAAAACTAAATTCATTGAAAAATTGCCCAAAGTGGCAAATTCATACACTGGTAATTTTATCAAGATTCATGAAAAAGAATGCTAAGATTGCAATCTGTACTGGGACGTGCCTTGTGCCTTGTGAATTAAGATTAACTATGTTTTGCTACTAACTAGGGTCGGTTACCTGAAACAAAGTTTAGTTTTATTTTACCCAATCTTAAGACTTTATATCAATAAGCATCGGACACAGGGGTATTGTGTTACAAGTGCCACTGAAACGGGCCATTAGTTAGTGGAAATCTACAGGACAATCGAAGGTTCTCCCAACCCAAAAACAGTTGAAAAAATTGTCTGAGTCAGGCTTAAAAAAAATTGTTGTGTTCAGTTAACGGGGTCGGTAGGTAGTAGGAGTGTCATTGACATCCAATTTATATCGATGATGAATATCATCATTTTAGTCTTGATATTTCAAATATATCGATTATTGCTAAATAGACCATAATGACCATGATATAAGGGTCATTATATTGCCTTGTACACAAAATTTACAGAATTACATGATCTAGTGGTAAAATGCAATGACAAACACAAATTAACGCTGTATTACAGATAATTTTATCGCCAGAAAAAATTGTTGGACATGGCTAATTCATAATATATTTGAATCGCAATACACTTTTTGTCATAACTTCAGTTCTAATAGCAAAATTCTTTAAAATTTGGAAAGCCCAAATCCTGTGCATTTGAGGGACAGATGGCTGTATCAATATAATGGTTTTATCGATGCGATAATAGCGATTTTGTAAATCATGACATATCGATTTGGTAGGTATCGATGACACTCCTTGTAGGTAGGGATTTTTCTTTTTTTTGGAGAATTTTTTTAGGCCGTCTGTAAATTTCCGGCCCTACACGACGCGAATTAGATATGCGAGATCGTGAAAAAAACTTCCAAGTCTCGATAAGTGCAAAAATATCAGATTTCCCCCAAATGCCAAAAAAAGGTTAGGGTAGGGCCAAAAGACTAGGGTAGGTAGCGTTATCTGAACACATTTTTTTTAGGCCTCATCTAAAATGTGTCTCGCTTTGAAAACTGAGTATGCTTCAATTATTGGAATGTACCTCACCTTGTTTCAACTTCTTTGTTGGAGGGGGACTCGTTAAGGATGTTGCAACAGGACTTTTCAACACTGCAAACAAAAACAAGGTGCCATGCATTTTCTTTAATAGAGAATAGAAGAGTCAAGTAAATGGGCATATATAGATTGTATAGTGGAGGTCATAGGCATAGGCCATAGGCCTTCAGTGTACAACGGGACAGGCTTGAGTCAGTCTCTGAGGCTATTTACAGAGGTAGGTGACTTGTGCTGCCCTCTATAATGAACCTAGAAAACTCCTTGGTGGCACCATTTCATGGGGATAAGAGGAACTAGAACCCAAAGCGAGAACAATTTGCATTAAAGTGACATTTCTTTTAGACCTTCAGGAAAATATGGAATCTTTACATGAAAAAGGAATGACTGCACCATTCTGTTGTAATTTTCATAGAGATAACTTTAGAATAAAATTTGGCTGTGTCCCTGTCTCTCTAAGTGTTATTTCACATTAAGTAGCATTGCTTTGTGATGTTATTTTGGTATCTACTGGAAAAATAACTTTTTTTCCAGAAAAATGGGTAAAAAAAGAAGAAGAAAGAAATGAAAGATAAAACAAATATGACCTATGACCTATATATCATTTTCAACTTGTTTCATGCATATTTTCTAGGACATAGAACCATAAATGTAGAAATAGGACAGAAAACATTGACAGGGCTCGACAAATCAGTTCAGAGTCACAGGGACAAAAAAAAAGTTGTGCCCAGCAGGCGAGCTCTGTGCCCAGGATCTTTGCTTTCTTTACTCAAAATTACATATTTAGATAAATGAAACTCATATAGTTTTAAGATAGATAAAACGATTTAAAACTTTATTTAAAGTTTCAAAGACTACTACACCAAGATAATCTCAGCAGCGTTGCACGTGCTGATGTCTCAAGTAGCCTTTGTGCAGCTGTGCCCATTGGGCACAACTTGAAAATTATTTTGTGCCCAGGTAATTTTTTTTGAGTCATAGGCATTGGGCACAGGGATTTGTCGAGCCCTGATTGATATTGAAAAGGCCCTTCAGAAAACGAGTTCAAGTAACCAATAGAGCAGTTAGGCGTAGATCAAGTAGATCTATGGTATTACTTGACTCGTTTTTTTTTTAAACCATGTTTATTGACCGAAACTCATACTGGGGGGACGGCTGTCGGCACCTCCACACCTCTACACTACTAAAAAAAAAAAAAATTGACCGAAACTCATGTAGAAAAAGTAACACGTTCTACCATGACAGTCAGTAAATATGAACAGGTATACACAACATGCCAAGGCATACCGTAAATCCCCGGTCATAAGCCGGATTTTGGGCCCAAACCGGCTTCTAAATTTTTGCCAAAGCCTCCCCCCCCCGGCTTATGACTGGGTTTTTTTTACTATAGAATAAAGAGAAAATGGGAAAAATTTGACACCAAAACCGGCTTATAGGATTTCCCTGAACTCACCCCCCGGCTTATGACCGGGGCCGGCTTATGACCGGGGATTTACGGTAGTATCATAGAATTCAATCAGAATTTTCATACTGGATCATCTAATAGAGTATGTTAATCCTAATAATATTAACAATAATAGAAGTAGTAATTATTTATTTATTTAGGCCGCCCAGCCATAGATATATATTCACTTCAGTCTTGCCATTAATATGATTTAAGGAAACATCAGAGCGCAAGGCTTTCAACATGACAGTCACTTTACAGTACGTTCGATTTTCTGCTTAAATAGATGTAGACTTTCAAGATGTTGCGAGGTATGTTCCAAGTCTTCCCAGGCCAGCATTCCTCTGTATAATGGGCCTTTTTGGCCTTTCTACCTTCATTTTACGTTTCAGATCGGCCCTAGTCCTATTGTTAAGACTCGGAATCTCATTATTTGGATCCTTCATGTGTCTATACATCATGGATAATAGATGCCATCTCCTTCTTGTCTCCAGCCTTTGCACGTGGCACCTCTTATGTAATTGATTGGTTGACATCTCTATTTTTTTCTTACAGCAAATCCTCAGCGCATTGTTCTGATGAACATGTAAATATTTAACTATTGTGCTTGGACCTGAGTCATATATAAAGTCAGAGTATTACATGATTGGAAGTACAGCCTCTTTATATATACATATAGAGTCCAGTTGGTTTATATAAAAACGGTTTTCCTCAGCTGTTGTAACTTGTGTGCCACCTTGTGGTCAAGGTCCTCTAAGTGTTTCTTAAATTTTAAGTCACTGTCTAGCCATACACCTAGATATTTATGTAGGGGCTCGTAGATCGTGATATAGTGTGAGCGTCTTCCTTGAGAGGGCGTTTCGAGCGGTGCAACACTGACATTGCATTAAATTTTTATCGCACCCTCAAAAACTTGCTTCCCAGAGGGGGGAGATAACTAACCATTCTCATATACATGTGTCGCAGGTAGCAGTCATCCTTTTCCACACCCCTCCTGGTCATATCAACTGGGGGGAAGAGTGATATTCAAAGAACTGGACATTATTTTAGTTCATGGAAAATTGTACACGCAACCAGCATATCTTCTTTCTGTGTTCTTGGTTTTCCTATTCATGTATTATGTATCTGTTCACTTATGTGCTTGTTGTCGAGATGATCTATGTTGATGTGTTGGAAAAGGATTTCACCCTTTGGAATAAACAGGAAGATGATACTCATTTAATGAATTTAAATCACATTATCTAAACACAGTTTGAACATCTGTTCTTCAGTCAAACATATAGCAAGTATATGTGAATGGTATACTGGCTCCATCTGGTGGCACTTCTGGGAACTATTCCTATTAAATGCATGATTATAATTGATCATGAACAGGGTACAGTTTCAAGTTTTGAGTATAATGCATACCATCTTCTGACACAGTTTGGGACAAACCAACCACATCATGATGACCTACTGACATGATAACATGAAATGCACCATGTAAATCAGTGATCTAAGCATGGATATGCCCCTACATACCATACTTCCTCGATTATAAGCCAGGGCCCAAATATAAGCCTGCCCCGTTTATAAACCTGGTCAAATGGTCCACTGAGTCTAATACAAGCCGGGGCCTGAAAATAAGCCTGGTCAGAGCAAGCAAATTCCTTATAAATCTCTTAGAGGGGTGTTATTTCACTTCTATTTCGACCATTTTCATAATTCCCTCAGTTTTATAAAGCTTACGTCCTACAGCTTATGTTAATAACACATGTTAAGAGAGAGAGGATGGGCATTTATAACCATAATGTGAGAATTATTCTGAGATATATGTAGAAAAATTGGATAAAATAGGGTAATTTTAAATAGCAACCCATAGTGATTTTCCAAGTAAATAAATTATAAGCCTGCCTCAAATATAAGCCTGCTTCTTGTATAAGCCGGGTCAATTTTCCATTTGAAATCAGTATAAGTCTGGGCTTATAATCAGGGATATACGGTAACCTTAAATCTGTTTATAACTACAGTACTGGGAATACAACCTAGTGGAGAGTGGCAACAGATATGGATCAATGTGTCCCCTGTCTCCAACTCATGAGGTAGGCCCTATATTGTGCCACTACAGGAATAGTTCCTAGAAGTGCCACCAGATGGAGCCAGTATACCATTCACATACACTTGCTATTAGGATGTTCAAACTTTGTTTAGATAATGTGGTGATTTAAATTCATTCTCTCACATGCCACAACATTGATAGAATGCATGAATGTAGAAAAAGAAACCAAAAAAAAAACTGATGCTACAATGTCAGAATGAAGTTCTACTTTTCTTCAAACCTCATTTGTGGTATTTAAAATAATATATGGTCAGCATCATACCTGACTAATCCTCAGCCCTTATTAACGCAATCCCCTTTTGCAAGGAGTCCTAGGTGCGCCTTGTACGCGGACCAGACTGCCTGAGCTTGGGGTGCGCCTTATACGTGGGTTTTTCAAAATACCAATTCAGAGGAGATAGGTGCGCCTTCTACGCGAACCAGCCTTCTCTGAGTTGGTGGTGCGCCTTCTACGCGGGCTGCGCTTTCTACGCGAGAGAATACGGTACTTGATATAAAAGCCTTCTATTTTTCCAAACAGCCCTCCTTACCACTCATATAAGGAAAATACATGTAGTTACAAATTTCCACAAATCAGGAAATCCTGATAAAACCTGAAGACTTTCATCCCTGTTAGGCAAAAAAAAAAAAGTTGTGATTCACGGAAGACCAAATTTAACTAAAAAATGGCACCAAATAAAGTAGAATTTCTTCAAAAATGGAGAAAAAATTTAGGCCCTAGGGTCGGCCCTGTTTTAGTAATAGCTAGGTAGGGTCGGGTGACCTAAAACAAACAATTTATTTTTCTTGGTCTTACTATGGGTTGAAAGGGCGTGTGCAAGTTTTTGCCTATCCGGCAGGGCAAAAGCTAGTAGTACCGTAAAAACCTCACCTATAAGTCGACCCCCCAACTTGGGGCCATAAATTCGACTTAAAATGAATCATAATTGCAAAAAGTAAAACCTCACCTATAGGTCGACCTCCTAACTTGAGAATTTTGGGAGGACCAGTCCCTCTTCCCACACCAATATTTCAACCCCTGTAATGCGCCATTGGACTGTATTTTTGTGTTTAAATGCATAGAAATCTACCAATTTAAGTTGAAATAAAAGATAATTCATTTAGATTAACTCTTAAGGTAATATATATGATTAAAATGTTAAAGATTTTATGTCCCTTGGATTATTCTTGAAGCATAAAGAATTTTACCTTTGATCCAATTTTCTTTTTCAAAACCTCACCTATAAGTCGACCCCCCAACTTAGAGCAAAAAAAAATCGTTATACAGAAAGAAAATGTCAAAAAAAAAAAATCGACTTATAGGTGAGGTTTTACAGCAGCAATAATACCCTGCACCCACTCCCGCGAGTCCCTATCTGTCACAATGGTAAACCAATCAATATGATTTTCTATTTTAGGGCTCTTTTCCACTGTCAACATTAACTATTTTCATGTACCAAGGGTGTGTTTGTTTAGTTTTACGTCCGGGGGCCATCGAGGAACTCAGACATTCGATTTTGAACATGAAGTCCTTTCTTTTCACTTAGGACAGGTATTTATATGCTGCTTGTCCATCACAGCAGTGACCGAATCTATGAATGACCGAATCTATGACATGAATGACCGCATCTATAAGGAGGGGTGAGGGGGAAAACCGCTACCGGGGCTTCATTCCCTCACTCTTTTCAAAGGATAGCAAGTGATCTTTTATTTGCCTGGTCCCATAGGCAGGGCCAGACAAACCACGGCCTTTGATCACTTAGACGTGGTTCACTGAGGGGGAATCCCATGACAAAAGACAGGCATGTAAGCCCTGGGCCCGCGCATATGGACACCAGCTGCTCACATGCCCATCCCAAGACACAAGAAACCCTGAGTTTGTCGCCTTTTACGAATCTGGTATGCCCACTGTAAGTATGGAAGGAGATTTCTCCTTGTGGACTCCCAATGAAGTTATTCTGCTCCTTCATGCCCTCACATGAAGGTCCCCACTCCACAGGGGGAGGGTAAAAATATTAAACCAAGGAATCAGAATTTGTTGGTCATTTTACTCTAGATCCAGTCATTGATTTAATATCTTATCAGTTCTCAAGGGGTATTGATGTGCGCAGACTGTAATTTCTATATAACCTTGAAATATAAAATGCTGATATTTTTGTTAATACCGTAATCTCTCGCGTAGAAGGCGCAGCCCGCGTAGAAGGCGCACCCCCAACTCAGAGAAGGCTGGTTCACGTAGAAGGCGCACCTATCTCCTCTGAATTGGTATTTTGAAAAACCCGCGTACAAGGCGCACCCCTTACTGCTGGGGTGCGTTTCACGTAGAAGGCGCACCCCAGGGTGTCAGGGTAGACCATACCTAGGTATAATCAATTTCAACCTAGACCCAACACCCAAACTAGTCATATATTTTCTTTAACCAAAGAAAAGGTGTAGTCTAACTCATGGTGCTGTAAATACCCTTAAACTGCCGAATGAAGCATGCTATTCTGCTCACCATAAAAGTGTTTGAAAATATATGTACACCCCACTCACTGAGAGCTTTGTTAATTTTATTATTGACCTTTTAACCAAGAGAATCCATGCAGCATTATAATCAATAATCCTGCCATAGTGTGTGCTGCCACCTGGTGTTATGAGCTGTATGTCACTCTCTATTCTCAACATTACAAAGTACTGGTATCCCAGCATGCCATGTCTCTAGAAGACAGGCCTATTTCCCTGTTATAATAGTGTGGGTCTAGATAATCAATGGGAGGGTATGATATGAACAAATAACAAATTTGGTTTGAACCTGTCTTATCTATAACTTGTTAACAAATAATGCAAATCAGAGGATTATTTCTTTCAAAAAATTAACAGTATTGTACCTTTCAAAATGATGCCAAGTAACATCAGTTGTGGGCCATATGAAGATAATTGGCATTAATAGTAGTAAATGAGTTAAATGATTCCTAGAATAACACTAGGTGGCAGCACACAGTATGGCAGGATTATTGATTATAATGCTGCATGGATTCTCTTGGTTAAAAGGTCAAAAATATAATTAACAAAGCTCTCAGTGAGTGGGGTGTACACATATTTCCAAACACTTTTATGGTGAGCAGAAAAGCATGCTTCATTCATCAGTTTAAGGGTATTTACAGCACCATGAGTTTGACTACACCTTTTCTTTGGTTAAATAAAATACATGACCCTGTGTACATCATATTGGTTTAGAAGTTGGAGGTACCCCGCGTATAAGGCGCACCCCCAACTCAAGGCAATTACCCTCCCGCGTATAAGACCCACTCACGATCTGATTCGCGTATAAGACGCGCCTTATACGCGGGAGATTACGGTACTTGGTCAATTCTTACATTTGAGACCTCTATTGAAAGCTTAAGACATTGTCAGTTAACTAGGGATGAAAGTCACAGAGCAAAAAAATCCCTAAAATGGTACAATATCGGCCCAAATACCTGGATTTTTTTAGGATTGAATAGGGCCTTGGAACTTCAAAATCCCTGAAATCAGGGAAATCCCTGAAATCAGGGAAATCCCTGAAGACTTTCATCCCTGGTTACCATAGAGGGAGAAAGAATGAAATATCTGGACAGATTGTATATATTTCAGAAGTTTTGACTTAAACCCGAAAATATCAAAACTAAATATTTGTTTAACTTTTTTAAACTTATATGGGATAACCACAAAAGTGTGTACTTTTAGGATCTTTAATCAGCTATTTATTATCTATAAGCCCAAAGTAGCCCAGAGCTAAAGAGTTATACATTAGTTTTACCAGGCTGATACACTAGATGGCGTTCCAGTAGCCCTGCTGCTTACATGGGCATGTCCAGTATCCACTCACAGGGCCCCCATAGGGTTACCCTTAGTGCACAGACACCCTTTACCAAAATGCCCATTTGTAATGTAAAATGATGCTCCGGGTAGATGACTTCCCATGTCCTGGATTGTCATCTCTAGTCTGTTCTATGGTTACCTGTACACCGGAGATGACTTTCTGGAGTCATCTCCAATCCACCTGGAGGATACCTGGGACCTGGAGATGACTTTCCATTTCCTGGTTTGTCATCTCCGGTCTGTTCTATGGTCACCTGTACACCGGAGATGACTTTCTCCAGTCATCTCCGCTCTGCACCTATTGGACCTGTACCCTGTAGATCACTTCCAACATTCCAGGTAGTCATCTCCAGTCTGTTTTAAGGCCATTTCTAACCTGGAGATGACTTTCTAGAGTCATCTCCAGTCTGCCTGGAGGATGCCTGCACCTGGAGATGACCTACCATGTCCTGGGTAGACATCTCCAATCTGTTCTTAGGGAGTGATAATTTTTTTACAACAGGGGGGGTTGGTGAAATTCCGCGTGTCTGCAGCGAAAATTTTTCCGTGCCCCCTCAGAGGGGTCTGAAATTTTTGTCCCCCCTTTTATTCTTTAGCGGTGCTTTTTTGCTCAAAAGGGGGGGGGGGTGTCTTTTTGCTCCACCCTAAGAGGGGTCTGACCACTCCCTAAAGCCGAAAGATTAGTGAGGAGGAGGGTATGAAGGGGCTCCTGATCATGAATTATTTCAAATTTTGGATCCACCAAACTTTAAACTTGTGCCCCATCACTGCTTCTCCGGTAGCCAGCTAGGAATGTGCCTGCAATAGCTCCAGGAATGCTCAGCCCTGTTCTTATAAAAAAAGACGCCCCCCACCCTTTTGAGCAAAAAAGCCTGTGCACCACTTAAGAAAAATGGCTAAGGCTGTGCCACAGGCACAAGTATGATTGACTATCATGTATTATGGCCATAACTCACCAGGGCTGCAATGTTAGACATTAATGTCTTGTCAATGAGATAATAAGAGTGTGTAAGTGATCCTGTTCTTAAAGGGCTAAAAGTCAGTGAAGCATATGTGCAAGGTTTAAAGGTTCCCTTCAGAGAGGCACCTGGCCAGGCGTGGGAGTTTGGAAGTTTTTTTTTGTTTTTTTTTTTGGGGGGGGGGGGGCTAAGAGTGGCAGTGGGGACTGAACAACACTCTTGTAGTGGCATTTTGAGATTGGGTAGAGCTGAAGTATTTGAGTACCTCAAGGGACACAGAATGTTAGTGCATCATACCAACCTTAGGGCAATAAGGCCTTTGTATGGTTGTACATATATGTAGGTGGCCTGTTAAAGGGTTAAGGATTAACCCAAGGTGTGACAACATCAATACTCTATTCCCATGTGTAAATAATCTGCTGGTGGCCCTCCTAAAATGCCTTGTCAGCACAATAGATTTATACAGGGTCCCTGTTCTACAAGGGGTCAATGGTTAGGAGATTATGTTAAGGATTCAATTGAAAATTTAGGATCTAAGATCTATGATCAAGAGGCCCATGTTAAGGATGCAATTGAGAGGATTCAATTTAGGATCTGTCATCTATGATCAAGATATTAGGATTTCATATTTAAATTTGACAATCAATTCTCAGTTTAATAACAATTCTAAAAGCAGTTAAATTGCAGTGCGTTTCCCGGATTAGAAATTTATCCCATATTTTCGGCAAAGTAAACACAGCAAAGCTGTAATGCCGTGCATATTCATATCATGTTCTAAGAAGTATAGAATTGATTTACAACATTTTTAATATGATCTTAGATCAAAATTTTCAGAACAAATATTATTTTAATACGGAATCTAAAAGCCCTTCATATGTTGTGTGTTTTGCAATTTATTAATCTATAACATACTTTCAGGAAAGTAAACACAGCAATGCTGTAATGCCGTGCATATTCCTATTATGATCCAAGGAAAAAAGATCATTATATATGAACTCTATGGCCTTTGGAATGGACCTATACTTAAATATATGCTCTGATTGTGGTGCTTCCTCGCTCTCTATGTAAAACCCTGTCCCATTGCTATAGTATGGAGTAAACCTATGCCTGGATTAAAATATGCAAATAAGGAATGTGTGTGAGGGTTGGGAGTAGTGTGGTGGTGGTATTGGTGGTGGTGGTGGTCACTAACATCCATCTGATAACTTTTAAAGATCAAAATTGACCACATATGACCTGGATCCCTGTGATTCCTGAAAGCAAGATGGCCGACACACAAGGAAAACAAAAGAATTAGGTAGTTGAGGTGTCCCAATGGTCACTAACATCCATCTGATAATTTTGAAGATCAAAATTGACCATATATGGCCTGGATCCCTGTGATTCCTGAAACCAAGATGGCCGACACACAAGGAAAACAAAAGAGTTAGGTAGTTGAGGTGTCCCAATGGTCACTAACATCCATCTGATAACTTTTGAAGATCAAAATTGACCACATATGACCTGGATCCCTGTGTTTCCTAAAACCAAGATGGCCGACACACATGGAAAACAATAAAACTGGGTAGTTGAGGTGTCCAAATGGTCACTAACATCGATCTGATATCTTTTGAAGATCAAAATTGACCATATATGACCTGGATCCCTGTGTTTCCGAAAACCAAGATGGACGACACATATGGAAAACAAAAGAATTAGGTAGTTGAGGTATCCCAATGACTACTAACATCCACCTCATAAGTTTTGATGATCAAAATTGACCACATATGACCTGGATCCCTGTGATTCCTGAAACCAAGATGGCCGACACACAAGGAAAACAATAGAATTAGGTAGTTGAGGTCTTTCAATGGTCACAAACATCCAACTGATAACATTTGAAGATCGAAATTGACCACATATGACCTGGATCCCTGTGTTTCCTAAAACCAAGATGGCCGATACACAAGGAAAACAATAGAATTAGGTAGTTCAGGTGTCCCAATGGTCACTAACATCCATCTGATATCTTTTGAAGATCAAAATTGACCACATATGACCTGGATCCCTGTGATTCCTGAAACCAAGATGGCCGACACACAAGGAAAACAAAAGAGTTAGGTAGTTGAGGTGTCCCAATGGTCACTAACATCCATCTGATAACTTTTGTAGATCAAAATTGACCATATATGACCTGGATCCCTGTGTTTCCGAAAACCAAGATGGACGACACATATGGAAAACAAAAGAATTAGGTAGTTGAGGTATCCCAATGACTACTAACATCCACCTCATAAGTTTTGATGATCAAAATTGACCACATATGACCTGGATCCCTGTGATTCCTGAAACCAAGATGGCCGACACACAAGGAAAACAATAGAATTAGGTAGTTGAGGTCTTTCAATGGTCACAAACATCCAACTGATAACATTTGAAGATCGAAATTGACCACATATGACCTGGATCCCTGTGTTTCCTAAAACCAAGATGGCCGATACACAAGGAAAACAATAGAATTAGGTAGTTCAGGTGTCCCAATGGTCACTAACATCCATCTGATATCTTTTGAAGATCAAAATTGACCACATATGACCTGGATCCCTCTGTTTCCTAAAACCAAGATGGCCGACACACAAGGAAAACAATAGAATTAGGTAGTTGAGGTTTCCCAATGATCACTAACATCCATCTAATAACTTCTGAAGATCAAAATTGACCACATATGACCTGGATCCCTGTGTTTCCTAAAACAAAGATGGCCGACACACATGGAAAACAATAAAATTGGGTAGTTGAGGTGTCCCAATGGTCACTAACATCCATCTATAACTTTTTTTTTAAGATCAAAATTGACTATATATGACCTGGATCCCTGTGTTTCCTAAAACAAAAGATGGCCGACACACATGGAAAACAACAAAATTGGGTAGTTGAGGTCTCCCAATGGTCACTAACATCCATCTGATAACTTTTGAAGATCAAAATTGACCACATATGACCTGGATCCCTGTGTTTCCGAAAACCAAGATGGACGACACATATGGAAAACGATAAAATTAGGTACTTGAGGTGTCCCAATGGTCACTACCATCCATCTGATAACTTTTGAAGATCGGAGGTTGACCATATATGGCCTGGATCCCTGTGTTTCCTAAAACAAAGATGGCCGACATATATGGAGAACAATAAAATTAGCTAGTTGAGGTGTCCCAATGGTCACTAACATCCATCTGATAACTTTTGAAGATTAAAATTGACAATATATGAGCTGGATCCCTGTGTTTCCTAAAACAAAGATGGCCGACACACAAGGAAAACAATAGAATTAGGTAGTTCAGGTGTCCCAATGGTCACTAACATCCATCTGATATCTTTTGAAGATCAAAATTGACCACATATGACCTGGATCCCTCTGTTTCCTAAAACCAAGATGTCCGACACACAAGGAAAACAATAGAATTAGGTAGTTGAGGTTTCCCAATGATCACTAACATCCATCTGATAACTTCTGAAGATCAAAATTGACCACATATGACCTGGATCCCTGTGTTTCCTAAAACAAAGATGGCCGACACACATGGAAAACAACAAAATTGGGTACCGTAATCTCTCGCGTATAAGGCGCACCTCGCGTATAAGGTGCACCTAGAGTTGAAGAATATTGTCAAAAAAATAAAAAAATCATAACTTTGGTTCTGCTAAATGGATTTTCAAAATTCAAAAAGCTATGTGTAGCTAGGGCCCCCCACACCCCCTTGAATCCCCCTATGTTATTTTCTGAGTTAGGGGGAGTGTAACATATCAAAATAAAGCTCCTGGTGTCCCCCTTGTGGATCCAGGAAGAACTAAAACCCCTCGTATAAGACGCGCCTTATACGCGGGATATTACGGTAGTTGAGGTCTCCCAATGGTCACTAACATCCATCTGATAACTTTTGAAGATTAAAATTGACAATATATGAGCTGGATCCCTGTGTTTCCTAAAACAAAGATGGCCGACACACATGGAAAACAATAAAATAGACTAGTTGAGGTCTCCTAATGGTCACTAACATCCATCTGATAATTTTTGAAGATCAAAGTTGACCATATATGGCCTGGATCCCTGTGTTTTCTAAAACAAAGATGGCCGACACATATTGAAAAAAATAGAATTAGGTAGTTGAGGTCTTTCAATGGTCACTAACATCCATCTCATAACTTTTGAAGATCAAAATTGACCATATATGACCTGGATCCCTGTGTTTCCTAAAACAAAGATGGCCGACACACATGGAAAACAACAAAATTGGGTAGTTGAGGTCCCCCAATGGTCACTAACATCCATCTGATAACTTTTGAAGATTGAAGTTGACCATATATGGCCTGGATCCCTGTGATTCCTAAAACAAAGATGGCCGACATATATGGAGAACAATAAAATTAGCTAGTTGAGGTGTCCCAATGGTCACTAACATCCATCTGATAACTTTTGAAGATTAAAATTGACAATATATGAGCTGGATCCCTGTGTTTCCTAAAACAAAGATGGCCGACACACATGGAAAACAATAAAATAGGCTAGTTGAGGTCTCCCAATAGTCACTAACACCCATCTGATAATTTTTGAAGATCAAAATTGACCATGTATGGCCTGGATCCCTGTGTATCCTAAAACAAAGATGGCCGACACATATGGAAAACAATAGAATTAGGTAGTTGAGGTCTTTCAATGGTCACTAATATCCATCTGATAACATTTGAAGATCAAAATCGACCACAAATGACCTGGATCCCTGTGTTTCCTAAAACCAAGATGGCCAACACACATGGCAAACAATAAAATTGGGTAGTTGAGGTGTCCCATTGGTCACTAACATCCATCTGATAACTTTTTAAGATCAAAATTGACCATATATGGTCTGGATCCCTGTGTTTCTGAAACCAAGATGGCCGACACACATGGAAAACGGTCCCAAGACTCCAAATAATCCAATGCTACGTCACTTAAAACTCCTAAAAAAGTGCATCATACTTATGTGTACATGTATACATAAATATACATGTAGGTGGCCTTTAGTGGGTTAATGGTCAGTGGTGCTGAGAAACGCACCACCAGCAGAAGAGAACCACTAGGTGCTGGGGGGGGGGGGTGGTGCCAGGCAGGTATGGGGCCACCCCAGGAGCACAGCTACCACCACCATTCAGAGGTGGGTGGGGGGGGGGAAGGCTATAATATATACTATATACTATGGCTCTGCCTGAGGTGTCCAGGGCTACCACCACTCTGTCCCCAGGGTCTACAATAAAAGGTCCACCAACACCACCACTGCCACCACTTCTATGCTTGACTGATTTGCAGATTTTAATCCAGGTATAGGCATACTCAATACTGTACCTATGAGAGGATTATACATGGAGAGCGAGGAAGCACCACTATGAGAGCTTGTATTTAAGAATGGGTCCCCTCCTATAGCCGTTCATTCTTAGGAATGAACGGCAATAAGGTAAGGCTTTGCAATGCTCATGGAGACACTGTATCTGCAAAATATGGTAAGGTTTAGATAGATGTAAATACTTGATTGACGTCTAGTCAATCAAGTAATAAAAGGGGGGACAGAAAGATTTCAGACCCCTCCGAGGGGGCACGGAAAAATTTTCGCTGCACGCACGCGGAATTTCACCAACCCCCCCTGTTGTTAAAAAATTACCACTCCCTAAGAACAGATTGGAGATGACTACCCAGGACATGGTAGGTCATCTCCAGGTGCAGGCATCCTCCAGGCAGATTGGAGATGACTCTAGAAAGTCATCTCCAGGTTAAGCTATTTCATTCTAATAACTTGGATTACGGATCCGGCGCCGAGATTTTTGGCGAAATAGAAAAAAAGTAAAAGTTTTATTTTCATTTTTTTTCCCATTGGCGACGGGATTTTTGGAGAATATGACCCAAAAAATAATATTCTTTGGAAAAAAAAGTATATTGTTAGCAATGAACCTTCGATTTCTGCCTTTCCATGTGAACAAATTATAAATATCTACACTTTAGATGACATAAAAATGGCTTTTCCATGACCCTTTTTTTTTTTTTTTGCTCTGGCCGGTAGGATATATTGGGTCTTAGATGGGGGCTTGGGGCAACTTTTATTTTAATTTTTTTTTGCCCATGGCCGACCACAGAGTTGATTGAAAAAATCCGTAATCCAATTTATTAGAACTAAATGGCCTTAGAAATGGACTATCAGACTGGAGATGACATATAACTGGAATGTTGGAAGTGATCTGCAGGGTACAGGTACCATAGGTGCAGAGCGGAGATGACTGGAGAAAGTCATCTCCGGTGTACAGGTAACTATTGAAGAGACTGGAGATGACAATCCAGGAAATGGAAAGTCATCTCCAGGTCCCGGGTATACTCCAGGTGGAGCGGAGATGACTCAAGAAAGTCATCTCCGGTGTACAGGTAACCATAGAACAGACTCTGAGACTGGAGATGACAATCCCAACTACCCCAAGCAAACTACTGCCCCCTCCCCCTCAACCTATCCTCCCCCCCTCCCTGGCCCTCAGCCCCCCCCCACTCTCTCACACTATATGGCGACTACACGCAGTAGGGCGAGGACTCTCGGCGAGCTTCGACCGGAATCCCGTCATATTCCTACCTGGAAATGTTCATGGCCGCCACTAGAACAGTTGAGTAAAAAATCCAAGAATTTCAGGTCCACTTATCACACTGCTATTTAGAAAATTTTGATGCAAAATATAGCCCATTAATCCCCAAACTGTTGTGCTTACAGTGATGTAATTGGTTACCCTCTATGATAGAGACCCCAGATCCGCTAGGGGGCGCCCCTTAGGGAGTTGCAGTGAGAGCTGTGCAGGGGCCTAGGCAGACTCGCCCAGGGCTTTTGACAGGATTTTTTGCAATGCGCCAATTGCACACTTTTTAGCAAATACAATGCGCCATTCTGTAAATGAATGGCCATTCTAGCCATTTAAATGCGACATTTAAGCATTAAATGCGTGTATTACGCACTGCGCAGCCCTGTCAAAAGCCCTGCTCGCCGGACACTGCTGTAGAACATCTTCTGTCAGGGAGTGCTCTTTAGCAACCTTTTACAGGTTAATAGTCATATGTATAGAGAAAAGAAAGGTCTATCCAACCATATTTAACACAAGTTTTTCCATGTGAGAAAAAATTACATTTGGATATTGTTAAAAACATAGCATTTTCAGAATATGCCCAAACCATGAAGTTATTAATGCTAGTGGTTGCTACTCAGTAGTTGGGTTGGACTTTACCTCAATATGCACTGTAAAAAATTTCAGAACAATCGAACGATGCTCTCCCATGCTCTCAAAGGATTTTGTTGATTGAATGGGAAGCTCAGTGACCTCCGAAAGTAAGATCTAGGTCAAAGGTCAAGGTCAAAAGGTCATTTGACTACTTGATTAAATAGGTCACATACATATCCATCTAGGATTTTTGGAATTTTTTAAAAACTCCTACTAGAAGTGAACCTAGGTTTTTCAGGGTGTTTTGGAAAACCCTAGATTTTGTATCTCTTTGGTCACAACATTTAAGCTCTATTATAATAGAAATGTATGGGTAGCAAATCCTTGGATTTAATGACATATGTTTCATCATATCTCCCGTTCTATGATAGATAGAAACAAAATTCCAAAAGATTTAGATTTCCCTGCCCAGGCTCTATCCAAAAGAACTAGTCAACTGTGGTATCTAACAGATTCCATTTTTTCTGGGGTCCCTATCTATGATCACTCAATAAAATTTAATTTGAGATTACCGGTAAGTAAAGCAAGGTCTGAAATGTGTGAGAACCAGTGCAGCCTGTGCACAGTGGGCAAGGACTGATAAGACCCACACTGGCTGGAAATCCACTCACAGAAAATATTATAGAAATTCCACATTCAATCCCTCATAACTTCTGTTCTAGTACTATTATAAAGACAATTTAAACACCATTAAATTACTCAAGTTGCCAGCTTCCCGGTGATGTAAAGTTATCCGGGTAGATCCAAAATAAAAGTTTGGCATGTTTTCCCTACAGTAGTAGGCCGAGTCGACAGTGGGTAGTCACAGTTTGAGACCCTTATGCAGGGTCTCAGTGACCGCTGTAGAAGTAGCTGAGGTTGACAGTGGTCCCGTGCGGGAAAACCGGAAGTAGCAAATGCATTGTTTACATGTGCTTGGTTTGACTATTTAGAAATATAATTGATCAAAATCGTTAAATCAGCATAATCTTCAACTGCATTTCTAGAACTATTCCAAAAAATAAAGCATAACTCATTATATTTCGTATGTTACATGAGCTGCAAGTTCGCCGATTGAATTTCAGAAAATCAAACATGGCCGCCATGTTATTTCTCCAATATAGAATGTCAGAAATTTTAAAATGACATTTTGGGCAGGTTAGAAAATTTGCACTGTAACAAAATTGATTGTGGTGCACGTTCGGTCTCTGACTGCGGAGAAAAGTTAAGGCGCATTCAATCTCAAAAACTCATGCCCCAGTATGCCCAACTCACAACATGTCTGTGAGTTGGGCGCCGATCCAACTAACAGTGAGTGGGGGAAGCAAATTTTTTTCACGCGTCAGACATCTTGTTTTTAAAACGCAAATCCACCCCCCGAGTTGCTATTAAAAAATTACTACTCCCTTAGACTTAGTAGGGGCAGGCTAAATTGAGGCCTAATATTATTAGTAATAATTGAGTTGGAAAGTTCAACTCACGGGTTCAACTATCACTATCAGTATGTGATGTGGAGTCTGGACAGTGAAAAGTCTATGACATAGACTTTTCTCTTCTCTGTCCAGACTCCACTATGTGAGGGTGGTCCAATAAATGGCAATACACAAGCCTTGTGTGACAAGGGTGCCTTGAAGGGGTGCTGTGGGACTCTGGCCCAGTCTGGGAGTATGGCCACCACTCTCCCAAGCCAAGGGCCAGTGGTGGCAAGAGTTTACTGAGACTTGTTTATTACCAAGGATAGCATGTTCAACTCGCACCCGTGAGTCAGTGACAAACCGGGTCACGATCGCCGAGTGCCAATTTTGGCCGGTTTTTGCTTCAAAACAGGCATTATCTTCGGAACTCAGACTTGGGAGGTATCTGGTTGTTTTTATTATTGTCTTGGCATTCTAAAAATGTTTGTTAGACGCCTGAGATGTAAATATTACGGGAGCTGGAGCTGTTGGAAGATGGAGTACTTGTTAACATTTTGCTTCTGAGGAACTGGCACATTTAGTGGTCACTGCATGGTGGCTGAGTGCTGCCGGGCACCAGTTTAGGCTGTATGTAAGCTGGTTTCTGATTGGTGGGTTAATCACCTGTATAAACTGGTATACACCTGACTGGTTTCATTCAACAGGTTTCAAGTTAAGCTACAAGGAGATATTTGGTGGAAGTTTGGGTGACAATTTGATGCGTTTCTGTGCTCATGTAAAGTTAAGTCTAAAATGAGGTAAGAAATTGAAAAAAACGCAGTTATATCATGGTTATAGAATAAGATGTCAACCTTCCCTCACCGATATCTGAATTATTCACAGTCTCTTCTTTCAAATGAGTCTACATAGACCCTTGTAGGATAAATATTAGTTAGCCGGAATTGAGTTTTAAATTTTGGAGAGTTGGAATTTTGCCGTCCCTATGTTAAGCCTATGGAGCGCAGCACACCCTGTGATGCTTTTTCATCTTAGCAATGCACAAACTACTGTTTAGCAGGAATATCTGTATTTCATGATTGAAGCCTCACTGATATTTAAATTATTTATTACTTATTCTTTAAAATAAGCCCAAGAACAGACCTGTAGGATGAATTTTAGGGTGCCGGAATTGAAGATTAAAATTTGAAGAATTTTCTCTTTGCACCATCCCAATGCTATCCCTATGAGGTTTTCACAATGAACCATTCAATAGGACACTAGAATATTTGTTTTACCGAGGGAGTGCTTATTATTCAAGTAGAGGGGGTTGGTGGATTTTGTGCAGATGCAATTTTTTTGCCCCCCCCCTTTCTTAGGAGGGATTGAAAATGAAATCCTCCCCCCGACGTGCCAAAATTTTCATGATAGGCCCCTTTGTTTCATAGTAAGGGAGTGATTATTTTTTAACAACTTGGAAGGGGGGGCTGGTGGGTTTAAGCAAAAACCATTTTGCCCCCCCTCTTTTAGGTCAAATTTTTTTGACCCCTCGAAGGGCCAAATATCGTGTGCAAATGCGCCCTTTTATCGTATAGTAACACGCAGACTTTTTCGTTGAAAACGGGTGAAATTATTTTGACCCATCCTTGTCAAGAGGTCAAAATAATTCTGACCCCCTGTCAAACCCACCAGCCCCCCCTCCCCCCCTCTGTTGTTAAAAAATGAGCACTCCCTATAAGGAAGTCATTATTTAGGGAGTGGTCATTATTTATCAACAGGGGGGATGGTGGGTTTGAGGGGGGCGTAAAAATGTCAGACCCCTCCCAAGGGGGGGCCTAAAAAAATGTTGATCCCTTTTGAGGGGGCTAAAAATATGTACCCTCTTTTTTAGCACAAAAAAGAGGGGCGCGAAAATGCTACGCGTCTCTGTCACTGTGGGGCAAAAAATATTGACTGTCGTGGGGGGACTATGAACAGGAAACTTACAAATGGCTATGGAATGCATATCTGTGCCCTATTGTTTGCTTTGAATCCCTCGGGTGACTTGAGGTCATATATGTGCATATATATGATAATAGATAGTTGAATTGTTTTGAAGCATAAACTGGCAGATATCGGCACCCGACTATAGTGACATGGTTGGTCGTACTCAGCAGTGAGTTGAATTCGTTATATAGGAAGTTTAGGTCACATTTAGATATGCTCCAGATCCTTTAGCCAACCAACAGGTCTTGTAGAATACGCATTTACGATTTCAGTGCACTTGGAATCAAGTCTCTACTCCATATATTTGCTGAGATATTCATTATTGAAGATTTCTATGACCTTGACCTATGACCTCTGGCCATGGAATAAATATTAAGAAAAAAGAAAAATGTACCTATTTGTATAAATTGTACACTAAACCACCATGAAAACAGTATCCAGTGTGCAAAACTATTGTTTTTTTTGCTAAATTCTTGCGAAAACAAGTCTCTGACCTTGACCTTGCTTATGTGACCTTGATTGGTGTTAAAGGTCATGTAAACCCTTTGCATAGTTCCCTAATGTATTTTGTATGCTAGTTCATGATTATTGAGTATAATTATGGGAAATATAATGATTTTGGGCCATTTTACCTCAAAACCTGTTAGTTGTGACATTTGACCTTGAGCCAAGGTCAAGGTCACTGACACATAACTGGCAGGCACCAGAACCTTAGGCGGGTATATGCCGAAAATTTCAAGCCAATATATTGGACGGTTCTTGAAATACACCAATATCAAATTCATTACATTTTACTATTCTGGCTGGTTCCAATGGCTGTGGTCCCTCAGTATCAAGAAATGTGCCACATTTGAGGTTCCTTAACCATTGGGAGGTTGTCACCAAAGAAGACCAAATCTCGGATGTTCAAATGTAAATATCTCAGCAAATAATAGCAGTAGAGACTTGATTCTTGGTGCATTAGAATCGTATGACTGAGCTCTACCAGGCCTGCTAGTTTGTTAAAGGATCTGAACCATGTATAAAATTCACCTGAACTCCCTACCAAGGACCAGGTTCTGCAAAATAAAATCAGTTACTCACCATTTACCGACTTTTCAGGCATCTTATTTGGTTTAACCTCCTCCCTGATAACCTCACAATCACCAAGCATTGGATATCCGTGGTAAATCCGTACGTGGAGCAACTGGTCAAAACTTTAATTTAGGATCACTTTTCGTTTGTTGACAGCAGATTTCCCATCCCGGCCTCCACAGCAATTTTTGGCGCGAAGGCGGGAAATCCTAAGTAGGGCAGGGGAGTAAATGGAGGCACGAGCTTTTGTTCGTTAAAAATTTAGAATCTATTATTTCATATTTTGTTGAATGCCTTAGACATGATATTCATAATATATAACTTCATTACAATTATATGGAAACGCTAAAATACGTCAGTTATAATAGCTGAAACAACGGGGATCCCCAGTAAAATTAACCAATAGCCTTTCGCCTTATATTTGCTGCAGTGCTGCTCTGACGTCAATGTTGGGATATCCTTGTCAAAAGACTGAAACGACTGTTGTTAGCAGGGCAAGGATTATCTATCTTGTTTAGTGCGAGCCTGGATATATATTCGACGCCGGGGATTATTATATACGCAATTTAAAGGACTAAAGCAGGCATCATGTCGCTTGCAGGCTTTAAGAAGCAACTAAACAAGGCCAATCAGGTAAGTGAATATCGGTGCACTGGCCGCCAGTCCTGCCAAAATCGGCCGACTCAGTAGTCAGTTCTCAGTTACTGTGTTGGCGACGGGTTTTGCTGGCACGACGGGTGGGTGTGTTTTGACGAGCCCGTCATTTGATTTGGCTCAGGGACAGTCAGTTGATCGGTATGTTTTTTTTACTATGTCTTACGTTACAAGGACGATCAATATTAAGTACTATGCCACGACGAAGGCATGGTTGTATGTTTCCATCGCGGTATCAGGGATTTAGAACGGCCATGGGGGGTATTCCAATAGTAGGTACATCACATGAAAATTAAGATAAGGAGTTAGAGCTAAACCCCTGTGTCTTAGTTGTGCAGGAGAGTGCAAGGATTTCAAATCTTTGGAATCATGTTGATATCTCAATTCGTTCTCACAGAATCGCAGAATTAGTATCTAGAAATCTGACATTTTTGTCCTAAGTATTCAGGCAATTTGTTGTGACCTTCTGGATCCCAATAATGGGCCAATTAGCAATAATAAATGAAGAAATGAAAGGGAGGTAAGTTAGTAAAATGTCAATTCAATTGGAATGAACCACAATATCAGCATGAAATAAAAAGCTATCTGACCCGGATATTTACCTGTACGAAATTTTACCTTGACCTAATTTTCCCGTGACCTATATATCTGACCTACATTACTTCATGACCTAGATTCTGATATGATCAAATATATAGGAACAGACGCTGTAAAATATGAAGAAGTAGACATTCTGATAACCTAACCACTGGTATTTGACCCTAACATTAACATCTAATGGGTTTCCTATTGACCTAGTTTCAGGCCACCCTATATGTTTGACCAACATTAGCTCATGACCTAGATTTTGATGACACGATCAAATAATTTTTTCCTGTGTGGTAGCAAGTTCACATGGTCGGGAAATCGTAAAAAATCAGTTAATTGCTCCCAAAGTCGGGGAGCCTGTGAAACAAGTTTATCTTAGCAGGTATTGTAAGTGTCACACCTGTATGATGTACATGTGTCATGCAGTGACGGTTTTAAAACTGCCAAATCACCATTACGCACCTTAACACAGGAAAATGTGATTTTTCGAATTTCTTTTGCAGTCACCAGCTGTACTATTCAGTCCACATGCACAAACTAGACCTTATATGAAATGCCATGAAACATACTATTACTTTCTTTTAGTTTCATTCTACTTTTTCATTTTGGACAACTTGATTTAGATGACCTTTCCAGTCATCCACTTCAGAAATCTACAAAAATGTCTAGAAATGCACCAATTTCCCCGAAATTTTTTTATATAGGTAAAATAAGCCATGAAATACCAAGATAATTTCTTATATGTGTTCATTTATTCTTTGTTCTGTAAGAATATGCAGTTTAATTTCCAGTGCAGCAATTTTATGGGTCACAAAAAATGCGTCACAAATGATGGACACTCCCAGAGGAGTGGTGCAGGCATTGTGTGATGTACCTACCAATAGAGTTTTTTCAGTGACACTAGGGACCCCAGAAAAAAATGGAATCTGTTAGATACCACAGTTGACTAGTTCTTTTGGATAGAGCCTGGGCAGGGAAATCTAAATCTTTTGGAATTTTGTTCCATCTATCATAGAACCGGAGATATGGTGAAATATATGTTGGTAAATCCTAGGATTTGCTACCCATATATTTCTATAGAGCTTTTTCAGTGAATGTGTATTCACAGCCTCGGCGGCCCTGGTGGAGATCCCAAATGTATACAAACACATCACACCCAGTGCATTCTCAGTTAGAGCAGGAATACTTGCCACTTTCACATAAGTAATTTAATATTTATATGAATCGAATATTCATTATTCTTAGTTCCGCATGTTTATCTATATCCCCACTATTAATTGTGAAAAGTATCTTTTGATCAGATAAATAGGTTAGGAGAAAATCAGGATTTTATAAAGGGTAGTAGATCGCCACAGCAAAGCTAGGGTCTAGGCACTCAGTGTCAATCTATAAACCAATGGATGAGGAGAAAATCAGGATCTTATGAAGGATAGTAAATTGCTACACTGTGGCCATCTGTGAAGCTAGGGACTCATAGTCACTGGGCGCGACTCAGTTAAGGACTGAGTCGCTGGGACTGGCATACCTAAAATTTTCAGGTGCTCTAGAAACGGCACGTTTCTAAGAATAACATTTGACAGAAATAAATCCCCAACAATCAGCTTATGGTATTGACAAGAGTACCACCTTAGTTTTGCTGTCTGTGAGTGGGAAGAGCGTCTTTTGTTGGAAACTTTTAGATCGCACCCTTTTCCAAGATTTGGCACATGCCATGTGGGTTGCACATGTAGCTATCAGCAGGTGCATTTTCTGCCAGACAGGAAGTCAATCTCCACTCTCCAAGCAGATTCTCATGAATAACATTATTTCATGAATAACACCTCTGTTGTGAGACCTGAAACCACATCCAACATGGCCGACCTTGGCAACTAAACTTGCTATGAAGGCTAACAGATTTGCGAGAACCAAATAATCTGGGCCCCTGTATTAAAGGTTTCTCACAAAATGGCAACAAACATGTCTTAGGAAGCCATCTTTAAGAGGAAATCGACATAAAAAAATTATGTCCTACAATTCCAGCCACCTGACAAATGAGCCCTATGCAGGAAGCCTGACTCTCCCGTCAGGTTAGAGTCAGCACCAGCCGGACAAGGGACTCACTGTCACATCTCGCGCAGACCATCCTTCCACTTTCACAAATGGTTTTCAATATTTGTATAAATCAGACATTCATAATTTTTAGTTTAGCATGCCCCCTAAATCTCTACTATTAGGTGTGACAATGATATTTTGATCAAATCAATAGGTTAGGAGAAAATAATGATACTATACAGGGTAAGGGTAGTATATCGCCACAGTGCATTGGCTATGACTGCATGAGTAGGGTTTCTAGTGGCAGATCTCCAACACCATCATGATGCACGGCAAACTGACGTCACAAGAAAATACTCTATATTATAATAGAACATAAAGGTTGTGACCAAAGAGATCCCAAATCTAGAGTTTCCGAAACACCCTGGTCTCTGGAAAACCTAGTTTCACTTCTAGTAGGAGTTTTTAAAAAATTCCAAAAATCCTAGATGGATATGTATGTGACCTATTTAATCAAGTAGTCAAATGACCTTTTGACCTTGACCTTTGACCTAGATCTTACTTTCGGAGGTCACTGAGCTTCCCATTCAATCAACAAAATCCTTTGAGAGCATGGGAGAGCATCGTCCGCTTATTCTGAAATTTTTTACAGTGCATATTGAAGTAAAGTCCAACCCAAATACTGAGTAGCAACCAGTAGTATTAATAACTTCATGGTTTGAGCATATTCTGAAAATACTATGTTTTTAACAATATCCAAATGTAATTTTTTCTCACATGGAAATACTTGTGTTAAATATGGCTGGATAGACCTTTCTTTTCTCTATACATATGACTATTAACCTGTAAAAGGTTGCTAAAGAGCACTCCCTGACAGAAGAGGTTCTACAGCAGTGTCTGGGGAGTCTGCCTAGGCCCCCTGCACAGCTTTCACTGCAACTCCCTAAGGGGCGCCCCTAGCGGATTCTGGGGTCCCTATGACAGTGAATGTGTATTCACAGCCTCGGCGGCCCTTGTGGAGATCCCAAACTTAATTTTCGTAAACATAAATATCACACCAGTGCATTCTCAGTTAGGGCAGGCATGCTTTCCACTTTTACATAAGAACTTAAATGTCTATAGGAACCTAGCGGGATACAATATTGACCAAAGAGAAAATTCCTTTCATTCAGTGCCGACTTTTCAGGGTGCATTACATAACAACTGGTACACATCAGCTTGCTGTTATCAGTCCTTATACCACGATTTCTGGCTTACACAGTGCTTTTTCGTGGCTATTTCCATACACATATCTGTTGATATTGCACACCCTGTATACTTTAGCATCAATTTTGTAAGGCGTGCGGTTATCCATGTAAGGCGTGCGGTTATCCATGTAAGGCGTGCGGTTATCCAGGATAACCGCACGCCTCTCATGTCCTCCCATGTCATATGTTACATGTTAAAACCCACGAAATTTTCCAGGCCAGGGTAGGGATCGAACCTGCAGTCTCACATCCCAAATCCAACTCCTTATGCACTGCGCCACAAGGACTGACGAGAAATGCTCGGTTCAAACCAAGTCTGGATATAATACAAAGCCGTGTGCGCTGTCGCTGTCCGCTGCCGGGCGAGGAGGTGTATTATACACAAACATAACAGCGAGAAGCTTCTTTTTTCGCCGTGTGCACTGTCGCTGTCCGCTGCCGGGCGACAAGGTGTATTATACACAAACATAACCGCGAGAAGCATCTTTTTCCGTCGTGTGCGCTGTCGCTGTCCGCTGCCAGGCGACAAGGTGTATTATACACAAACATAACCGCGAGAAGCTTCTTTTTTCGCCGTGTGCACTGTCGCTGTCCACTGCCGGGCACAGAAGGAGGAGATTCGGTGGTCTAGCGGTTAGCACGTTGCGCTCAGCCGTGAGAGGTCCGCGGATCGAATCCCGGCCAGGACGCGTCTTTTTTCGCCGTGTGCGCGGTTGCTGTCCGCTGCCGGGCGAGGAGGAGTATTATACACAAACATAATCGCGAGAAGCGTCTTTTTTCGCCGTGTGCGCTGTCGCTGTCTGCTGCCGCGCGAGGAGGTGTATTTTACACAAATATAACAGCAAGACGCATTGAAATCTTTAGCCGTGTGCCGCTGCCTGTCCGAGTTGAGACGGCCTCTGTCCCTGTCCGCTGCCGGACGTGGAGGTGTATGTACCTGTGTACACACACAATGGCTGGCATCGAGTCCCGGGGAGGGGGAATAATTTTTGTTTTCAAATTGAATTTATTGGTATTCTATTGATTATTTATTGGTTTCGTGGTATAAAATAAGTAGTCAATGGATAACTCATGACTCGTGTGTGTTAGCAAAGGCTAATAACACTCGGCCTACGGCCTCGTGTCATTATCCTTCACTAACACACACTCGTCATGAGTTATCCATTGGTTACTTGTTCATTATCTCGCAGTGTATCAGCTTCAGCAGGGATCAGCCCACTAAGTCTAAGGAATCCGCTAAGCGGGAATATGAATCGGATATTCATTTAATATTATTTATTACTATTATTTTAATATTAGTACCGCATGTTCCCCTATATGCCTACATCCCTTCTATTAATTGTGAAAGGGATATTTCGATCAAATCAAGAGGATGGGAGAAAATCAGGATTTTATAAGGAGAAGTAGATCACCAAAGCAAAGCTAGCCACTCACTGTCATTGTCAGAGATGTCATAGCTTCAGAGGTCCGTCTATTTTCAGAGGTTTAAACTTCACTAAAAGTTAGACATCTCAGAGACTTATTCCATCGTGTGGTCATACTTTGGATAGAAAGAAGTAAATTATACCTAGATACCCTTATAACATTTTCCTTTCTACTTCTAGGGATCATGAGGTTGAGTCTAGTTTAGGCCTCAGTAGGTGGAATTAAGCATGCCTTGTGCTGCCCTCTAGCCTTTTCTAGACAAACTACCTTTCAGAGGTCAGAGTATCTCTGAAATCTCATTTCAGAGGACATGAATCTAAGCTAGCTGCTGATTGGCTGAAATTCTGGTGCATTTTTTAAAACTATCTATGAACATCTACTCTAGAGATGGTCTTCATAGTTTTGAGTGAGGGGAACAGGTTGAAATGAAGACGAGATGGGTGCTTTTAGCATATTACATTGGGGGGAATGGGTGCTTTGCTAACACCCAAAAATTGTCAGAGGTTGGGCCCATACCCAACTGACATCTCTGCATTATAAATCTCGCGCAGACCATCCTTCCACATTCATACATGGCGTGAGCATTTCTTTCTGCTACGAATCTACTGATATTATTTTGGTTAATTCAGACAGTTAATATCAATTATTCCCTAAATCTATAACACATAAATGTGAAAGAAGGTATGTAATTTACAATTACGATTTCAAAGATTCTTTAAATAACTTTAATCTATTAAAATCTGCCCCTATTACAGTATTAGGATTAGTCTCGGATCGTACACTTAGATTTTTAACATTCATATAAATGACACCTTCATTATTCTCAGTGTCGCATTCTCTCCTGAATCTCTACTATTACTATTACTTGTGAATATGATATTTTGATCAAACCACAGGGTTAAGAGAATTTTGTACTGGGTAGTAGATCGGCACAGTGACTTGCCAGAAGCAAGCCATACACTCACTGTACTAACACTGCGGTTCCTGTATGGCACATTCTGCTAATTCTCCCTAAGGTTTTCAACATTTATAAAAAAAAAAATCTCGCATTCATAATTCTTAGTTCCCCATGCTCCCCTGAATCTCTACTATTTCTGGTGAAAAGTTTATTTTGATCAAACCACAGGGTTCAGAGAAATTCTCAATTTTGTACAGGGTAGTGCATTATCTATAGCAGCGTGAGTTATGGAAGATGTCCATCACCATCATGCACTGCAAATTGATGTCATGTGAAAATACTCTATGCCATTCTCCCTGTCGGTAATGGCTACTGTTTACAGAGGGCACCACCTTCAATACACAATGAAATGCCAGGATATTGTTGCAAACAAAGCTCTCGGCGCTGTGTGCTCCCCTCTATGGAGCATAGAGAGGTACATACACTGGCCACCTGCCCCAAATTCAACAGGCTAAAGCAAGCTAAATTCTCATCAAAATTTCTTTAGCTTAACATATGCTCAACTTCAACAGATATTCTCTAACATATGTAGACACCAAAGCCCTATCTATGGTATTTTTGAAGAAATCAAACATTTAAAGAATCTCGCCATAGGCGGCAATGGTGAAGATGCCCCTACTCGCCTGTGCTACTGCTGCTCTGCTCACACACTGGTGGGTAGGAGCAGGGCCCAGCGTAGCTCACGGAAATCGCTATCCGACAGGGAGAATTCAGTGGCAATGCAGAGTATGATATTATTGATATTGATATGATTAGGTTGTATTCAGTATATCATATGTGACTAAAAAAAATTTAAAGGTTTCAGACGTTGCCGATATCAGCACAGTTATTTCGGGGAACATGTTAAGAATGACATGCTTTTTAAATTGTAATTCTATCATTATTTGAGAGGTGGAAATCAAATGGAACAGGAATTTTAGTGAGGCAAGGTGATTGGGTATTCAGCGGTGACAATACCGTATTGTCACTGCTGTCGACCTCTCATCCACTTACGACACACATCAAAACACATTGCCTCATTCGTACAGACGAAAACCAACCCGGACCAGAAGGCAGTATCTACTTCTCCTATCAGTAGCTACTGAGAATATGCTGATCAACAACTGCATTTTGCAGTAGGTACTGCTGAAATACTTCCAAAACAGCTGACTCTACACTGCATTTTCAGTATGGACTCAGTAGTGTACTGACTATCAACTGAGTATGCACTGCATTTTCAGGCTAGAATCAGTAGTCTACTGACTCTCAACTGAATCTTAATAGATACCAAAAATGTCACACTCTATGCAGCAGCATAGATGCAGTAGTCTACTGACTATCTACTGGTATCGCTCTGTCCATTCATGGATTATTTATTGGGCTACTGACCTGATGCTTCTGAGTCTATAGTGTGAATTTCAGTATGATTGTGAACAGTAATCAAAAGATTCAGTTATGAAATTCTGAAACTATCCAGTGTTTGTTAAGAAAAGCATAATTATACCTTTGCATATGATTATGTTATTGAGTGCCAGCAATGGATACACATGATGTTGGGGTGTGTCAAAGCGAGGAATTAGTCACTGACTTTATGTAGGGCAAAAATGTACTGAATCATCAAGTATTATTTTGGTCACCATCATGCCACTTTTTTTTCCTACATAGTATACATGTATCATTGATAATTACAAAGCTGATGTCTTATCACTTAACATCAATAAAATGCAAGGCATTCTACTGTAGCAGAACTTTATCAGACATGCCTACTCTTACCTTCTTCTATGATAGAAGTTACCCAGTACTACTGAATCAATACTGCCCCCCTCCTATAAGAGTTGCATGCACTACTAGGGAGTAATGACAGCTCCACATATCTGATGGGGTGGTGGCTCAGGGGGCTAATGCGTTGGTGCAGTAATCAGAAGATCCCAAGTTCAAATCCAGCAAGGACCACCTAGAAAGGCATCGGTAGTGCCAGCACTAAAGCAGCGGCTGCTCCTTTTATGCTTCTACCTGCCCCCAGCAGTAGTTTTCAGTATGATCTACTGCTCACCTACTGCTATAGCAGCAGTCATGCAGTAGTGCTGATTGAACACTGCCCCAACCCCATATATGGTCATGCAGCATTAAATAAGTAGATACTGTTTAAATGCTGCCGTCTCATTTACATAATTGGGACAACTGATTCAATACTGCTTGCATGCTGCTAATACTACTGTTCTGCTACTGAATCTGCGCTGCCATGTTCTGTGTGCTGAGCAGTAGAATGCCAGTAGATGCTGATATGGTACTGTTTCCGATGCTGCTTTCACACTGAATCACTACTGTAACACCACACTGTTTTTCTACTGTCTAAATACTGATTTTCTACTGCATTTTGGTCCGGGAAGCTAAAGTATGGAAAAGTTGTCTGCAGCTACCGTAATCTCCCGCGTATAAGGCGCAGCCCGCGTATAAGGCGCACCTAGAGTTTTGGAAAATTCTCAAAAAAATGAAAAATTCATAACTTTGGTTCTACTCAATGAATTTTCAAAATTCAAAAATCTATGGGTAGCTTGGGCCACCTTGGGCTCTCCTGGGCCCCATTTTGT
Organism: Acholoe squamosa; assembly: GCA_949317995.1. Classification (NCBI taxonomy): domain Eukaryota; kingdom Metazoa; phylum Annelida; class Polychaeta; order Phyllodocida; family Polynoidae; genus Acholoe; species Acholoe squamosa. The sequence continues at coordinate 69,079,978 of OX439039.1, read as the reverse complement.
CCTATTTTGACCAAGGGGTCATGTAAGATATCAAAAGAAAGGTCTTGGTGTCCCCCTTCTGGATCAAATGAGAACTAAAACCCCCCGTATAAGACGCGCCTTATACGCGGGAGATTACGCACCCCCTCGGTATGAGGGGGTGCGTAAAAATTTGACCCCTCTTGAGGGGGCTTAAAAAATTTACCCTCTTTCTAGCAAAAAAGCCCGCACGGGCGCGAAAAATTCCCAGCGCCTCCATCGAGGAGGGGCGCAAAAAATTTTGACCTCCATCGAGGGGGGGCGTAACAAGTTTCCACGTGCGCAAGAACCTATCACCCCCCTCTAGAGCCCTTTTCATAACCAAAAAGTGACAAAATAAGTCGGAGACGCATGATAGGACTGATTGCTAACATGACTGCAATAATATATATCCTTTGGATGGTCATTGTCTTTGTCAATATTGTTGGAATTTATTTTGTAGATGGCAATGGCCGTTACCGCATGGGCGGCATGTTTACATCAGCAAACGGGAACGGGACGTCCTCGCTTCGCAGGGATGGTTTCCCCTCCTCTTACTGTAAAAAATAAGGGCCGTGCGTGAGGCTTGTTTACAGCGCCATCTTGAATCTATGACGTCATCAAAAGGTCAAGTGACCTGAGCGTGAAATACACAGCCTATGTATTTCACAAGAGCCGTGAAATACGGCCTCTAATGCAAAGTCTATGGTACCTCAGTATTTGAACATATTTAACCTGAGGCCACACCAAATAAAGTAAATGGTCTATGGGTTTTCATTTTTGAAAACTGGAGCTGGAGGGCGAAATTTTGTCTATGGATTTTCAATATCAAAGATGTGCTACAGTGCAGAGGGCGATTTTTTTCCTTCTTTTTTTGCCCCCTTTCTAAAATTTATGTCTACTAGAATTTTGGCTTCTAAATGCAGCATAGACAATGAAATTTGCAAATCTGGAGAGCTTTACCTATCCAATGAGTATTCTGCTGTTGCTGTACCTTTATTAGTTGACACTGTAAGGACTTTGCAAAAAAACAAAATCATTTTTCAAATAAAAATGAAATTTCCGTTTAGGAAAATCAGGTGTGGGAAATCCATAGACCAATGTTTTAATTTGGTGTGGCCTGATATAAAATGGTTTCCTCCACTTTTAAACTGCAGCTTCCCTGAATTCTCACGGAGGAACAGATTTATTTAGAAAAATTCTTTGAAATTTTTTTTAAAAAATTGGATGAAATTTACTGAAGGTAATGGACAGATAACTCATGTTTGTTATCAAAGCTTACAATGTGAGCAATATAATGGACTACAGACTCAGTACAGATACATTGTCAATCACTCATACATGCTTAATACATGTACCACAAAACCTCACCTCTAAGTCGACCTCACCTTTAACTTTTGAATTTTTGGGGACCCAACATCCATTTTCTGACCCTTCCAACGAGTCATTACACTCCCTTTTGTGTAAAAAGTGTATAGTTGCTAAAATTCAAGGCTAAAATTATTGGGATCACGTTCATTGATATTTTTCTTTTCCAAACCCCACCTATGCAAGTTGACCCCTAACTTGGAGCCAAAAATTCGACTTATACACACAGAAAACCCCACAAAAAAAGACTTACATGTGAGTTTTTACGGGAGATACCATAATCAGGTTTATTTTCAATGAGTAGCATTCATTTTTATTCACACCAAAAACACTGGTAGCTTCACATAGTCTTAGAATTAAGTTAGAAGTTATAATGCTGCCATTTTTCTTGGTAGGGAGGTGGGTAAGTAACTAACCATTCCTGTATACATGTGTCGCAGTAGCAGTCATCCTTTGGAATAAACAGGAAGATGAAGATACTCACTAATGACTGCTACTATTCATCATAAGCAAGTGACCCTGACCTGAGCAGCTGCGGTGGCCTGATCTGCAATAGTTAAGATGCCACGATTACAGTGCCCGGTTGATGGATGCCCCTGGGAGTCACAGCCCGGACCAAAATGCAGTAGAAATGCAGCACTAAAGCAGCTGGGAAACAGTGTGGTGTGACAGTAGTGATTCAGTGTGAAAGCAGCATCAGAAACAGTATTGTATCAGCATCTACTGTCATTCTACTGCTCAGCACCACAAAACTTGCAGCAGTGGTACAGTAGTAGAACAGTAGTATTAGCAGCATGCAAGCAGTATTGAATCAGTTGTCCCAATTATGTAAATGAGATGGCAGCATTTAAACAGTATCTACTTATTTAATGCTGCATGACCATATATGGGGTTGGGGCAGTGTTCAATCAGCACTACTGCATGGCTGCTGCTATAGCAGTAGTTGAGCAGTAGATCATACTGAAAACTACTGCTGGGGGCAGGTAGAAGCATAAAAGAAGCAGCCGCTGTTCTAGTACTGGCACTACCAATGCCTCTCTAGGTGGTCCTTGCTGGATTTGAACTTGGGATCTTCTGATTACTCTACCAACGCATTAGCCCCCTGAGCCACCGCCCCATCAGCTATGTGGAGCGGTTACTACTTCCTAGTAGTGCATACAAATCATGTCGGAGGGGGCTAGGGCAGTATTGGTTCAGTAGTATTGGGTAACTCTTACCATAGCGAAAGGGTAAGAGTAGACATATCTATAGAGTGCTGCTATAGTATAATGCCTTTTGGTTTACTTTGTTATTATCAATGATACATGGATACTATGTAAAAAAAAAATGTCATGATGGGGACCAAAAGAATACTTGATGATCCAGTATATTTGTACCCTATATAAAGTCAGTGAGTAAATCCTCACTTTCATACACCCCAACATCCATGTGTATCCATTACTGGCACTGAATAAGATATTCATATGCAAAGGGGTGAAGTATGCTTGTCTCCACAAACACTGGATAGTTTCATTATTCCATTACTGAATCTTTTGATTGCTGTTCACAACCATACTGACATTCACACTATGGACTGTCTTAGAAGCATCAGGTAAATAATCCGTGAATGGACAGAGTCATACCAGTAGACGGTCAGTAGACTACTGCATCTATGCTGCTGCACAGAGTGTATAATTTCTGGAATCTACTAACTTTCAGTTGATAGTCAGTAGACTACTGATTCTAGCCTGAAATGCAGTGCATATTCAGTTGATAGTCAGTACACTACTGAGTCTAGACTGAAAATGCAGTGTGGAGTCAGCTGTTTCGGAAGTATTTCAGCAGTACCTACTGCAATATGCAGTTGTTGATCAGCATATTATCAGTAGCCACTGATAGGAGAAGTAGATACTGCCTTCTGGTCCGGGAGGATATGGATGCTGCCTTTGCGGCTGTGCTCCAGATCCATGACTGGTCAGCACATCCAGTGGCTCAAGTCCCACCTCCTGCAGCACCCGCAGCCACCCCCAAGCTCAAACTGGACCCTCCCAGTATGTCTGCTGGGTGTGACCCTGACCAGTGGTCAGGACATTCAAACAACAGTGGGACATGTATAAAGTGGGTATGACCATCAATGACACTATGATCCCCACAGCGCTGTCTACTGCTGTGACTGTGACACCCAATATCATTGATGCCATACATGTGTCAACCCATGTGTGTTATTGTGTGCATTTAAAAGTGGAAACATACTGACATAGTGAACAAGTAATTAATGGATATGTCATGACGATTTGCCCCCTCGTTGCATGTTATTGTTTGATATCAGGCACAAGTCATGACATATCCATTAACTACTTATTTTATTACACGATTAATCAATAGATAATCAATAGAATATCAATTAATTCAATTTGAAAAAAGATTCTTCACCTCCCCATGGGACTCAAAGCCTGCCATAGTGTGTGTACACACAAGGTTTGACAGCTTGCACTGCGAAAAAGATGAACCCAACATAGACACAAACGCCTGTACCTAGGGTTAAGAGCGCGACTTGCTATCCATTATACCATAGCCACAGGCATCTGGACATTGTCATGGTGTGATACTGGTGTCATTGCCTCTATAATTACAATACCATTCTCACCTTGTGCATGTGACAAGCTGGGGTCGCTACTGACCAGGCCAAACCTATGGCATTGTGTATATTTAGGTTTTAACATGTGACATGTAAGGTGTGCCTGTTATCCTTGGATAACAGCACTGGGTGCGAAATCCATGGATAACAGCACACCTTACAATGGCCATGATGCATGCATCACAGCATGTAATATCAACAGGTATCAGAACGGGAATATCCAGAAAAAGCACCCAAAATCACAGAAGTCGTGTAACAATCACACATATGAACCGAGTTTATTGCAATGCAGTATCATCCTTAAATCCTTGTCTGAAACACACTTCAACTCATCTTTTTATTCTTAGGAACTTAGCCCCATCAATGTTTTTCGACTTTCGGCACAACTTTCAGTGTTCTGCCCAAAGCTATTTGTTCGGTTTGGGTCAGCATGTCACACTTAGTATCAGTAAGTAGCCAGTACTGACCCTACCACAATCAGCCTAATGTCAGCCAGCGGGCCTGTCTATTAGTTTGATTAAATCAGGGCCCAAGCATATAGAGGGGTGGTGTGACTTTGTCAAGTTTGCATGTTGGTGTGCCCCAGGGACGGGTGGTAGGACAGGGGAGGTAGCTACACTGTAGTACAAGATAGCACCCCGGAGTGGCAAGCCTCAGTTCACATTAAGGCACCAAGGAAGCAGGACATGGAGAGGAGTATAAACACAGCAGTCAACTTACACCAGGTGAAAAGGGGAGCTTATCCACTGCCTCTCAACCGTTTCTTTGGTCGGCTTCCATCATACACAATAGTGAAATCTATGGCATAGCTAAACGATCAATGTCAGCAAACACTGTTTTAAGAATTACATTGTATCTGACACTGAGATTGGTAAGAGAACACCCCTTGTTCACACATGGTGTACTACTAGTTTGCTGATCTACCCAACATGTAATTTCACATGGATATCTGCAATATAGCTTTGCATGGCCCGTCAAATAATTCACTGGTGTTACAGTCAAACCATTAGTAATAGTCAGTTGCTCCCATGTGGTTGTCAGGCTGTCCCTCCGGGCTGTCCCTTCTAGGAGTTTCTCGTGGAGGAAAGAAGTCCTTTTATTTCGCCCTGATAATACTTAGAGTTTGAAAGACTTGCCTGAACAACTCCAAATCAGGTATGACCTATTGAGGTTATTACCTTGTGATAGGCTGAGCTAGCCTAAGGCTTGATTAACCACACAAAGTGGGGGAGACATGGAGGGCAGCAAATTGGACCATGTGATGCGCCACTACTCAGAGTGCACATACCACCTGAAGCCCATTAAACCAGTGACTTATGGGGACCGTGAGATGTTGTTGTGTTTCATCCAACATTTTCCTGGTGACGAGATAACAAGTATAGCTCAGTTGATGGGCGAGCGTCGAGGAGTCATCCGTGTCACTTTCCGCCAGAAGCAGAGCATCAAGAAGATGGAAGAGCTGCTCATGAGGAAGAAGCTGCTTATCCAGAACACCCACCTTGGCAGCTGTGATATGGACGGCCAGTTCATTATTGTCCTTCTGGAGAACGTCCCTAGCTGCTTCCCAGAGGTGGAAGTAGAAGAGCATATGGGGAAGTATGGCCTTGTATCAGGGTCCTCCCGGGAGTTCTATGATTTCAAAGGATGTCGCATTGAGAACGAGAAGCGGCGTGTGCTCTTCACATTGCTCTTCACTCATGTCACACTGCCTGCGCGCATCCGCATGGGTGACGCTGTTGTCTATGTGAAAGTCCTGGGTGCTGGGACCCTGAATGAGAGTACAGGGCCTTCAGACCGGGAGCCTGGTGCCAGTGGCCATGGGACCCATCACAGTGCCCGTGTATCCCGCAGTTCTAGTAGAGAGGAGCTAGACGTGGGGCGCGCTGGCCGCTCCCATGTCCTCAAGTAGAAGAGGAATACCCAGTACTCAAGTCCTACTCTCGTTTTATTCAGTAGTGACTTAAAATGTGCATATCTTGGAGCCAGACTAGTCCCTATAGCTAGCATCATCGGAAATATGAATGAATAATGAACTGAAATATATCATCTCTGAGTGAGGCAGATCCCAGGTGCATATATTTCTGTTATGGCTAGACTTGAACAGTATGTATTGACTTGCCCTTTTCATAGTACCAGTTGTAGGGGCCTATTCTATAGGATTTTGAGTGGGCGCAATGTGATCCCCCAATCTAATTATTTATTTTTGTATATAGGCTCCACCAACATATTATCACCTGTGAATATTGACATCAATTACAGGGCAAGCAGATCTATTTAGAACCAGTTTATGTATGCTGCTTGACATTCATATCAATGGTCACCACATCTAGCCTGGCATAAAGACACTTGAAATCATCTTGAATCCTAGAACCTAAGGTGAAAACACCAGTGGCCCATTTCACTTGGAGTGTGTGACTTCCATGTTTGTAGTTTCAAATGGGACTTGGTTGTCTTGCTGAATACATCCTTTAATGACTATCTGGAAACCTACAGCAAGGAGGACCTCAAATTGGCCAAATGTAAGGATCGGAGGTATGAGTATGACTCAGACTGAATGATATTTGGTACCATGCCATCCCCATGATCGTGTAGGAGGTATACACCTGGACAAACAGATTGTGCAAGAGATTGCCACTAGACGCTTAATTGTACATCTGGCACTGTAACTCAGGCACATTTCTCCCTACGCCCAGGTAATCGAGTTTAGTTCATTATCTCCTAAGGTAAAGGCATAAGCAAATGTCCATGACCATGGGATATACCCCGAGGTGGGACTGGCGTATCCCTCTCAGCCATATGATGGCTTCGTGGGTACCAGTCCCATAGAGGGGAATACGATGTAAAAAATCCCATTGAAGTGGACATTTGCATATATGGCCTAGGGGGTTATTGAAGCAGGCTCTGCCTGCTTCATTTGACTCAGGTGGGACGTTTTCAGAGAAAAAATTATCTGAGAAATCGGTTGAGGTAAACTGCCTTGATTTGCCCACCTGATGTTGAAATTGCAAAAATCAGACACTGCTCTAAATATTTGGAATTTATTAGCAATCATATTGTTACATTCATTAAATGAGATGACTAATATGTAAAAGTGTTGGTCTTTTTTTTTTGTTCTCTGGCAATGAGTATATTCTATGTGGTCGATGCAAGGTGGTATTACCCACTGGCATGAACCTTCTTCTGAAGCATGTCCAGTTTGGTAGAGCAATGACTGCTGACAACACACCTGCACTATACGGATGGTCATTCTGGGGTGCCTTAGGGCTTAGTGACGGGTCATTGACCACGCACACCTCTACCATTGATTGTTATTGATTTATTTTCTTATGTGTGAGAGCTTTCTCTGTGCCTAGGTCCACCCCCCCCCCCGACTCTTCAACACACTTGTGTCATGGCTAATTGACACAGTATTGTTTAAGGTGGGTGGTGGGCATTGAAAGTATGTCTGGTAATTAAGTTCTTTAGTTAGATGTGGCATGGCAGGGGTTCGGTCCCACACATTACCAGTCCAACAACAGTTTACAGAGGCACCACAGGGTATGATACTCTTCTTTGACTTGAAGCCTGAAGGATTGCATTGCTTTTGTATTTGTGTTCTCCTTGCATTGTCATCATTTTCATTTCAAACACTTAAATACTATAGAAATATGACTGGGGCCTTACCTTCACAATATAGTCATTGTAGAAGTAACTTTGAGGACTTTCCTCTGAGGAAGTTATAAAAATATCTGACGACTTTTTAATATCAGTCAAGAGATTTCTCTATATTCCTATTTATCTAACGATTTGGGCCTGGACAGTGCTGTTTTGCTCATAACCCGAGTTCCTTATCCAGCCATAACGCACTCTCAGGCCTTTTGTTCGTCTTCAAGAAGGTGCTAGTTTCAATCTGGACATGTTAATAAATTGGAGGAATATACAAAGTCAACTCCTCCATACATTTCCTGTTAAAACCGTTTAGGTTCAATGGGGAATCGATCCCCGGCCACTGTTGCAGGAGTCGAGCTCACTTTCCACTATACCAAGCCGACTGGTGGTAGAAACAAATACACATGGAAGATATGAAAAAGTTGTCCGACATACCTGATGTTTACACACCCCGTTAGCATAGAATCCAATGGTGGAAGGTGGAGGTCGCGCATGCGCACAGAACATCAAAATCCAAAATGGCGGACAGCAAGACGATCGACTCACGGTGTCAAGGAAACTGCTGGATTATAAAAAAATGGAGGAGAAATGCAATCTCTCTAGCAATTCTATTGAAAATATGGATCCTTATTCAAGACCTGCTGATATTGTGCATTGCTTTACTCGCCAGGAGAGGAGTTATTCACCAATGTAATGAAACATACGAGCGATAATGGGTGTCCGTGTATAAGGTGCCTCTTATACGAGTGGTTTTAGTTCTTCCTGGATCCACAAGGGGGACACCAAGAGCTATATTTTGATATGTTACACTCCCCCTAACTCAAAAAATAACATAGGGGGATTTAAGGGGGTGTGGGGGGGCCCTAGCTACACATAGCTTTTTGAAATTTGAAAATCCATTCAGTAGAACCAAAGTTATGATTTTTTTGACAACATTCTTCAACTCTAGGTGCGCTGTCGTATCCCAGAAGTTGGTTGCGCATGCGCAATCCATGTTTTAAGCCTATTATCGCTCATGGGCCACTAACATCAATGAAAATAAATAATTTTTTGAAAACTTAAAAACCATGATAACATCCCTCTCCTCTTATAGAATTTGAAAGGACAACAACCCTAATGATACTGTCCCTACGCCATAGAAATATGAAAAGGGTTAAGTTATTTTGAAAAATACGGCCAACTTCTGGGATGCTCGACTTTCGGGATATGACAGCGCCTTATACGCAAGGTGCACCTTATATGTGAGATTACGGTAGGTTTAATTTCTATTTTTTTTATGATATTTGGTTGAAAACTCAGAGGACGAATGTCAACACCTCTGCACCCCAACACTACCTTGATGCTACTGGCGTGGTTGCCTGGCAGGGGGGTCTCCAGGGCAATAATGGTTGATAGTAAACAGAATTGCATTGTCACCATGGCATCGAAGATATTTGGTGGAAGATATTTGGTGGAAGACCTGGGCCATAAGTGCTCTATAGCACACGTTCAACTTTTATGGTCCATAATTCAGGGGCGTAGGAAAAGGGGGGGGCCAGGGGGGCCTGGGCCCCCCCAATCATGAAGGATGTGGGGCCTGAGTATGTCTGGGTCCCCCCAATATTTTCCAAGAACTCATAAACACAATGGAAAAGAAGCCAAAACTTTACATCTCAAATTAGATTATTATGGTGATGTCATAGGGAAAATGGGGGTCTGAGCCTAAAGTCAGATCCAAAATTTACCAAAAGTTACTTTTCTATATGAATTCTATATATGCATTATATAGACGCCATCACGCATCAGCCGACAATTCAAGGTGGTCGCGATGGTGCCCTCGCTGCCCCCCCCCATGAAGATTTGCTTCCTACGCCTCTGTAATTAGATGCTACTTCTCAGTCATTCTCATAATTATGGATGTGAATTCCTATTGGACACAACATTTAAGAGATATTTAAGGTTAAAATGTAAAACTGTATCAATGACAATGCCGTTTGTTCCAATTGGTGAGTTTAAAAAGTCCAGAAAGGCATATCTATATTAAAGCCAAATTGTGGTCATTCTAAATGAATTCTTAATAGGGTTGACATGCTACATAAAATTCAACCTCATGTCTAAGCACATTAAAGCACTCCACTGCCATGTGAGGGTGAACCTCCCTGCTGCCTCAGGTTACACATTAAAGCACTCCACTGCCCTGTGAGTGTGCACCTCCCTACTGCCTCAGGTTACACATTAAAGCACTCCACTGCCCTGTGAGGGTGAACCTCCCTGCTGCCTCAGGTTACACATTAAAGCACTCCACTGCCCTGTGAGTGTGCACCTCCCTGCTGCCTCAGGTTACAGTTTGCATGTTGTTATTTTTGTTTAAATGAAATAATTTAGAAGGTATTAATATCAGCGCTTCATGTGTTAGCACTGTGAGGGTGCTTCATGTGTTGACATTGGGATGATGTTGGCTTTGATTGAATATCCCACAACCTTAGTCAGGCTTATGTTCAGTCAGTTGTATTGAGGCCAGGCTCATGATTTGATCTGCCTGTATCTAAATGATCATTCCATGTGAGTGTAGCATGGGTAGCAGATGATACTATTGTCCAAGTAGTGAATGTACCACAGTCTTCTGTTGCTACCAAGGTATGTGATAAGTGTGTGTGTATAATGGGTTCCTGTTGAAAGACACAAACATGACATAGGTCTATGGGTAACATCTAAGGTAGCTTTCTAAAGAGTTGCTGTTGGACGGGCCATCATTGGCTCAGGGTCCCCACTGAGTCTATACTGTCTAAAATCTAAACATGCACTCATCTATTTGCCATGATTATTTTCAAATAAAAAATAGATCACTTTTAAATGATTCTGCAATCCACTTCCCCATAGGCTTAGGTCCTAGTCTCTCAGCCTTTCTTTATTCTTATATGATTGAACAGAAGCGTCTAAATGTGAGACGCTTTTGTTCAATCATATAAGAATTTTCAGATGCTTGTCACTAACTCCAAGTGAATTGACATTTGACTTGCTCAAGTGAATAGATTTATATGGGAGGGAGATTTGGGAGCGAGGGGGCTGGGTCACCAGGGGCCAGGTGTCTGGGGGCTAGGTGTCCAGGGGGCCATGTGCCTAGGGGCCAGCATGCCAGGGGGCCAGCGTGTCAAGAGAAGATTATGCCAGACTGGTGTCAGTACATGTATAGATAATAGTCTCTTTTTGTAAGTAATTAGTCAATATTTCGCAAGTGCTGATTCCTGTGACCCTACAGGGTTGGTAGAGGGTTTTACGGTACCTACCCTGAGCCTTCTGTGCTTCAATGCACAACGCTCAATTTTTCACAGGGTGTACTCCAGCTATCGATTCTAACCAAGCAATCAATCACTCAGCTGAGTGGTGATCCTATGGTACGGTAATCTTTGTTTGTTATATGAACCTTATGTTTACCGGAGAATGTCCAACCGGTTGTGCGGTAGCCTTCTGTATTGCAAAAATATATTCATGGCTTTAGACAAAGTTAGTTTAATCTTCTTACTAAAAATTGTTTGAGACTCAGAAATAATTTAAAGAAAGCACGATATTAATATTATATCTTATGTATCGATATTTGTCAAGGGAAAACCCAAAAGAGAATACAAAGAGGATCTGATTGGATCCTGATAGTATTGTGCAAGCACAACTGGGATGCATTTTGGCGGTCGTGATATCATAAGAAGCACCAGATAAACCTGCCCTACTCTACAGTGACACATATTTCGATAAACCATGTCAGATTTTTTTTTTATATGACATAAAGCCCATCAAAATACACTATCTGAGTTGAGTTCAGTTTGAAAATTTCTTTTATTCAGTAAGCAATGGTACATATTCCTGAAAAAAGGGTCGTGTTTTTTTCTCTAAACCTACTTTCACAGATGACAAAATGAACAAATATAAGGCTTCATACGCGAAAAGGAAACATATGCGGTGACACCTGAGATCAGTGAGAACACCAATCTACAGTATCTACATTTACGGGATTAGAAGGATTTCTCATCTTTGTACCTCGTTGGATGTACTTACCTAGTAAGCATCATTGTAAACTGAGATTTCCTACAAGCCCCCCCCCCCTCCATCCTTCTACAACCACCAACCAAAGTAATTTGTGATGGGGCTAGTCCATTTTAGATTGCATCAGTACTGGCCATATCAGGCTCCAACAGGAGGTGACTGACACACTGCCATCTCCTCCCCTCGGAGACCCTGTGTGAATATTCACATACCGCCCTCACTTGTTGTGTTTGTCTGCACCCCCCTTCCCCTTCTGACATCTTATCTACTCCTGGTGTAGAACAAGTAACAATTGATGATGCTTTCGACAGATGCACAGCATAAGAGCTGTAAAAGCTGTTCATAAGGGCCCGTCCTCTGTAAATGCCAGGGGTACAATGGCATTGAAAACCTGTAACCGCAACGGAACCACTGTGTACTAATGATATTCCTGAGTGAGGGATTAAAGGATTATCTTACGGCCTTTTCCAATATACTGTCGCGTGCTGGGTGGAGGCGTACTGATTACAGCGCCACCCTCTCCTGGAGTGCGTTATACGCATTATACGTAATGTGGCGCTGATGTCAAAGGATTATATCTGACTTAAAAATGTGAGTATGCCCCACTTGATATCCACTCAAACCATTCACAACCTAGGAAAGCCTATATATAAAATTACCATGTGTATATAAATGAAAGTAGGAGAGACATTGTCACTTTACTCTACATACATCTAGAGGTCAAATTAGTACATTGGATTGTTTGCTGCAGAGACCCATAAATAGTAACAATTATTAACTGTAACTCATGCTATTGGTTAGGAAATTTGTGTTTCATAGTTTTAATTTAGACCGGTAAATTTCTGGGGTAAATTTCACCAAACTCGTCAACAAGACTGGACCGCTGGGGGGGGGGGGGGGCAGGACAACATGTTGTCTGCTGATGAAGTAAAAATACATGTTGTTGTGGTGTGCGAGGTGTCACGTGTGTTAAAATAACTGCCAGCGACAGCAGTCTCACAAATAGCTCCTCACCATCACAGCTACCTCCTCCTGCCGCCCAGAAGCCGACTGCTGCTGGTCTCCGCCTCCTTCCTCCTTTAACCCTAGTAGCACCACTGCCCTGCAGCCCAGTCAGTCTATTTCTAAACCTTTCTCAGGATGCTTCTCAATGTATTAACTTCATTGTATTAACGAGTTGTCTGCTCCAGAGTGTAATCATTCAAATGGGGACTACCGTAAATTTCCACATACAAGCCGCAGCTTGTAGACAATTATAAGCCCCTGGTGCAGCTTATAGGACCTCCAGGAACTCAAGGTGCAGGTTATATGCGAGGTTTTACTTATATTGACTACTAAGAGATGGCAACCATTTCAGAGCCCAGTTGCACAGTCTATGGCGTTTTGGTGTTTTGACAAAATATTGTTTTGGTCTAAAAAAAATTTTTTGTTCATTTTTCGTCAGAACAAATTTTTGACAGATCGAGGTCGATCAGAGGCACAGAATAAGGGTAATCCTTATTCTGTGTCAGAGGGGAAAAGGTAGTGCAGATCCAAATTCCACAATGTACTGGTACATTTTTTAAACATTTTTAAGATGAATTGACATTCGAATTCTTTCACTGATGGTAGCTTTTAAAGGTAGAGGGTTTAGAAATCAGACACAGATTATCGGTACATAGGTATTTTCCTGAGAAATTTATTCTTAAATAGATAACAGGGTTCTCTGCAGATTCAAAAATCACACCGTAAACACCGAGCGAGACGATGTGCGACAGTCATTATGCAAACTTTCGATAAAATAATAATGGGTTTGATGCCCATTATAGTGATGGTGGTTAAGATATTCATATTAGGAGATTTTTCCATCTTTTTCACAAGAAATTACATGTTTTGACCCAGGAAAAGTGCTAAAAGGGGCATAACTTTGGTTCTAATTGATGGATTTTCAAAATTTAAACATCTACAGAGAGCTAAAATGACACCCGCGGCGAATCTGGGGTTATTTGACACCGGCGGTGGTAAAAATGACGCCGGCAGCCTGCCGGTGGTATTGCAGTGTGGGGAGAACCCTGGATAACAAGCAAATGAATAAAAGAGTGAACTACTAGTCTAAAGCTCTAATACTATCCTTGAGTCAGGGAAGTTGGCTATAATGTGCAGACAGTAGGTCAGTATATGATAATGGGAGACGGTTCACCAGCACATATTTCTTTCCGGTATGAAAATATGTGACAGACCTCGGGCACAACCAGGGGCCTCCAGGGGAGGACCAGGAACTCTGCAACACAATGGTCCATATGCCAGTTCATTATTGCCTTGGAAAAAAACTCGTAAGTTGGTGTTTTTGAAGATTAGCTACCTTATAGTCTCGTTTCTGAACGCGGTCTGATAAAACCCTCAAGTGAATACGACAGTCACTCCTAGGGCTCAAGAAATCCCTTGTGTCCATTGCTGGGGTCCAAAATTATTTCTCTGCCGCAACTTATTTATGAAGTTGTGCCCAGTGGACACAACTGCCGTGTTAGCTTTATACATTGATTATAAGGGCTGGGCACATGACATTTACCTTTAACCTGCTGCATACAACTTTTATTGTTGTGTCCAGTGGACACAGTAATTCAAACCAAATTGTCGACTCCTGACTTTACGGCATGATAGGATATGACCCCAATGTCAGCAAGTGTATCCTCTTTGCAGGATTGACCCCCTTTTCTGACGAGGAAGAATGAAACCTGGTGTGTCCAACATAATACCCATAGTCCACAGAGCTTATATCGGCCGATCATAGGCCAGATAATGCATAATCGGCAGACAAAGGGGGTAAAGATATTCTGTGGACTTTGGAATATGAAAGTTGCTTGAAGATAATGATTTTCTGACTAAAAAATTCTGACAAAAATGGCCGATAATGCAAGGAGAATTAATATCAAATCATTTGATATTTTCATATGTAAACTGCCCGACAATAATTAAGAAACTACCGACAAAACATCCCCGACTTTGATTATCTCCCCCCTATGTCGGCCTCCCTCTGTGGACTATGGCTATAAAATGAGCCTACCTGGTCCCGGGTACCTGGTTCTTTGGCTTGCACCGACTCAAAAATCACAGCTTAAAATCTGCCATGCTGAAGAAGCAGCTTTTCTTTTAAAGACAAGTCCCAAAAAAATAATCAATGAATATTGATACAAATATATACATACATTCAAACATTAACAGTTCATTTAAACAAACATGGAACTAAATTCTCAGTGATTCCTCTTTTCCTGGTTTTGTTTAGTCAGTATCTCTGTACTAAATCGTCTTAACTTCCAGGAAAAGGTGTCCAAAATCCAGTTTTCCTGTGTGATATGTTGTTGTTGCGAGTGGCATCTCCCTGATATAATTGATAAATTTTCCAAATTCAAAAACCCACAGATAGCTAAAATCACACCGGTGGTAATGAGACGAAAGACTTACATGCCTCTTCGGCTACATTACAACTCCCACCACACTACACATGTGTTGCATATTTGTCGTCACAAAATAGATTGTTTTTTTTTGTACTATAGATCAGCTACTGAAATCCATGGATTGGACTGATGCTGGTCAGTTTGGCAAGTCTTTTATTAATAGTAATACTACCAAGTATATTTATGTCCTCACATTAAACTAGTACTGGACCTGGCAAGTCTAGTGTTATCACACCTAGACTGCAGATCTCGCCTACAGATACCTTTCTACCTTGCTACCCGCCCTACCCACTTATATCTCGCCTAAAGCCCCCACAATAAGCTAGAAATAGCTGTGAAAGCTGTCCTGCCGACTTTTGATTGCCCATGCTGTATGTAATACCTCAGGTATGCAACCCCCCCCCCACCTCCTACTGATCACCTCGTAATAGTGTAGCTGTCAGACCCCCCCTGCAGCACCCAATCACCTCGTAATAGGGGTGGGTATTGGTGGGACACATATACTGATGCCTGATACATGGTCTGTAGCCAGGGAAAATCCGCTGGCTACTCACCAGGGCTACTCACCATAATTGTATATATGACTCTAAACATCGTTATAGTCACTTCAGATAGAGGTACAGCATTGTATTTGGCCATGAAATAAATTATTTGTCCTAAAATATCGCTAAATAGGCCTAAAATATCGCTAGGTTGGTATAATAGACTTTACACATTTTTATTAGCTGAGAGACCCTTGGATCTGCTGTCCCTATAACATCATAATGTCAGCATGGTGTTCCAATGCATAATGGCTGAATAATAGCTTCTAACTTTTTTATTCTTTGTCAAAATTGAAAATAAAGACCGCAGTGACGTTCGCCAGCTTGAGCTACCCTTAATCTACAGGTCACACTCCTATTATTAAGGGAGATGTGATTTCTTTTTGTAAAACTGCCAGTTCTTGGACCTCTCTGCCAGTGCCTGGACTGGCGTCTGCCCCCGCATCCCAAAAAACTCTTTATTTCGATCCATTCCTTCCTCAAACCTGCCCGCTGACACTTAAAACAGATAGGTTTTGGCTGGAGGTAGGGCGCAGGTGGACCGGCTCAGGCCAAAAAGGCCGCTAGTTAAAAAATTATTTCGCTTATTCTTTTCCGAAACAAATTTTTTAGGGGGGCATGTTCTTTTGGGGGACGAAACACCCCAAATTGATACCAAACATTCCGTATCCACGCATATAATTTGCATATTTAGCATAATTATGCAGTATCTTGATACTTTTCCATATATATAGATGTGTGTCATTGCTCCCTTATAGTCCAAAATTTTATTTCGCTTTCGATAGTGCAAGGTCGATCAGAGAGAAAAACTACCACAGATCCATATCCGTCAATGCATTGTTGCAATTTTTTTTGTCACTGCATAATTATGCTATTATGCAGTGTCCTTGGAAATCAACAAGACTGTATATTAATTTGTAGGGCCAGACTGATACCCCTCTACCTTGCTATAGTGTTGCATTGAGGTTATTACAGGGTTAAGATTTGCCTACTTGTAACGTGTACGGCAACGTCTAGCCTACCATTTCCTACCATATATTAGTAATTACTCACTATTTGTCAGCAATGAACCGATCGGCTATTACAGCTTTGCTGTAGTTTTAACTCACAAAAGAATTCATCATATCAAAGATTAATATCTACTATCAAAAGATGTTCTTCAAGATAAACCAGTCGGCTATTAGAACTTTGGTCAACTATTAACTCACATTATAACACTGCTGGGCGAAGTCAGAGTGCATTTTCCTAAATACTGCATTCTGATTGGCTGATTGACCGTGCATTATCTAGATGGATAATGCACTCCTGGTAAAGGAGGTTAACTTCATCTCACCTTTAGACTGCAGAATTGATATTCATGTGTTGTCAGGTGGCTGATGGGTGATTTTTCTGTGTTATAACGGGAATAATGCACTTGGTCATGGCTGTGGGAGTGCTCTAGACTGTATTGAGACATCTCGGAGCCTATAAGGCCCCTCGATGTCTCAATACAGGCTAGAGCACTCCCACAGCCATGCCCCGTGCATTATTCCCTAAATACACATCATTGGTATAGCAATGATCAATCTCTTAAATACAAATCTCGCCATGCGTGATCTCGTTCTAGGGTGATTTGACAAAAGGGCAGTAATAATAGACTGCGCATATAAGGCCAGACCAAGTTAAAAAGTTGTTCTATGGATTTCCCGCATCATATTTTTGAAGATATAAATTTTTATTTTCTAAGAAAAAAAGTTTGTCCATGGATTCCGCCCGCATCTTTTTCTGAATATTTGGATTTTTTTTTTTTTTTTCCAAAAGATCTACACGTGGCACAAGAATGGTAGACCCCTCATTGGAAAGATAAAAATGTAATCCACCTAATGCCAGAGCACATCCTATGCCTGTTACCGTAATCTCCCGCGTATAAGGCGCGTCTTATACGCGAATCAGATCGTGACTGGGTCTTATACGCGGGAGGGTAATTGCCTTGAGTTGGGGGTGCGCCTTATACGCGGGTTTTTTCAACATCTCAATTGGGAAAACACCCCAAAAATAAGGCCCACCATGCGCCGATGACAGCTTGAACTCATAGAGCCAGCAGCATGGCAGACTGGTCGGTGTCGATGCGCTCGCCGGGGATAAGGCCCACCATGCGCCGATGACAGCTTGAACTCATAAAGCCAGCAGCGCGGCAGCCCGGTCGGTGTACAGGCGCTCGGCGGGTTTAAGCCCACCGTGTGCCGATGACAGCTTGAACTCATAGAGCCAGCAGCGCAGCAGCCCGGTCGCTGTAGATTTGCTCGGCGGGCATTACGCCGACCGTGTGCCGATGACAGCTTGAACTCATAGCGCCAGCACCGCGACCGACCGGGAGGTGTAGATTTGCTCGGTGGGGAATACGCCGACCGTGTGCCGATGACAGCTTGAACTCATAGACCCAGCAGCGCGGCAGCCCGGTCGGTGTACAGGCGCTCGGCGGCAAAACGCCGAACATGTGCCGATGACAGCTTGAACTCATATAGCCAGCAGCGCGGCAGCCCGGTCGGTGTAGATTTGCTTGGCGGGGAATACGCCGACCGTGTGCCGATGACAGCTTGAACTCATAGAGGTGGGTGGGGAGGGGGGGCGCCTTCTACGCGAAACAGCCCCCCTGTGAGTTGGGGGGCGCCTTATATGCGGGTTTTTCCGGAAATCGATCCAGAAGAGGTACATGCGCCTTCTACGTGAAAAGGGAATCTCTGAGTTGGGGGGCGCCTTCTACGCGAGCTGCACCTTCTACGCGGGAGATTACGGTAACAATCATGGGTGATAGTTAGGCCTAATCATTGACAATAAAAAGTTTTCAGAAAAATAAAATTAAAATTTCGCCCTCCCTCGCCATGTTTTGCAGATGAAAATCCGTAGACCAACCTTTTTATTTGGTGTGGCCTAAGCGAATATACCGTAATCTCTCGCGTATGAGGCGCAGCTCGCGTATAAGGCACACCCCCAACTCAGAGAATGCAAGTCCAAGTATAAGGTGCACCTCTAAGGGCAGATTTTTGTTAATTTAGTACTGTTCTATAGTAAAAAATACCCCCCCTATAAGGCGCACCCCAAACTCAAGGCAATGTCCCTCCCACATATAAGACTCAGCAGCATTTTGTTTGGCGTATATACACGTGAGATTACGGTACACGCGAATCTGAGGTTTTCTGCACCTTATAGAACCTCCCAAAAGAGGTGGTGTGCCTTGTAGGTTGAGTAAATTTACATCAGATTAGTACTAATGTGCCCAAAATCCAGCCCCAGGTGTGCAATTTCCTCCTTTCAGGATGTGGCTAATATGCGAGGTATTACAATAGTAGGTAAGTGGTGCATGGCAGGTACACGGCACCTTATGATGGTGAGTCATACACTTAAAATCATGATCAACAAAGTACCGGTACCTGATCAAGAATAGTATAGGTTCCCTAGGATATGTTACTCCATAGAGTCCTATAGTGCAAGCCACCCCCCTATACCCCCCCTTCAAAGTAGGCTACCTTTTGTGTTCAGTACTGAGTCCTATGTAAGATAAGGGGGTTTATGGAGATGTCAGGAATCTTTATCAAAGTGATATCAAATGGAAACAAGGGGCCACCTATACCAAAAACTCCTGCTGAATCCAAAATTTGTGGTATTGATTCTCAAAATTTGGCCAAAGGTACCTAAAAATGAGGTTTGATGATAAGAATATTTGAAAAATGTACAAAAGTTATATTGAAAATGATTTGAACTTTTTATAGATGCAACATGCTAATCAAAGTCAGTACCTCAATCTACATATCCCAATGTTTGCCTATCCCCACCTGACAAGTACTCTGCCTGCATATGGCTCTGCCTCTCCAACATACTGCCTATCCCTTAGTCTACCTATCACTCATACTACATGTACCTATCCCTTGAAACATCTAGAGTTTAATTAGGTTTTCCCTCAAATGGCTTAAAGGATTAAAGTTTAGCCCTCACCTTTGTACCTAATTTTCTCTGTACATTCTTACCATTAGTCTACCTATCCTCAATCTGCCTATCATTCACTTTACCTTTCCCTCATGGTGACTATCCCCCAACTCTGCACATCCCTCATATTTGACTGGCACATCTGTGATATTACCTAGCACCAATGTATCTTTTGAATATGCTCACCTTACAAGGTGCCCTCTGTGCCTATCTCTTAAACTGTTTATTATCTATCCTCCTTGCTACCCATCCTCTTCAATGCCTATCCCTCAAGCTCACTTTATAGCTTTCCTACCTATCACAGCTTGATCAGCTGGGATAGCTCACATCCAACCTTTATTAGGATCTCTTAGTCAACCTATCCCCTGAAGAACAAATCCAACAGCCTACCTCAAGCATACATCTACTGATCACTCATGTTATATATACTTGAGGTTACCTATCCTTCAGGGTGCCTATCCTTCATGGTATATAGCCTTCAGTCTACCTAACCAGCTATCTATGTATCTCTCACCTTGTATTCTATTCTTTCTACCTTTATAATAGCTCTTATAGTCTATGCCTTGTGAAATATACCTATCGCTCATTGTACCTATCCTCAAGTCTGCATATCACTCATGTTTACCTTACATATCCCTCAGCCCATTGAATTATCATGCTTTTCTTAAATGCCTCACCATGGCTATCATTAGACTAGCTAACTTCCTATCCTACATGTCTGTTGTTTATTCCCCTCTTCCTATCCTCCATGCTGCATATCATTCATGCTATCCCACTTGACAACAAAACATTTTTAAGGTAATAAACTGAGGGCTCTATACCATGAAGGATAGGTAGCCTGAAGGATAGGTAGCCTGAAGCATGAGTGATAGGTAGATGTATGCGTGAGGTAGAATGTTAAATTTGTTCCTTAGGGGAGATGTTGACTAAGAGATCAAAATGAAGGTTGGTTGTGAGCTATCCCAGCTGAACATGAGGGATAGGTATTGAAGAGGATGGGTAGCAAGGAGGATAGGTAGCATGTGTAATAAACAGTTTAAGAGATAGGCATAGAGAGTACCTTGTGAAGTGAGCATATTCAAAAGGTACACTGGTGCTAGGTAATATCACAGATGTGCCAGTCAAACATGAGGGATGTGAAGAGTTGGGGGATAGTCACCATGAGGGAAAGGTAAAGTGAATGATAGGCAGATTGAGGATAGGTAGACTAATGGTAAGAATTCTACAGAGATAATTAGGTACAAAGGTGAGGGGTAAACTTTAATCCTTTAAGCCATTTGAGGGAAAACCTAATTAAACTCTAGATGTTTCAAGGGATAGGTACATGTAGTATGAGTGATAGGTAGACTAAGGGATAGGCAGTATGTTGGAGAGGCAGAGCCATACACAGGTAGGGTGCTTGTCAGGTGGAGATAGGCAGACATTGGGATTTGTAGATTGAGGTATTGACTTTGATTAGCATGTTGCATCTATAAAAATTTCAAATCATTTTCAATATAACTTTTGTACGTTTTTAAAATATTCTTATCATCAAACCTCATTTTTAGGTACTTTTGGTCAAATTTTGTGAATCAAGATCACAAATTTTGGATTCAGCAGGAGTTTTTGGTATAGGTGGCCCCTTGTTTCCATTTGATATCATTCTGATAAAGATTCCTGACATCTCTATAAACCCCCTTATCCTACATAGGACTCAATACTGAACACAAAAGGGAGCCTACTTTGAAGGGGGGTAGAGGGGGGGGGTCTGTTACACTGTGTCCATAGGTAAAGCTCTGAGTTTCACCTCCTATCTATTGAAGCTTCTTGACCTGATGTTGTCGTGTATAGTGAAGAACCTCTGGTCATAGAGTACAATATCAGCAAATAGTGTAAATCAAAATACAATGGCAAATGAAGCCGGATTTTTTTTTTAAAACGTATGGGTACACAGGGCTCCCGGACCCCCGATGCTGTTTTAGGGTGAGGGTTGGGGTGCTTAGGGAGGTTCTGCAAAAAAGCCACCCCACTCTCCCCTACCTAGGTCTGAATTGTAAGCTGCGCCTTATGCACGCGGTAGGCACCCTCTTCTCGAGAAATAAGCACTCATGATGGCAAATCCAATGTCTGTAAATGAACTAACATCTCTTACGGTCTTTGCAAACATACAATAGAGAGGTTATTACCGGGTTAAGATTTGCCTATTTGTAACGTGTACGGCAACGTCTAGCCTACCATTTCCTACCATTCTAGGCGTACACATTGCCGTACACGTCGTGATCTTAACCTCTCAAAAGTGTGTAACTGGGGCGCGTCTCCTCTACACGTGACTGCAGACTGTTATCAGTCTAACCAACCCTGAAGGATACTGGATCTCCAAGTTGTTGGTGAACCAGATATGTAGACAGCCTTGATATGGCTCTAGACCCCTAAATTCGACATGGCGACATGAGCATTTTTGGTCTAGTGACATGTGACATGGCCACTTCCTTAAAATCGACACAGTGACATGGCAATTTCTTAAAATCGACATGGTGACATGGCAATTTCTTAAAATCGACATGGTGACATGGCAATTTCTTAAAATCGACATGGGGACATGGCAATTTCTTAAAATCGACATGGGACATGGGGACCCCCCATCAAGGGCCCCCTTGATTGACACTCAGTGTCTGCAAATCTGGCCCTATTGACACCAAGTTGTGGTATAGTATAACTCCATTGGCACGACTTAAGTACATGTATATATTGTGAATAACCCAAACAGACTCTGGGAGCTCCCTTTCTCTAATCGATCCCTCGGATACCTTAGCTGTAACTCAGTTAGGTAGTGGTCATTATTTATCAACGGGGGGGGGGGATGGTGGGTTTGAGGGGGGGGGGCGTGAAAAATTCAGACCCCTCTTTGGGGGGGGGTGGTTGAAAAAATTTTGACTGCCTTCGAGGGGGGGGGGCATAAAAAAAATTCGCACGTCTGCGTGAAAACCCACCACCCGCCCCCCTGTTGATAAATAATGACCACTCCCTTAGCCTGAGGACAAAAAGAATGAAAATATGAAATATGAATCTGGGCTTTTGGAGTTAACTAAACTTCGGGCTTATCCCTCTATTATTAAAGGGGAACAAGGTTTAAGGTGAGTTTTGTCCGAAACCCGTTATGTATTTGTGTGTTAGGTCGTGGTAGACTTACCTAAAGGACACGTTTGTAAGGCTGACTGGGTTCATGTCCTCACTGAACTCAGCCTTTATCTACTGGAGGAGAAAACAGTGACCTACTTGTGTCTTTTGTCTATATAGGACATCTGACTGTTATTGTACGTACAGTACCCGGTAGTACTTTTATAAATGATGGGGTGATTTTATAGGCTGGATGAAATTACATTTGATAGATTAATACATGTACCAAAAACAAAATGATTATCAGGTCGTTACCTGGCTATAACATGGCACTGGGTTCAATTTTAGCCCCCCCCCCTTCTATTACTGCTACACGTATATGTTAACCAAAATGTATACTACCTACGAATTGAGCTTAATGATACACGCCTCATATACTAATACGTTGCCTCATGATACCCCCCACCTCACGCCAACATTGCTACCCTTTGAATTCCTCTCATGGTACTTGTGTCATGTCCATACCAATACACTTTACCCTATTATACCCACCTCATTCCCATACCGATACCCTTGCCGTCCATTACCCTAATCAAAAGGACACCTAACACGACCCGGTCTGTGGCTGCGTGGGGACGTGCAGTTAGCATGTCTGTTCTGATCAGCCTGGGGGAGGGTGCCGTGATGAGGGGAAGTGGCAGCCGGAAGGTGGTCCCGGGGCAACGTCCTTTAGGCGCTAGGAAGAAGAGGTATATCCATCTCATTACGTGCCCCTTCCATACTGGGTCCCTCAGGGTGAATCGGGTCACAATTCTCAAAGAAAAAAAAATGAACCTAACAAAAAAAAAAAAAAACATGCAGAGTAAAACACAATTACTCTCTATGTAAAAACCCATTTCTTTGTGTTATGATAAGCATTTGTCCGGTCGTTCCTGCCCTGATCGAACATCAAGATGTTCAACTTCAATCATAAGCACCCCCTTTCCTATGTAGTTTGAAAAGCACAGATGTTAAAAACTCTCATTTAACCGTGGCACTATCAATTACATCATGCAGCCCATTTTGACAGACTAGCTATTAGTAATTTCCAGTACCAGACCGGGTGAAGTGCCCTTACTCTTACAGGTCCCTGTTAGGCTACTTTAGGGAGTGATAATTTTTTAACAACAGGGGGGGGGGCTGGTGGGTTTGCGGAAAGGGGCGTAAGGGGCGAAAATCGCATGCGAATGTGCCCTTTTAACCTATAGAAACGCACAGGGTTTTTCACTGAAAACAGGTGAAATTATTTTAACCCCCCCCCCCATCAGAGGGGTTGAAAAAATGATGACTCCCCCAGTCAAGGGGTTGAAAGAATTCTGACCCCCCCCCCCCCTCAAACCCACCAGCCCCCCCCCCCCCCCCACCTCCTGTTGTTAAAAAATGATCACTCCCTTAGCCGTCAGTAGGCCTGTCCGAACCCTGAACAAGGCACGGGTACTTTGGGGAATCTCTTTGGGTGAAGCTGGTTCCGTAACTGACAAGTGCCAGTAAGAGGATGTATTATGAATGGCTCTTTTACAGCACATAAAAATAGAATTTTCTACAGAGAGAGTTTTTGTATTTGAATGTGTAAGTTTAACTTTATAACAAGTGTAGACCTTACATGACAGTGACAAGATGGCGCTGGCACCATCTAGACCTACATCATTATTGGGAGCCTAGTACATGTATATAAAGCAGTCCTGTCCTCTACTGGCTGGCTCTGAGAGCAGGGTGAAGGGTGCAAGCAGGGCGGTGGAGGCTAAAGATGTTATGTAATCTGACGTTAGTATTGACTGTGAGTTTGCACTGTCCAGACGCGACATTGATTATGGCTCCATCCCTAGGCAGTGGTCCATCCACCCTCTCTGCTACACAGTCTATGTTCCTGGACAGTGGTCCATCCACCCTCCCTGCTACACTGTCTACGTCCCTGAACAGTGGTACATCCCCCCTCTCTGCTACACAATCTACGTCCCTGGACAGTGGTCCATCCCCCCTCTCTGCTACACAGGCTACGTCCCTGGACAGTGGTCCACCCCCCCTCTCTGCTACACAGTCTACGAACCTGGACAGTGGTCCATCCCCCCTCTCTGCTACACAGTCTACGTCCCTAGGCAGTGGTCCATCCTCCCCCTCTCTGCTACACAGTCTACGTCCCTGGACAGTGGTCCATCCCCCCTCTGCTACACAGTCTACGTCCCTGGACAGTGGTCCACCCCCCCTCTCTGTACTACACAGTTTACGTCCCTGGACAGTGGTCCATCCCCCCTCTCTGCTACACAGTCTACGTCCCTGGACAGTGGTCCATCCCCCCTCTCTGCTACACAGTCTACGTACCTGGACAGTGGTCCATCCACCCTCCCTGCTACACAGTCTACGTCCCGGAACAGTGGTCCATCCCCCCCCCCCCCTCTCTGCTACACAGTCTACGTCCAGTGGTCCATTCACCCTACACACATGAGTGGAACATAAAAGCTATAACAACTGTGCCTTATTTTATAAACAAAAAAGCGCTCCTGTCAGTTATCATAAAAAGGTTTTTATCTCCTCTTTGCCGTTCTCTCTTTCGTGTGCCTGGTGCAAGCAGAAGCATGGATAAAGGATTAAAGCTTTCTGTCAGGATAATTATCTGGTTACAGCAAAATATTCTGTCTTCATCA
Organism: Acholoe squamosa; assembly: GCA_949317995.1. Taxonomy (NCBI): domain Eukaryota; kingdom Metazoa; phylum Annelida; class Polychaeta; order Phyllodocida; family Polynoidae; genus Acholoe; species Acholoe squamosa. The sequence goes on along the minus strand of OX439039.1, from coordinate 69,054,615 downwards.
CATATAGTCTGAGATAAAAAGAACATGAAGTAATTCAATAGTTTTCCTTATACACTAAATGCTTCTATATGCAGCCTTTTTGTCCAAGAGTAATATGATAAATAGATCCAAACGACGTAGACAACAAAGAGATAAACATAGACTTCAGTGTGTCACGTAGACAGGGTTTATTGTAGCATGTACCGTAATCTCCCGCGTAGAAGGCGCAGCTCGCGTAGAAGGCGCCCCCCCCCCAACTCAGAGAAGGCCTTTTCACGTAGAAGGCGCACGTACCTCTTCTGGATCGATTTCTGGAAAAACCCGCGTATAAGGCGCCCCCCAAACTCACAGGGGGGCTGTTTCGCGTAGAAGGCGCCCCCTCCCCACCCCCCCCCCCACTATTGTACACCTCCCGGTCTGCCGCGGTGCTGGCTCTATGAGTTCAAGCTGTCATCGGCACACAGTCTGCTTGAAGCTGCCGCGCGCCTGTCGACACCTCCCGGTCTGCCGCGGTGCTGGCTCTATGAGTTCAAGCTGTCATCGGTACCCGGTCGGCGTCAAACCCGCCGAGCAAATCTACAGCGACCGGGCTGCCGCGGTGCTGGCTCTATGAGTTCTAGCTGTCATCGGCACACGGTCGGCTTGAACCCGCCAAGCGTGTCGACACCTCCTGGTCTGCCGCGGTGCTGGCTCTATGAGTATGAGTTCAAGCTGTCATCGGTACCCGGTCGGCATCAAACCTGCCGAGCAAATCTACAGCGACCGGGCTGCCGCGGTGCTGGCTATATGAGTTCAAGCTGTCATCGGCGCATGGTGGGCCTTATCCCCAGCACCTCAGTCCTGATAAAACATGCATATTGGACCTTATATTGTAAGCAAAGAGGTAGCTATAGATGCTCTTTACAAACCAAGGTAATCTGCTTTATTGTCTATTCTGGGTGCGTCTTGTACAAGAGATGTATAAGGATTTAAGGTATCGTTTTGTTGATTCCCACTTTCTGGTCATAACACCAACTGGCAACAGCCATCCACAGGGAATAAGTTATGGCCCATAATTTGAAAAGATGCATGTCCTGGACTATCAAGCATCAGTCAGTGATGCTTACCCACGTAGGCCAACCTCATGAAACCAAGATGGCTGAACACGCTGTGAATTATACAAATTTATCATAGGGATGACTAAATCAATAATGGATCTATGGTTAAGGCCGACCTTTATGGATAGAAGATTAACTAATGAGGTCAGGCTGGCACTAATCCCTTCATTACATTATGACAGGAGACAAGGCCACCAACTGTCCCCACACACACACACACACACACACACACACACACACACACACACACACACACACACACACACACACACACACACACCAGCTACCGGTAATGGGACAGAGGCCGGTCATATTGCAGGTTGGGTAGCTCAGAGCACACCAGTGTGAGCAGTAGAATAACCCCAGTAGTGGCAGCCAAAGTAACAATTGGTATGTCGGATGGTAAAGGGCGATCAAAGGCTTGGGTGCAGACCAGGAAACAATAGACCCCTATTGGCTGGAAGCGGCTTTGGAGCTGGTTCTGGCGACATGCACTGATAAGAACTGATAACTTGGGACCAGCATGTCCCTGGAAGTGGGTGTTACCCAGGGACAAGGTACCCATCATGGTATGTCTTATCAGTGGGGTTTACCTCAACCAGCAAAATTCAAAATGGTGGACCCACAGGACGTCCATACTAAGCCCTATAGCAGCCCTTGCCGTTGTTGGCAGTGCCACTGACGGGAATTTGCAAACCTGCAGTTCCCCACTGTCACCAGAAGTGGGTGGTCGAAATGTACCTCCTGAATTAGCTGTGTTGTCATCAACAGGTTGTCTCAATGTGGGAAAAGATGGCATCTTGGGGCTGAGATGTTTATTTAAAAGGCAGGTGGGAATGTTTCATGATTAGCTGGGAGGTCTACACCTCCCAGCTATAGTACATCGTCCTAGGACAGGGAGGAACCATCGTCCATTTGTCGACCAAAAACGGATACAATAGCTCAGCTACTGAAATCATCAGTGCATGACCTAGACTGCTTAGGCCTTGCTAAGGTCCTTTCAGTTATTCATTTTTTTTCTGTCCCTGCAAAGGTATAATATTTAAGACATGGCCTCAGACTAAATAGGCAATAACAAAACGGATTTATATAAGACCTATGCAAGTCAATGTTTGTCACAGGTCGTTCTGGGCCACCTGGTCGTCTTGGGGCTGCCTGATAGCTTTTCTTGTTGATTTCATGAAGCCGAGAAAGCTACCCACTCAGATCTCGCCTACAGTTCCCACTGGTCCATTCAGCACCAATAGAGACACCCAATACCCCCTCCTCTAGGGCGTGTTTTAATTGTGTTTTTCACACCTCCCAGAGCCCACATTACCTGTAGAGGCGTCCAAAGCCGCGAAACGCAGCCTTTACACGTCCCATTGCTATTATATTACTTCCAGAGCACACATTACCTGTAGAGGCATCCAAAGCCGCGAAAACGTGGCCCTTACACATCCCATTGCTATTATATTACTCCCAGAGCCAACATTACCTGTAGAGGCGTCCAAAGCCACGAAAACACGGCCCTTACACATCCCATTGCTATTATATTACTCCCAGAGCCAACATTACCAGTAGAGGCGTCCAAAGCCCCGAAAATGCGGCCCTTACATGTCCCATTGCTATTATATAACTCTGTGAGCTTATTAGCAGTTCAAACTGACATTCCATTGCATTTATTTGTCCTTAAAAGAACGCTAACTTGGTGTAATAGACTAAAAGTATCAATAACTTTGTTCCCATTGTGCAGATTTGCCACTATGGGAAACTCCTATTATTAAGGGAGATACGATTTATTTTGTAAAACTGCCAGTTCTTGGACCTCTCTGCCAATGCCTGGACTGGCTTCTGTCCGCGCATCCCAAAAAAGCCTATATTTCGATCCATTCCTTCCTCAAACCTGCCCTTTTTTGCCGGTGACACTTAAAGCAGATAGGTTTTGGCTGGAGGTAGGGCGCAGGTGGACCGACTCAGGCCGAAAAGGCCGCTAGTTAAAAAAATGATTTCGCTTATTGTTTTCCAAAACAAATTTTTTAGGGGGGCATGTTCTTTAGGGGGACGAAAGACCCCAGATTGATACCAAACATTCCATATCCGCACATATTATTTGCATAATTAGCATAATTATGCAGTATCTTGATACTTTTCCATATATATATATAGATGTGTGGCATTGCTCCCTTATAGAATTCATATGCTTGCAAGTATAAGCTACTGACACCTATTTGGGGTTTTGACAAAAATTTGTCCCAGTCCAAAATTTTATTTCGCTTAATTTCATAACAACACTTAGTCTACATATGTCAGTAACTACTCACAATTTTTAGCAATTAGTCAATATATGTCAGTAATTACTCACTAATTATCAGAAATTAGTCAATATATGTCAATAATTACTCACTATTTGTCAGTAATTAATCAATATATGTCAGTACTTAGTCACTATATATATATATATATATATATATATATATATATATATATATATATATATATATATATATCAGCAATTATCAATACATGTCACTATTTACTCATAATCTGTCAGCAATTAGTCAATATATAACAGAGAAATAGCCATTGATTCAATTGGCTATTCTATGAATTCTATGGACTATTTGTCAGCAATTAGTTAATATATGTTAGTAATTATTCACTTTTTGTCAGCAATTAGTCAATACATGGTAGTAGTTACTTACATTTATCAGTATTTAGTCAATATATGTTAGTAATTGCTCACTATTTGTCAGCAATTAGTCTATATGTTAGTAATTGCTCACTATTTGTCAGCAATTATTCAATGTATATTAGTAATTACTCACTATTTGTCAGCAATTAGTCAATATATGTCAGTACTTGGTCACTCTATAACAGCAATTATCAATACATGTCAGTATTTACTCACAATCTGTCAGCAAATAGTCAATATATAACAGAAATAGTCATTGATTCAATTGTGCATCCTGCCTTGACTGGTATTTGTCAAGATATGTTAGTATCTATGGACTATTTGTCAGCAATTAGTTAATATATTTTAGTAATTATTCACTATATGTCAGCAATTAGTCAATACATGATAGTAGTTACTTACATTTTATCAGCATTTAGTCAACATATGTTAGTAATTACTCACTATTGACTAATATCTGACAAATTGTGAGTAATTACTGACATATATGGACTAAGTGTTGTTTTATAATGACTAAGTACTGGCATATATTGACTGACTGCTGACAAAAAATGAGTAATTACTGACATATATTGACTAATTGCTGACAAAGAGTAATTATTGACATATATTGACTAATTTCTGATAATTAGTGAGTAATTACTGACATATATTGACTAATTGCTGTTATATAGTGACTAAGTACTAACATATATTGACTAATTGCTGACAAATAGAGAGCAATTACTAATCCGATCATAAGTACATAAATCTAGATGATACGACCGAGCAGCTATTACTGCAATGCTGTATTTCTATATCGATATATATTAAATGATCATAAATACATAAATCTAGATTAAAGAGTCATGATAATGATCCTTGAGTCATGATAATGAGTATAGAGTCATGGGCATCCTCGTTGAGGTAACCAAGGCTGTAAGACTGTAGCCTCTTGAGCACCAAAAGCTAGAAATGAATGCTCTCTTCTGAAGAATCAGGCCCAAAGTGGAGCAAGAGCCATACTCAACTACCTTATGTGTAGTCTTCATGAATTTACTGAGTACATATGTGACATCAGCCTTTATGATTTAATGATCACTATAAACCCTGGACGGTAATGATGCAAACCTAGTCACAGAACCAATACCTTCTCTGTGTATCAAAATGGGTATAAAATGGGGGTTCAAGTAACGCTGTTAAACAATGAATTCAGGAAAGAGAAAGACCTCACTTGAGTTTGGGTGACCTCTGTTGACACTCTTAAAACTCGGAATTCTAACATTTTCAAGTATTTAAAAATTGCTGTCGACTTCATTCAATTTAACACAGTAACAGTATGACATGGTACACACGATATCTGTAGGCAGCATGGTACATAGGTCTATCACACATGATGAGATACTGGCCCCCGTCTAGATGTAGAGATACTGCTGATAAGGTTTCCCGTGGTACACAGATGATACTAGTGTTTGCATAATAGCACAAGTAACGACCATCTATGTTGAACTAGGTCTATTTGATTTGGTGAATCATCGTCTATTTCTGGCTTTGTTATACAAATGTTTAACAGTGTTCATTTTTCCGAAAGCCTGCCTGTATTCCCGGTATTTCGAAGTACAGTATAAAAATTGTAAACAAACAACAATTAATACCCAAAACTAACTTGTGTCGGAGGAACCAGAAGTCCCATACCGTCTCTCCAGATCAAAAGTAACTTGTGTGAGAGACCAAAAGTCTGAGAGTGATACGCGGGGTTTTACAGCTTGATTTATAAATATAAAATCGTTAATTTTCTCATGAATCTTTACTTGTTTCCGAATACCCATAAAACCTCTCTCAAAAACCGACCTCTCTAAGAAGCCGACCCTTCAAAAAAAAAAAATAGAAGTGGGTATTAAAGGTCTAATTCTAAAAACCTCCTCCGTAAGCTGACCCCCTACCCTGAAAAAAAGCTAGAAACCTTGAAATTATAAGTTTAAGTTGGCATTTCAATATCTGTGTGAAACTATTACAGTATATGAAAAGGCGTTAATTCACCAGATAAAACATAAAAACTACACTCCATCTGAGAGCCGTACCAGGACGGCTCGATTGGTAATAGGCTGTTACCGATGTAGTCCATACCAGGTCTTTCACTAAGTCACATGATACTATGTGTCATTAGCCGCAGGCTTCCCTAACCCACTTAAAAGGGTCTATTTCTCCTCTTTCCAATCCTCCTGGGATGTGTGTGGTGCACATATGCATGGGCACTGACACATTCCCCTGTGAAATTGTGTAATGTAGTTCTCGCCATGAATATGACCTTAGCTGTCGAAATGGCGTTAAACATCTATTACTCACTCACCCATTCATTAGCCACAATTATTAAAGAAAAACTGGTAAATGATGCCAAAAAATGAGTTGAAAGTGGTGCGACAAAAGGCCAATTACCAACATTTGTGCCATACATAAGTCTAGGAAAACTAACTACATTATCACCCACCCACAAGTTAGCCCACTGCATGCTGACTTAATCCATTAGAAATATGCTGAAATCAATAACTGTCTACTAGATTATACATTTCTTTAGATGAATACACATAAAAGAACAAATTAAAGGCGTTTTTTATTATCAAAATATGAAGTTCCACTGACCGACGTCAAAGTGCTGCGAGTGGTGCGAGTTGGGTTTGTTTACATATTACCGTAAATCCCCGGTCATAAGCCGGCCCCGGTCATAAGCCGGGGGGTTAGTTCAGGGAAATCCTATAAGCCGGTTTTGGTGTCAAATTTTTCCCATTTTCTCTTTATTCTATAGTAAAAAACCCCGGTCATAAGCCGGGGGGGGGGGGACTTTGGGAGAAATTTAGAAGCTGGTTTGGGCCCAAAATAGAAAAGAAAATCCGGCTTATGACCAGGGATTTACGGTACTCATTAGTATACAGCGTCGTTTTTTTTATATTTTGTTTCACTTTAGAACATGCCATCGTTCTAAGGGAGTGGTCATTATTTGTCAACAGGGGGGGTGGTGGGTTTGAGGGGGGGCCGTGAAATTTTCAGACCTCTCCCGAGGGGGGAGGCCAAAAAAATTTGACCACTCATGAGGGGGGGGCTAAAAAATTCACCCTCTTTTTAGCAAAAAAGCCTGTGCGCCACTATAGATCAAAGAGGGCTGCAAAAATTCTCCGCACCTCCGGCGCGGGGGGGGGGCGCAAAAGATTTTGACTGCCGTCGAGGAGTAGCATAAAAAATTTCCGCGCATCCGCACGAAAACCCACCAACCCCCCTCTGTTGATAAATAATGACTACTCCCTAAACATGTACTGCTACCATAATCTCTCGCGTATAAGGCACATCCCACATATAAGGCACACCCAAATAAATCATATCAGGCACAGTTCTATAGCAAAAGTATCCCGCCTATAAGATGCATCCTGACTTTGGGCTGATTCTATAAGGCACAGGAGGCCCCAGATTCGCGTATATGACATGGCTTACACACGGAAGATTATGGTTTAAACTACACTGTCTTGGGAAGTCAAAAAATAAAACGTCGAAATCATAGAAAACAACAACATCCACATGATCCACTGAATATGTGTTACTAGTCAAGGTCACCACACCACCTTTTTTTCTCATCAATTTCCTGTTGTACAGTTTTCAATTACGATCGACCATAATGTTGATCCTGTTAACTAAAGGACCTCCCCTGGTACGTCGTCCCTATTTCTTACAGAGGGTGACTGTGGCCAGGGGAACATCAACCAGTGATGGTCTTCAGATTGGACTAGCACAATGTATAATTGGTACATATGTGACAAATCTCACGTCGTAAATGTCAAATGTCTGAACTGTGTATTATTTTCTTTATTTCAGTATATGAGCGAAAAGATTGGCGGAGCTAAAGGAACAGAACTCGATGATGAATTCCTGGAGATGGAGCGGGTGAGTTCTGAATCGAATAGATACTTTAGGATGATATCATTTATGGACATGTATATAAGCTTATATGTATGAAGTCGATTTGATCTTCAAAATAAACAAAAAAAATCTTTTACTAAGGCTAAATATCATTCAGTATGGATACAGTGAATATATTGCCCCTTACAACATAGACCAACCCCAACACCACAGCGAGCCTGTGGTTCTATCGGTTTCTGGCCACCTCGTAGGTCTCCATACCTAAGGCTAAGCATCCCACATGCTAGTCAGGGTATCCAGTCTGTAGGTAAAAAAGAGTATAAGATATACATGCAACTGGAGGATACATGGCATTGGCAGCTCTGTCTGGCGTCATTCACTGAGTGCTGGAGTTAATCGGAGATGCTCCCAACTATACTTTATCTCCCTGTGCTTGATGACACCGGAATGCTGCTCTCTGATTGGTCTAAAATCATCAGTCAGCAACATAGTACAATTGTTTAACACCGGGGGGTGCCAGATAAGTGACTCACTTATCTGGCATACATTCCCCAGGTACCAATTTGAAGCTATTGATCATGCGCATGTGATAGGCCTATCAGTTTTTCATTTATGTTTATTTTTATTGGTCTTATGGCTGTGAAAACACAGGTAAATGTCACTTTTGGCACAGTGTGAGTAGGTATCATATGGCACCTATATTTGCAGTAGGGGAAAAATACATGTCCTTACATAATGCCAAGGATGGGAGAATCTATTGAAATCTAAGTGAAATGAAAGATGCAGGATTTTTCTACACATACTTGCGCACATTGCCTTAGATGCACAATTCTGTGTCATGTTTTGGGTAAAAAAACATGGTTTTAGGTGAAAAAGACCAATGGAAAATGATAATTCAGAAAGTGTGCGCTCAGGCTATTGAACTACACATAATTAGCAAAAGAATGCATGGACACCCATCACTATAGCTCTGCACAACTGTTCCATCCTGTAGGCAGAAATAGACCCATGTTATCCCTTCTTTTCTATACCTTGGCAATCCAGGATTAATTAACTGGAGTGGATTAGCAGATACTTAAGGAAAATAATACTAACAGAAGTACTATATATTATATTATTTACAGTAGCACCTTTCCCACATTCAATACCCCCCAAAAGCCCTAAACAAAGGAGTTAATTAATCTGGACCTGTGGCTGCAGGCAGTGTGATCACACTGTGCTGCATGATCCACTCTGCACCCAAACAGGTGCCACTAGCCCTATTGTCTATATATACAGTAGTGGGGACAAAATAGCTCTCACTTTTTCAACTTTGAACAGCTCTCAACCATTCCCTATTGAAGATAAAATCATTCTGATTTTTACATGTATCCTGGGTCAGCCCTATACTCCTTTACTTGTACTACATGTGTTCAGCAAATCCACAGTATACACACTTTGCTCCCTTTTCCCGCCTCCCTTGCGCCGGCCAGGCGCATGGCTGGTGTGTGTGTGTGTGGGGGGGGGGGGGGGGTGTTGGCGTGTGTCCAGGTGTGCTCCCATGTAGGCGTACAGGATGGTCTGTTCGTACTGACCCTACAGTAGGCACCACCAGCTAATGATGCACGCCTAACAAGTCACCACTCATATAAATACGTCTACTCTGGCAAATGCACGGTGGTCTAAATTAGGCATGGAACACCACACCCAACCCACGTCTTAGACCGTAGGTTTAACCGATCACCCCTACAGGTCGATAGCACGAGTTATGTATGATCCATGCTACGTGCCAGGGTGGTTAGCTGCTGGCAAACATTGTCTGCGCATGGTTAGTTAGCTATGCTATAAGCAGGAACCTCTTAACATAATCAGTTTTATTTTTGGATGAAATTACAAAGACCCATGTACATTTTATGTGTCTTTTTAGTGGAAGAGTTGTAAGTCATAACATGCCAATATGGACCTACTGTAAATCCTCGCGCTTAGGCCGCATCTAGCGTATGGGATGCACTCTGACTTTGTGAAGTTGCTCGAAAATTGTCAACAGCTATGGCCCAAATGTGTCTGAGCTATCCAACGCCCTATTTTGCTTGGGAGAAACATCTGAGAGGGTTTGAGTGACCCCCTCCCGGCATCTCTATCAACTCTTTTGGGTCCGAATCAGTCTATAAGTCCAAAGTCTAAAGCATGATAGAATCAGACATAGCTGGGGAAATGAGGCTGTTAGATTCTAAAATATTAATGCCATCACTGATTTCACCCAATAAATATTTATATGAGTTGATAGTTTCACTTCCTCTCATATTGTTGGTTGGTACAGGCTTGCTGAGTCAAGTTGAGTACATATTGCAGACTCTTGAGTCTGTATCACAGACCATGTGAGTAGAGTATCACAGACTGAGTCCACTGATTTCTTTGACTGTGACTAAACTGTGGCAGTCCATATTACACATTACTAATGGGGACGGGAGGAGAAAACTAAACTTCATCCAAAAATTCTGTTTTCATGATACCTGCCTCTCTGTTTTAGCCATATTTCAAATCACATTTACACTTCTTTTTAGGTTAACATTACAGCTGCATTACTGATTTCAATAGTCCGTTATGACTGACTGTGTGAGTTGTGGAGGCAATTATTAGAACAGGCCCTGCCTGTTCTATTTACCTCTTGACAGGTTTTGCGCTCTGTGAAAAATTGCCTAGTGAGATTGCCTGAGTCAACCAGTGCATTTGTAAAATGATGCATAGCATAAATACCAGTAAATAATACTGGTAGGTAGTTAGATTATGGTCTATTTATCCTACCCTTTCCCTGGCAGGTGCCCCGTCACTAATCCCCATGTTTGGCATAGCTGTGAACTCTCCAGCACTGCCTATATGTAGTTGAAGCTGTGAAAGCAATCCGCATGCATGCATCCATTAACCCACTAAAGGCCACCTACATATATATATATATATATATATATATATATATATATATATATATATATATATATATATATATATATATATATATATATATACACACATAAGTATAATGCCCCTTATTTTATTAGGAGTTCTAAGTGGCGTGGCATTGGTTTATTTGGAGTCTCGGGACCGTAAACATGCGTGCCATTCCCATATTAGGAGCCCCAATCACGTAGCATTATTATATTTGGAGGAGTTATTGTATCCAATTACTTTAATGACTCTGTGGCCCTTGAGGATGAATAGGCGTCCATACACGTGCCTGGGGAGCCAGCTACCCGCCCTACCCACTTATATCTCGCCTATAGCCCCCATAATAAGCTGGAAATAGTTTACTACCTGTACCTCGCCAATAGATTCCTCTCAAGCCGTTCTACTGAGCCCTAACCACCCCACATAGTTTAGTAGGCCTACCTGTACAATGCCAATAGACCCATCTGAAGCCGTTCTACTGAGCCCTAACCACCCCACACAGTTTAGTACCTGTACAACGCCAATAGACTCCTGAAGCCGTTCTACTGAGGCCTAACCACCCCACATAGGTTAGTACCTGTACAATGCCAATAGACCCCTCTGAAGCCGTTCTACTGAGCCCTAACCACCCCACACAGTTTAGTACCTGTACAATGCCAATAGACTTCTCTGAAGCCGTTCTACTGAGCCCTAACCATCTCACACAGTTTAGTACCTGTATCACTCCAGAAAGAGGTACAGCATTGTATTTGGCTATGAAATAAATTATTTGTCCTTAAAAAGTTGCTAAATAGGCCTAAAATATCGCTAGGTTGGTATTATAGACTCTACACATTTTTATTAGCCGAGACACCCTTGGATCTGCTGTCACTATAACATCATAATGTCAGCATGATGTTCCAATGCATAATGGCTGAATAATAGCTTCTAACTTTTTTATTCTTTGTCAAAATTGAAAATACAGACTGCAGTGACGTTCGCCAGCCCGAGCTACCCTTAATCTCTAGGTCACAATATGGGAAACTCCTATTATTAAGGGAGATATGATTTTTTTTTTGTAAAACTGCCAGTTCTTGGACCTCTCTGCCCCCATGTCCCAAAAAAAAACCTTTATTTCGATCTATTCCTTCCTCAAACCTGCCCTTTTTCGCCAGTGACACTTAAAACAGATAGGTTTTGGCTGGAGGTAGGGTGCAGGTGGACCAGCTGAGGCCGAAAAGGCCGCTAGTTATAAAAATTATTTCACTTATTCTTTTCCGAAACAAATTTTATAAGGGGGCATGTTCTTTAGGGGGACGAAACACCCCAGATTGATACCAAACATTCCATATCCGCGCATATTATTTGCATCATTAGCATGATTATGCAGTATCTTGGTACTTTTCCATATATATAGATTATGTGTCATTGCTCCCTTATAGAATTTATATGCTTGCAAGTATACTATTGACTGCACCTAGTGACTAGTGGAATCTGAACAATAGAAAAGAAATACCCCTCTCCTACCTGCCTAAAGCATCAAACAAGTTGTTCAATGGAGGCAGCCATTGCTTGATCACATGCTTAAACCTTTTAGATCCAAATGCTAGTTACCAGTGCATTATCACTGTTGATAAGCTTTACACATCAATACCTGCAGCCACCCGGGGCACAAACCCTGTTTGCACTGAACGGATGTCTTTCCATTTCTCCATTCTCTGGTGTTTGATTGAAAATGTTGACGTCATTCTGTGTTTTATTTTGTGTTTTAATCTGGATGTTTATATAGATAGCATGATGCATTGATGCACACTTAACCCTTTATGGATGGCATGATGCATTGATGCACACTTAACCTTTTATTAATGGCATGATGCATTGGTGCATGATTAACCCTTTATGGATGGCATGATGCATTGATGCACAGTTAAACCTTTATAGATGGCATGATGCATTGATGCATACTTAACCCTTTATGGATGGCATGATGCATTGATGCACACTTAACCCTTTATAGATGGCATGATGCTTTGATGCACAATTAACGCTTTATGCATTGCATGATGGATTGATACACAGTTAACCCTTTATGGATGGCATGATGCATTGATGCACAGATAACCCTTTATGGATGGCATGATGCATTGATGCACACTTAAACCTTTATGGATGGCATGATGCATTGATGCACACTTAAACCTTTATGGATGGCATGATGCTTTGATGCACAATTAACGCTTTATGCATTGCATGATGGATTGATACACAGTTAACCCTTTATGGATGGCATGATGCATTGATGCACAGATAACCCTTTATGGATGGCATGATGCATTGATGCACACTTAAACCTTTATGGATGGCATGGTGCTTTGACGCACAATTAACGCTTTATGCATAGCATGATGGATTGATGCACAGTTAACCCTTTATGGATGGCATGATGCATTGATGCACAGATAACCCTTTATGGATGGCATGATGCATTGAATGCACACCTAAATCTTTATGGATGGCATGATGCATTGATGCACAGATAACCCTTTATGGATGGCATGATGCATTGATGCACACTTAAACCTTTATGGATGGCATGGTGCTTTGACGCACAATTAACGCTTTATGCATAGCATGATGGATTGATGCACAGTTAACCCTTTATGGATGGCATGATGCATTGATGCACAGATAACCCTTTATCGATGGCATGATGCATTGATGCACACTTTGGATGGCATGGTGCATTGATGCACACTTAAACCTTCATGAATGGCATGATGCATTGGCACATGCTTAACCCTTTATGCATGGCATGATGCATTGGTGCACAGTTAACCCTTTATGCATGGTATGATGCATTGACGCACACTTAACCCTTTATGGATGGCATGATGCATTGAATGCACACCTAAATCTTTATGGATGGCATGATGCTTTGACACATTATTAATGCTTTATGCATAGCATGATGCACAGTTAACCCTTTATGCATGGCATGATGCATTGATGCACACTTAGACCTTTATGGATGGCATGATGCATTGACACACAGTTAACCCTTTATGGATGGCATGATGCTTTGGCACATGCTTAACCCTTTATGGATGGCATGATGCACTGATATTTGATATTGTACATACTCTTTGTCAGCAATTAGTCAATATATATACCGGTATATTTGTCAGTCCACCCTAGAAAATGTGTCATTTGACATGAAATTGAGGCCTGTTCTTTAGGACTGAGTCCTTCACCTGTGACATTTTATAGGCTGTGAGATCCTGTGGTACAGGCTGTTAGAGCTTGGCGTTGCCTGGTGGTAGTTTTACATTAGCTGCTGCAGCCCCAGGCGACACACAGCGCGGGTCGCCTTACTTCACTGCTTTACTGTACATTTTGTACATGTAGCCCCCGAGGCTGCAGGATGCCCGCCCACACCTGTACCACCGGATTCATTCCTATTAAAATCCTCGGCGATTATCAATCTTACCGCGATTCAGACTCACTGTATAGCAGAATAAGTGTACACAGTGTACATGTAATTCTATTGTTATAAACACGATGGAATCACTGTATGAAAGTGGTTTTACACTCAGTGACGGGATTCATGAGAATTGGGACATTAATGTCGTTTACCATTTTCTGATTAATTAACTACATCATTTTCTTTTCAGACATTAAAACGATAATCCCTTTTAAACTAAACAAAAATTCAAACAACACCTGTTGGAGCTCAATTCAATTGTAGTCTTTGTGTTTGTGGAGAAGCTGCCATCACGAGAGAAGTTAATGAGTTTTATGAAAATAAGGAATACTGTTGATTGCATATGAGTGATCTATGATATCCAGGGCTCGACAAATCAGTTTGGAACTACTGTGTCCACTGGACCCAAGAGCAAACCAAAGTTGTGTCCAGCAGGAAAATATCATGTGCCGGACCAATTTACTCAATGTGTTACCTAGCTTGACAGCTGTGTCCACTGGACACAACTTGAAAAATAAATTGTGTCCAGAGAAATTATTTTGTGTCCCGGGCACTGGACACAGGGATTTGTCGAGCCCTGATATCGGTGTCAACTTGCAAAATACATCGTCGTAAATGGTGATTTTTCATTATCTTATTAATTTCAGGTTTAACATGTCTGGTTTAAAACTTAAATAGCATCATCTGAGTCATTGGCATGCTTATATTAGTTTAATAAACATACACAATGACCTGGCGTTCACTTAGGTCCTGCAATACATCTGTAGATGGTTGGAACACTTGGCTCCCCCATCTACCGTCTGGCTGTTCCCACGGTCCCTAAACACCCTGCTGGGGCTGAGTTAGAGAGGACTTATATGTAGGAGAGTGCCTTCGATTTACTCATTTGGTCTAAGTAAATGCAAATACCAGCGTGCTTGAATTCATTACCCGCGGCAATGCAAACTGGGTGTATAAACATGACAATTCCTGACGTACAAACTGTGTGTGTGAGCGTGTGTGCTTGTATAAACATGACAATTCCTGACGTACAAACTGTGTGTGTGAGCGTGTGTGCTTGTATAAACATGACAATTCCTGACGTACAAACTTTGTGTGTGAGCCTGTGTGCTTGTATAAACATGACAATTCCTGACGTACAAACTGTGTGTGTGAGCGTGTGTGCTTGTATAAACATGACAATTCCTGACGTACAAACTGTGAGTGTGAGCGTGTGTGCTTGTATAAACATGACAATTCCTGACGTACAAACTGTGTGTGTGAGCGTGTGTGCTTGTATAAACATGACAATTCCTGACGTACAAACTGTGTGTGTGAGCGTGTGTGCTTGTATAAACATGACAATTCCTGACGTACAAACTGTGTGTGTGAGCGTGTGTGCTTGTATAAACATGACAATTCCTGACGTACAAAATGTGTATGTGTGAGTGTGTGTGCTTGCCATGCGTCCACTTCCAGCGTTAGATTTCAGCTGCAGTTCCATAAATTGCAATCAATTGTAGCATCATGTGATGAGTGATTGATAGATGTTTAAACTGAAGATTACATTTTATGTCCATATTGCTATTGTGATACAAAGTCTGACTGCACTTATTAACCCAAAAGGGTTATAAGGCACGGGGTAAAAATGGACTTTTTCAGACACTACTAACAGTGGGGAAAAGTAAGATGCTTTAAACCTCATAGGAAGGGCAAAAAACCCAAACATTCCCACGTTTTTGGTCCGGAGTGGTGTAAATAATTGATGAATGTTGATGAATTTGCCGTAATTCGATCCGCGCGCGCGTCTCTATTGTCATAAAGGTGGTCGTTATTATTATTTTAATTTTTTTTCAATTATTCAGTGTTATAATATAGAAATATGATAAAGAATCGCAAAAGGATATCATTTGAATCGATATGTATTATTAAAAAGATAAAAAATCATGTGTTTGCCCTGTCGTTAATTCGCATCCCAAAGCCCGTGGTGGTGCAAATTGACCCAAATCCCCATGGAAATTATACCAAAATGCATGGATTACATGTGAAAACTCATTAATTTCAAGTTAAATCGATAGAATCTATCATTTCTCCGTCGAAAATGCTACTTCCAGCATGCGCACAGAACTTCAAAATCCAAAATGGCGGACAGCGAGACAATCGACTTAGGGTGCCATCGACACTGCTGGATTATAACAAAATGGAGGAGAATTGCACTGTCATGCCTTTTTATGGTTAATATAGATCCTTATTCAAGACCTGCTGCTGTTTTGCAATGCTTAACTCACCAAGAGAGGAGTTATTTGCCAATGAAACATACAAGCGATAATGGATGCTTAACCATTGACAGTGATAACACTCGAAGAAAACATGAGGTTAGTATCAAAAGGGGCCTAAAAGAAGAGATTAAGTGCCCTTTTGGGTTACTTGCATTGCAAAATGCTATCCTATATTTCCACACCCATACCCATATATTCATATAAAAGTCTTTGGAAAAGTCTATCATATACAGGAGTTGTAGAAGTATGGGTTCACAAGTTTGTAGCCACCCATCCCACCCCTGTCTGCGGCCTGCCATGGTACAGCTGCTCTGCCATGCCTGATCAAGGTCGTCCTGCCGACCTGTAGCCATGGTAACGGGCGCGTACATGGACGCCAGGGACCAAAGACTGCCACTGCATGATTCCACCCAAGCTCCCTGGTACCTTCCACAAAGGTGGTGGGCCAGGCGGGGGCTGGGACAGCAATAGATTGCCACTGCATGATTCCACCCCAGCTCCCTGGTACCTTCGACAAAGGTGGTGGGCCATGCGGGGGCTGGGACAGCAATAGATTGCCACTGCATGATTCCACCCCAGCTCCCTGGTACCTTCCCCAAAGGCGGTGGGCCAGGCGGGGGCTGGGACAGCAATAAGGTTCAAGGACTGTACCAGGCGTAAAGGCCTAATGCAATCTCCTCTGAGGAAGGCAGGTCTGAGGGCAGTCAGAGGTTGGCGGGGCAAGGCCCTACACGTGCGTTTACATGAGCCCACCGCCGGTACGAGCCGTAACAGCGGCAGCAGCCCAGGCACCCCGTGTGTCCTTGGGTGGGTGTAGCAGAAACCGATCCGGGAGGCTGCCCTGCTATAAATAGACGCACGGTAGCAGATCGATAGTTCAGGCATGAATGAGTGAGTGAATGGGCGGTGCTCCTCTTGGCCCCAGCTGCCCGGGCGAGCTGCTCCCCGAATTGCTCACCCAGTATCCCCCAGTGGTGGTGCAAGGTTTCCCGGGCGAAGTAGAGTTGGTGGGAATGGCTTCATTGCCATCTAGACTGAGGCTCTCCCTTTATGCCTCTAGATTTGCAACATCTAACAGACGGAAGGGGATGGAAGGGCCAAAAAATACTACACCAAGTGCCATTACTTTGTGCAAATCCTACACATTATTCAGAGAGCAACTAAGATAGGTTTTAAATAGTGGATAGAAAACGAATGATTGCAGGGCATGTGATGATTGTGGAATGCACAGTAGTGAAATCGAGTGGTGGATCCGGTTTGAGATAGGTTAAGGAGTACACGCACGTGAGGGACTGAGTCAGGACGTGAATCACCAACCACCGTAGTACAGGAGGAACCACCAGCTGACGTGCTGTATCAAATGACGCTTAGACAGGAAAATAAAGAAAAGGTGCCATAGGAAATAGACAGTAGTCGGGTATCGATGACTGTATAGCCCAAAATAGATTGATCTCCGGACACTTTATCAGCACATAGAATAGGGAAGGGACGAGGAAGGTCCTTGTCCAGCTTTTTGTGTTGTGCTTTGAGTCAGCTCCGTCCTCACAGGCAGCTAAAAGATTAAGGCTGAGTCAGGTCCCACCTGTCACATGTCAATTGGTTTTAAGTTTGACTAATTGTGAATGATGTGCGAGGCATTTTTCTGCTTTTCTTATGAAGTCCAGGGGACTGGGATAGTTTAAGTGGTGCTAGTTAGTCTACACGCTGTAAGTGAGGTGTTACTGTCACAGAGCTGCTATCGCAACTTCATAAGATAAACACATAATGAATCTATTGGGCATTAATATCATTTGCTTCTTCTAATGATACTGATTTAAAAAAAAAATACTGATGATAAATAGCACATTAAAACACATCTGACGGAAATATACTAATAAACAAAAAACCTTTTCTGTTTAAACATATTAGGGTCGTGAGCCAGTCTACACTATAGCAAACTGCGCCACGTACCCAATAAAAATGCTAATTCGTAGGATTAAGTGAAATTAGAGACTCTGAATAATTAGTGTGCAGCTGGTCGGCACCTTGTTTTGAATACCTCCCACCTTGTTTTTCTCTCTCATTTCAGCCCAACTTGTTTATATCCATCCCTTTAATCATCTTTACACCTGCACATAAAGGCACTATTCAATTAGACCACTAGACAGAACCTTTCACCATAGGTATGTCTGGTGTATCCTTTGGTGGCAGCGCTACACCTTGGCTGCTGCCTTGTTATGTCAGACTGATAGCACCACACTGACAGTAACACAGACCAGCCATCATGATTGCCCTGACCTTGGCCTTTATAGTCCCGTCAGGCTCCTT
Organism: Acholoe squamosa; assembly: GCA_949317995.1. Classification (NCBI taxonomy): domain Eukaryota; kingdom Metazoa; phylum Annelida; class Polychaeta; order Phyllodocida; family Polynoidae; genus Acholoe; species Acholoe squamosa. The sequence goes on along the minus strand of OX439039.1, from coordinate 69,036,033 downwards.
CAGCACTAATATGTATTACATATAGGGCATAGCCATATTAAGGCTTTCTGAAGACAGGTTAGATAAATCTCAGGCAACAGAGAAAGAGGGACGAATGAAAATCATTATCGGACAATACACAGTAGCTCTGTTAATCCGACAGAAGAACTACCATGGAGATTGTTGGCTCAGCCCACCCCCCCCCCCCCACCCCCGGAGTCTATACTGCCGGGTTGGCGGTGCTGTTTAAAGGTCATCTGTTGTCCATTATTCATTTTACATTTTCTACAAGAAACAAAGCCTATAAACAAATAAAATCATCATACATGTGAGCTAGTTCATAGGCATGGAATTCCCCTTCCATAAAAGTGCTCAAAGGTAGCTAGAGATGGTCTGCAATTCCCAGATAGGTGAACAAGTGAGAGGTACTTGTCGTGAAGACTTGTTTAATCCAGCTTACAACAGCAATACATCCAGCAAACTGACAATTACCAATACCAACCTTCTCAGGTTTGAGTTGGGTATATATATATCATAATGTCGACCTTCACCTCAATATTGGGAGTAAGAAGCAATGGCAATATACATGACCTCGGGCAATAGCCATGACAAATTCAGAACAAGCAATGATAATTTATGTAATGTTGTTTAGGAAATGTATCAGTCACAAGTGCCAGGACTATATGTAATCTTGCTGGGGAACAGTACCAATTAGAAGCAATGACAATGTATGTAACCTTTGTCAAGGGTGGTGGCAGTGTCAATCAATGGTAATATATATATGGCCCCGTTGGGGGACAGTGATACCAGCTGACAGTGACAATACAAATGTCCCCAGTCAAGGACAGAGTCAATGGCAGACAATACTAATACACAGGTCAAGGACAGAAGGGTAACCATCGGGGAAAACATATGCTGCCCCTGTTCCAGGACAGTGGCAGCTACAAGCAATGATAATGTATACAGCCTTGTTCCAGGAGAGTGTCAATAAGTCCTTGACCATAGTGTCCATAGCAACCAGTTCACACAGCCTTGGCCAGGAACAGTGTCAATAGTGAGGGACGCAATGGTAATGTATTTATTTGACTTTATGGTTCAAGGACAGGCCATGCACACGGGCCATTCCAATTACAAGACAGTTGGGTTATATAGGGGTTAGTAATCCAAGAACAGACCAATGTTAATGTATTCAGGATGGAGAGTACCTATAGCAGTTGAAGAACAATCAATGACAATGTATTCAGCACAGTCACAGCAGTTGTTTGTGTAGGTCCACTACACATGAGTACTTCATATATCAGTCTTTAGTTACAGCCAAGAAAAAAATCCAAAAAATCCATACATACCTTCACGCTAAATTTTTGAAAAAAAAAAAAAGTATCTGCATTTAAAATTTTGCCCCAATCCAGTCCTCCATAGAGTTAGGTCTGGGTGAGACTTTTCCTCTATATTCCTGTATGATGCAGCCCTTCCGGTTCACTCTCCACCCGCATCCTTTGCCATAGTTAGCGCTATAAGAAATCCAAACATCAGCATGGCGAGTGTAGCGAATGGACAATATATACCCTTAGCCTTCTGTGCTTCAATGCACATCGCCCAATTTTTCTATGCAAGGGTCACTGTGAAGTGTCGACCGTCAGTCCAACACCAGAGCTGAATGCTTAGTTGGTAGATTATTACTACCAAGAAGATTCTGTCAATGGGGTGAAGACTATCCCTCTGTGTGCAAACTACCTTCATTAAAGTGACCTCATGCAAAGAAATGAGACAATTTCCAAATTTTAAAGACATACACAGGTGTGTAACACTGTTACACTTAAGTGTAACACTGTTACACTTAAGATGATGACTACGGTGAATTTACAAAACAGCTCAGGGGAGTTAAAGGCACAAACCTTGTATTTTCCAGAGGATAGGGCGTTGCAGAATTTTAGGGTGTAACTGGTTTCCACCATGCTGGCTGTTATCACTGCTTGTCTCACCAGGTACCAGTTAAAGCAATGTGACTATGTCACTCTCTGTAAGGGTCTCTCCTCCTGGGCATACTACTACCCCATCACCTGCAGTATATATGCCTCTCTCCTATACTGCTCGGGCTTCCCTAGCACACTTAAAAGGGTCTATTTCTCCTCTTTCCTATCCCGTTGGATGTGTGTGGTGCACATATGCACGGGCACCGACACATTCCTTTGTGAAATTGTATAATGTATTTCGACAGCTAAGATGAATATGACCTTAGCTGTCGAAATAGCGTTAAACTTTTATTACTCACTCCTATACTGCTCACCTTCAGTATAGTCCTATACTACCACGCACTCTCCTTCAGTATAGGCCCTATTCTTATACTACTACCCCCTCACTTTCAGTGTAGGCCCCTCACCCTTAGTATAGGCCACATTCCTATACTACTAACCCTCACCTTCAGTGTAGGCCCCTCTCCTATACTGCTACCCCTTTACCTTCAGTACAGGCACCATTCCTATACTACTTCCAGTATACCATATCACCTGCAGTATACGGACTTAGCAGGATCATTTATTAGCCAATGAGATGATCCCAACGATTCACTGCGGTCCTCTCGGGGGCCGACTGGTACCCATCTGATAGGTCTTATGAGTAGAACTCGCTGGTAATAAGCTGCAGTAATGGCGGCGCCCATGGGGCGACCTGCTAACTCGGAATAAGCCCCTAAACACAGAAGTACTATTAAGACTCATTAATTAGCACATAGTGGCCCAAGAATATAATTACAAGTTCAAAGGTATGGTTAATATGGGTTATCACTCATCACACCTCCAGGTGTGGAGACTCAGCCATTTATAGTCTCCTGACCCCTAAAGCTGCAAATCTCATGAGAATGCATGTTAATTAGGCCTGAGCTGGTGGCTGTAGTGCAGTCACACCTGCATGCACTGCCAGAATGGTACTAGCACCCACTGGTACACATGCAACATCGGTATACTACTAGCCCCTCACCTTCAGTATAGGCCCCTCTCCTATACTGCTACCCCTCACCTTCAGTTTAAGCCCCATTCCTATACTACTACCCCATCATCAGCAATATAGGCCCCATTCCGATATAACTAATTTTGCAGGTTCTTTAGTAGGGGGCACCATTGCCTGATCTGGTACCTAGGGAGATAGACACTGATAACAGCCAGCATGATGGTTATCAGGTGTTTTGTAATGCAACCTAAAAAGTGCACTAAATGAAGGGAATTATCTCATTACTCAATAGTGTATCCCACTAGGTGTACTTCTACCCCCTCACCTTCAGTATATAGGCTGTTCTGCAATACATTTTTGTACTACTACCCCCTAACCTGCTGTCCCAACTCCTATAAGTGTTAAACGCGCCTCACGTATAAGATACACCTTGCATATACCGATGTTTGCAAGTGTACCAGTGGATGCTTGTACCTTGCTGGTAGGGCATACAGGTGTGACTGCACTGCAGCAACCAGCTCAGGGATAATTAACATGTATTCTCGCGAGACTTGCAGCTTCAGGGGTCAGAAGACACTCTATAGATGGGTTAATCCCCACACCTGTAGGTGTGAAAACCTCACACCTGGGGGTGTCATGAGTGATATCCCACACTAACCATACCTCTGAACTTGTAATTATATTTTTAAGCCACTATATGCTAGTTAATGAGTCTTAATAGTACTTCTGTGTGTAGGTTGGGACAGAGTGGATTCCCACTAGGTATTACATAACTGTACCCTACAACCAGTGTAAAGCACATGCTGGTGACCAGCTTCAGCTAGACACCACGGCGTCACCCCTATCCCGCTTGGTCGGAATATAGCGCACCCTGGGTGAAGCATTTGGAAGGAGATTCACCTTCAACCTGGGAACGATATGTATAGCCTCAGAACAAATAGTAAATAAGATATCAGTCAATCAATCAACCCCTGACCTCCCACTTTCTACCAATCCTAGCATCTTATATGCGAGTATTTACAGTAGTTATTGAACAAGTAATCTATGTATAATTCATGACTTGTGTGTGTTAGCAAAGAATAATTACATGCGGGCACAAATTTAGTAGGTTTTAACATGTAACATATGACACATAACAACATGTAAGGAGGCATGTTATCCATGGATAACATGCCTCCTTACATGGATAACCTTGCATGCATCATGGTGTGCAATATCAACAGGTATGTGCATGGGAATATCCAGAAAAAGCACCCAAAATCACAAAAGTCGTGTAATAACATGCAGTAGCCATGCATGTCAGGGTCTTGTGTAAGTAGTATATGATTAGGGATTTGTGCACAAGGAGGGGATTGGTGAAACCTGCTGTATTTCATTGGGTAACAGCTTGCATAGTGCCGCAGCCATCCTGATACTTTGCCATTTATTATACATGTGTGGACATATAAGACATCACAAGTATCCTGATTATTCATTTCTTGGTGAAAGCCAGCATGAGGCATGCACAGGTGTATTGGCACAGGCAAAAGTAAACGTGTCGGTAGTAGGTCTAGTTGGACCAAGTCCAAATCACCACTATATCCAGCGCACTGGTAATATCTATCAATAGGTCTAGTGCCTTTATGCTGTGATATTTGCCGATATCTAGCCGTGCCTACGTGTATAGATACCACTACCATTAGTTTCAAATCACCTGCATCTAACGGTATAGTCCGTACAATGCACTACATCTGTGGTGGTAGTTCTAGGCCACTGTCCCTGAGTGTTAGTTGTTCTACCATGTGTTACACGCCACCTCACAGACTGGTACATTCTACATACAGCCCTGTCCAAGACACACTCTATCCACCCATATCCCCTACTATCCACCCCCCCCCCCCCCACCCTAACCCTTCCCACCAATCTCCTGGTGGTTCAGTTCACCAGACTAGACCAGTACATTGGGCAAAGCAAAATGTTGTACAGGGGAAACATGCAAAAGAAAAGGTTGTGGTTCAGGTAATCTGATCTTCCTCAGAATATTACAAACAACCTTCAACTCTTCAGTATACAGGTTTTTACCAATTGTAAATTTTCGACATCATGTTTCATTGATAAATCTAATCGTCCTCCCCAAATTAATTTTAACATGGAACAACTATTCAAGTCGTATCCAGTTACTTTGTGGCCGACGGTGTCTACATTGTCTATCAGGACCTACCTGCCGCACCCCCTGCATATTGGCCACTAGCTGGTGTGTAACTGGTTCTGGCGACACACACTGATAAGAACTGATAAGATGGACCAGCATGTCCCTGGAAGTGGGTGTTAACCAGGGACAAGGTACCCATCATGGTGTGTGCTATCAGTGGGTTTTACCTCAACCAGCGAAATTCAAAATGGCGGCTCCACTAGGCCTCCATACTGAGTCCTATAGGCTGGGTCCCATTTAACTTCCACCTAGGGGAGGGTTGTCTGTGAAGGGTCTACCGTTCGTGTCCACTTGCATAATGGAGTGTAGGCGTAATGCAAAAAGGCTATTGGGCTTCCTTCCACATGGACTGTTAGATGTCGGATATTTTTGCATGGCTGGTTTTAACTGCATGCATTGTGGAGTTGCTGGTAGATCTCGGTAAAAGAATGGGGTTTGGTTCACCAGGGACATGTTCTCTCCGTTGTGATTGATGTGGACCGGTCAGCCTGGTGTGGACCTGTCGCCTGGTTCACACTAGAGCGATGGTAGGTTAATCCATTATGTATACACTGAACCTTCAATTGACATAAATGAATTTCAAAAGTACTCCTCCTTAGACATGCACACTTTAAAGATATAAAATACATTGCGATACTTGCCGGGTAAAATTGAACAGACATCCCATATATATATATATATATATATATATATATATATATATATATATATATATATATATATATATATATATATATATATATATATATATATATATATATATATATGTGTGTGTGTATGTAGGCCTACAACAGCAGTTATGCCCGTATAACATCGAAGTTGATTTGAAGTTGTTACAAACCAACAGTAATCCTGAAATTGATATCCCATACTACCTCATTTGAGAGAAGCAGATGCAAAAGAGTGGCTACTATAGGGCACAAGGCAATAGAGAATATGACCCCTCCCTGCCCACCTGTCCGCCACCACCCCTCCCCCTCTGTGTGCTGGATGACCGGCATACAGGCATTGTGCCCCCCATGTGCTGTACACAGCTCTGTGCTCGATGACCAGCATACAGGCATTGTGCCCCCCATGTGCTGCACACAGCTCTGTGTGCTGGATGGCTGACATACAGGCATTGTGCCCCCCATGTGCTGCACACAGCTCTGTGTGCTGGATGGCTGACATACAGGCATTGTGCCCCCCATGTGCTGCACACAGCTCTGTGCTCGATGACCGGCATACAGGCATTGTGCCCCCCATGTGCTGCACACAACCCTGTGTGCTGGATGGCCAGTATACAGGCATTGTGCCCCCATGTGCTGCACACAGCCGTGTGTGCTCGATGACCGGCATACAGGCATTGTGCCCCCCATGTGCTGCACACAGCCGTGTGCTGGATGGCTGACATACAGGCATTGTGCCCCCCATGTGCTGCACACAGCCGTGTGCTGGATGGCTGACATACAGGCATCGTGCCCCCCATGTGCTGCACACAGCTCTGTGCTCGATAACCGGCATACAGGCATTGTGCCCCCCCATGTGCTGCACACAGCCCTGTGTGCTGGATGGCCGACATACAGGCATTGTGCCCCCCATGTGCTGCACACAGCTCTGTGCTCGATGACCGGCATACAGGCATTGTGCCTCCCCATGTGCTGCACACAACCCTGTGTGCTGGATGGCTGATATACAGGCATTGTGCCCCCCATGTGCTGCACACAGCTCTGTGTTCGATGACCGGCATACAGGCATTGTGCCCCCCATGTGCTGCACACAACCCTGTGTGCTGGATGGCCAGTATACAGGCATTGTGCCCCCATGTGCTGCACACAGCCATGTGTGCTCGATGACCCGCATACAGGCATTGTGCCCCCCATGTGCTGCACACAGCCGTGTGCTGGATTGCTGACATACAGGCATTGTGCCCCCCATGTGCTGCACACAGCCCTGTGCTCGATGGCCGGCATACAGGCATTGTGCCCCCCATGTGCTGCACACAACCCTGTGTGCTGGATGGCCGGCATACAGGCATTGTGCCCCCATGTGCTGCACACAGCCGTGTGCTGGATGGCCGGCATACAGGCATTGTGCCCCCCATGTGCTGCAAACAGCCGTGTGTGCTGGGTCGCCGGCATACAGGCATAATCCCCCCCCCCCCATGTGCTGTTGGATGGCCAGCTACGGGCATAAATGTTCACGGTAATGTGGTATACTGTGAAGGTTAATAATTGGAGCCATGATAGTGTGTACACCCACCTCCTGCCGTAACTACTTACTTACACCGACTGCTTGCACTGCTAACCAACCTACCTGGAGCCCACCCAATGAAGCCGTAAACACCCATTCATTACCAAGGCCACCGTGTACCACCAGGCTTTTTTACTGCCAGCCCAGCCAGACACTGCTCGTACTGAAAACCCTGCTGACATTTCATCATAACCTCCACCTCTTCCCTCCTTTTTCCTGTCTCAAATATTTCAGTAACTGATCTCCTGTGGTGTGTTTTGTTTTGTGATGGTACTGCTCACGATGGCCTTATGATCGTGTTACTGAAGCCACCCCGACGCTACTTATCAATGCTAATGATGTTGATTCTTCTCGCTCTGCCCTCCCCCACCTTTTGCCGCAGCCTAGGAAGAATAGTGAGCATGGGCGGGGATAGAAATATTGGAACTCTGCCAACACGTTTCTGCTAGGAAGGCTTGACTGCATAGGCACGGCTTTATATATGATGTGGGTCCATACCAGGTGTGTTCAGGGACTATATGTATGGGGTTTTGATTGCCCATACAGATATATACTGTATCTATTATTAACTTCAAAAGTTATTGGCGAGACCCTTGGTGTAGTGGTCATTAAGACGCTCAAAAATAGAGAAACATAGAGGGGTGTGTCTCAATGGCAACCAAAAATACAGTATAATTATAGGAGTACTTGACGTGTATAAATAATGGATAGGGATTTATCTGAGGACCCTGTGGAGTGGGGACCTTCATGAGAGGGCATGGAGGAGCAGAATAACTTTATCAGGAGTTCACGAAGGAGTAGTCCCCTTCCATACTAACAGTGGGCATACCGAATTCGTAAAAGGAGACAAACTCTAGGTTCCTTGTGACATGAGGTGAGCATGTGGGCAGCTGATGTCCATATGCGTGGGCCCAGGCCTACATGCTTTCCTTTTGTCATGGGTTTCCCCCTCAGTGAACCACGTCTGAGTGATCAAAGGACGTGGTTTGTCTGGCCCTGTCTATGGGACCAGTCAAATAAAAGAACACTTGCTATCCTTCGAGAAGAGTAGGGGAATGAAGCCCGGCAGCGGTTTTTCCCCTCACCCCTCCTCATAGATGCCATCATTGATCTCATGGATTCAGTCATCCATAGATGCAGTCATCGCTGTGATGTACAAGCAGCTCATAAATACCTATCTAGCTGTATGGACAAGAAGCTTTTAAATGCCTGTCCACACTGTGAAAGAAAGGACTGAATGTCTGATCAAACCTGAGTAAGTCTCGTGAAATACCTCATTGTAAAACTAATGAATGAATCAATCAATCAACCTGTATAATATCGTGATTTGACAGAGTAATGAATTGAGATATAACTATATATAAATACATATTGCAAAGCTCGAGTAAACCTTGAGGAGAATCGTGTCTTTGTGATTTATCATGAAGTTGATGTCAGAGTGTGTAAACTCGTTGGTGATATATACAGTTAATTGGTGGGGAATGTGCGGAGGGTTACAGATGCCTGTACATATAGACTGCCTGTGATTTTGTGTTATGAAAATATGAATTAGTCATAAAACTACCTATCATCTGTTAATTCGTGTGCTTGGCCTGCCGCCATGTACAAATGGGTTAATTCTAGCATGATGTTGCGGAAATAGAAAAATGGTTTTTCTGCAGCAGTCAGCAATAAGTGACAGAATAGCACTTCCTTACTCTGATGAAAGAGTGTCGAGTGGTAAGCACATTCCGCCACATTAGAACCACAATGGCCTGATTGCGAACAGAAAGACAAGCCCCTAATTTAGTGGGCGAGTATGGCTATTATCACCATGGAGGCGGCTCGCCTGACACCCTGGAGGAGCGACCATCTGCCATCGTACCCAGTGAGAAGGCCAGGCCAGTCAAGGCCAACTTCCCACATGTAGGAAAGGGTCCCAAATCTGACGACCATCAGATGTTAATAGAAACTACAGCACAATAAGAGGCCCGATAAGAGACTGGTCTCAATCACACAATACAGGTAGATCACAAGGTATCGGTAACAATGCAGACAACGCAATCTGTCACACCCGTAGTGGACTGCTACAAAACCAAATGCCTCTATACAATCCAACAACATAACGTCCATAATGCCTGTCTTACAGGTCTACGGGGTGACTTGTCTATACGGCACATGGCTATTGTATTATTGACCAATGGGAAGCATCCCTGGCATTTACTGCAGAGACGGGGGCTGAAGGTGTTAGTCATAGTGCAGTCGGGGTCTTATGGCGGCCTCCATAGCCTAATGTGCTAATGCCCTATAGGAGCCGGTCTCCAGGCAATTTGTCAATGACCAATCAATAGCAGAGTAAGGGGTGTGTTTGTGTGTGGGTGTGTGCAGAGGGGATAGCTCCATCCTGTGACGTAACACCACTGATTTATAATTAACTCATGTATTCGAGGCCATGGCAGATGGTGGATGCAGGCCTCCCGGAGGCAATGGTTAATGCTCTTACATGCTGCATGGATTAACTTAGCTATCATCATGGCTCAATGTGAAGTACTATACTGGCATGCAGCGTGGTATTGGTGTCAGAATTAGGATTAGTGCAGTACTCTGTTTCTCTCTAAAACCTAGTGTCATTTCCTCCCGAGGATATTTCATTGTTAAACATTCTGATATGCAGTTCCACGATATTACTCAGTGGCGGATCCAGGATTTAGAAAAGGAGGGGCGCGGCCCTAAAGGGGGGGTGCACCCCCTATTTTTGAGCAAATTTTGGGGTCCAAAATATCTAATTAAACTCTTAAGTACTGGGGAAAAGTAGAGGGGGGGGGCGCCCCCATGCCCCCTCTAAATCCACCACTGAATAAATAGACTTAGAAAAAGGCATTTTTTAGATGAGTTGGACATGAAGGACGGCCAGGGGTGGAGGTGCCAGGTGGATATTGGGTCTCACGGAGAGTTCACAGAGGAGGGTGGAGGGGGAGCATGGCTGAGAATACAATTTGCAATGAGAAGCGGCTGAAAGGGAAGATATAATCTAGTAAGGGAAACAAAGCCATAGTAATAGAATAGTATCTGTTTCACTTGTGGATCGAAAAGTACATGTGGCTGCTGCATGTGGTACTGGATGTGGGAGGTGTGTGGTGGTGGTGGGTTGTGGCTGCAGTGGTACTGGATGTGGGAGGTGTGTGGTGGTGGGTTGTGGCTGCAGTGGTACTGGATGTGGGGGTGTGTGTGGCTGCTGTGGTACTGGATGTAGGGGGTGGTGGGTTGTGGCTGCAGTGGTACTGGATGTGGGAGGGGGGAGTGGCTGCTGTGGCACCGGAGATGGGAGGTGTGTGGTGGTGGGTTGTGGCTGCAGTGGTACTGGATGTGTGTGTGTGTGGCTGCTGTGGTACTGGATGTGGGGGGGGGGTGGCTGCTGTAGCACCGGAGATGGGAGGTGTGTGGTGGTGGGTTGTGGCTGCAGTGGTACTGGATGTGGGGGTGTGTGTGGCTGCTGTGGTACTGGATGTGGGAGGTGTGTGGTGGTGGTTGTGGCTGCAGTGGTACTGGATGTGGGGGTGTGTGTGGCTGCTGTGGTACTGGATGTAGGGGGTGGTGGCTGCCGTGGCACCGGAGATGGGAGGTGTGTGGTGGTGGGTTGTGGCTGCAGTGGTACTGGATGTGGGAGGTGTGTGGTGGTGGGTTGTGGCTGCAGTAGTACTGGATGTGGGGGTGTGTGTGGCTGCTGTGGTACTGGATGTGGGAGGTGTGTGGTGGTGGTTGTGGCTGCAGTGGTACTGGATGTGGGGGTGTGTGTGGCTGCTGTGGTACTGGATGTGGGGGGGGTGGCTGCCGTGGCACCGGAGATGGGAGGTGTGTGGTGGTGGGTTGTGGCTGCAGTGGTACTGGATGTGGGAGGTGTGTGTGGCTGCTGTGGTACTGGAGATGGGAGGTGTGTGGTGGTGGTGGGTTGTGGCTGCAGTGGTACTGGGTGTGGGAGGTGTGTGTGGCTGCTGTGGTACTGGATGCAGGGGCGTAGGAAGCAAATTTTTATTGGGGGGCCCAGGGGTCTTGGTTGGGGGGGGGCCTGCTATATTTTTATATAGGCTTATATAGGGAACCTGCTCATTATTGGGGGGGGGGGCCCAGGCCCTTTACCTACGCCCCTGGGATGAAGGGGGTTTGGCTGCTGTGGCACCGGAGATGGGAGGTGTGTGGTGGTGGGTTGTGGCTGCAGTAGTACTGGATGTGGGAGGTGTGTGTGGCTGCTGTGGTACTGGATGTGGGGGGTGGTGGCTGCTGTGGCACCGGAGATGGGAGGTGTGTGGTGGTGGGTTGTGGCTGCAGTGGTACTGGATGTGTGTGTGTGGCTGCTGTGGTACTGGATGTGGGGGGGGGGTGGCTGCTGTAGCACCGGAGATGGGAGGTGTGTGGTGGTGGGTTGTGGCTGCAGTGGTACTGGATGTGTGTGTGTGGCTGCTGTGGTACTGGATGTGGGGGGGGGGTGGCTGCTGTAGCACCGGAGATGGGAGGTGTGTGGTGGTGGTTGTGGCTGCAGTGGTACTGGATGTGGGGGTGTGTGTGCCTGCTGTGGTACTGGATGTGGGGGGGGGGGGTGGCTGCTGTGGCACTGGAGATGGGAGGTGTGTGGTGGTGGTTGTGGCTGCAGTGGTACTGGATGTGGGAGGTGTGTGGTGGTGGGTTGTGGCTGCAGTGGTACTGGATATGGGAGGTGTGTGTGGCTGCTGTGGTACTGGATGTGGGGGGTGGCTACTGTGGCACTGGAGATGGGAGGTGTGTGGTGGTGGTTGTGGCTGCAGTGGTACTGGATGTGAGGGTGTGTGTAGCTGCTGTGGTACTGGATGTGGGGGGAGGTGTGGCTGCTGTGGTACTGGAGATGTAAGGTGTGTGGTGGTGGTTGTGGCTGCTGTGGATGTGGGAGGTGTGTGGTGGTGGGGTGTGGCTGCTATGGTACTGGATGTGGGAGGTGTGGTGTGGCTGCTGTGGTACTGGATGTGGAAGGTGTGTGTGGCTGCTGTGGTACTGGATGTGGGAGGTGTGGTGGGGGTGTGGCTGCTGTGGTACTGGATGTGGGAGGTGTGTGTGGCTGCTGTGGTACTGGATGTGGGAGGTGTGGTGGGGGTGTGGCTGCTGTGGTACTGGATGTGGAAGGTGTGTGTGGCTGCTGTGGTACTGGATGTGGGAGGTGTGGTGGGGGTGTGGCTGCTGTGGTACTGGATGTGGGAGGTGTGTGTGGCTGCGGTGGTACTGGATGTGGGAGGTGTGGTGGGGGTGTGGCTGCTGTGGTACTGGATGTGGAAGGTGTATGGTGGTGAGGTGTGGCTGCTGTGGAACTGGATGTGGGAGGTGTAGTAGTGGGAGAGAGAGAGGTGATGGATGATGTGGCTTGCGGTAGGAAGCCTCATGTGGGCTGCATTACCCATGCCGGACAGGAATGGTCCTCAGCGCGGCATCAACTCATTTCCTGAGACGTTTAAGGACTGCTACCACGGAACTTGAATCGGAGACTGAATTCAGCTGCTGACTGATTAAGTCCTGGACGTATTAGTGTCTCTCATAGATGACAGATTGCTCAGGCCCAGGGTAAATAAAATATAATGGGCAAAACAACAGTGGGGAAGAGTTTTAGTAAAGGGGCCGTTGATGGGGGGTCCCCAATTTCCCATGTCGATTTTAAGAAATGATCATGTTACTGTGTCGATTTTAAGAGATTTCCTTGTCACTGTGTCGATTTCAAGAAAAGGTCATGTCCCCATGTCGATTTTAGAAAATGCCAATGTCCCATGTCACTAAGCTCAAAAATGCCCATGTCCCCATGTCGAATTTAGGGGTCTAGAGCCATAGTAAAATGTTGTGTTTCTGTGTGAGGATATCGCCACTGCACACATTGTGCTTTCATGAGTGGATTTTTTAGGCAGTGAGCTGTGGCAGACCGAGAATTTAGAAATGAAAGGGTGCCAGTCCCTATCTATAGCAGTATTGCCGAATTGATGCCGACTTTTGCCGGCATAGAATATTAATGGCGTCGGACTTTAAAGGGCCTTAGGACGGATATATATCATGATCTCAGCTTATTTTTTGTAGTCAAAAATGTTTTCGAAATCTTCCCACCATAAGCAAAGAAAACTTTTGTGAATTTATTTTTACATTTTCTCATTTCCTCTTAGTTACAATGAAATTTATATGGGTGCCTTAAAATATCAATTCCATATGACCTGCGCAAGGGGGAAATTGCCTGCGTAGGGTGCCAAGACGCAGGCCATTTCGGTCAGCATTTATAAAAGGTTTTTGGCAATAGTGTGAAGCCATAGAGCTTTATCCATTTATAGACATCATAGTGCTTTAATCCACACATTCATCTTGTTTACCTAACAAAACACAGCTATCCCCATCCCTCCCCTTCCCCAAAGATTTCAACAGTTGATATTTTGTGACCTTTGCCAACTGTCGACGCAAATATGTGCTTGTGTTAGCCCTCCATGTATATAACGTTGGGGAATACCCATTATGTCTCTTAGTTAACACTGAAAAAATCTTCCTGACAAAGTGACATGTATACCCATGTCACTTTGATTTGACACAGAGAGCACAGGTCATTGGGACATGTGCACATATATCACCATGACAACTGTAGCACACAGTAATCCTCATATGATTTGACATGCCTTAAAATGCCATGTCATCTGTGAGTTGACTAGGGTCAGGCCCACATCGAAGGCACTTGATGTGTGATGGTTTGACATACATAATTGTTCTAGGATATTCCACTAGATGGGGCAAACAACCATTTTGGTACTAGGATTAATCACTACCAAGAGTTACTACCAACACTTGAGACATTTGATGTATCTGTGTCATTTTGTTTTCATGAAGAAAAGATCACTAAGGTTTGTAAATACTATTATTGAATGGTAGGTAATTCTATTTCATTGTTAAATTTGCACTATTTTGATAGTGAATATGAAAATAGACATACACAATCCTGAATTCTTCAACAGGAGAGGTTAGACACCTTATGTGTGGGTCAGAGAAAATACTAAAAGATTGTATGCTAACCCACAATCTGTAATCTCAGTATCTACAGTACATGGAGACACATGGCATTGCCATGCACCTCCATACCCTTGTCTTATGGACTGCATAGAGGTCCTCACTTAAGTAGAATTTCTGCAGAAAAAGTGCCTTGTTGTTGCAGGCCTGTGGGACTATGATATCCCCTGCCTTCTATTATAGGCCTGCCTTGATAGAACCATTGGTACATAGCTATTATCTGCTTTTGACCCTTACATAATTGTCACACAGTATTACCTAGCACTCAGGTGCATGGATCAGGAATATGAGACATGTTATCATTATGCATGTCAAGTGGAGTTGAGGAACCAAACGTGAGAGTGTCAACCTCATTTGACATGCCTTCATTTATGTCATGTGGGAGACAAATCGTGATCTGTGCAGTATGCATCAAAGCGATCAGTGTTCTTTTGTCTGTATAGATAGAAAAAGGATATTGATGTATTTGGTTCCTACTATAGTGGCACACGCCCCTATACCGAGTAACCCTCCTCTCCTACCTCTGTAGGTCTGCCTACATCAGTTCTATATACCGTAGTAACGACTCATTACTGTCCAGCGCCCGCATGGGATAACCTCATTTGGTCCGAGATTGCAGGGGAATGCCACCGTCATGTAGTAGTAGACTCGCCCTGAATGTATCTCTGAATGTATCTGAGCAACTCCCCGCCCCGTAGCGGGAGCTGCTCATGATGTGAGTCCCCTGGGAGTGAATCGATAAGGAGCGGTATCCATAGACGAGCACACCGGCCGTCCTTTGAGTAGCTCCACCTATTCCCTCCATACACTACCGAGCTGCTCTTTGAAGCGGCTAGAGCCAGGCACCCTGCACAGGTAACCCACCAAAGGTGTGTGCCTCATAGGGAACAAATGGATGTTTCAGGTTACACGACAGACTCTCCATGTCACGTTTCTTATCAACTAGAGAGTATTCTTGATTTGTTTATGAAACAGGTCTTCACATTTCGTTAAAAACTATCCTAAAATAATATGTCACACAAAACCCAACTTCAGTGCAAGTCAGTCTGTTGTTACTGTACAATATATTAGAGCATAGATACAAGTGCATACAGACAGTAACAATATGGTAAATGAGGTTAATGTGGATGGGTGTAAATATGATTGACAGTTTCGGCCTTGGTAAACTTTCTTCATGCATCAGGCGATATTATGAAACACACCCGTCTTGCTGCTGTTTTAGCCTCAACATGAAAAAATATAAAGATAGTCACCATGCCGTGCGCAACACTCCGCCTCTCCCCACCTGTCACCAAACCCTCCCCAGACTGCCCAGCCCCTATTCCGAGGTAGCAGGTTGTCGCATGGGCGCGGCCATTGCTGGAGCTTGTTATCAACGAGTTCTACTGATTATTACAAACTCTTATAAAGACGGTCGTCGATTGGTGATGTAAGGCTTCTCTGACACCCGGCGACGGTACCTATACTCATGGCAAAGCAAGAGCAGCCTGTCGCGGGAACAGGCGGAGATAGCCCCCGTCGTGAATTCAGGCATGTCCGGTGTGTCAGTGATATTTCCCGTCGTGCGTTTTGCCATTTACACTGGCCTCCTGCCCTTACTGTACAGTGTGTGCACGGAGCAGGGGGATCGCAGGAGGACTTCACTTGGTCAGGCGCGGTGGCAGCGTCCGGTGCACGGCCATGACACTCTAAACAATGTTGCGATTTAGCGCCTAAGGCATACTCCGTAGACGCTCTGAGGGAACCTCAGAGACCAAGTGTGTCTGTTGTAGTCTGTTTGGTCAGCCAGATTGGCTGAGTGCCCAGTTCTCACAGAAGTACTTACTGTCAGGTCCTATGCTTCCACCAACACTTCCCTCAATGTATATCCAAAGATTCACACTACACAAAGCACTTGAAATACTTGTAATAATTAATAATCCAGGTGATTTTCAAATCTCCCTCCCTAACTCCAAATCATTGTCGGCCATCTTGAAGCCAGGTGTAGCCACCTACTGCCAAAAAGACTACACTATTCTTGGTTGGTTAGCCCTTTGTTTCAAGAGCAGTCTACCACCAGGTAGCACCACATCATGTTGACAATGGAGGCCATTGAGGTAGTGATATCTAAACTCAAGATAAACATGTCAGATTTATTGGATATATTTCATGTTTCAGTCAATATAAGTTGATGTACATGAAAACTACATGTTTGTGAATAGGAGGGACAATTTCCAGGAACTGAAAGTGCTGAAACTGAAAGTACTTAGTTCAGACTAGCCATGTGTTTGTGCCACTATAGGCTTGTATACATCTTGGATCCTGCCTGTGAGCAGGCAGGTATTTCGGCCTACTAAGGCACGGACCTTGGCCTGGGAAATGCACTAGATCTATGTAGCGATTTGCGGTGCTGAGAAGAAACAATGTAGCAATACTGTAAATGTGCCAGCTAGAGGCCTAGACTATAGGCGCCTAGGGGGCCTAGGCACCTGGGCCTAGACATTGTTACTATTAGTGACCGGTTTTAAATAGGCTACATTGATCAGTCAATGTCACTGATTTGGCAGCCTCAATTATCAGCACAATCACAAATAATTAGGGAGTGATCTTTTTTTAATTGAAAACCGTTTTTTTCGGGGGGGGGTTTGAGGGGGGTCAAATTTTTTTTCCATCCTTCTGAGGTGGGGGGGGGGGCTCAAGAGTCATTTATTGCTAGGCGGGGGCTAGATGGATTTTGGCAGACCGACGGAGTTTTATTTCCGACCCCCCACCACTATGGTGAAAATGATTGCGATCCCCCACTAAGAGCTGATTTTGAAAAATAGCCCTAAAAAAATTGGATACGCACGTGGAATGATGCGTCGTGACAGGTATTTGAACTGCTATTATTTAGTTTTGACCCTCCAATATGATACGCAGGATGTGCACATGATACGCAGGGTGGGGGAGGGTGTGCGCATGATACGCAGGGTGGGGGAGGGTGTTCACATGACACACAGGGTGGGGGAGGGTGTTCACATGATACACCGGGTGTGGTAGGGTGTGCATATGATACACAGGATGGGGGGAGAGACCACCATCCCTACCCTGTTGTTAAAAAAAATGACCACTCCCAAACATTACGTGGGATGCATACACTATCCCAGCGCCGACGGCGCTGGTAATACCCATCAGTTGGCCCCCGAGAGCGCCGCAGTGAATTGTTGGGATTATCTCATTGGCTAATGATTAATCCTGCTAAGTCTGTTATAAACCGATCTATGCTACTACATTTCATGTGGTTCACAACAACATCTCTGGGGGGAAAAAACACCCATCAACAGAAGTCAGTGCCCCTCCCTGTCACCATGCACTCCATCGTCATCATCCTCCCATCACCATTCCTGTCATTGCTTCCTCCCTAAAATCCTGCCCCCCCCCCCGGCCCCAGGGCAGTCCAGTCCCTCCTCCCAATGTCCGACAGCTTATTGGTGGGGCCATGAAATGAAGCCTTAAGAGCAGTTGCTAATCAATATATTCAATATATTGGAAACCCCTCCTGCATAGTGTGCCTTCTCGTGGGTGTTGTACGGTGGCTGGGGTACAGAGGTACATTGTATGTGTGTTTGGTGCTGTGGGATATAAACACGGAGTGGAATTAATGAAGACCACTAAAGCAGCAATCGTTAAAATCTAACATTGACTCAGGGAATATCCTCGGTTGTGATCAGATGTTCTAAAAGGGCCTTCCTTTTCTCCACAGCACGTGTCTTTAAAAAATGCACACTATATAACGAGACCCTATGACTACGCTTTAGATACATTGTATTGGGTCATAGGGCCTATATCTAAATGCTGCGTATGAAAGGGATTGACCCAGCTATTTTAAAATGCGTGGACAGGAATGTCTTTTAGAAACAACTTGGCCAGTCAGATCAAGGCAGACGAATATAATCAATTAAAAGTTATTAATTCTTTTACACTGCAGTACATGATCGGAGGCGGAGGAGGGCATTATCAAGATTACACCGGTATATGACATTATCATCAGCACCCTAGCAGCCTACCCTTGCACGAGAGCCGCCGCCGCTCTGAGTGCAGCACCTGCACGTGCTGACGGCCTACTCAAGGTCATGGAGACTGACTGCTGCCCTTGCCGCTACATGTGTGCTCTGTCAGCCATTGACTCTCCAGCCTCATACAGAGACGTACACATACTTACAATTTAATATGTCTGTCTCATACAGGGCTGCTGTGGTCAGGTTAAATGGTGAATAGGGAGTTGCTCGTGCTGTGTGGGAGCTGCTCAGGGGTAGGGGTAGATGACCCCTGCAGAATGACCCCAGGGGAAGATTCACTGTGGGAGAAGACTACAGCTTGGCAGGATGCAGCATGGTGACGGTGTTGGTGATGATGGTGGTGGGTCGTGCACACACTCACCTCTCACAAATAGGAAAAAGTCCATGCAGTTATTCTTGTTCGCCATCTTGATATCAGTATTCAACATGATGGTTTATGGGGGAAAACTAAGAACACTATTTACAGGGTAGGCAATAGTCATCTCATTGTCTGAGGTAAATCCCAACAAAATGGTGCTGTTACCTGGTGGTGCCTGCCATGAGCCAGCAGCACGCCTACCGCCCTGGTGTGGTCAGCACGCCCCCTAGTGTCTGGTGGGTTGTGGGGACTGGGTCAGACAGCGCAGGGCGGCATTCTGCTGCACATCCAGCACTGTATTGATCGCTAGTGAGCAGGCAGGGTGAGGAGGGCCGCACTAAGCCTCCAGCCAATGCTGGCTGTGCACTGAGAGAAGGCAGGAGATAAACCAGGGGAGGTGGGGGAAGAGGCTTGGGGACGACGCTATGGAGACGGGATGTAAGGGTTATATAGAGGATAGGCGGTTCTGAAGACGCGGGTGGGGGGGGGGGGGGGAGGCAGTAAGATATGTAGCGTTTAGGGAGTGATCATTTTTTAACAACGGGGGGGGGGGGGGCTGGTGGGTTTGCGCGCGGACGAGCGAAAAAAATTTCGACCCCCCACTCTCGAGGGGGTAAAATTTTTTCGACCCCCCCCATAAGGGACAAAAATCGCGCGCGAACGTCCCCTTTTAGCCTATAGTAACGCGCGGGGTTTTCCACTGAAAACAGGTGAAATTATTTTGACCCCCCCATCAGAGGTATTGAAAAAATTCTGACCCCCCCGGTCAAGGGGTTGAAAAAAATTCTGACCCCCCTCAAACCCACCGGCCCCCCCTGTTGTTAAAAAATGATCACTCCCTTAGAGGATGGGGGCAAAGGCTTTTGGATGGAGCTGGAGGGTGTGGGGAATAAGGGATGTAGGGGTTATTGGATAGGGACAGATGCTTGGAGTTGGAGCTGGAGGGATGTGGGGGGGGGGTAAGGGATGAAGGGGTTAGTGGATGGGGACATAGGCGTGGAGTTGGAGCTGGAGGGGTGTGGGGGGGGTAAGGGATGTAGGGGTTATTGGATAGGGACAGAGGCTTGGAGTTGGAGCTGGAGGGATGTGGGGGGTAAGGGATGAAGGGGTTAGTGGATGGGGACATAGGCGTGGAGTTGGAGCTGGAGGGGTGTGGGGGGGGGGTAAGGGATGTAGGGGTTATTGGATAGGGACAGATGCTTGGAGTTGGAGCTGGAGGGATGTGGGGGGTAAGGGATGAAGGGGTTAGTGGATGGGGACATAGGCGTGGAGTTGGAGCTTGAGGGGTGTGGGGGGGGGGGGGGGTTTGGGATGTAGGGGTTATTGGATAGGGACAGAGGCCTGGAGTTGGAGTTGGAGGGGTGTGGGGGTAAGGGATGAAGGGGTTAGTGGATGGGGACATAGGCTTGGAGTTAGAGCTGGAGGGGTGTGTGGGGTAAGGGATGTAGGGGTTAGTGGATGGGGAGAGAGGCTTAGGGATGGAGGGATGTTGGAGTAAGAGATGATAGGGTTAGTCGATGGGGGCAGAGGCTGGAATGTTAGCGACCTGGTTTCGCGAATTTGATGCATTTGAGGGGCAGGGTGGTCTCTGAGAAATTTTTGGAGTAGGGTGATTTCTCTTTTAATGGGTATACTATGGGTGTGCATGGTTACTATTGCAGAGGTAATCTTTCTTAAATTTCAGAGATGTCAGACCTTCAGAGGTCCGTCTATTTTCAGATGTTCAAACTTTCCCAAAAGTCAGACATCTCAGAGGCTACTTCCATTGTGTGGTCATAATGTAGATAGAGGGAATTACATTAATCATAGAAACCCTTACAACATGCCCTTTCTACTTCTATGGAGCATAAGGCTGAGCATAGTTCAGGCTTCAGCAGGTGAAATTAAGCATGCCTTGTGCTGCCCTCTAGCCTTTTCTAGACAAACCACCTTTCAGAGATCAGAGGATCTCTGAAATCTCATTTCAGAGGACATGAATCTAAGCTGGCTTCTGATTGGCTGAAATTCAAATGCAGTCTTTTAATTGTTTTGCTATCACCAACCAATCTAGAGATGGTTTTAAAGGTTTTTAATGAGGGGAACAGGTTGAAATGAAGATGAGATGGGTGCTTTTAGTATAATAAATTGAGGGAAAATTTCAGAGGTTGAGCCCATACCCAACTGACATCTCTGTTAAATATGTAAACTGCTGCCATGGTTACCAATGCAATTTGGAACCATGTCAACAATTGCACGGTTGTCATACCTGCTTGCAGCACAGGTACAATTCTGTTACCTAACTATCTGTTGTATATCTATTTTGTGCACCCAAATACTCCCTATGTACACCCCTGATTTCACAGTTGTGCCATGTATAGGTACAGAGCTACAAGGGGAAACATCATGTCAACAATTGCCCAATTGTTGACATGATGTTTCAGCTGGATGATACAGCTGGGGATATTTACTTTGAAATTACTGGTACTACTTCGGGTGTCAGCCTTAACGGCTGGGGTAGGAGGCATGTCCGGAAGGTTTATTGGATTAAAGAACTAAAACAGCGACATTGGACGGCAAATAAGCCCTTGGACGGCAAGCCTGTATACGTCACTGGTATCTTGATAGGGAGTGGGTGGTATCCCTAGTGCAGCAAAGTCGGTCACACAAAGCCACTCCTGATGGATGCGCTCTTTAGCCTGCTTGTGTGTGAGCGGAAGTACCACAGACCGCCACATAATCCGCTTATCGATATGGGGAGGACAGAATGTGGGTGTATGGAGATCTACAGATATAGATCCATAAAACTTAACAAAGTCCACAATTGCAATAATCATCTATATTTCCAGACCTGTATATTGTAAGTTCCACCCTCCTTCCTCCCCCTAGGTGGATAAATGCCTGCTGACATCGCCTTCCTCCTCCTAGGTGGATAAATGCCTGCTGCCTGCTGACATCGCTTCGGCCATTGGGCTGTGGGACGGGATGGGGATGGAAGTGGGGTGGGGGTGTCCACGTTGGTGTGGGGGGGGGGGCTGTTACGAGTGGGCGGAGATGGGACTACACTGTAACTTATGGGTGTTCCGTACCTCCACAATACCGAAGGCAGACCAGAGCACCCGTGATTTGACATAGCGTAAGCAACTTCTTGGGCGACCTAGTTTGGTGGGCAAACTAAGCCTTCTCCCCTAGTTCACCATTTTGACCAAAAATCGCCGTATTCATAGGCCACTGGTGTTGGACCTACTTTGACCCCAATATACTGGGTGCTTGTGGGAACCAGCATTTGCTGGTATCCATCTGCCATGTTGACTCACCGGAACAAGCTAAGAAAAATAGTACCTCCCAGCATGCCTGTTTACCAGTGACGTAATCGCTAGACTACGAGATGGGGCCAGTGTGATAGAGTAAGATGGGACCGGACTGTCCTGAAGAGCAGTGCCATTTAGCAGTGGCCTGGACCCTCAATACAGTCTAGATTTATATCAGAATGGCCCTTGTCGTAATTAGTTTTCCTCTTTGATCCTGCCCCATATACCCGTAAGCAGTTACCATAAGGTCAATAGTAATCTTCGTGTCGGAGTGGGTCTTTTTCAGCACTTTAGATTTCACTTTTGGAGTCTCAGTGGAGGTTTTGTGAATAAGATTAGGTCTGGGTGGAAGGACTGTGAGCGAAGGGTAGAAATACAAAAACATGACACACAATTACTCCGTACTGATGATACACAATGCGTTTAGACGTACCGTGAAATGAGTCTGATGTTGGTTTTAAGGCAGGAGGGGTGGGAGGTTTAACATTGTCAAATGACTTGTTTCTACCACTGACTGAGGGTGCCTGTTTCTACCTCATCTGTTTCAAGGGTGAAGAGGCTCCCGCATCATTTGCGCACAGGGAGCAGCGTAAGTCTCATGGTTTGACTATGACTTACATTACTTCATGGCCTGTGGGGTACATAAGTGTATGGCCTACAGTATGGGTGTGGACCACTAAATTTGACATGGTGACATGGCAATTTCTTAAAATCGACATGTGACATGAGAGGTTCTTAGAAGTGACATGGGACATGGGGATTTAAGTGACATGTGACATATCCATTTCTTAAAATCGACATGTGACATGAGAGGTTCTTAGAGGTGACATGGGACATGGGGATTTAAGTGACATGTGACATAACCATTTCTTAAAATTGACATGTGACATGGGGGACCCCCCATCCACACCCCCTACAGTGTGTACTTCTGCGTCATGAGAACATCAGTTCACAGGCAGTGGCGATGTTCAGACCGGTTGGGGCATGGTGATGAGTCCACGGGCTTTGGTCCCGCTGTCAAGGGGAGGGAACTGACTCCAGTGATCCACACCTAATAGGCTTATGCATAAAACGTAATACGGTTTGTTATAAAAAAAAAAAATCCACCACAACTGTTAACATTTTAAAGGGAGAAATGTGTTAATGTAAGGCTGTGATGAGATTAAATTACGAGAAGCAATATTCAGATCTTGTTTTCCGAAAGTACAAGGATGCCTTGCCACTTCAAATACCTCAAATATCATGGTCGGGGAGAACGGCAATACACTCACACTTTTCACGAAATCATTAATTTGCAACCTATTAACATGATATGTGACCATGTTAATCGTATTTGCTATACCATATTCTAGAAGATCAGTATACGGACGGAGGGCAAATTTCAGGTCTCACTGCCTCCATATATAGTTTCAGTATGTGTGTACAATGTATGTAGACATTTCAAACATGTGACATGTATGTCGACACTCGGGGTAGATCCAAGTAGCGTCGACTCAGGATTTGACAACGTAATGCGCATAATATCTGTGAAATGACACTTAATAACATGTAATACAATGTGTAGTCGGCCATAATTAATAAACATTGTCGCTGGGGTCAAGTGGATATTACGTTGTATATGTAGTTAGTAGTATACAGGACTGTCGGATTGAGGATGGCACTGCACCCCGGCACAATAGTGGGTCTACACAGGATGGCCTAAGTATGTTACTACCTACAGCAGTTGGGGGTATCTAAAACATGAGTCTATTATGGATAACCCTATTGAACAAGTAATCAGTGCCTAACATGTGACGAGTCGCATGTATCAGGGGGGTCTGGATGGGGGTCCCCATGTCACATGTCAATTTTAAGAAAAGGCCATGTCACTTGTCACTAAATTTTTATTTTCCCATGTCCGTGTCAGTAGGCTTTATGTCACATGCGTTATTGGCTGATACGTGTGACAAGTCACATGTTAGGCATTGCCTACTTATTTTATTACATGATTAATCAATAAAATATCAATAAATTCAATTTGAAAAAGAAATCGTTCATCTCCCCATGGGACTAGAAGCCTGCCATAGTATTGGGAGTAGCCCAACAGTACACCAAGTCAACACAGGTAAAACTTGGCCCTGGCTAAGTCTTGAACACCCAACCCCTTAGATCAGAAGTTGAAGATCTTACCACTAAACCACCAGGCCATGTGTAAGAACCCAGTGTTGAAGCCTCTACACATACACCACTGAGCACTTTTTTTTTTGCTTAAAATGCCAAAAACCTTTAAAATATGCCTGGGACCATATGTTCAAAATACTATTTTTGGACCAGTAACATTACAACCTATGTTGTGGTCAAATTAGAGATATTTAGTTACTCTAAGAAATCTTTCTCTAAACATTTGTGCCAACACTATGTAATCCTATGACAAAGTCAATCAGACTTCAAAATTATATATCTTGAAAAACTAGCCTAGGACCCCCTTTTTCTTTTCACTATGTACATTGTATATATACAGGCAAACACACTCTGTTTCTTGTCAGTCCCTGTGGTGCACTGCATAGGGAGTTGGATTTGGGATCAGTAGGGTATGGGTTCGAACCCTACCTCTGGCAATGAAAATCTCTTAGGTTTTAACATGTGACATGACATGTAAGTTGTGCCTGATATCCATGGATAATAGGCACTGGGTGCCTGATATCCATGCATATCAGGCACACCATACAAAGTCATGATGCATGCATCATGGTGTGCAATATCGACAGGTATCAGAATGGTAATGTCCAGAAAAAGCATCCAAAATCACAGAAATTGTGTAATAAAATACTATATCATATGTAGCTCGTGCTAGTGCTATACCACCGTGTTCAGTCTCCAATTGGCGTGCTGGATATCGTGCTGCTGGGGCGGAGCCTGTACCAGCGGGACGGGCGCCCAATCTGACGCTAAGTAGATTAGGGCCGGGGATGCACAGCTCTCATCCAGTTA